>OX393551.1:98093447-99293447 GCA_947650365.1 Chamaelirium japonicum
TGGATCGTACGAATGAATTAGAATAGATCGTACGAATGAATTAGAATGGATCGTACGAATGAATTAGAATGGATCGTGTGAAAGAATTAGAATGGATCGTACGAATGAATTAGAATGGATCGTGTGAATGAATTAGAATGGATCGTACGAATGAATTAGAATGGATCGTGCTAATGAATTAGAATTGATCGAACGAATGAATTAGCATGGATCATGCATTTGTACGATCCATTCTAATTCATTCGTAAGATCCATTCTAATTCATTCGTACGATCCATTCTAATTCATTCGTACGATCCATTCTAATTCATTCGCACGATGTATCCATTCTAGTTCATTCGTAAGACCAATTCTAATTCATTCGTACGATCCATTCTAATTCATTCATACGATCTATTCTAATTCATTCATACAATCCATTCTAATTCTTTCACACGATCCATTCTAATTCATTCGTATGATCTATTCTAATTCATTCGTACGATCCATTCTAATTCAGTTGTACGATCCATTCTAATTCATTCGTACAATCCATTCTATTTCATTCGTACGATCCACTCATTCGTACGATCCATTCTTACTCATTCGTACGATCCATTCTAATTCATTCGTCCGATCCATTCTAATTCATTCGCACGAATGTATCCATTCTGATTCATTTGCACGATCCATTCTAATTCATTCCTATGATTTATTCTAATTCATTCATACAATCCATTCTAATTCATTCTAATTCATTCTAATTCATTCGTACGATCCATTCTACGATCCATTCTAATTCATTCATACGATCCATTCTAATTCATATGCACAAAGGTATCCATTCTAATCCATTCGTAGGATCCATTCTAATCCATTCGTAGGATCCATTCTAATCCCTTCGTACGATCCATTCTAATTCATTCGTACGATCCATTCTAATTCATTCGTACGATCCATTCTAATTCCTTCGTACGATCCATTCTAATTCATTCGTACGATCTATTCTATTTCATTCGTACGATCCATTCTTACTCATTCGTACGATCCATTCTAATTCATTCGTCCGATCCATTCTAATTTATTCGCACGAATGTATCCATTCTAATTCATTCGTTCGATCAATTCTAATTCATTAGCATGATCCATTCTAATTCATTCGTACGATCCATTCTAATTCATTCGCACGATCCATTCTAATTCATTCATAGGATCCATTCTAATTCATTCGTACGATCCATTCTAATTCATTCGCACGATCCATTCTAATTCTTTCATACAATCCATTCTAATTCATTCGCACGATCCATTCTAATTCACTTATACGATCCATTCTAATACATTCATACGATCCATTCTAATTCATTTGCACGAATATATCCATTCTAATTCATTCGTACGATCCATTCTAATTCATTCGCATGAATGTATCCATTCTAATTCATTCATACGATTCATTCTAATTTCTTCGTATGAGCTATTCTAATTCATTCGTACGATCCATTCTAATTCATTCGTACGATCCATTGTAATTCATTCAAACAATCCATTTAGATTCATTCGCACAAATGTATCCATTCAAATTCATTCGTACGATCCATTCTAATTCCTTCGTACGATCCATTCTAATTCATTCGTACGAATGTATCCATTCTAATTCATTCGTACGATCCATTCTAATTCATTCGTACGATCCATTCTAATTCATTCGTAAGATCCATTCTAATTCATTCGTACGATCCATTCTAAATCATTCGTACGATCCATTCTAATTCATTCGCACGAATGTATCCATTCTAGTTCATTCGTACGATCCATTCTAATTTATTCGTACGATCCATTCTAATTCATTCGCACTATCCATTCTAATTCATTTGTACGATCAATTCTAATTCATTCGCACGAATGTATCCATTCTAATTCATTCATACGATCCATTCTAATTCATTCATACGATCCATTCTAATTCATCCATACAATCCATTCTAATTCTTTCACACGATCCATTCTAATTCATTCGTAGGATCCATTCTAATTCATTCGTACAATGAGTAAGAATGGATCGTACGAATGAAATAGAATGGATTGTACGAATGATTTAGAATGGATACATTCGTGCGAATGAATTATAATGGATTGTGCGAATGAATTAGAATGGATCGTACGAATGAATTAGAATGGATCGTGTGAAAGAATTAGAATGGATTGTATGAATGAATTAGAATAGATTGTATGAATGAATTAGAATGGATCGTACGAATGAATTAGAATGGATCGTACGAATGAATTAGAATAGATCGTACGAATGAATTAGAATGGATCGTACGAATGAATTAGAATGGATCGTGTGAAAGAATTAGAATGGATCGTATGAATGAATCTGAATGGTTCGTGCAAATGAATTAGAATGGATCGTACGAATGAATTAGAATGGATCGTGCTAATGAATTAGAATTGATCGAACGAATGAATTAGCATGGATCGTGCATTCGTACGATCCATTCTAATTCATTCGTAAGATCCATTCTAATTCATTCGTACGATCCATTCTAATTCATTCGTACGATCCATTCTAATTCATTCGCACGAATGTATCCATTCTAGTTCATTCGTACGATCCATTCTAATTCATTCGTACGATCCATTCTAATTCATTCATACGATCTATTCTAATTCATTCGTACGATCCATTCTAATTTATTCATACGATCCATTCTAATTCATTCGTACGATCCATTCTAATTCATTCGCACAATCCATTCTAATTCATTCGTACGATCCATTCTAATTCCTTCGTACAATCTATTCTAATTCATTCGTACGATCTATTCTAATTCATTCGTACGATCCATTCTAATTCATTCGTACGATCCATTCTAATTCCTTCGTACGATCCATTCTAATTCTAATTCTATTCTAATTCATTCATACAATCCATTCTAATTCATTCGCACGAATGTATCCGCGCCTCCACCACCTCCTCGCCCGGACACCGGCCCAGGTCAGCCACCTGCCCCACTTCCCATTGTTCGCCACAAGATTCAAATGGTCGAGCCCGACGACCCTAACGTTGACCTCCAGCTAACCATGGCGGAAGTCGAATCCGGGATGGCTCAGATTTTAATGGGCAACTTCCCAGGCGATCTGACCGTCCCTCTCCGTGTAGCAGTGCTGACGCCGGAGATGGAGGCCCGCAGGAAGAAGAAGGCCAAGCGAGCGAGGCCCGCGCCTTCGAACGCCCATAGGGAACTGCGGCGAAAAGCGCTGGAGGAGGCAGGCTTGGACTCGGAGCCCGAGTGGACGGACTCCGAGGATTAGGCATCATGCTCTGAGGAGGAAGAGCCCGCCCCTCAAGCTCCCCGGGCGAAGCTTGCCGCTCCCGCCCAAGTGGAGAAGCCCCCGGCTCCATCAGCTCCCGCACCAGGGGCGGGACCGAGCGTACGAATAAATTAGAATGGATTGTACCAATGAATTAGAATGGATCATACAAATTAATTAGAATGGATCATACGAATGAATTAGAATGGATCGTACGAATGAATTAGAATGGATCGTACGAATGAATTAGAATGGATCGTACGAATGAATTAGAATGGATCGTGCGAATGAATTAGAATGGATCAAATGAATGAATTAGAATGGTTACATTCATGCGAATGAATTAGAATAGATCGTACGAATGGATTAGACTGGATCGTACGAATGGATTAGAATGGATACATTCGTGCGAATGAATTAGAATGGATTGTATGAGTGAATTAGAATGGATCGTATGAATGAATTAGAATGGATCGTATGAGTGAATTAGAATGGATACGAAGGAATTAAAATGGATCGTACGAAGAAATTAGAATGGATCATACGAATGAAATAGAATGGATCGTACGAAGGAATTAGAATGGATCGTACGAAGGAATTAGAATGGATCGTACGAATGAATTAGAATGGATATATTCGTGCAAATGAATTAGAATGGATCATATGAATGAATTAGAATGGATCGTATGAGTGAATTAGAACGGATAGTACGAATGAAGTAGAATGGATCGTATGAATGAATTAGAATGGATACATTCGTGCGAATGAATTAGAATGGATCGTATGAATGAATTAGAATAGATTGTGCAAATGAATTAGAATGGATCGTACGAATGAATTAGAATGGATACATTCGTGGGAATAAATTAGAATGGATTGTATGAATGAATTAGAATGGATCGTACGAATGAATTAGAATGCATCGTACGAATGAATTAGAATAGATTGCGCGAATGAATTAGAATGGATCGTGCGAATGAAATAGAATGGATACAAATGAATTAGAATGGATCATACGAATGAATTAGAATGACGATCTATTCTTACTCATTCGTATGATCCATTCTAATGTATTCGCACGAATGTATCCATTCTAATTCATTCGTACGTCTAATTCATTCGTACGGTCCATTCTAATTCATTCGCACAATCCATTCTATTTCATTCGTACGATCCATTCTTACTCATTCGTATGATCCATTATGGATACATTCGTGCGAATGAATTAGAATGGATCATACGAATGAGTAAGAATGGACGTACGAATGAAATAGAATGGATTATGCGAATGAATTAGAATGGATCGTACGAATGAATTAGAATGGATCATGTTAAAGAATTAGAATGGATTGTATGAATGAATTAGAATAGATCGTATGAATGAATTAGAATGGATCGTACGAATGAATTAGAATGGATCGTACGAATGAATTAGAATGGATACATTCGTGCGAATGAATTAGAATGGATAGATTCGTGCGAAAGAATTAGAATAGATCGTATGAATGAATTAGAATGGATCCTATGAATGAATTAGAATGGATCGTGCGAATGAATTAGAATGGATCGTACAAATGAATTAGAATGGATCATGCTAATGAATTAGAATTGATCAAACAAATGAATTAGCATGGATCGTGCTAATAAATTAGAATGGAACGTACGAATGAATTAGAATGGACCGTGTGAAAGAATTAGAATGGATTGTATGAATGAATTAGAATGAATTCGTACGATCCATTCGAATTCATTCGCACGATCCATTCTAATTCATTCATACGATCCATTCTAATTCATTCATACAATCATTCTAAGTCTTTCACACGATCCATTCTAATTCATTCGTAGAATCCATTCTAATTCATTCGTACAATCTATTCTATTTCATTCGTACTATCCATTCTTAGTCATTCATATGATCCATTCTAATTCATTCGGACGAATGTATCCATTTTAATTTATTCGTACGATCCATTCTAATTCATTCGTACGATCCATTCTAATTCATTCGTACGATCCATTTTAATTCATTCGTCTGATCCATTCTAATTCATTCGCACGAATGTATCCATTCTAATTCATTTGTACGATCCATTCTAATTCATTCGTAAGATCCATTCTAATTCATTCGTACGATCCATTCTAATTCATTCGTACGATCCATTCTAATTCATTCGCACGAATGTATCCATTCTAGTTCATTCGTACGATCCATTCTAATTCATTCGTACGATCCATTCTAATTCATTCGCACGATCCATTCTAATTCATTCATACGATCCATTCTAATTCATTCGTACGATCCATTCTAATTCATTCGCACAAATGTATCCATTCTAATTCATTCGTACGATCCATTCTAATTCATTCGCACGATCCATTCTAATTCATTCGTACGATCCATTCTAATTCTTTCACACGATCCATTCTAATTCATTCGTACGGTCCATTCTAATTCATTCGCACGATCCATTCTAATTCATTCGTACGATCCATTCTAATTCATTCATACGATCCATTCTAATTCATTCGTACGATCCATTCTAATTCATTCGCACAAATGTATCCAATCTAATTCATTCGTACGATCCATTCTAATTCATTTTCACGATCCATTCTAATTTATTCGTACGATCCATTCTAATTCATTCGCACGATCTGTTCTTATTCATTCGCACAATCCATTCTAATTCATTCGCACGAATGTATCCATTCTAATTCATTTGTACGATCCATTCTAATTCATTCGTACGATCCATTCTAATTCATTCGTATGATCCATTCTAATTAATTCGTATGATCCATTCTAATTCATTCGTACGATCCATTCTAATTCATTCATACAATCCATTCTAATTCATTCGCACGAATGTATCCATTCTAATTAATTCGTACGATCCATTCTAATTCATTCGTATGATCCATTCTAATTCATTCGCACAATCCATTCTATTTCATTCGTACGATCCATTCTAATTCATTCGTATGATCCATTCTAATTCATTCGCACAATCCATTCTATTTCATTCGCACGAATGTATCCATTCCAGTTCATTCGTACGATCCATTCTAACTCATTCGTACGATCCATTCTAATTCATTCGCACGATCCATTCTAATTCATTCGTACGATCCATTCTAATTCATTCGCACGATCCATTCTAATTCACTCATACGATCCATTCTAATACATTCATATGATCCATTTTAATTCATTTGCACGAATATATCCATTCTAATTCATTCGTACGATCCATTCTAATTCCTTCGTACGATCCATTCTAATTCATTCGTACGATCTATTCTAATTCATTGGTACGATCCATTCTAATTCATTCGTATGATCCATTCTAATTCCTTCGTACGATCCATTCTAATTCATTCGTACGATCCATTCTAATTCATTCATACGATCCATTCTAATTCATTCGTACGATCCATTCTAATTCATTCATACAATCCATTCTAATTCTTTCACACGATCCATTTTAATTCATTCGTACGATCCATTCTAATTCACTCATACGATCCATTCTAATACATTCATACGATCCATTCAAATTCATTTGCACGAATATATCCATTCTAATTCATTCGTACGATCCATTCTAATTCCTTCGTAAGATCCATTCTATTTCATTCGTACGATCTATTCTAATTCATTCGTACGATCCATTCTAATTCATTCGTACGATCCATTCTAATTCCTTCGTACAATCCATTCTAATTCATTCGTACGAATGGATACATTCGTGTGAATGAATTAGAATGGATCGTACGAATGAGTAAGAATGGATCGTACGAATGAAATAGAATGGATTGCACGAATGAATTAGAATGGATCGTACGAATGAATTAAAATGGATCGTTGTGAAAGAATTAGAATGGATTGTATGAATGAATTAGAATGGATCGTACGAATGAATTAGAATGGATCGTATGAATGAATTAGAATGGATCGTACGAATGAATTAGAATGGATCGTACGAAGGAATTAGAATGGATCATACGAATGAATTAGAATGGATCGTACCAATGAATTAGAATAGATCGTACGAATGAATTAGAATGGATCGTACGAAGGAATTAGAATGGATCGTACGAATGAATTAGAATGGATATATTCGTGCAAATGAATTAGAATGGATCATATGAATGTATTAGAATGGATCGTATGAGTGAATTAGAATGGATCGTGCGAATGAATTAGAATGGATCGTACGAATGAATTAGAATGGATCGTGCGAATGAATTAGAATGGATCGTACGAATGAGTTAGAATGGATCGTACGAATGAACTGGAATGGATACATTCGTGCGAATGAATTAGAATAGATCGTACGAATGAATTAGAATGGATCGTACGAATGAATTAGAATGGATACATTCGTGCGAATGAATTAGAATGGATTGGACGAAAGAATTAGAATGGATCGTATGAATGAATTAGAATGGATCGTACGAATGAATTAGAATGGATCGTATGAATGAATTAGAATGGATACATTCGTGCGAATGAATTAGAATTGATCGTACGAATGAATTAGAATGGATCGTGCGAATGAATTAGAATGGATCGTACGAATGAATTAGAATGGATCGTACGAATGAACTAGAATGGATACATTCGTGCGAATGAATTAGAATGGATCGTACGAATGAATTAGAATGGATCGTACGAATGAATTAGAATGGATCTTACGAATGAATTAGAATGGATCGTACGAATGAATTAGAATGGATCGTACGAATGAATTAGAATAGATACATTCGTGCGAATGAATTAGAATCGATCGGACGAATGAATTAGAATGGATCGTACAAATGAATTAGAATGGATCGTACGAATAAATTAGAATGGATCGTATGAATGGTTTAGAATGGATACATTCGTGCGAATGAATTAGAATGGATCGAACGAATGAATTAGAATGGATCGTACGAATGAATTAGAATGGATCAAATGAATGAATTAGAATGGTTACATTCATGCGAATGAATTAGAATGGATCGTACGAATGGATTTGAATGGATCGTACGAATGGATTAGAATGGATACATTCGTGCGAATGAATTAGAATGGATCATACGAATGAGTAAGAATGGATCGTACGAATGAAATAGAATGGATTGTGCGAATGAATTAGAATGGATCGTGCGAATGAATTTGAATGGATCGTACGAATGAATTAGAATGGATCGTGCTAACGAATTAGAATTGATCGTCAAATGAAATAAAATGGATTGTACGAATGATTTAGAATGGATCGTACGAATGAATTAGAATGGATCGTACGAATGATTTAGAATGGATACATTCGTGCGAATGAATTAGAATGGATCATACGAATGAGTAAGAATGGATCGTACGAATGAAATAGAATGGATTGTACGAATGAATTAGAATGGATTCGTACGAATGAATTAGAATGGAAACATTCGTGCGAATGAATTAGAATGGATCGTACCAGTGAGTAAGAATGGATCGTACGAATGAAATAGAATGGATTGTGCGAATGAATTAGAATGGAACGTACGAATGAATTAGAATGGATCGTGTGAAGGAATTTGAATGGATTGTATGAATGAATTAGAATGGATCGTACGAATGAATTAGAATGGATCGTACGAATGAATTAGAATGGATACATTCGTGCGAATGAATTAGAATGGATACATTCGTGCGAAAGAATTAGAATAGATCGTATGAATGAATTAGAATGGATCCTATGAATGAATTAGAATGGATCGTGCGAATTAATTAGAATGGATCGTACGAATGAATTAGAATGGATCGTGCTAATGAATTAGAATTGATCGAACGAATGAATTAGCATGGATCGTGCTAATGAATTAGAATGGAACGTACGAATGAATTAGAATGGATCGTGTGAAAGAATTAGAACGGATTGTATGAATGAATTAGAATGAATTTGTATGATCCATTCGAATTCATTCGCACGATCCATTCTAATTCATTCATACGATCCATTCTAATTCATTCATACAATCCATTCTAATTCTTTCACACGATCCATTCTAATTCATTCATAGGATCCATTCTAATTCATTCGTACAATCTATTCTATTTCATTCGTACGATCCATTCTTACTCATTCGTATGATCCATTCTAATTCATTCGGACGAATGTATCCATTCTAATTTATTCGTACGATCCATCTAATTCATTCGTACGATCCATTCTAATTCATTCGTACGATCCATTCTAATTCATTCGTCCGATCCATTCTAATGCATTCGCACGAATGTATCCATTCTAATTCATTCGTACGATCCATTCTAATTCATTCGTACGATCCATTCTAATTCATTCGTAAGATCCATTCTAATTCATTCGTACGATCCATTCTAATTCATTCGTACGATCCATTCTAATTCATTCGCACGAATGTATCCATTCTAGTTCATTCGTATGATCCATTCTAATTCATTCGTACGATCCATTCTAATTCATTCGCACGATCCATTCTAATTCATTCGTACGATCCATTCTAATTCATTCATACGATCCATTCTAATTCATTCGTACGATCCATTCTAATTAATTTGCACAAATGTATCCATTCTAATTCATTCGTACGATCCATTCTAATTCATTCGCACGATCCATTCTAATTCATTCGTACGATCCATTCTAATTCATTCGCACGATCTGTTCTTATTCATTCGCACAATCCATTTTAATTCATTCGCACGAATGTATCCATTCTAATTCATTCGTACGATCCATTCTAATTTATTCGTACGATCCATCCTAATTCATTCGTATGATCCTTTCTAATTAATTCGTATGATCCATTCTAATTCATTTGTACGATCCATTCTAATTCATTCATACAATCCATTCTAATTCATTCGCACGAATGTATCCATTCTAATTAATTCGTACGATCCATTCTTATTTATTCGTATGATCTATTCTTATTCATTCGCACGATCCAGTCTAATTGATTCGCACGATCCATTCTAATTCATTCGCACGAATGTATCCATTCTAATTCAATCGTACGATTCATTCTAATTCATTAATATGATCCATTCTAATTCATTCGTACGATCCATTCTAATTCATATGCACAAAGGTATCCATTCTAATCCATTCGTAGGATCCATTCTAATCCATTCGTACGATCCATTCTAATTCATTCGTACGATCCATTCTAATTCATTCGCTCGAATGTATCCATTCTAATCCATTCGTACGATCCATTCTAATCCATACGTACGATCCATTCTAATTCATTCGCATGAATGTAACCATTCTAATTCATTCATTTGATCCATTCTAATTCATTCGTACGATCCATTCTAATTCATTCGTCCGATCCATTCTAATTCATTCGCACGAATGTATCCATTCTAATTCATTCGTACGATCCATTCTAATTCATTCGTACGATCCATTCTAATTCATTCGTAAGATCTATTCTAATTCATTCGTACGATCCATTCTAATTCATTCGCACGAATGTATCCATTCTAGTCATTCGTACGATCCATTCTAATTCATTCGTACGATCCATTCTAATTCATTTGCACGATCCATTCTAATTCATTCGTACGATCAATTCTAATTCATTCGCACGAATGTATCCATTCTAATTCATTCATACGATCCATTCTAATTCATTCGTACGATCCATTCTAATTCACTCATACGATCCATTCTAATACATTCATACGATCCATTCTAATTCATTTGCACGAATATATCCATTCTAATTCATTCGTACGATCCATTCTAATTCCTTCGTACGATCCATTCTAATTCATTCGTACGATCTATTCTAATTCTTTCGTACGATCCATTCTAATTCATTCGTACGATCCATTCTAATTCCTTCGTACGATCCATTCTAATTCATTCGTATGATCCATTCTAATTCATTCGTACAATCTATTCTAATTCATTTGTACGAATGGATACATTCGTGTGAATGAATTAGAATGGATCGTACGAATGAGTAAGAATGGATCGTACGAATGAAATAGAATGGATTGCACGAATGAATTAGAATGGATCGTACGAATGAATTAGAATGGATCGTGTGAAAGAATTAGAATGGATTGTATGAATGAATTAGAATGGATCGTACGAAGGAATTAGAATGAATCGTACGAATGAATTAGAATGGATCGTACGAATGAATTAGAATAGATCGTACGAATGAATTAGAATGGATCGTACGAAGGAATTAGAATGGATCGTACGGATGAATTAGAATGGATATATTCGTGCAAATGAATTAGAATGGATCGTATGAATGTATTAGAATGTATCGTATGAGTGAATTAGAATGGATCGTATGAATGAATTAGAATGGATCGTATGAATGAATTAGAATGGATACATTCGTGTGAATGAATTAGAATGAATCGTATGAAGGAATTAGAATAGATTTTGTGAATGAATTAGAACTGATCGTACGAATGAATTAGAATGGATACATTCGTGCGAATGAATCAGAATGGATCGTACGAATGAATTAGAATGGATCGTACGAATGAATTAGAATGGATCGTATGAGTGAATTAGAATGGATACGAAGGAATTAGAATGGATCGTACGAATGAATTAGAATGGATCGTACGAAGGAATTAGAATGGATCGTACGAATGAATTAGAATGGATCGTACGAATGAATTAGAATAGATCGTACGAATGAATTAGAATGGATCGTACGAATGAACTAGAATGGATACATTCGTGTGAATGAATTAGAATGGATCGTACGAATGAATTAGAATGGATCGTACGAATGAATTAGAATGGATCTTACGAATGAATTAGAATGGATCGTACGAATGAATTAGAATGGGTACATTCGTGCGAATGAATTAGAATGGATCGGACGAATGAATTAGAATGGATCGTACGAATGAATTAGAATGGATCGTACGAATAAATTAGAATGGATACATTCGTCTGAATGAATTAGAATGGATCATACGAATGAGTAAGAATGGATCGTACGAATGAAATAGAATAGATTGTACGAATGAATTAGAATGGATTCGTACGAATGAATTACAATGGATACATTCGTGCGAATGAATTAGAATGGATCGTACCAATGAGTAAGAATGGATCGTACGAATGAAATAGAATGGATTGTGCGAATGAATTAGAATGGATCGTACGAATGAATTAGAATGGATCGTGTAAAAGAATTGGAATGGATTGTATGAATGAATTAGAATAGATCGTATGAATGAATTAGAATGGATCGTACGAATGAATTAGAATGGATCGTACGAATGAATTTGAATGGATCATACGAATGAATTAGAACGGATACATTCGTGCGAATGAATTAGAATGGGTACATTCGTGCGAAAGAATTAGAATAGATCGTATGAATGAATTAGAATGGATCCTATGAATGAATTAGAATGGATCGTGCGAATGAATTAGAATGGATCGTACAAATGAATTAGAATGGATCGTGTGAAAGAATTAGAATGGATCGTACGAATGAATTAGAATCGATCGTGCGAATGAATTAGAATGGATCGTACGAATGAATTAGAATGGATACATTTGTGCGAATGAATTAGAATGGATCGTACGAATGAATTAGAATGGATCGTGCTAATAAATTAGAATTGATCGAACGAATGAATTAGCATGGATCGTGCTAATGAATTAGAATGGATCGTACGAATGAATTAGAATGAATTGTGCGAATGAATTAGAATGGATCATACGAATGAATTAGAATGGATACATTTGTGTGAATGAATTAGAATGGATCGTACGAATGAATTAGAATGGATCGTATGAATGAATTAGAATGGATCGTGCGAATGAATTCGAATGGATCGTACGAATTCATTCTAATTCATTCATACAATCCATTCTAATTCTTTCACACGATCCATTCTAATTCATTCGTATGATCCATTCTAATTCATTTGTACGATCCATTCTAATTCATTCGTACAATCCATTCTATTTCATTCGTACGATCCATTCTTACTCATTCGTATGATCCATTCTAATTCATTCGCATGAATGTATCCATTCTAATTCATTTATACAATCCATTCTAATTCATTCCGTACGATCCATTCTAATTCATTCGTACGATCGTACGAATGAATTAGAATGGATCGTACGAATGAATTAGAATAGATTGTGCGAATGAATTAGAATGGATCGTACGAATGAATTAGAATGGATCGTACGAATGAATTAGAATGGATCATACAAATGAGTAAGAATGGATCGTACGAATGAATTAGAATGGATCGTACGAATGAATTAGAATGGATCGTACGAATAAATTAGAATGGATACATTCGTCCGAATGAATTAGAATGGATCATACGAATGCGTAAGAATGGATCGTACGAATGAAATAGAATAGATTGTACGAATGAATTAGAATGGATCCTACGAATGAATTAGAATGGATCGTGTGAAAGAATTAGAATGGATTGTATGAATGAATTAGAATGGATCGTATGAATGAATTAGAATGGATCGTGCGAATGAATTTGAATGGATCGTACGAATTCATTCTAATTCATTCATACAATCCATTCTAATTCTTTCACACGATCCATTCTAATTCATTCATACGTTCCATTCTAATTCATTAGCACGATCCATGCTAATTCATTCGTTCGATCAATTCTAATTCATTAGCACGATCCATTCTAATTCATTCGTACGATCCATTCTAATTCATTCGCACTATCCATTCTAATTCATTCATAGGATCCATTCTAATTCATTCATACGATCTATTCTAATTCTTTCGCACGAATGTATCCATTCTAATTCATTCGCACGAATGTATCCATTCTAATTCATTCGTACGGTCCATTCTAATTCATTCGTATGATCCATTCTAATTCATTCGTACGATCAATTCTAATTCATTCGCACGAATGTATCCATTCTAATTCATTCGTACGATCCTGAATTAGAATGGATCGTAGGAAAGAATTAGAATGGACACCTTTGTGCATATGAATTAGAATGGATCGTACGAATAAATTAGAATAGATCATATTAATGAATTAGAATGGATCGTACGAATGAATTAGAATGGATACATTCGTGCGAATGAATTAGAATGGATCGTGCGAATCCATTAGACTTGATCGTGCGAATGAATAAGAATGGATCATACGAATGAATTAGAATGGATCGTACGAATTAATTAGAATGGATACATTCGTGCGAATGAATTAGAATGGATTGTATGAATGAATTAGAATGGATCGTACGAATGAATTAGAATGGATCATATGAATTAATTAGAATGGATCATACGAATGAATTAGAATGGATCGTACGAATGAATTAGAATGGATCGTACGAATGAACTAGAATGGATCGTACGAATGAACTAGAATGGATACATTCGTGCGAATGAATTAGAATGGATCGTACGAATGAATTAGAATGGATCGTACGAATGAATTAGAATGGATCTTACAAATGAATTAGAATGGATCGTACGAATGAATTAGAATGGATCGTACGAATGAATTAGAATGGATACATTCGTGCGAATGAATTAGAATGGATCGGACGAATGAATTAGAATGGATCGTACGAATGAATTAGAATGGATCAAATGAATGAATTAGAATGGTTACATTCATGCGAATGAATTAGAATGGATCGTACGAATGGATTAGAATGGATCGTACGAATGGATTAGAATGGATATATTCGTGCGAATGAATTAAAATGGATTGTATGAATGAATTAGAATGGATCGTACGAATAAATTAGAATGGATCGTATGAGTGAATTAGAATGGATACGAAGGAATTAGAATGGATCGTACGAAGGAATTAGAATGGATCATACGAATGAAATAGAATGGATCGTACGAAGGAATTAGAATGGATCGTACGAAGGAATTAGAATGGATCGTACGAATGAATTAGAATGGATATATTCATGCAAATGAATTAGAATGGATCGTATGAATGAATTAGAATGGATCGTATGAGTGAATTAGAACGGATAGTACGAATGAAGTAGAATGGATCGAATGAATAAATTAGAATGGATACATTCGTGCGAATGAATTCGAATGGATCGTATGAATAAATTAGAATAGATTGTGCGAATGAATTAGAATGGATCGTACGAATGAATTAGAATGGATACATTCGTGCGAATAAATTAGAATGGATTGTATGAATGAATTAGAATGGATCGTACGAATGAATTAGAATGGATCGTACGAATGAATTAGAATAGATTGCGCGAATGAATTAGAATGGATCGTGCGAATGAAATAGAATGGATACAAATGAATTAGAATGGATCATACGAATGAATTAGAATGACGATCCATTCTTACTCATTCGTATGATCCATTCTAATTTATTCGCACGAATGTATCCATTCTAATTCATTCGTACGTCAAATTCATTCGTACGGTCCATTCTAATTCATTCGCACAATCCATTCTATTTCATTCATACGATCCATTCTTACTCATTCGTATGATCCATTATGGATACATTCGTGCGAATGAAATAGAATGGATCATACGAATGAGTAAGAATGGATCGTACGAATGAAATAGAATGGATTGTGCGAATGAATTAGAATGGATCGTACGAATGAATTAGAATGGATCGTGTGAAAGAATTAGAATGGATTGTATAAATTAATTAGAATAGATCGTATGAATGAATTAGAATGGATCGTACGAATGAATTAGAATAGATCATACGAATGAATTAGAATGGATCGTACGAATGAATTAGAATGGATACATTCGTGCGAATGAATTAGAATGGATAGATTCGTGCGAAAGAATTAGAATAGATCGTATGAATGAATTAGAATGGATCCTATGAATGAATTAGAATGGATCGTGCGAATGAATTAGAATGGATCGTATGAATGAATTAGAATGGATCGTGCTAATGAATTAGAATTGATCGAACGAATGAATTAGCATGGATCGTGCTAATGAATTAGAATCGAACGTACGAATGAATTATAATGGATCGTGTGAAAGAATTAGAATGGATTGTATGAATGAATTAGAATGGATCGTACGAATGAATTAGAATGGATCGTGTGAAGGAATTAGAATGGATTGTATGAATGAATTAGAATAGATCGTATTAATGAATTAGAATGGATCGTACGAATGAATTAGAATGGATCATACGAATGAATTAGAATGGATCGTACGAATGAATTAGAATGGATACATTCGTGCGAATGAATTAGAATGGATACATTCGTGCGAAAGAATTAGAATAGATCGTATGAATGAATTAGAATGGATCCTATGAATGAATTAGAATGGATCGTGCGAATGAATTAGAATGGATCGTACGAATGAATTAGAATGGATCGTGCTAATGAATTAGAATTGATCGAACGAATGAATTAGCATGGATCGTGCTAATGAATTAGAATGGAACGTACGAATGAATTAGAATGGATCGTGTGAAAGAATTAGAATGGATTGTATGAATGAATTAGAATGAATTCGTACGATCCATTCGAATTCATTCGCACGATCCATTCTAATTCATTCATACGATCCATTCTAATTCATTCATGCAATCCATTCTAATTCTTTCACACGATCCATTCTAATTCATTCGTAGGATCCATTATAATTCATTCGTACAATCTATTCTATTTCATTCGTACGATCCATTCTTACTCATTCGTATGATCCATTCTAATTCATTCGGACGAATGTATCCATTCTAATTTATTCGTACGATCCATAATAATTCATTCGTACGATCCATTCTAATTCATTCGTACGATCCATTCTAATTCATTCGTCCGATCCATTATAATTCATTCGCACGAATGTATCCATTCTAATTCATTCGTACGATCTATTCTAATTCATTCGTACGATCCATTCTAATTCATTCGTAAGATCCATTCTAATTCATTCGTACGATCCATTCTAATTCATTCGTACGATCCATTCTATTTCATTCGCACGAATGTATCCATTCTAGTTCATTCGTACGATCCATTCTAATTCATTCGTACGATCCATTCTAATTCATTCGCACGATCCATTCAAATTCATTCGTACGATCCATTCTAATTCATTCATACGATCCATTCTAATTCATTCGTACAATCCATTCTAATTTATTCGCACAAATATATCCATTCTAATTCATTCGTACGATCCATTCTAATTCATTAGCACGATCCATTCTAATTCATTCGTACGATCCATTCTAATTCTTTCACACGATCCATTCTAATTCATTCGTACGATCCATTCTAATTCATTCGCACGATCCATTCTAATTCATTCGTACGATCCATTCTAATCCATTCATACGATCCATTCTAATTCATTCGTACGATCCATTCTAATTCATTCGCACAAATGTATCCATTCTAATTCATTCGTACGATCCATTCTAATTCATTCGCACGATCCATTCTAATTCATTCGTACGATCCATTCTAATTTATTCGCACGATCTGTTCTTATTCATTCGCACAATCCATTCTAATTCATTCGCACAAATGTATCGATTCTAATTCATTCGTACGATCCATTCTAGTTCATTCGTATGATCCATTCTAATTAATTCGTATGATCCATTCTAATTCATTCGTACGATCCATTCTAGTTCATTCATACAATCCATTCTAATTCATTCGTACGATCCATTCTAATTCACTCATACGATCCATTCTAATACATTCATACGATCCATTCTAATTCATTTGCACGAATATAACCATTCTAATTCATTCGTACGATCCATTATAATTCCTTCGTACGATCCATTCTAATTCATTCGTACGATCTATTCTAATTCATTCGTACGATCCATTCTAATTCATTCGTACGATCCATTCTAATTCCTTCGTACGATCCATTCTAATTCATTCGTACGATCCATTCTAATTCATTCGTACAATCTATTCTAATTCATTCGTACGAATGGATACATTCGTGTGAATGAATTAGAATGGATCGTACGAATGAGTAAGAATTGATCGTACGAATGAAATAGAATGGATTGCACGAATTAATTAGAATGGATCGTACGAATGAATTTGAATGGATCGTGTGAAAGAATTAGAATGGATGGTATGAATGAATTAGAATGGATCGTACGAATGAATTAGAATGGATCGTACGAAGGAATTAGAATGGATCGTACGAATGAATTAGAATTGATCGTACGAATGAATTAGAATAGATCGTACAAATGAATTAGAATAGATCGTACGAAGGAATTAGAATGGATCGTACGAATGAATTAGAATGGATATATTCGTGCAAATGAATTAGAATGGATCGTATGAATGTATTAGAATGGATCATATGAGTGAATTAGAATGGATCGTACGAATGAATAAGAATGGATCGTATGAATGAATTAGAATGGATACATTCGTGTGAATGAATTAGAATGGATCGTATGAATGAATTAGAATAGATTTTGTGAATGAATTAGAACTGATCGTACGAATGAATTAGAATGGATACATTCGTGCGAATGAATTAGAATGGATTGTATGAATGAATTAGAATGGATCGTACGAATGAATTAGAATGGATCCTATGAGTGAATTAGAACGGATACGAAGGAATTAGAATGGATCGTACGAAGGAATTAGAATGGATCATACGAATGAAATAGAATGGATCGTACGAAGGAATTAGAATGGATCGTACGAAGGAATTAGAATGGATCGTACGAAGGAATTAGAATGGATATATTCGTGCAAATGAATTAGAATGGATCGTATGAATGAATTAGAATGGATCGAATGAGTGAATTAGAACGGATAGTACGAATGAAGTAGAATGGATCGTATGAATGAATTAGAACGGATACATTCGTGCGAATGAATTTGAATGGATAGTATGAATGAATTAGAATAGATTGTGCGAATGAATTAGAATGGATCGTACGAATGAATTAGAATGGATACATTCGTGCGAATAAATTAGAATGGATTGTATGAATGAATTAGAATGGATCGTACGAATGAATTAGAATGGATCGTACGAATGAATTAGAATAGATTGAGCGAATGAATAAGAATGGATCGTACGAATGAATTAGAATGGATCGTACGAAGGAATTAGAATGGATCGTACGAATGAATTAGAATGGATCGTACGAATGAATTAGAATGGATCGTACGAAGGAATTAGAATGGATCGTACGAATGAATTAGAATGGATCGTACGATTGAATTAGAATGGATCATACGAATGAGTAAGAATGGATCGTATGAATGAATTAGATTGGATCATACGATCCATTCTAATTCATTAGCATGGATCGTGTTAATGAATTAGAATGGAATATACGAATGAATTAGAATGGATCGTAGAATGGATCGTACAAATGAATTAGACTGAATTAGAATGGATCGTACGAATGAATTAGAATAGATCACAGGAATGAATTAGAATGGATCGTGCAAATAAATTAGAATGGATACTTTCGTGCGAATGAATTAGAATGGATCGTACGAATGAATTAGAATGGATCGTACGAATGAATTAGAATGGATCGTAGGAATGGATTAGAATAGATCCTACGAATGGATTAGAATGGATACCTTTGTGCATATGAATTAGAATGGATCGTACGAATGAATTAGTATGGATCATATTAATGAATTAGAATGGATCGTACGAATGAATTAGAATGGATATATTCGTGCATGATACATTCTAATTCATTCGCACGAATGTATCCATTCTAATTCCTTCGAACGATCCATTCTAATTCATTAATATGATCCATTCTAATTCATTCGTACGATCCATTCTAATTCATATGCACAAAGGTATCCATTCTAATTCATTCGTACGATCCATTCTAATTCAGGATCGTATGAATGAATTATAATGGATACATTCGTGCGAATGAATTAGAATTGATCGTACGAATGAATTAGAATGGATCGTGCGAATGAATTAGAATGGATCGTACGAATGACTTAGAATGGATCGTACGAATGAACTAGAACGGATACATTCGTGCGAATGAATTAGAATGGATCGTACGAATGAATTAGAATGGATCGTACGAATGAATTAGAATGGATCTTATGAATGAATTAGAATGGATCGTACGAATGAATTAGAATGGATCGTACAAATGAATTAGAATGGATACATTCGTGCGAATGAATTAAAATGGATCGGACAAATGAATTAGAATGGATCGTACGAATGAATTAGAATGGATCAAATGAATGAATTAGAATGGTTACATTCATGCGAATGAATTAGAATGGATCGTACGAATGGATTAGAATGGATCGTACGAATGGATTAGAATGGATACATTCGAGCGAATGAATTAGAATGGATCGTACGAATGAATTAGAATGGATCGTACGAATGGATTAGAATGGATCCTACGAATGGATTAGAATGGATACCTTTGTGCATATGAATTAGAATGGATCGTACGAATGAATTAGAATGGATCATATTAATGAATTAGAATGGATCGTACGAATGAATTAGAATGGATACATTCGTGCGAATGAATTAGAATGGATCGTGCGAATGAATTAGAATGGATCTTACGAATGAATTAGAATGGATCGTATGAATGAATTAGAATGAATCGTACGAATGAATTAGAATGGATACATTCGTGCGAATGAATTAGAATGGATCGGACGAATGAATTAGAATGGATCGTACGAATGAATTAGAAAGGATTGTACGAATGAATTAGAATGGATCGTATGAATAAATTAGAATGGATACATTCGTTCGAATGAATTAGAATGGATCATACGAATGAGTAAGAATGGATCGTACGAATGAAATAGAATAGATTGTACGAATGAATTAGAATGGATCCTACGAATGAATTAGAATGGATCGTGTGAAAGAATTAGAATGGATTGTATGAATGAATTAGAATGGATCGTATGAATGAATTAGAATGGATCGTGCGAATGAATTCGTATGGATCGTAAGAATTCATTCTAATTCATTCATACAATCCATTCTAATTATTTCACACGATCTATTCTAATTCATTCGTAGGATCCATTCTTAGAATGGATCGTACGAATGAATTAGAATGGATCGAACGAATGATCTAGAATGGATACATTCGTGCGAATGAATTAGAATGGATTGTACGAATGAATTAGAATGGATCTTACGAATGAATTAGAATGGATCGTACGAATGAATTAGAATGGATCGTACGAATGAATTAGAATGGATACATTCGTGCGAATGAATTAGAATGGATCGGACAAATGAATTAGAATGGATCGTACGAATGAATTAGAATGGATCGTACGAATAAATTAGAATGGATACATTCGTCCGAATGAATTAGAATGGATCATACGAATGAGTAAGAATGGATCGTACGAATGAAATAGAATTGATTGTACGAATGAATTAGAATGGATCATACGAATGAGTAAGAATGGATGGTACGAATGAAATAGAATAGATTATAAGAATGAATTAGAATGGATCCTACGAATGAATTAGAATAGATCGTGTGAAAGAATTAGAATAGATTGTATGAATAAATTAGAATGAATTCGTACGATCCATTCGAATTCATTCGCACGATCCATTCTAATTCATTCATACGATCCATTCTAATTCATTCATAAAGTCCATTCTAATTCTTTCACACGATCCATTCTAATTCATTCGTAGGATCCATTCTAATTCATTCGTACAATCTATTCTATTTCATTCGTACGATCCATTCTTACTCATTCGTATGATCTATTCTAATTCATTCGGACGAATGTATCCATTCTAATTTATTCGTACGATCCATTCTAATTCATTCGTACGATCCATTCTAATTCATTCGTCCGATCCATTCTAATTCATTCGCACGAATGTATCCATTCTAATTCATTCGTACGATCCATTCTAATTCATTCGTACGATCCATTCTAATTCATTCGTAAGATCCATTCTAATTCATTCGTACGATCCATTCTAATTCATTCGTACGATCCATTCTAATTCATTCGCACGAATGTATCCATTCTAGTTCATTCGTACGATCCATTCTAATTCATTCGTACGATCCATTCTAATTCATTCATAAGATCCATTCTAATTCATTCGTACGATCCATTCTTATTCATTCGCACAAATGTATCCATTCTAATTCATTCGTACGATCCATTCTAATTCATTCGCACGATCTGTTCTTATTCATTCGCACAATCCATTCTAATTCATTCGCACGAATGTATCCATTTTAATTCATTCGTACGATCCAATCTAATTCATTCGTACGATCCATTCTAATTCATTCGTATGATCCATTCTAATTAATTCGTATGATCCATTCTAATTCATTCGTACGATCCATTCTAATTCATTCATACAATCCATTCTAATTCATTCGCACGAATGTATCCATTCTAATTAATTCGTACGATCCATTCTAATTCATTCGTATGATCTATTCTTATTCATTCGCACGATCCAGTCTAATTGATTCGCACGATCCATTCTAATTCATTCGCACGAATGTATCCATTCTAATTCATTCATACGATCTATTCTAATTCATTCGTACGATCCATTCTAATTCACTCATACGATCCATTCTAATACATTCATACGATCCATTCTAATTCATTTGCACGAATATATCCATTCTAATTAATTCGTACGATCCATTCTAATTCCTTCGTACGATCCATTCTAATTCATTCGTACGATCCATTCTAATTCATTCGTACGATCCATTCTAATTCCTTCGTACGATCCATTCTAAGTCATTCGTACGATCCATTCTAATTCATTCATACAATCCATTCTAATTCTTTCACACGATCCATTCTAATTCA
Source organism: Chamaelirium japonicum (assembly GCA_947650365.1). NCBI lineage: Eukaryota > Viridiplantae > Streptophyta > Magnoliopsida > Liliales > Melanthiaceae > Chamaelirium > Chamaelirium japonicum. The sequence continues at coordinate 98,116,589 of OX393551.1, forward strand.
TTCGTACGATCCATTCTAATTCATTCGTGCAATCCATTCTATTTCATTCGTACGATCCATTCTTACTCAATTCGAATTCATTCATACGATCCAGTCTAATTCATTCGTATGATCCATTCTAATTCATTCGAACAAATGTATCCATTCTAATTCATTCGTATGATCCATTCTAATTCATTCACACGATCCATTCTTATTCATTCGTACGATCCATTCTAATTCATTCGCACGATCTGTTCTTATTTATTCGCATAATCCATTCTAATTCATTCGCACGAATGTATCCATTCTAATTCATTCGTACGATCCATTCTAATTCACTTATACGATCCATTCTAATACATTCATACGATCCATTCTAATTTATTTACACGAATATATCCATTCTAATTCATTCGTACGATCCATTCTAATTCCTTCGTACGATCCATTCTAATTCATTCGTACGATCTATTCTAATTCATTCGTACGATACATTCTAATTCATTCGTACGATCCATTCTAATTCCTTCGTACGATCCATTCTAATTCATTCGTACAATCCACTCTAATTCATTCGTACAATCTATTCTAATTCATTCGTACGAATGGATACATTCGTGTGAATAAATTAGAATGGATCGTACGATCATGTGAAAGAATTAGAATGGATTGTATGAATGAATTAGAATGGATCATACGATTGAATTAGAATGGATCTTACGAATGAATTAGAATGCATCGTACGAATGAATTAGAATGGATCGTACGAATGAATTAGAATGGATACATTCGTGCGAATGAATTAGAATGGATCGTGCACGAATGTATCCATTCTAATTCATTCGTACGATCCATTCTAATTCATTAATATGATCCATTCTAATCCATTCGTACGATCCATTCTAATTCATTCGTACGATTCATTCTAATTCATTCGCTCGAATGTATCCATTCTAATCTATTCGTACGATCCAATCTAATCCATTCGTACGATCCATTCTAATTCATTCGCATGAATGTAACCATTCTAATTCATTCATTTGATCCATTCTAATTCATTCTTACGATCCATTCTAATTCATTCGTCCGATCCATTCTAATTCATTCACACGAATGTATCTATTCTAATTCATTCATACGATCCATTCTAATTCATTCGTACGATCCATTCTAATTCATTCACACAAATGTATCCATTCTAATTCATTCGTATGATCCATTCTAATTCATTCGCACGATCTATTCTAATTCATTCGTACGATCCATTCTAATTCTTTCACACGATCCATTCTAATTCATTCGTACGATCCATTCTAATACATTCATACGATCCATTCTAATTCATTTGCACGAATATATCCATTCTAATTCATTCGTACGATCCATTCTAATTCCTTCGTACGATCCATTCTAATTCATTCGTCCGATCCATTCTAATTCATTCGTATGATCCATTCTAATTCATTCGCACGATCCATTCTAATTCCATCGTACGATCCATTCTAATTCATTCGTACGATCCATTCTAATTCATTCATACAATCCATTCTAATTCTTTCACACGATCTATTATAATTCATTCGTAGGATCCATTCTAATTCATTCGTACAATCTATTCTATTTCATTCGTACGATCCATTCATACTCATTCGTATGATCCATTCTAATTCTTTTGCACGAATATATCCATTCTAATTCATTCGTACGATCCATTCTAATTCCTTCGTACGATCCATTCTAATTCATTCGTACGATCTATTCTAATTCATTCGCACGATCCATTCTAATTCATTCGTACGATCCATTCTAATTCTTTCACACGATCCATTCTAATTCATTCGTACGATCCATTCTAATTCATTCGTGCAATCCATTCTATTTCATTCGTACGATCCATTCTTACTCATTCGTACGATCCATTCTAATTCATTCACACGAATGTATCCATTCGTACGAATGAATTAGAATAGATTATATGAATGAATTAGAATGGATCGTACGAATGAATTAGAATGGATCTTACGAAGGAATTAGAATAGATCGTACGAATGAATTAGAATGGATCATACGAATGAATTAGAATAGATCGTACGAATGAATTAGAATGGATCGTACGAAGGAATTAGAATGGATCGTACGAATGAATTAGAATGGATATATTCGTGCAAATGAATTAGAATGGATCGTATGAATGTATTAGAATGGATCGTATGAGTGAATTAGAATGGATCGTACGAATGAATTAGAATGGATTGTATGAATGAATTAGAATGGATCGTACGAATGAATTAGAATGGATCATACGAATTAATTAGAATGGATCGTACGAATAAGTTAGAATGGATCGTACGAATGAATTAGAATGGATACATTCGTGCGAATGAATTAGAATGGATTGTGCGAATGAATAAGAACAGATCGTGCGAATGAATTAGAATGGATCGTACGAATGAATTAGAATGGATCGTGCGAATGAATTAGAATGGATCGTACGAATGAATTAGAATGGATACTTTTGTGCGAATGAATTAGAATGGATCGTACGAATGAATTAGAATGGATCGTATGAATGAATTAGAATGGATCGTACGAATGAATTAGAATGGATCGTGCGAATGAATTAGAATGGATCGTACGAATGAATTAGAATGGATCATGTGAAAGAATTAGAATGGATCGTACGAATGAATTAGAATGGATCGTGCGAATGAATTAGAATGGATCATACGAATGAATTAGAATGGATATATTTGTGCGAATGAATTAGAATGGATCGTATGAATGAATTAGAATGGATCGTACGAATGAATTAGAATGGATCGTACGAATGAATTAGAATGGATCGTACGAATAAACTAGAATGGATACATTCGTGCGAATGAATTAGAATGGATCGTACGAATGAATTAGAATGGATCTTACGAATGAATTAGAATGGTTCGTACGAATGAATTAGAATGGATCGTACGAATGAATTAGAATGGATCTTACGAATGAATTAGAATGGATCACACGAATAAATTAGAATGGATCGTATGAATGGTTTAGAATGGATACATTCGTGCGAATGAATTAGAATGGATCGGACGAATGAATTAGAATAGATCGTACGAATGAATTAGAATGGATCAAATGAATGAATTAGAATGGTTACATTCATGCGAATGAATTAGAATGGATCGTACGAATGGATTAGAATGGATACATTCGTGCGAATGAATTAGAATGGATCATACGAATGAGTAAAAATGGATCGTACGAATGAAATAGAATGGATTGTACGAATGAATTAGAATGGATCGTGCGAATGAATTTGAATGGATCGTACGAATGAATTAGAATGGATCGTGCTAATGAATTAGAATTGATCGTACGAATGAAATAGAATGGATTGTGTTGGGGGTAGTTGAAATCCGCCCAGGAGTTGGAATCCTCATCCGCTTGAGCTCGCCTCCTAGCTCCGTGCGCGTGTCACCAGTTCGCCCTGGCCTGTGGATCTCATAGACCCTAGGACTCCAAGGGGTGTGTCACCAGTTCGCCCTGGCCTGTGGATCTTATAGACCCTAGGACTCCAAGGGGTGAAGAACTTGCAAGGAATTCGCCCCCCCCCCCCCCCCCCCCCATGCTCGCCAAATCATCTTGACAGGGAGCGTGATCCACATTGGGCTGAGGGGGCCTAGGCAAAGAGCACGCTCAGGAGCTTGCCTAAGCTCGCTGGAGCTCGCCTGAGCTCGCCCAGGAGCTCGCCTGAGCTCGCCCATGAGCTCGCCTGAGCTCGCCCATGAGCTCGCCTGAGCTTGCCAAGGAGCTCGCCTGAGCTCGCTCAGGAGCCCGCCAAGCCCGCACAAGAATTCGCTTGCAGTGGTAGCGGGAATTAGACCGTCATGCATAACAAAAACGCCGGCCCTTCGGACGCCCCCAGCTCGCCAGACCCCCTGTTTATCGAAGAGGTCGCTCCTGCGAGGTCCGACTCTTGATAGATACGAAGGGGAAGGTGGAGCAACAGAGGGCGAGCTCGCCTTTGCTTCCTCCCTGAGGTCGCCGCATTAGAACAGCATGGAAGGATGCCAGGTGTCGAAACCCCACGGAAGCTACGTGGACAAACGTGTTAGGTTTGATGTGGTCTACAGCTCGTAAAACCCTAGGTTTGGCTGTATATGGTTGATAGTTTATTTAGGATTGTATAAAGGTACGTATTATTATACGTGTTCTATATAAAGAACTTAAGGAGCCATGGCTATATAGTAGTCCATCTGAGTGGGAGACTAAGTGGATCGGTTCTATGAACCTAAATCGTTCACAGCTCTGATTTGGGTTAGTCCCCCTATCAGGATAAGCTGTTGGAATGATAGAGCATAAGAATCTCAATAATGGTCATTACCAGGCATAGTGTCTGTGGTCGAACAGAACCAACACGGTACACAGATCGGTGAGCAGACACCGGTGCACATAGCCGTGTTTCTGCTTAGGGTAATCGGTCCTAAACCCTGAGGAACCGTGACCGGTGGACTAACCAGTTGCGTGTAACTTTGGTTCACCAACGTGTGAGGGATCTAACCACGACCCAATACCACGGTACGCTGGGTTACCGGGCTGACGTTGCATAGGCACGTCACTCTTGCAGGCTATCTATATCCTTATCGGGAGGTGCGTTCCTTGGTATGACATACACCGTACTAAACCCAGGCCTGGTGGTCAGTAGTTGAGCTGTTGACCGGATCTGGTTGCTTGGCCAAAGTGATCGGAGGTGCGATGTGATAGTCAACCTGGAAGGAACCTAGTCATATGGTCACTCGAGTCTGACGGTGCTCTCCACCGCTCGAGTTGACTCATGGCACCAAGTGGAGGGACATTGTATTACCAATACTAAGCGGAGAACAGGGGTATGCGAGAGAGCTTAATAAGTCTGGGAGAATTGGAGTGCAGCCTGTGTCGCACTCTGGGTGGCCACGCAGGTTAACCGGGACCCAGAGGATTGACAGGGACACTCGGGTAGTGTGTCGATCGGGTTTGGTTGGAAGCCATGAATCCTAGTCCCTGAAGGTTCCATCCTATCCATGATCATTACGGATCAATACTTTTTCCTTGTCTCACAGCATATTATGAGTTGAAGAAATAATGCCTAATCGTCCTGTGTTCCGTGAGTGCATCGCACTGGAGCATGGTGGTAGCACAGGACTAAGTGTGTTCACTAGGGGGCAACCCCAGAGTAGTGTAGAGACATACGATGTTGCCATTATACCATGAGGAGTCCATTCCGTGTGTGCGTGTTGCACTAGAACGCAGAATGCGAGTTTAGTAATTTTTACTATGGGGCACCCCACCTTTTACTAAGGGCACTCTAGTAAATAGTAAAAATACTATTCATCATCCCATGGTGTATTGACTTGTTGCTGATGCCGATGAGGTGCCCTAAGTATTAGGGTGCATTATCGTGCACGTAAATGGGCTATACATTGTCCCGCATGAGGTGAACGATCACTAGATGCATGGGGGCATTTTGGTAATTTCAAAATGTCCCACATGCCCTAGTGGCCGCCATCCTCACTAGGGCTAGCATGCATGGCCATCAAACTTATAATTAAGGGATTAATTCAGATTTGAATGATTTTGAATCATCTCCTTAATTGCAACAATTCTAATATGGCAACTAGTAATAAAAAGGGGTATTGAATTTGAGAGTAATGAGGGAGAGAGAGAGGAACGGTTTCAAATGGCAAGAGAGAGTGAGGGGCACGAATTTCAGATCTGAAATGGTGCATCCTTCTCATATTTTCCGATGAAGAACCAAAGCCCCTTCGCTTATGGTTCGGATATTTGTAATCTCTCTCTCTTGGGTTCATCTCTTCTTTCTCCCTCATCTTCTTCTCTAAGTGTGTGTGAGATTGATGGAGATCGCTTGCACTCTGAGGCACTCAGAGATTAGAGTGCAAGGATCCGGGAAGATATGTGAGATCGGGTGAATCCGATGAGATTCATTTCTCTCTTACATGAGGATCCGGCTCGAGATTGCTGCCCAGATTTTACGGGCAGATATACACTGTTTTGATCACTACAGGAGCTATAGAAGTCCAAATGACTTCAAACTGATTGCAAACTCTTGGCGTTGAAGTCTTCTTTCCGGAAAATCAAGTTTCGCTCCGTTTCGATGTCGGGATAGAAAGTTACAGCCTTTGCACTGAAGGGTGTTCGTGCAGATCCGAATCTGTCTTCATCAATATTGAAGCAATTCTTCGCGATGTTAAATCCCGCACGAAGGTATAACCTACTAACCCCTAGATCTATCATAATGCATACATATGAGATATGTCAATCATTTCGATAGATGACTATAGGGGTTCGATTCGTATTTGTTTTATCATTTACGCATATGATTAATATGAATGAAAATTTTAAAATGTACGGCACACCGAAACGATCCTCGGGATCAACTCCACCTTCCGCTGCGCCTCCGATATCATTCCAACAAAACGTGGTCCACGGAAGCCCGCTCAAATCAGTTCGAGACCTCCCAGACTTGAACATTCCAGAATAGCCACCTGGCGGCGACAAGAAAGATGCTCTCCCCCACTCAAATCGCCTGGCAGGCTCGACGACAAAGAATGTCAGGGGCGCGCGTTCCAAGGACTGTCAGAGGCCCACGCGAGCCAGAACATGGGGGTCTAGAAGGCGCTGGAAAGAATCTCCACGTGTTGGGCAACGGTAGGTCGCCAATGTCTATAAATGCCCACCCCCAGGCTCCAGAGTACAGGTTCGAAACCCCTTTCCCTACCACTTTCGTCCACTAAAGCTCGCCGTTGTGCACCTGAGACTGACTTGAGCGTCGGAGGGTCTGCGCTCCTAAGGGAGCCAGCCATTCTCACGCTTTTTCTTTGCCTTGCAGGTAGCCCGCACGGGCCAGCGAAAAAATCCCCCGAACATTTTGGCGCCGTCTGTGGGATCTTTCGACTGGTTCCGGCGAGAACGCCCACGACCACGCGGTTGAACACCGGAGGCTCCTGTAACCCAAAGATGGCTCCGACGACAAGGGGACGCCGGTGACCGAGGACCCGTGCGAGGTCTGCGCGCAACGAACCTCTTGTTGAGACCCCCCAGCCCCACGTCCCGCTCAGTGACCAGCTCCTGTTGGAGATGCTGGCTACCCAGCGAGCAATGATGGAGGAACTGACGCGGCTCCGTCAGGTTCTGGCGGCCAGCCGACGGTCTGGGCCGGCGAAGACGGCGTCTCCGGTGCGACCACCAGCATCAACATCGCGCCCACCCATGACCATTCCGGCTCGGCAGGTTTCCCGTCCGGAACCCCCGGTCGAAAGAGCGGCCGTGCGCGGGGTGCCAGAAACCCCGCTTATGAGGCTGCAGAAGCTAGTAACCCAGCGGTCTAGCAACCAGGCGACCTCGCGGGCGACCATCCCTCACCGCCGTAGCCGGAGCGCCGACTCTAACGAGTCGGAGGCATGGTCTCTAGAGCGGGATCGCGACCCGCGTTATCGGCGACGTGGGAAAGAGCCCGCGGTGGCTATACCTTCCGAAGCTCGAGAGGCAACGACCTCCCACAGACCAACCGCCATGATGAAGGAATCCACGGGTGAACAGCGAGGAGGCCGCCGAGTGGTAGCCCCCGAGGGTCGCCGCAGGGCGGATCCAAACCTCCCTCGAGGGAGCGTGCACGGCCGCCTAGGACCTGCGCAGCAGCCTTTGGGAGTTTTCCCCGGGCACTGGCAGCGACCTAACGCGACGGTAGACCTGCTGGAGGACCTCGTCGCCCATGGGGGTAGCTCGCCCTTCACAAGCGAGGTGCACCAAGGAGGTTTCCCTCACCATTGGACCCCGTCTAAGTTTGTACTGTTCGATGGATCGCAAGATCCAGTCGACCACCTATTGGCTTACCGGAAGCTGTTATTCTTCCAGGACCAATATCATGTTTTGTGCCGGGCTTTCTCGAGCAGTTTGACGGGCTCGGCGTTAAATTGGTTCCACAAATTGCCATCGGGCACCATTCCAGACTTCCCAACTCTCTCCAGGTTGTTTCTGGAGCAGTACCGATGCAACAGACAGCCCCCTAAGAGGATCGAGTCCCTCTTCACTTTGTCCATGGGAGCCCACGAAACTTTTCGAAGCTTCGCGATGCGCTTCCGAAGCGCCTACCTCGCTCTGGAGGACGCTGTCGGCCAAGATCGCACGACGGTGAGCGCGTTCCGAAACACCCTCCCCGAGGAAAGCATGCTTCATGACGCCCTAGTAATCAAGGATCCCCGCATGTTCGTCGAGCTATTCGCCCTTGTCCAGCAGCACATTAAGCTCGAAGATGCGGTGTTAGACCGGAAGGGAAAGGCAGTCGAGCAGCGACCTCCTCCGGCTCTGTGACCTCTCGTCGTTAAGGCCGTGGAGAGGCGGGAGGTGCCACAGGTGGCACCTTTGCCCGGACCGCCCGCAGCTCCTACCGTACAGCCCGCGGAAGCCCCCCCGGTGGTCGCTGGAAGGCCGGCGAACTGGCGCCTGCCTCCGGGACCCGGGGAGCGGGATTTCACCATATTAACCCACTCGCCAGGGCAAATCTTTCACTAGATTCGGAACGAACCTTTCTTTCAGTATCCAACCCCCCTGCAGGTCGGGGAGCCCGGCTCAACCGACAATTCACGGCGGTGCGCCTTTCATCGCAGCCCCGGGCATCACACCAACAGATGCCGGGCTCTGAAGAACCACCTCGAGGACTTGGTCACCCAGGGCCATTTGGATCAGTTTATTTCGCCTCTAAGGAGGTTCGAGGTGATACCGACATGGGCTCCTCGAGAGGGAGATCGCCCGAGGCCCGCTGAGCCCGCCCTGCCTCCCCCGCCCCCGGGAGGGCTGGCGGTCTGTCACACTATCAGCAGGCGTCTGAACGGCCCAAGATCTAGCAACGAGGTTCGGCGATAAGTTAGAGAGATGGAGCGGGCTCAGAAGGTATTCTCTATTTCTCTAACTCCTGTACTGCACCAAACACCAAGGGTAGAAGCGCGAGACTTTATTTGGTTCTCGGAGGAGGACATGGCTGGGGTCGTTACCCCCCACAATGACCCCCTCGTTATACGCCTAATGATGGCAAACATCGAAGTAAGGCGAGTCCTGGTTGACCCAGGAAATGCCGTAGACATCCTGTTCTTGTCGGCCTTTCATCGAATGGGACTGAGACAAATTGATTTGTCTCCCTCAACGAGCTCGCTCACCGATTTCACTGGCGAGGTCGCTAAGGTGGTAGGGGAGATAACCCTCACCATGACGGCGGGCCCGGAGGTACGTCAAGTCCGTTTCGCGGTGGTGGACGGGCAGTCTGCTTTCCATGCCATCCTAGGGCGACCCTGGTTGAGGCAGATGAAAGCGGTGTCCTCGCCTAATCACCAGGCCCTCAAGTTTCCCACAAACGGAGGGGTTGTGGTAATTCGAGGAGACCAGGTCGCTGCTACCAGGTGCGAGCAGGACATCTTTCACCTCGCAGACATTGAGGTCGCTGAGGCCAAGAGGCCCGCGCCCTCCTAGCAATTAACACCCACCTCAAGCGGGCTCCCTCAAAGCCCGAGAGAGGTCGCCTCACTTAGATCCCCCACTTCACCCCCGGGTGAGAGCGGCGTGGATTTTGAGCTCAAGGAGAAAGGCCGCCTACCAGGGACCCAGAGAGGAAGTTTTCCCATTGCCGAGCCGCTACAAGAAGTCAACATCGGAAGCGAGAACGGACCGAGGATTGTTAGTCTCGGGATCTCGCTAACCAAGGGCGAGGTCCTGGCCTTGACCGACATACTCAGGGAATACCGTGACATATTTGCCTGGAGCTTCGCGGACATACTAGGGATTGACCCGGAGGTCGCCTGTCATCGTCTGTACACCATGAAAGAGTTCCCGCCGATCAAGCAAAAAGCTCGGCACATACCGGCTGCGAAGTCCATCGCAGTGGCGGCGGAGATAGACAAGCTAGAGCGAGCTAGCTTTATTCACGAGGCGCACTTTCCCGAGTGGATCTCCAACATCATGGCGGTGCCCAAGAAGAGCGGGGCGGTCAGAGTGTGCATTGACTTCTTCGACCTCAATAAAGCATGCCCGAAGGACGGTTTTCCCCTTCCGCGGATAGGCGCTGGTCGACGAAGCTGTCGAGTTCTAGGCCCTGTCCTTCATGGATGGATATTCTGGGTATAACCAGATACCTCTCCACGTCGACGATCAAGAGAAGACCGCTTTCTATTCTAGGGTGGGCTACCAGAAGCTATTCTGCTATCGAGTGATGCCTTTTGGACTTAAGAACGCTGGAGCGACCTACCAAAGGTTAGTCACTCAGATGTTCAAGGGTCAGATCGGTAGGAATGTCGAAGTTTATGTAGACGACCTCCTGGTGAAAAGTCGAGAGCGAGAGGGGCATGTCGCCGATCTCCGCGAATCCTTCGAAGTGTTGAGAAAGTACCAAATGAGGCTGAACCCGGCAAAGTGCGCATTCGGGGTGACTTCCGGGAAATTCCTAGGGTACCTGGTCACCCACAGGGGGATCGAGGCCGACCCTGGGCAAATCCGAGCACTTGTCGAGATGCCCGCACCAAGAACCCGGCAGGAAGTCCAGAAGTTGAGCGGACGAATCGCCGCGCTCAATCGATTTATCTCCAAATCCTCAGACAACTGCCGACCTCTTTTTGATCTACTACAAAAAGGAGCGAGCATTTGTTGGGATGAAAAGTGCGAGCGCGCCTTTCAAAAGATCAAGGATTATCTGGCGAGCCCGCCAATCCTAGCGGCACCAAAAGATGGCGCCGAGCTTGGCGTGTATCTCGCGGTCACAGAGAATGCGGTAAGCGGAGTCGTTGTTATGGAAGAAGCAAAGGTGGAGCGGCCTGTCTACTTTGTAAGCCACACAATGCTTCCCGCCGAGCTCCGGTATCGACCAATCGAGAAGGTCGCATTGGCCTTGGTCCTTACCGCGAGAAAGCTTCACCCCTACTTCTCGGCGCACACTGTCAAAGTCATCACGGAGCACCCTCTGAAGAGCGCGCTCTCCAGACCCTCGGTAGCCGGCAGGCTCTATCGATGGTCCGCCGAGCTCGCCGCCTATGGTTTGGAGTATGTCCCTCGAGTTGCTGTCAAAGGACAGGCTCTCGCCGATTTCTTGGCGGACTTCCCCATAGAAGAACCGGTCCAGTACCAGGCGGATGAGCCAACTGAGGCACACCCTGGGAAGGCGAGGTTCTTGGACAACCAGGGCGAGATTCCTCTAACTAAACATTCAGAGATAGCGGGCTGGAAATTATTCGTCGACGGATCCTCCAACGCTTTGGGGGCCGGGATCGGGGTTGCACTGATCACTCAATCGGTGATTCTTAAGAAATCAGTCCGGCTGGATTTCGCTGCTACCAACAATGAGGCTGAGTATGAGGCACTGCTCGCCGGACTAGAGCTCGCTCAAGAAGTAGGCGCCAAACGGTTAAAGGTTTTTAGCGATTCTCAGCTGATCATTTGTCAAATCAATGGAGAGTACGCCTCCCGGGATACGTGAATGGCGGGCTACGTGGATCTGGTAAAAGGAAAGGCCGCAGAGTTCGAAAAGATCTCCTTCGAGCAAATCCCTCGAGCCGATAATAGGCGAGCTGATGCATTGGCAAACGCTGCCTCCCTGCTGGGAACATCAGAAGCTCGCCAGATTCTCATCGAGGTCCAGAATCAGTCTCGGCTCCGACTGATAGAGCCCGCTGTTAACCAAGTCTCTGCCGACGTATCACCCGGCGGGTGGACCGCCCCCATTCTTTGTTTTCTCCAGAAGGGCGAGCTTCCAGAGGATAGAGAGGAAGCCCGACGAGTGGAGAAACGCGCTGGGCGCTACCTCATTCGCTGGGATCGCTTTTTTCGAAGATCTTTTGGCGGGCCAAATCTTCGTTGCGTCGAGAGCCCGGAGACCAAAGAAGTTTTGAATTGCATTCACTCGGGCGAGCTGGGAAACCACGCTGGTGGGCGGTCTCTAGCTGCGAAAGTACAGAGGCAAGGATACTGGTGGCCCACTCTGGAGCGAGATGCCTTAAAGGTCGCACAAAGCTGCATCCAATGTCAGAAGCACGCCACGACAAATCATATGCCCGCAGAAGAACTGCATCCTCTGGCGAGCCCCTGGCTGTTTCAACAATAGGGGTTAGATATTGTGGGACCTTTCCCCGTATCAGCCCGGCAGAAGAAAATCATCTTAGTAGCTACGGGCTACTTCACCAAGTGGGTGGAAGCGGTCCCGCTAGCTAAGATAGGTGAGAAACAAGTAAAAGACTTCCTTTGGAAGAATATTTTCTGCCGGTTCGGTCTGCCTCGGGTACTTATCACCGACAATGGTCGCCAGTTCGACAATCGCTTGATCAGAAGCTTTTGTGCTGAATTTGGAGTCGACCTAAGGTTCTCGTCCCCAAGGTACCCTCAAAGCAACGGGCAGGCCGAAGCTACGAATCGTGTAATCCTAGACAACCTCAAGAAAAGGCTGGAAGGGAAGAAGGGATTGTGGGAGCAGGAGCTCGATGGAGTCTTATGGGCCTATCGCACTACTCCATGTCGCTCAACTAATGAGTCCCCTTTCAGTCTCACTTTTGGTTGCGAAGCCGTGCTACCCGTAGAAGCCGAGCTGCCCACTGAAAGAATTCTTGTGTCAAAGGAGGTCGACAACGACAAACTGCTCGCCGACTCCCTCGATCAACTCGAAGAAAGACGAGAGCGCGCCAATCTACACCTCGCCGGATATAGACAGGAAATGAAGCGCGCATATGACAAAAGAGTCCGCCATCGGGCATTCAAGGCTGGTGACATGGTGATGAGAAAGGTGTTCACAAACACGCAAGAGCCTAATGCAGGAAAGCTTGTGGCGAACTGGGAAGGTCCCTACATAGTACACGAAGCAGGAAGCTCGGGGGCTTACCGGTTGATGACCGCTGAAGGCGACCTGTTAGAGCGACCTTGGAATGCTTTGCACCTTCGCAAGTTTTATACATAAGACCAAGGGATTATGTAAATCAACTTCTGAAGAAGTTATGAATGAACGATGGAGGTTACAACGAAGAATTTAACTCGGAAGCTCGGCGCTGCAAGAGCCCGCATGATCTATAAAGTGTAGTCCACCGTTGTGCGGACTTAAAGCAAGACCGGGATCCTCAGAGGCGGCCAGTGGGTGACCTTGAGCTTCCTGGGGCAGTCCGCCGTTGTGCGGACTTAAAGCAAGACCGGGATCCTCAGAGGCGGCCAGTGGGTGACCTTGAGCTTCCCGGGGCAGTCCGCCGTTGTGCGGACTTAAAGCAAGACCGGGATCCTCAGAGGCGGCCAGTGGGCGACCTTGAGCTTCCTGGGGCAGTCCGCCGTTGCGCGGACTTAAAGCAAGATCGGGATCCTCAGAGGCAGCCAGTGGGCGACCTTGAGCTTCCCGGGGCAGTCCGTCGTTGTGCGGACTTAAAGCAAGACCGGGATCCTCAGAGGCAGCCAGTGGGCGACCTTGAGATTCATGGGGAAGTCCACTGCCTAGTGGACTCTAAACCTAACCGGGATCCTTCGCGTTTACCTGCCATGAACGGAAACATCCTGGCGCGGGCATACCCCTCAAAGGGCAAGTCCGCTGAACAGGATCATCGAGGGAAATTAACCGGGCAGGGGGCAGCTAGAACTTATTAGTTTCCTTCAAAAATAAAATGGTTTTAAGTCTCTGAGTGTAGGGAAGTTTTTAAAGTCATTTGGTTCGCTTATCGTTTTCTGGGCTCAGAGACTATATTGAGTTTTAGCGAGCATGCCGAGTTTTTCGTTTGCATATGCTTTAAAAAAAAAAAAAAGGTTGAATCGAATTAGCTGCCTCGCCCGGGGTATCACTCTCGAGATCGCTGCGAAACTCCTAAAGCGGACTCATGAGCAACATAGAGAGAGAAAGAAACACAGACACGAGCTCAAAAAGTATCATTCATTTCATTCATTGCTTAAAGGTACATCGGAGAAGTTACAGAAGGAGAGACCCTAGGCTGGGCCAGCACCCGCACCATCGTCATCGCCGCGTTTCCTCTTCTTTGACCTTTTGACCTTATATTTTTCGATGGCGTCCAGCGCGCCCTTCTGAAGGAGCTCTCCCAGCTGCGACTGAAGACGTTCTCGCTGGGAGTTGAGGTCGCGAAGGTGTGTCTCCTTCAGCGCCGCAATTTCTTCCTGGGAGGCCGTCACTTGGCCACGGAGCTCGAGAAGTTCCTTCTGGGCGGCTTCCTTGGCCTGGGTCGCTTCTTGCAGATCCGCGAGGGCGCGGGCTCGAGTATCCTCGACCGAGGCTAGCGACTTGGTGAGGATGGCGGCCCGCTGGCGCAGCTGAACGACCTCCGTATCCACGAAGGCGGACTGCTGGCGCAGCCGGTCCACCTCAGCTCGGAGCTCGCCGGATCGATCCGCCTGGTGAAGCTGGTGGATGTGCTCGTCTACTCTCCTCTCCGAGCTATGGAGAGTGTCATCGTAGAGGGCGATAGTATCCCCCGCAACGCCAGCGACCTCATCGGCGAGAGCCCGGCTGACCCGCTCCACCTATGGCAAGGTAAAACAGTTGAAGGAGTTAGAAGAAAATTAGAACAGGAAAGGGATGTAAGCCAAAGGAGCGCAAAGGTAATCTTACCTCGACGAGCCGGTTGATGAGGGCGATGTAGGGAGTCCGGGCGAAAATGTTCCACCCCAAGATCTCCCGCGTGTAGAAAGGGGCGCGCTCAGGGGCGCCTGAGGAGGAGCCCGCCTGACTTCCCTCGATCAAAGCGGCTGGAGGAGGCGCCGCGGCGGCAGCATCAGCGGGCTCAAGCACCGCGGGGGCCCCGACCGGAGCGGCCTCAATCCCTTGGGTACAGGGGCCCTCTTCAGCGGCCGAGGGTGGCGCGGCGGCTCGCCCTTCTTCGGGCACACCAGGGTCCGATGCTTCTGAGCTTGAGCTCGGAAGATCGTCCAGGATGGTCCCCAGGTCCGAAGACCAGTAGACCAGCCCGTCCAACTCCACCGGGAGGGCGGGAACCACGAGAGCCGTAGGCGCAGGCGCGCTGGCAGCAGCGGGCGCGGGCGCGCTGGCAACAGCGGGTGCGGGCGCGCTGGGAGCCATGGGCGCAGCAGCGGGTGCGGGCGCGCTGGGAGCCATGGGCGCAGCAGCGGGCGCGGGCGCGCTGGCAGTAGCGGGCGCAGGCACGCTGGGAGCCATGGGCGCGGGCGCAGGCGCACTGGTAGCAGCGGGCGCGGGCGCGCTGAGGGCTGGAGCAGCTTGTATAGAGGGCCCAGGCGCGCTGGGGGTAGTATGCGCAGGCTCGCTGGGAGCCATGGGCGCGGGCACGGGCGCGCTAGCAGCAGCGGGCGCGGGCGCACTGAAATCGGTAGGCGCAGGTGCGTGCGCGGGCGTGCTGGGAGCAGGCGCCGTCGGTGCTAGGGTCTCGCTCAGAACAGGTGGAGGGGTTGAGCTCGGCGGAGCCGGTCCCTCGAAGGGCGGGGGAGGCCCCGCAGTTGCAGGCGCGGGCTCATCTCCCGAAGCCCGCTCCTCGTCGTCGGAGCTGGAGGTCGTGCTGAGTTCGTCGGCTGATCCCAAGCCCGCCTCTGCGAGGGCGGCCTTCCTCCGCTCCTCGAGGGCTTGTTGGAAGGCTTCGTGAGCCTCCTGAACAGTGTTGTCCTCCCCCGACGGGAGGGCTGAAGGAGTCTTCTTCTTCCTCGTCTTCTTCTGCGAGTCGCCCTCCTCTGGATTCATCACCGCAACAAACAAAGTCTTAGAAAGATCACCTTGGAATCCGCACATAAACACTTCAGCCATTGGGGATTCCACTTCTGCCATGCTGAGAAGAAGCTCGACGCGCGGATCCTTAGGCTCGACGAAAGAGATACGGCGGCGTCGAGGCTCCGGGATTGGGACCCTCGGGGGAAGAATAGAGAGGGAGGTCGCCTGACCTGGGGCTGCTTCGCGGGCTGGTGGTGGAGGCGGGGCGACGTCCTCCTCGCGAAGCATCTCGAGGGTGTCTTTGTCCGCGACCTTGATGGGGGAAGCCCTCCTCTTCCCCTTCTTCGCCGAGGGCCTAGCCGCGGAGGTCGCAGGGGCAGCCACGGAGGTCGAGCCGGCACGACGGGAGACCGCCGCTTTCTTGCGCATCACCTTCCGACGGGTGGTGACGACGCCAGTCCGGAGATCCTTCCATAGGAAGGAGAAGTCCGGCGGGAGGACCTTTTCAAGGGTTCGACCCCCTAGGAAGTGCAGGATCGCCTCGTCGAGCGATCTCTCTCGGGCGGTGGCGATGCACTTCTTCCCCTTTGACCGGTATTCCGCGATCTCCTTGAAGACGGGAAGAGGCGGCCTACCGGGAAGAGACGGAACGCCTGGGCAAGGACCCCGCCACTCGCCCTCGACGACGAACGGGTACTGTTTCCAGTACCTGTCCTTCTTCTCCACGGCGGAGAACGGGAGCAGCTCGCCAGTGCGGCTAGTAAGGTAAAACTGGCCACAGTCCACCTCGCTGAAGGCGGTCCCCGGCTTGAGGAACCACTTCTTCAGGAGGTAGGCGAAGGGGATCCTCACGTTGAGGGCTTCCTCAATTCGAGAAAGCCCGTAGAGGATCCCCCACGAGTTTTCCAGAAGCTGAGCTGGGCATAAGCCCGCCAGTTCCAGTAACTCGCTGGCGAAGTGGTTCCGGGGTAGCCGGAGCCCTGACCAGATCTGCCCCACGGAGACCGCCGTACAGGAGAGCGGCCTCCCCGAGTGTGGGAAGGGCAGGATGGCGAGCTCCTGAGGGATGTTCGCCGCGGAGCGAAGGCTAGCAGGGACCGGCGCGCCGCTGATATCGTTGAACCAGACGACGGCGGGCTCCATTGAGGGAACCTCCTCGGTGCCAGGTTCGCGCACCGAAATGGGGGCAACGTTAAGAGGTTCCCCCTGGGAGGACGCAGTAGCAGCAGCAGCAGAAGAAGAAGCGGCAGCAGAGGAAGCCATGAGTGCGAGAGGGTGCTAGCGAGCTGCGAGCTGAAAGCTAAGGAGGAAGGGAGAGCTGTTTTTTTTCACGCAGCGATAAAAATCGCCCCCCATCTCCTATTTATAGGCAAGTGAGAGGCAGGTGAAACGGGCCGCAGTTAATGCTCGAGCACGCTCAACGAGGCGATACGCCGATGGTTGAAGCGACAGCTCGTCTTTCTCCAATCAGGAAGTGCCACATGGACCACGTGTGGGAAAAGGCTGTGCTGGCGCCGACGCTGTCCTTCATTGATAGAAAAAGGAACAAATGAGGGAGAGACACGTGTCTCGCGCCGATCGGGATCTCATGATGAGATTCATTGTATCAACATCGAGCCTCACGCCGCATTTAAGATGAAGCGACCATTGGAGATTTGGAGCGATACCCGTCACGAGATCACCCACGGCAGGCGCCCAGGCTCGCCCGAAGCAGACCCTGGCCGCGTGTGACAAGATCACACCGGAAGGAGATCGCTCGTAGCTGATGCTCGCGGCCCGCCCAGTGTTTGTGAAATACTGGGAGTCAGAACTCTCGGCGCAGACCGCCCACGGCAGGCGCCCAAACTCGCCCGAAGCAGATCCTGGCCGCGTGTGACAAGCTCGCACCGGAAGGAGATCGCTCATGACTGATGCTCACGGCCCGCCCAGCGTTTGAGAAATGCTGATAGTCAAAACTCTCGACGCAGATCGCCCACGGCAGGCGCCCAGGCTCGCCCGAAGCAGACCCTGGCCGCGTGTGACAAGCTCGCACCGGAAGGAGATCGCTCGTGGCTGATGCTCACGGCCCGCCCAGTGTTTGTGAAATACTGGCAGTCAAAGCTCTCGGTGCAGACCGCCCATGGCAGGTGCCCGCAGCCCACAAGGTGGAGGTCGCCGATGACTGGTGCTCCCAATTTGACCGGCATGCGCAATAAGTCTCCTGAGCAAGCGTCAAAGTCTCCTTGGATGCTCCCTCAGGAGGGGGTAATGTTGGGGGTAGTTGAAATCCGCCCAGGAGTTGGAATCCTCATCCGCTTGAGCTCGCATCCTAGCTCCGTGCGCGTGTCACCAGTTCGCCCTGGCCTGTGGATCTCATAGACCCTAGGACTCCAAGGGGTGTGTCACCAGTTCGCCCTGGCCTGTGGATCTCATAGACCCTAGGACTCCAAGGGGTGAAGAACTTGCAAGGAGTTCGCCCCCCCCCCCCATGCTCGCCAAATCATCTTGACAGGGAGCGAGATCCACATTGGGCTGAGGGGGCCTAGGCAAAGAGCACGCTCAGGAGCTCGCCTAAGCTCGCTGGAGCTCGCCTGAGCTCACCCAGGAGCTCGCCTGAGTTCGCCCATGAGCTCGCCTGAGCTTGCCCAGGAGCTCGCCTGAGCTCGCTCAGGAGCCCGCCAAGCCCGCACAAGAATTCGCTTGCAGTGGTAGCGGGAATTAGACCGTCATGCATAACAAAAACGCCGGCCCCCCGGACGCCCCCAGCTCGCCAGACCCCCTGTTTATCGAAGAGGTCGCTTCTGCGAGGTCCGACTCTTGATAGATACGAAGGGGAAGGTGGAGCAACAGAGGGCGAGCTCACCTTTACTTCCTCCCTGAGGTCGCCGCATTAGAACAGCATGGAAGGATGCCAGGTGTCGAAACCCCACGGAAGCTACGTGGACAAACGTGGTCCACGGAAGCCCGCTCAAATCAGTTCGAGACCTCCCAGACTTGAACATTCCAGAATAGCCACCTGGCGGCGACAAGAAAGATGCTCTCCCCCACTCAAATCGCCTGGTAGGCTCGACGACAAAGAATGTCAGGGGTGCGCGTTCCAAGGACTATCAGAGGCCCACGCGAGCCAGAACATGGGGGTCTAGAAGGCGCTGGAAAGAATCTCCACGTGTCGGGCAACGGTAGGTCGCCAATGTCTATAAATGCCCACCCCCAGGCTCCAGAGTACAGGTTCGAAACCCCTTTCCCTACCACTTTCGTCCACTAAAGCTCGCCGTTGTGCACCTGAGACTGACTTGAGCGTCGGAGGGTCTGCGCTCCTAAGGGAGCCAGCCGTTCTCACGCTTTTTCTTTGCCTTGCAGGTAGCCCGCACGGGCCAGCGAAAAAATTCCCCGAACAGATTGTACGAATGATTTAGAATGGATCGTACAAATGAATTAGAATGGATCGTACGAATGATTTAGAATGGATACATTCGTGCGAATGAATTAGAATGGATCATACGAATGAGTAAGAATGGATCGTTCGAATGAAATAGAATGGATTATAGGAATGAATTAGAATGGATTCGTACGAATGAATTAGAATGGATACATTCGTGCGAATGAATTAGAATGGTTCGTACCAATGAGTAAGAATGGATCGTACGAATGAAATAGAATGGATTGTGCGAATGAATTAGAATGGATCGTACGAATGAATTAGAATGGATCGTACGAATGAATTAGAATGGATCATACGAATTAATTAGAATGGATCATATAAATGAATTAGAATGGATCGTACGAATGAATTAGAATGGATCGTACGAATGAATTAGAATGGATCGTACGAATGAATTAGAATGGATCGTACGAATGAATTAGAATGGATCGTACGAATGAATTAGAATGGATCGTACGAAAGAATTAGAATGGATTGTACGAATGAATTAGAATGTATACATTTGTGCGAATGAATTAGAATGGATCGTACGAATGGATTAGAATGGATCGTACGAATGGATTAGAATGGATACATTCGTGCGAATGAATTAGAATGGATTGTATGAATGAATTAGAATGGATCGTACGATCCATTTGAATTCATTAGCACGATCCATTCTAATTCATTCGTACGATCCATTCTAATTCATTCATACGATCCATTCTAATTCATTCGTACGATCCATTCTAATTCATTCGCAATCTATTCTAATTCATTCGTACGAATGGATACATTCGTGTGAATGAATTAGAATGGATCGTGTGAAAGAATTAGAATGGATCGTACGAATGAATTAGAATGGATCGTACGAATGAATTAGAATGGTTACATTCATGCGAATGAATTAGAATAGATCGTGCGAATGAATTAGAATGGATTCGTACGAATGAATTAGAAGGGATACATTCGTGCGAATGAATTAGAATGGATCGTACCAATGAGTAAGAATGGATCGTACGAATGAAATAGAACGGATTGTGCGAATGAATTAGAATGGATCGCACGAATGTATCCATTCTAATTCATTCGTACGATCCATTCTAATTCATTCGTACGATCCATTCTAATTCATTCGTACGATCCATTCTAATTCATTCGTATGATCCATTCTAATTCATTCGTACGATCCATTCTAATTCATTCATACAATCCATTCTAATTCATTCGTACGATCCATTCTAATTCACTCATACGATCCATTCTAATACATTCATACGATCCATTCTAATTCATTTGCACGAATATATCCATTCTAATTCATTCGTACGATCCATTCTAATTTCTTCGTACGATCCATTCTAATTCATTCGTACGATCTATTCTAATTCATTCGTACGATCCATTCTAATTCATTCGTACGATCCATTCTAATTCCTTCGTACGATCCATTCTAATTCATTCGTACGATCCATTCTAATTCATTCATACAATCCATTCTAATTCATTCGTACGAATGGATACCTTCGTGTGAATAAATTAGAATGGATCGTACGAATGAGTAAGAATGGATCGTACGAATGAAATAGAATGGATTGCACGAATGAATTAGAATGGATATTACAAATGAATTAGAATGGATCGTACGAAGGAATTAGAATGGATCGTACGAATGAATTAGAATGGATCGTACAAATGAATTAGAATAGATCGTACGAATGAATTAGAATGGATCGTATAAAGGAATTAGAATGGATCGTACGAATGAATTAGAATGGATCACACTAATGAATTAGAATTGATCGAACGAATGAATTAGCATGGATCGTCCTAATGAATTAGAATCGAACGACTGAATTAGAATGGATCGGACGAATGAATTAGAATGGATCGTACGAATGAATTAGAATGGATCGGACGAATGAATTAGAATGGATCGTACGAATGAATTAGAATGGATCAAATGAATGAATTAGAATGGTTACATTCATGCGAATGAATTAGAATGGATCGTACGAATGAATTAGAATGGATCGTACGAATGAATTAGAATGGATCGTGCTAATGAATTAGAATTGATCGAACGAATGAATTAGCATGGATCGTGCTAATGAATTAGAATGGGACGTACGAATGAATTAGAATGGATCGTGTGAAAGAATTAGAATGGATTATATGAATGAATTAGAATGAATTCGTACGATCCATTCGAATTCATTCGCACGAACCATTCTAATTCATTCATACGATCCATTCTAATTCATTCATACAATCCATTCTAATTCTTTCACACGATCCATTCTAATTCATTCGTAGGATCCATTCTAATTCATTCGTACAATCTATTCTATTTCATTCGTACGATCCATTCTTACTCATTCGTATGATCCATTCTAATTCATTTGGACGAATGTATCCATTCTAATTTATTCGTACGATCCATTCTAATTCATTCGTACGATCCATTCTAATTCTTTCGTACAATCTATTCTAATTCATTCGTACGATCCATTCTAATTTCATTCGTACGATCCATTCTAATTCATTCGCTCGAATGTATCCGTTCTAATCCATTCGTACGATCCATTCTAATCCATTCGTACGATCCATTCTAATTCATTCGCATGAATGTAACCATTCTAATTCATTCATTTGATCCATTCTAATTCATTCGTACGATCCATTCTAATTCATTCGTCCGATCCATTCTAATTCATTCGCACGAATGTATCCATTCTAATTCATTCGTACGATCCATTCTAATTCATTCTTACGATCCATTCTAATTCATTCGTAAGATCCATTCTAATACATTCGTACGATCCATTCTAATTCATTCGTACGATCCATTCTAATTCATTCGCACGAATGTATCCATTCTAGTTCATTCGTACGATCCATTCTAATTCATTCGTACGATCCATTCTAATTCATTCGCACGATCCATTCTAATTCATTCATACGATAAATTCTAATTCATTCGCACGAATGTATCCATTCTAATTCATTCGTACGATCCTGAATTAGAATGGATCGTACGAATGAATTAGAATGGATACCTTTGTGCATATGAATTAGAATGGATCGTACGAATGAATTAGAATGGATCATATTAATGAATTAGAATGGATCGTACGAATGAATTAGAATGGATCGTACGAATGAGTTAGAATGGATCAAATGAATGAATTAGAATGGTT
Source organism: Chamaelirium japonicum (assembly GCA_947650365.1). NCBI lineage: Eukaryota > Viridiplantae > Streptophyta > Magnoliopsida > Liliales > Melanthiaceae > Chamaelirium > Chamaelirium japonicum. Next base: position 98,138,850 of record OX393551.1, read on the forward strand.
ATATTCATGCGAATAAATTAGAATGGATCGTACGAATGGATTAGAATGGATCGTACGAATGGATTAGAATGGATACATTCAAGCGAATGAATTAGAATGGATCGTACGAATGAAATTAGAATGGATCGTTCGAATGAATTAGAATAGATCGTACAAATGAATTAGAATGGATCGTAATAATGAATTAGAATGGATCGTGTGAAAGAATTAGAATGGATCGTACGAATGAATTAGAATGGATCATGCGAATGAATTAGAATGGATCGTACGAATGAATTAGAATGGATCGTGCTAATGAATTAGAATTGATCGAACGAATGAATTAGCATGGATCGTGCATTCGTACGATCCATTCTAATTCATTCGTAAGATCCATTCTAATTCATTCGTACGATCCATTCTAATTCATTCGTACGATCCATTCTAATTCATTCGCACGAATGTATCCATTCTAGTTCATTCGTACGATCCATTCAAATTCATTCGGACGAATGTATCCATTCTAATTTATTCGTCCGATCCATTCTAATTCATTCGTACGATCCATTCTAATTCATTCGCACGAATGTATCCATAATGGGTCATACGAATGAGTAAGAATGGATCGTACTAATGAAATAGAATGGATTGTGCGAATGAATTAGAATGGACCGTACGAATGAATTAGAATGGATACATTCGTGCGAATGAATTAGAATGGATCGGACGAATGAATTAGAATGGATCGTACGAATGAATTAGAATGGATCGTACGAATGAATTAGAATGGATCGTACGAATAAATTAGAATGGATACATTCGTCCGAATGAATTAGAATGGATCATACGAATGAGTAAGAATGGATCGTACGAATGAAATAGAATAGATTGTACGAATGAATTAGAATGGATCGTGCGAATGAATTAGAATGGATCGTACGAATAAATTAGAATGGATCGTACGAATGAATTAGAATGGATCGTGCGAATGAATTAGAATGGATCATATTAATGAATTAGAATGGATCGTACAAATGAATTAGAATGGATACATTCGTGCGAATGTATTAGAATGGATCGTACGAATCCATTAGTCTGGATCGTGCGAATGAGTAAGAATGGATCATACGAATGAATTAGAATGGATCGTACGAATTAATTAGAATGGATACATTCGTGCGAATGAATTAGAATGGATTGTATGAATGAATTAGAATGGATCGTACGAATGAATTAGAATGGATCATACGAATTAATTAGAATGGATCATACGAATGAATTAGAATGGGTCGTACGAATGAATTAGAATGGATGGTACGAATGAACTAGAATGGATCGTACGAATGAACTAGAATGGATACATTCGTGCGAATGAATTAGAATGGATCGTACGAATGAATTAGAATGGATCGTACGATTCATTCTAATTCATTCATACGATCCATTCTAATACATTCGTACGATTCATGCTAATTCATTCGCACGATCCATTCTAATTCAATCGTACGATCCATTCTTATTCATTCATACGATCCATTCTAATTCATTCGCACAATTCATTCTAATTCATTCGTACAATCCATTCTAATTCATTCGTATGATCCATTCTAACTCATTCGGTGGATCCATTCTAATTCATTCGTACGATCCATTCTAATTCATTCCCATGATCCATTCTAATTTATTCGTACGATCCATTCTAATTCATTCGTACGATCTATTCTAATTCATTCGCATGAATATAACCATTCTAATTCATTCATACGATTCATTCTAATTCATTCGTATGAGCTATTCTAATTCATTCGTACGATCCATTCTAATTCATTCGTACGATCTATTGTAATTCATTCATACAATCCATTTAGATTCATTCGCACAAATGTATCCATTCAAATTCATTCGTACGATCCAGTTTAATTCATTCGTACAATCCATTCTAATTCATTCGCAAGAATATATCCATTCTAATTCTTTCATATGATGCATTCTAATTCATTCGTACGATCCATTCTAATTCATTCGTACGATCCATTCTAATTCATTCGTACGAACCATTCTAATTCATTCGCACGAATGTATCCATTCTAATTCATTCGTACAATCCATTCTATTTCATTCGTACGATCCATTCTTACTCATTCGTATGATCCATTCTAATTCATTCGTATGATCTATTCTAATTCATTCGTACGATCCATTCTAATTCATTCGTACGATCCATTCTAATTCATTCGTACAATCTATTCTATTTCATTCGTACGATCCATTCTTACTCATTCGTATGATCCATTCTAATTCATTCGTACGATCCATTCTAATTTATTCGTACGATCCATTCTTACTCATTCGTATAATCCATTCTAATTAATTCGTACGATCCATTCTAATTCATTCGTACGATCCATTCTAATTCATTCGCACAATCTATTCTAATTCATTCGTACGATCCATTCTAATTCATTCGTACGATCCATTCTAATTCATTCGCACAAATGTATCCATTCTAATTCATTCGTACGATCCATTCTAATTCATTCGCACGATCCATTCTAATTCATTCGTACGATCCATTCTATTTCAATCGCACGATCTGTTCTTATTCATTCGCACAATCCATTCTAATTCATTCGCACGAATGTATCCATTCTAATTCATTCGTAGGATCCATTCTAATCCATTCGTACGATCCATTCTAATTCATTCGTACGATCCATTCTAATTCATTCGTACGATCCATTCTAATTCATTCGCACGAATGTATCCATTCTAATTCATTCGTACGATCCATTCTAATTCATTCGTACGATCCATTCTAATTCATTCGTACGATCCATTCTAATTCATTCATACAATCCATTCTAATTCTTTCACACGATCCATTCTAATTCATTCGTACGATCCATTCTAATTCATTCGCACAATCCATTCTATTTCATTCGTACGATCCATTCTTACTCATTCGTATGATCCATTCTAATTCATTCGCACGAATGTATCCATAATGGATCATACGAATGAGTAAGAATGGTTCGTACGAATGAAATAGAATGGATTGTGCGAATAAATTAGAATGGACCGTACGAATGAATTAGACGTACGAATGAGTTAGAATGGATACATTCGTGCGAATAAATTAGAATGGTTCATACGAATGAGTAAGAATGGATCGTCATTCTAATTCATTCGTATGATCCATTCTAATTCATTTGTATCCATTCTATTTCATTCGCACGATCCATTCTAATTCATTCGCACAATCTATTCTAATTCATTCGTACGATCCATTCTAATTCATTCGTACGATCCATTCTAATTTATTCGCACGAATGTATCCATTCTAATTCATTCGTACGATCCATTCTAATTCATTCGCACAATCTATTCTAATTCATTCATATGATCCATTCTAATTCATTCGCACGAATGTATCCATTCTAATTCATTCATACGATCTACTCTACTTCATTCGTACTATCCGTTCTAATTCACTCGTACGATCCATTCTAATTCATTCGTACGATCCATTCTAATTCATTTACACGAATATATCCATTCTAATTCATTCGTACGTTCCATTCTAATTCCTTCGTACGATCCATTCTAATTCCTTCGTACGATCCATTCTATTTCATTCGTATGATCCATTCTAATTCCTTCGTACGATCCATTCTAATTCCTTCGTATCCATTCTAATTCACTCATACGATCCATTCTAATTCATTCGTACGATCCATTCTAATTCATTCATACAATCCATTCTAATTCATTCGCACGAATGTATCCATTCTAATCCATTCGTAGGATCCATTCTAATCCATTCGTACGATCCATTCTAATTCATTCGCATGAATGTAACCATTCTAATTCATTCATTTGATCCATTCTAATTCATTCGTACGATCCATTCTAATTCATTCGTCCGGTCCATTCTAATTCATTCGCACGAATGTATCCATTCTAATTCATTCGTACGATCCATTCTAATTCATTCGTACGATCCATTCTAATTCATTCGTAAGATCCATTCTAATTCATTCGTACGATCCATTCTAATTCATTCGTACGATCCATTCTAATTCATTCGCACGAATGTATCCATTCTATTTCATTCGTACGATCCATTCTAATTCATTCGTATGATCCATTCTAATTCATTCGTACGATCCATTCTAATTAATTCTTATAATCCATTTTAATTCATTCGTATGATCCATTCTAATTCATTCATACAATCCATTCTAATTCATTCGCACGAATGTATCCATTCTAATTAATTCGTACGATCCATTCTAATTCATTCGTATGATCCTATTCATTCGCACGATCCAGTCGAATTGATTCGCACGATCCATTCTAATTCATTCGCACGAATGTATCCATTCTAATTCATTCGTACGATCCATTCTAATTCATTCGTACAATCTATTCTATTTCATTCGTACGATCCATTCTTACTCATTCGTATGATCCATTCTAATTCAATCGGACGAATGTATCCATTCTAATTTATTCGTACGATCCATTCTAATTCATTCGTACGATCCATTCTAATTCATTCGTACGATCCATTCTAATTCATTCATACGATCCATTCTAATTAATTCTTACGATCCATTCTAATTCATTCGCACAAATGTATCCATTCTAATTCATTCGTACGATCCATTCTAATTCATTAGTACGATCCATTCTAATTCATTCGTAAGATCCATTCTAATTCATTCGTACGATCCATTCTAATTCATTCGTACGATCCATTCTAATTCATTCGCACGAATGTATCCATTCTAGTTCATTCGTACGATCCATTCTAATTCATTCGCACGATCCATTCTAATTCATTCGTACGATCCATTCTAATTCATTCATACGATCCATTCTAATTCATTCGTACGATCCATTCTAATTCATTCGCACAAATGTATCCATTCTAATTCATTCGTACGATCAAATCTAATTCATTCGCACGATCTATTCTAATTCATTCGTAAGATCCATTCTAATTCATTCGTACGATCCATTCTAATTCATTCGTACGATCCATTCTAATTCATTCGCACGAATGTATCCATTCTAGTTCGTTCGTACGATCCATTATAATTCATTCGTACGATCCATTCTAATTAATTCGCACGATCCATTCTAATTCATTCGTACGATCCATTCTAATTCATTCATACGATCCATTCTAATTCATTCGTATGATCCATTCTAATTCATTCGCACAAATGTATCCATTCTAATTCATTTGTACGATCCATTCTAATTCATTCATACGATCCATTCTAATTCATTCGTACGATCCATTCTAATTCATTCGCACGATCTGTTCTTATTCATTCGCACAATCCATTCTAATTCATTCGCTCGAATGTATCCATTCTAATTCATTCATACGATCCATTCTAATTCATTCGTACGATCCATTCTAATTCATTCGTATGATCCATTCTAATTCACTCATACGATCCATTCTAATACATTCATACGATCCATTCTAATTCATTTGCACGAATATATCCATTCTAATTCATTCGTACGATCCATTCTAATTCCTTCGTACGATCCATTCTAATTCATTCGTACGATCTATTCTAATTCATTCGTACGATCCATTTTAATTCCTTCGTACGATCCATTCTAATTCCTTCGTACGATCCATTCTAATTCATTCGTACGATCCATTCTAATTCATTCGTACAATCTATTCTAATTCATTCGTAATAATGGATACATTCGTGTGAATGAATTAGAAGGGATCGTACGAATGAGTAAGAATGGATCGTACGAATGAAATAGAATGGATTGCACGAATGAATTAGAATGGATCGTACGAATGAATTAGAATGGATCGTGTGAAAGAATTTGAATGGATTGTATGAATGAATTAGAATGGATCGTACGAATGAATTAGAATGGATACATTCGTGCGAATGAATTAAAATGGATCGTGCACGAATGTATCCATTCTAATTCATTCGTACGATCCATTCTAATTCGTTCATACGATCCATTCTAATTCATTTGTACGATCCATTCTAATTCATTCGGACAAATGTATCCATTCTAATTCATTCGTACGATCCATTCTAATTCATTCGCACGATCCATTCTAATTCATTCGTACGATCCATTCTAATTCATTCGCACGATCTGTTCTTATTCATTCGCACAATCCATTCTAATTCATTCGCACGAATGTATCCTTTCTAATTCATTCGTACGATCCATTCTAATTCATTCTTACGATCCATTCTAATTCATTCGTATGATCCATTCTAATTAATTCGTATGATCCATTCTAATTCACTCATACGATCCATTCTAATACATTCATACGATCCATTCTAATTCATTTGCACGAATATATCCATTCTAATTCATTCGTACGATCCATTCTAATTCCTTCGTACGATCCATTCTAATTCATTCGTACGATCTATTCTAATTCATTCGTACGATCCATTCTAATTCATTCGTACGATCCATTCTAATTCCTTCGTACGATCCATTCTAATTCATTCGTACGATCCATTCTAATTCATTCGTACAATCTATTCTAATTCATTCGTACGAATGGATACATTCGTGTGAATGAATTAGAATGGATCGTACGAATGAGTAAGAATGGATCGTACGAATGAAATAGAATGGATTGCACGAATGAATTAGAATGGATCGTACGAATGAATTAGAATGGATCGTGTGAAAGAATTAGAATGGATTGTATGAATGAATTAGAATGGATCGTACGAATGAATTAGAATGTATACATTCGTGCGAATGAATTAGAATTGATCGTACGAATGAATTAGAATGGATCGTGCGAATGAATTAGAATGGATCGTACGAATGAATTAGAATGGATCGTACGAATGAACTAGAATGGATACATTCATGCGAATGAATTAGAATGGATCGTACGAATGAATTAGAATGGATCGTACGAATGAATTAGAATGGATCTTACGAATGAATTAGAATAGATCGTATGAATGAATTAGAATGGATCATACGAATGAATTAGAATGGATACATTCGTGCGAATGAATAAGAATGGATCGGACGAATGAATTAGAATAGATCGTACGAATGAATTAGAATGGATCAAATGAATGAATTAGAATGGTTACATTCATGCGAATGAATTAGAATGGATCGTACGAATGGATTAGAATGGATCGTACGAATGGATTAGAATGGATACATTCGAGCGAATGAATTAGAATGGATCGTACGAATGAATTAGAATGGATCGTACGAATGGATTAGAATGGATCCTACGAATGGATTAGAATGGATACCTTTGTGCATATGAATTAGAATGGATCGTACAAATGAATTAGAATGGATCATATTAATGAATTAGAATAGATCGTACGAATGAATTAGAATGGATACATTCGTGCGAATGAATTAGAATGGATCGTGCGAATCAATTAGACTGGATCGTGCGAATGAATAAGAATAGATCATACGAATGAATTAGAATGGATCGTACAAATTAATTAGAATGGATACATTCGTGCGAATGAATTAGAATGGATTGTATGAATGAATTAGAATGGATCGTATGAATGAATTAGAATGGATCATATGAATTAATTAGAATGGATCATACGAATGAATTAGAATGGATCGTACGAATGAATTCGAATGGATCGTACGAATGAATTAGAATGGATACATTCGTGCGAATGATTTAGAATGGATTGTGCGAATGAATAAGAACAGATCGTGCGAATGAATTAGAATGGATCGTACGAATGAATTAGAATGGATCGTGCGAATGAATTAGAATGGATCGTACGAATGAATAAGAATGGATACATTTGTGCGAATGAATTAGAATGGATCGTACGAATGAATTAGAATGGATCGTATGAATGAATTAGAATGAATCGTACGAATGAATTAGAATGGATCGTGCGAATGAATTAGAATGGATCGTACGAATGAATTAGAATGGATCGTACGAATGAACTAGAATGGATACATTCGTGCGAATGAATTAGAATGGATCGTACGAAGGAATTAGAATGGATCGTACGAATGAATTAGAATGGATCTTACGAAAGAATTAGAATGGATCGTACGAATGAATTAGAATGGATTGTACGAATGAATTAGAATTGATACATTCGTGCGAATGAATTAGAATGGATCGGACGAATGAATTATAATGGATCGTACGAATGAATTAGAATGGATCGTACGAATGAATTAGAATGGATCGTACGAATAAATTAGAATGGATACATTCGTATGAAAGAATTAGAATGGATTGTATGAATGAATTTGAATGGATCGTACGAATGAATTAGAATGTATACATTTGTGCGAATGAATTAGAATGGATCGGACGAATGAATTAGAATGGATCGTACGAATGAATTAGAATGGATCGTACGAATGAATTAGAAAGGATCGTATGAATAAATTAGAATGGATACATTCGTATGAAAGAATTAGAATGGATTGTATGAATGAATTAGAATGGATCGTATGAATGAATTAGAATGGATCATGGGAATGAATTCGAATGGATCGTACGAATTCATTCTAATTCATTCATACAATCCATTCTAATTCTTTCACACGATCTATTCTAATTCATTCGTAGGATCCATTCTAATTCATTCGTACAATCTATTCTATTTCATTCGAACGATCCATTCTTACTCATTCGTATGATCCATTCTAATTCGTTCGGACGAATGTATCCATTCTAATTTATTCGTACGATCCATTCTAATTCATTCGTACGATCCATTCTAATTCATTCATACGATCCATTCTAATTCATTCCTCCGATCCATTCTAATTCATTCGCACGAATGTATCCATTCTAATTCATTCGTACGGTCCATTCTAATTTATTCGCACAATCCATTCTATTTCATTCGTACGATCCAGTCTTACTCATTCGTATGATCCATTATGGATACATTCATGCGAATGAATTAGAATGGATCATACGAATGAGTAAGAATGGATCGTACAAATGAAATAGGATTGTGCGAATGAATTAGAATGGATCGTACGAATGAATTAGAATGGATCGTGTGAAAGAATTAGAATGGATTGTATGAATGAATTAGAATAGATCGTACGAATGAATTAGAATGGATCGAACGAATGAATTAGAATGGATCGTACGAATGAACTGGAATGGATACATTCGTGCGAATGAATTAGAATGGATCGTACGAATGAATTAGAATGGATCGAACGAATCAATTAGAATGGATCTTATGAATGAATTAGAATGGATCGTACGAATGCACGATCCATGTTAATTCATTCGTTCGATCAATTCTAATTCATTAGCACGATCCATTCTAATTCATTCGTACGATCCATTCTAATTCATTCGCACGATCCATTCTAATTCATTCGTACGATCCATTCTAATTCTTTCACACGATCCATTCTAATTCATTCGTACGATCCATTCTAATTCATTCGTACGATCTATTCTAATTTATTCGTACGATCCATTCTAATTCATTCGTACGATCCATTCTAATTCCTTCGTACGATCCATTCTAATTCATTCATACAATCCATTCTAATTCTTTCACATGATCCATTCTAATTCATTCTTACGATCCATTCTAATTCATTCGTGCAATCCATTCTATTTCATTCGTACGATCCATTCTTACTCATTCATACGATCCATTCTAATTCATTCAGACGAATGTATCCATTCATACGAATGAATTAGAATAAATTGTACGAATGAATTAGAATGGATCGTACGAAGGAATTAGAATGGATCGTACGAATGAATTAGAATGGATCGTACGAATGAATTAGAAAAGATCGTACGAATGAATTAGAATGGATCGTACGAAGGAATTAGAATGGATCGTACGAATGAATTAGAATGGATATATTCGTGCAAATGAATTAGAATGGATCGTATGAATGTATTAGAATAGATCGTATGAGTGAATTAGAATAGATCGTACGATTGAATTAGAATGGATTGTATGAATGAATTAGAATGGATAGTACGAATGAATTAGAATGGATCGTACGAATGAATTAGAATGGATCGTACGAATTAATTAGAATGGATACATTCGTCCGAATGAATTAGAATGACGTACGAATGAATTAGAATGGATCAAATGAATGAATTAGAATTGTTACATTCATGCGAATGAATTAGAATGGATCGTACGAATGGATTAGAATGGCTCGTACGAATGGATTAGAATGGATACATTCGAGCAAATGAATTAGAATGGATCGTACGAATGAATTAGAATAGATCGTACGAATGAATTAGAATGGATCGTACGAAAGAATTAGAATGGATCATACGAATGAATTAGAATGGATCGTACGAATGAATTAGAATGGATTGTGCGAATGAATTAGAATGGATCGTACGAATGAATTAGAATGGATACATTCGTGCGAATGAATTAGAAAGGATCGAACGAATGAATTATAATGGATCGTACGAATGAATTAGAATGGATCGTACGAATGAATTAGAATGGATCGTACGAATAAATTAGAATGGATACATTCGTCCGAATGAATTAGAATGGATCATACGAATGAGTAAGAATGGATCGTACGAATGAAATAGAAAAGATTGTACGAATGAATTAGAATGGATTCTATGAATGAATTAGAATGGATCGTGTGAAAGAATTAGAATGGATTGTATGAATGAATTAGAATGGATTGTATGAATGAATTAGAATGGATCGTGCGAATGAATTCCAATGGATCGTACGAATTCATTCTAATTCATTCATATAATCCATTCTAATTCTTTCACACGATCTATTCTAATTCATTCGTAGGATCCATTCTAATTCATTCGTACAATCTATTCTATTTCATTCGTACAATCCATTCTTACTCATTCGTATAATCCATTCTAATTCATTCGGACGAATGTATCCATTCTAATTTATTCGTACGATCCATTTTAATTCATTTGTACGATCCATTCTAATTCATTCGTACGATCCATTCTAATTCATTCGTCCGATCCATTCTAATTCATTCGCACGAATGTATCCATTCTAATTCATTCGTACGGTCCATTCTAATTCATTCGCACAATCCATTCTATTTCATTCGTACGATCCATTCTTACTCATTCGTATGATCCATTATGGATACATTCGTGCGAATGAATTAGAATGGATCATACGAATGAGTAAGAATGGATCGTACGAATGAAATAGAATGGATTGTGCGAATGAATTAGAATGGATCGTACGAATGAATTAGAATGGATCGTGTGAAAGAATTAGAATGGATTGTATGAAAGAATTAGAATAGATCGTATGAATGAATTAGAATGGATCGTACGAATGAATTAGAATGGATCGTACGAATAAATTAGATTGGATACATTCGTCCGAATGAATTAGAATGGATCATACGAATGAGTAAGAATGGATCGTACGAATGAAATAGAATGGATCGTACGAATGAATTAGAATGGATTGTATGAATAAATTAGAATGGATACATTCGTCCGAATGAATTAGAATGGATCATACGAATGAGTAAGAATGGATCGTACGAATGAAATAGAATAGATTGTACGAATGAATTAGAATGGATCCTACGAATGAATTAGAATAGATCGTGTGAAAGAATTAGAATGGATTGTATGAATGAATTAGAATGAATTCGTACGATCCATTCGAATTCATTCGCACGATCCATTCTAATTCATTCATACGATCCATTCTAATTCATTCATACAATCCACTCTAATTCTTTCACACGATCCATTCTAATTCATTCATAGAATCCATTCTAATTCATTCGTACAATCTATTGTATTTCATTCGTACGATCCATTCTTACTCATTCGTATGATCCATTCTAATTCATTCCGACGAATGTATCCATTCTAATTTATTCATACGATCTATTCTAATTCATTCATACGATCCATTCTAATTCATTCGCACGATCCATTCTAATTCATTCGTACGATCCATTCTAATTCATTTATACGATCCATTCTAATTCATTCGTACGATCCATTCCGATTCATTCATACAATCCATTCTAATTCATTCGTACGATCCATTCTAATTCACTCATACGATCCATTCTAATAGATTCATATGATCCATTCTAATTCATTTGCACGAATATTTCCATTCTAATTCATTCGTACGATCCATTCTAATTCCTTCGTATGATCCATTCTAATTCATTCGTACGATCTATTCTAATTCATTCGTACTATCCATTCTAATTCATTCGTACGATCCATTCTAATTCATTCGTACGATCCATTCTAATTCATTCGTACAATCTATTCTAATTCATTCGTACGAATGGATACATTCGTGTGAATGAATTAGAATGGATCGTACGAATGAGTTAGAATGAATCGTACGAATGAAATAGAATGGATTGCACGAATGAATTAGAATGGATTGTATGAATGAATTAGAATGGATCGTGTGAAAGAATTAGAATGGATTGTATGAATGAATTAGAATGGATCATACGAATGAATTAGAATCGATACATTCGTGCGATCCATTCTAATTCATTTGTACGATCCATTCTAATTCATTCGCACAAATGTATCCATTCTCATTCATTCGTACGATCCATTCTAATTCATTCGCACGATCCAATCTAATTCATTCGTACGATCCATTCTAATTCATTCGCACGATCTGTTCTTATTCATTCGCACAATCCATTCTAATTCATTCGCACAAATGTATCCATTCTAATTCATTTGTACGATCCATTCTAATTCATTCGTACGATCCATTCTAATTCATTCGTATGATCCATTCTAATTCATTCGTACGATCCATTCTAATTCATTCGCACAAATGTATCCATTCTAATTCATTTGTACGATCCATTCTAATTCATTCGTACGATCCATTCTAATTCATTCGTACGATCAATTCTAATTCATTCGTACGATCCATTCTAATTCATTCGTACGATCCATTCTAATTCATTCGCACAATCCATTCTAATTCATTCGCACGAATGTATCCATTCTAATTAATTTGTACGATCCATTCTAATTCATTCGTACGATCCATTCTAATTCATTCGCACAAATGTATCCATTCTAATTCATTTGTACGATCCATTCTAATTCATTCGTACGATCCATTCTAATTCATTCGTACGATCCATTCTAATTCATTCGTACGAATGGATACATTCGTGTGAATGAATTAGAATGGATCATACGAATGAGTAAGAATGGATCGTACGAATGGAATAGAATGGATTGCACGAATGAATTCGAATGGATCGTACGAATGAATTAGAATGGATTGTGTGAAAGAATTAGAATGGATTGTATGATTGAATTAGAATGGATCGTATGAATGAATTAGAATGGATACATTCGTGCGAATGAATTAGAATTGATCGTACGAATGAATTAGAATGGATCTTGCGAGTGAATTAGAATGGATCGTACGAATGAATTAGAATTGATCGTACGAATGAACTAGAATGGATACATTCGTGCGAATGAATTAGAATGGATCGTACGAATGAATTAGAATGGATCGTACGAATGAATTAGAATCGATCTTACGAATGAATTAGAATGGATCGTACGAATGAATTAGAATGGATCGTACGAATGAATTAGAATGGATACATTCGTGCGAATGAATTAGAATGGATCGGACGAATGAATTAGAATGGATCGAACGAATGAATTAGAATGGATCAAATGAATGAATTAGAATGGTTACATTCATGTGAATGAATTAGAATGGATTGTACGAATGGATTAGAATGGATCGTACGAATGGATTAGAATGGATACATTCGAGCGAATGAATTAGAATGGATCGTACGAATGAATTAGAATGGATCCTACGAATGGATTAGAATGGATCCTACGAATGGATTAGAATGGATACCTTTGTGCATATGAATTAGAATGGATCGTACGAATGAATTAGAATGGATCATATTAATGAATTAGAATGGATCGTACAAATGAATTAGAATGGATACATTCGTGCGAGTGAATTAGAATGGATCGTGCGAATCAATTAGACTGGATCGTGCGAATGAATAAGAATAGATCATACGAATGAATTAGAATGGATCGTACTAATTAATTAGAATGGATACATTCGTGCGAATGAATTAGAATGGATTGTATGAATGAATTAGAATGGATCGTATGAATGAATTAGAATGGATCATACGAATTAATTAGAATGGATTATACGAATGAATTAGAATGGATCGTACGAATGAATTAGAATGGATCGTACGAATGAATTAGAATGGATACATTCGTGCGAATGAATTAGAATGGATTGTGTGAATGAATAAGAACAGATCGTGCGAATGAATTAGAATGGATCGTACGAATAAATTAGAATGGATCGTGCGAATGAATTAGAATGGATCGTACGAATGAATTAGAATGGATACATTTGTGCGAATGAATTAGAAGGATCGTACGAATGAATTAGAATGGATCGTATGAATGAATTAGAATGGATCGTACGAATGAATTAGAATGGATCGTGCGAATGAATTAGAATGGATCGTACGAATGAATTAGAATGGATCGTACGAATGAACTAGAATGGATCCATTCGTGCGAATGAATTAGAATGGATCGTACGAATGAATTAGAATGGATCGTACGAATGAATTAGAATGGATCTTACGAATGAATTAGAATGGATCGTACGAATGAATTAGAATGGATCGTACGAATGAATTAGAATGGATACATTCGTGCGAATGAATTAGAATGGATCGGACGAATGAATTAGAATGGATCGTACGAATGAATTAGAATGGATCGTACGAATGAATTAGAATGGATCGTACGAATAAATTAGAATGGATACATTCGTCCGAATGAATTAGAATGGATCATACGAATGGGTAAGAATGGATCATACGAATGAAATAGAATAGATTGTACGAATGAATTAGAATGGATCCTACGAATGAATTAGAATGGATCGTGTGAAAGAATTAGAATGGATTGTATGAATGAATTAGAATGGATCGTATGAATGAATTAGAATGGATCGTGGGAATGAATTCGAATGGATCGTACGAATTCATTCTAATTCATTCATACAATCCATTCTAATTCTTTCACACGATCTATTCTAATTCATTCGTAGGATCCATTCTAATTCATTCGTACAATCTATTCTATTTCATTCGTACGATCCATTCTTACTCATTCGTATGATCCATTCTAATTCGTTCGGACGAATGTATCTATTCTAATTTATTCGTACGATCCATTCTAATTCATTCGTACGATCCATTCTAATTCATTCGTACGATCCATTCTAATTCATTCGTCCGATCCATACTAATTCATTCGCACGAATGTATCCATTCTAATTCATTCGTACGGTCCATTCTAATTCATTCGCACAATCCATTCTATTTCATTCGTACGATCCATTCTTACGCATTTATATGATCCATTATGGATACATTCGTGCGAATGAATTAGAATGGATCATACGAATGAGTAAAAATGGATCGTACGAATGAAATAGAATGGATTGTGCGAATGAATTAGAATGGATCGTACGGATGAATTAGAATGGATCGTGTGAAAGAATTAGAATGGATTGTATGAATGAATTAGAAAAGATCGTATGAATGAATTAGAATGGATCGTACAAATGAATTAGAATGGATCGTATGAATGAACTAGAATGGATACATTCGTGCGAATGAATTAGAATGGATCGTACGAATAAATTAGAATGGATCGTACGAATGAATTAGAATGGATCTTACGAATGAATTAGAATGGATCGTACGAATGCACGATCCATGCTAATTTATTCGTTTGATCAATTCTAATTCATTAGCACGATCCATTCTAATTCATTCGTACGATCCATTCTAATTCATTCGCACGATCCATTCTAATTCATTCGTACGATCCATTCTAATTCTTACACACGATCCATTCTAATTCATTCGTACGATCCATTCTAATTCATTCGTATGATCTATTCTAATTTATTCGTACGATCCATTCTAATTCATTCGTACGATCCATTCTAATTCCTTCGTACGATCCATTCTAATTCATTCATACAATCCATTCTAATTCTTTTACACGATCCATTCTAATTCATTCGTACGATCCATTCTAATTCATTCGTGCAATCCATTCTATTTCATTCGTACGATCCATTCTTACTCATTCGTACGATACATTCAAATTCATTCACACGAATGTATCCATTCGTACGAATGATTTAGAATAAATTGTACGAATGAATTAGAATGGATCGTACGAATGAATTAGAATGGATCGTACGAAGGAATTAGAATGGATCTTACGAACGAATTAGAATGGATCGTACGAATGAATTAGAATAGATCGTACGAATGAATTAGAATGGATCGTACGAAGGAATTAGAATGGATCGTACGAATGAATTAGAATGAATATATTCGTGCAAATGAATTAGAATGGATCGTATGAATGTATTAGAATGGATCGTATGAGTGAATTAGAATGGATCGTACGAATGAATTAGAATGGATTGTATGAATGAATTAGAATGGATAGTACGAATGAATTAGAATGGATCGTATGAATGAATTAGAATGGATCGTACGAATGAATTAGAATGGATCGTGCGAATGAATTAGAATGGATCGTACGAATGAATTAGAATGGATCGTACGAATAAATTAGGATGGATACATTCGTCCGAATGAATTAGAATGGCGTACGAATGAATTAGAATGGATCAAATGAATGAATTAGAATTGTTACATTCATACGAATGAATTAGAATGGATCGTACGAATGGATTAGAATGGATCGTACGAATGGATTAGAATGGATACATTCGAGCGAATGAATTAGAATGGATCGTACGAATGAATTAGAATAGATCGTACGAATGAATTAGAATGGATCGTACGAAGGAATTAGAATGGATCGTACGAATGAATTAGAATGGATCGTACGAATGAATTAGAATGGATCGTGCGAATGAATTAGAATGGATCGTAGGAATGAACTAGAATGGATACATTCGTGCGAATGAATTAGAAAAGATCGTACGAATGAATTAGAATGGATCATACGAATGAATTAGAATGGATCTTACGAATGAATTAGAATGGATCGTACGAATGAATTAGAATGGATCGTACGAATGAATTAGAATGGATACATTCATGCGAATGAATTAGAATGGATCGGATGAATGAATTAGAATGGATCGTACGAATGAATTAGAATGGATCGTACGAATAAATTAGAATGGATACATTCGTTCGAACGAATTAGAATGGATCATACGAATGAGTAAGAATGGATCGTACGAATGAAATAGAATAGATTGTACGAATGAATTAGAATGGATCCTACGAATGAATTAGAATGGATCGTGTGAAAGAATTAGAATGTATTGTATGAATGAATTAGAATGGATCGTATGAATGAATTAGAATGGATCGTGCGAATGAATTCGAATGGATCGTACGAATTCATTCTAATTCATTCATACAATCCATTCTAATTCTTTCACACGATCTATTCTAATTCATTCGTAGGATCCATTCTAATTCATTCGTACAATCTATTCTATTTCATTCGTACGATCCATTCTTACTCATTCGTATGATCCATTCTATTTCATTCGGACGAATGTATCCATTCTAATTTATTCGTACGATCCATACTAATTCATTTGTACGATCCATTCTAATTCATTCGTACGATCCATTCTAATTCATTCGTCCGATCCATTCTAATTCATTCGTACGAATGTATCCATTCTAATTCATTCGTACGGTCCATTCTAATTCATTCGCACAATCCATTCTATTTCATTCGTACGATCCATTTTTACTCATTCGTATGATCCATTATGGATACATTCGTGCGAATGAATTAGAATGGATCATACGAATGAGTAAGAATGGATCGTACGAATAAAATAGAATGGATTGTGCGAATGAATTAGAATGGATCGTACGAATGAATTAGAATGGATCGTGTGAAAGAATTAGAATGGATTGTATGAATGAATTAGAATAGATCGTATGAATGAATTAGAATGGATCGTACGAATGAATTAGAATGGATCGTACGAATGAATTAGAATGGATATTAGGAATGAATTAGAATGGATCGTACGAATAAATTAGAATGGATACAGTCGTCCGAATGAATTAGAATGGATCATACGAATGAGTAAGAATTGATCGTACGAATGAAATAGAATAGATTGTACGAATGAATTAGAATGGATCCTACGAATGAATTAGAATAGATCATGTGAAAGAATTAGAATGGATTGTATGAATGAATTAGAATGAATTCGTACGATCCATTCGAATTCATTCGCACGATCGATTCTAATTCATTCATACGATCCATTCTAATTCATTCATACAATCCATTCTAATTCTTTCACACGATCCCTATAGTCATCTATCGAAATGATTGACATATCTCATATGTATGCATCATGATAGATCTAGGGGTTAGTAGATTATACCTTCGTGCGGGATTTAACACCGCGAAGAATAGCTTCATATTGATGAAGACAAATTCGGATCTGCACGAACACCTTTTACTGCAAAGGCCGTAACTTTCTATCCCGACATCGGAATGGAGCGAAACTTGATTTTCCAGAAAGAAGACTTCAACGCCAAGAGTTTGCACCCTGTTTAAAGTCATTTGGACTTCTATAGCTCCTGCAGTGATCAAAACAGTGCAGATCTGCCCGTAAAATCTGGGCAGCAATCTCGAGCCGGATCCTCATGCAAGAGAGAAATGAATCTCTTCTGATTCACCCGATCTCATATATCATCCCGGATCCTTGCACTCTAATCTATAAGTGCCTCAGAGTGCAAGCGATCTCCATCAATCTCACACACACACTTGGGGAAGAAAATGAGGGAGAGAGAAGAGATGAACCCGAGAGAGAGAGATTACAAATATCCGAACCATAAGCGAAGGGGCTTTGGTTCTTCATCGGAAATATGAGAAGGATGCACCATTTCAGATCTGAAAATCGTGCCCCTCACTCTCTCTTGTCATTTGAAACCGTTCCTCTCTCTCTTCCTCATTACTCTCAAATTCAATACCCCTTTTTATTACTAGTTGTCATATTAGAATTGTTGCAATTAAGGAGATGATTCAAAATCATTCAAATCTGAATTAATCCCTTAATTATAAGTTTGATGGCCATGCATGCTAGCCCTAGTGAGGATGGCGGCCACTAGGGCATGCGGGACATTTTGAAATGACCAAAATGCCCCCATGCATCTAGTGGTCGTTCACCTCATGCGGGACAATGTATGGCCCATCTACGTGCACGATAATGCACCCTAACACTTAGGGCACCTCATCGGCATCAACAACAAGTCAATACACCATGGGATGATGAATAATATTTTTACTATTTACTAGGGTGCCCTTAGTAAAAGGTGGGGTGCCCCGTAGTAAAAATTACTAAACTCGCATTCTGCGTTCTAGTGCAACACGCACACACGGAATGGACTCCTCATGGTATAATGGCAACATCGTATGTCTCTACACTACTCTGGGGTTGCCCCCTAGTGAACACACTTAGTCCTGTGCTACCACCATGCTCCAGTGCGATGCACTCACGGAACACAGGACGATTAGGCATTATTTCTTCAACTCATAATATGCTGTGAGACAAGGAAAAAGTATTGATCCGTAATGATCATGGATAGGGTGGAACCTTCAGGGACTAGGATTCATGGCTTCCAACCGAACCCGATCGACACACTACCCGAGTGTCCCTATCAATCCTCTGGGTCCTGGTTAACCTGCGTGGCCACCCAGAGTGCGACGCAGGCTGCACTCCAATTCTCCCAAACTTATTAAGCTCTCTCGCATACCCCTGTTCTCCGCTTAGTATTGGTAATACTATGTCCCTCCACTTGGTGCCATGAGTCAACTCGAGCGGTGGAGAGCACCGTCAGACTCGAGTGACCATATGACTAGGTTCCTTCCAGGTTGACTATCACATCGCACCTCCGATCGCTTTGGCCAAGCAACTAGATCCGGTCAACAGCTCAACTGCTGACCACCAGGCCTGGGTTTAGTGCGGTGTATGTCATACCAAGGAACGCACCTACCGATAAGGATGTGGATGGCCTGCAAGAGTGGCGTGCCGATGCAACATCAGCCTGGTAACCCAGCGCACCGTGGTATTGGGTCGTGGTTAGATCCCTCATACGTTGGTGAACCAAAGTTACACGCAACTGGTTAGTCCATCGGTCACGGTTCCTCAGGGTTTAGGACCGATTACCCTAAGCAGAAACACGGCTATATGTACCGGTGTCTGCTCACCGATCTGTGCACCGTGTTGGTTCTGTTCGGCCATAGACACTGTGCCTGGTAATGACCATTATGGAGATTCTCATGCTCTGTCATTCCAACAGCTTATCCTGATAGGGCGACCAACCCAAATCAGAGCTGTGAACGATTTAGGCTCATATGACCGATCCACTGAGTCTCCCACTCAGATGGACTAATATATAGCCATGGCTCCTTAAGTTCTGTAAATAGAACACGTATAATAATACGTACCTTTATACAATCCTAAATAAACTATCAACCATATACAGCCAAACCTAGGGTTTTACGAGCTGTAGACCACATCAAACCTAACAATCTCTCACTTGGTCTAGCGAGGAAAAACGGTCATGAGCTCTATAGCTTCTACATGCTGCCCAAAAGCCTTTGCAGGAATTCCCTAAAGGAATCAGCAACATTATCTATAGATGCTAACTCGATTACCGCCACTTGCCTTTCCTCCTAAAACTACCAGATCAAGTAGAATTTGTATTTGATATGTTTCCCCTTTATAGTGGTGCCAAGGCTCTTGCTACCGCTCTTTTGTTATTACAACAAAAAACTGAGCCTCTGATATGCTTTCCAAGTTTACTATAAACTTACCGAGCCATACCACCTATTTTCCTGTCACGCACGCTACAATGTGCTTAGGATTACACATCTGATGCTAAATCAGATCTTGTGCATCCAATCGGCGTCAAGTCTTGTGAAGTGTAAACTAACTCGTAGTCCTTGTTTGACGAGGATATCAAGTATACTCTTCACATCAGTCCAGCTAATTGGACCCGGATTCGACTAAAACCGACCCTCCATTCCTGCTGCGTAACAGATAACTAGCATCTTATACATTCATGGCATACGACTACCCTTTGCATAAGCATAGGGCACCTTCTGTATTTCTACCATCTCCTTAGGTGTCAAATGATTTATATCATTCGACAGTTTCAAGCTTTAGCAAGAAACCCCTTTTGGAGTCTTGTATATTGATTCTGGCTAGAACCATATCTCTATGCATAGCCTGTGATAGCGTGAGAATCTTGTTCTGATGATCTCGAGTTACCATGATCTCCAGAACATAACTCGCCTCACGAAGGTCTTTCAGTCGAATTAAGATAATAAACAGAAATTTAACTTAGGCAACGTTCCTACTTCATTTTCAATCAGTAGAACATCATCTATGTAAAGTACTAGGTACACCCCTATAGTTCCATCACTCCTCTTGTACACACTTGGCTTATTTTGATCAAATATGTATGAATAGATCATACTTGATCAAGATAGATATTGTTTCTCCTGGATACTTGCTTTAGTCCATAAATGAACCTTTTGCAATTCTGTAAGCTAGGTATTCCTGACCTGCTAACTCCTAAGCCTGGAAACTGCATCATATATCCTCTCTTCTGCCAACTTCTACCCAATGGGCTAAGTTGCTAGGTGCGCAAGCCTTAGATTCAGTATACGCCCACTCGAGGGAGGGTGCGCACAGTGATCCGCTTACACGGGTCTTTAACTTTGACCCAATCCAAATATGCTTTAATAAAGATTTGATGAACCCTGGTACAAAAGAGTATCACTGAACACTGATGCAAGCTTTATCTCCATGACTTTCTGTTAGACAGTTCTGTCAAAAAATTTCACTACTTCGTCGTAGCTCAAGGGGCCATCCTCTTGAATTTATGGACTAATTCGCAAAGTTTGTCCACAAAATCTTTCAAGAGCTCTAACAGTGCTTCCACTGCGACAAGATGGTTGTGGTACAAAGCAAATTATTTCTACAGTTTCTGGTATACTAGTGTCTGCATCATCTATTACCACTACGTTTCCGATCATGCGCTCTCCACTAGTATCCAGTAATTCACCCAGAACTACCTTACTAGTGAACATATGGTCTATAATAGAATCCCGCTCTAGGTAAATGGCATTCGTAGAAATGATCACCTTCTATTCCTCAGGATCATGGATAGTCCACCTTATATTTTTCTAGGATAACCTATAAATAGATACACCTTGAACTTAGTCTCCATCTTATCCCTCTTGTCCTTCTGCACATATGCAGGACATCCCCATATACTAAAATGCCATAGTATAGGCTTTCGCTTAGACCACAGCTTTTCAGGGGTATGAGGCACTGATTAGATGAGATATTATTCAAGATATACTCTATTGTGTCTCAAGGTGTAACCCATAGAAGGTGGGTAGTAAACTTGGTAAAACTCATCATTCTTTAGACCATGTCCAACAGGGTCTGATTCCTTCTCTTGGATATTCCATTCTGGCATGGTGTCCCTGGAATAATTAACTGGGATATCATCCCATGCCCCATCAGGTACCTATGGAACTCATCCAATGGATATCATCCATCTGGATGCTCTTGGAATCACATACGTCAGAATGGGCAAAATCCAATACCTCAGTGGTCCTTTTTAGTTATTTTGCCTTCCAAACAAGACTCGCAGGTCGGAAGGGTCTCCAAGGGGTCTGTATCTAGAAACTCAGCCTTCACAAACCTTTGAATTATGTCTGAGACAATATATCTAAGTCATAGGAGCCACAATTGGATTAAGTTATCCCAAGGAATAAGATAAATATGAATTAGATACTACAGCTATCATGTAATCTATTTTCGAACTAGATTTTAATACAAAGAGATTATTATGAACTATTCCTTTAGCAATGAAGGTACCTATTCAGTTTAAGAGATGCACTAAAGCCATCGATTAGAACTGAAAACCTTTATTTAGCTTGGAGGAAACATAACTAAATCTCTAAGGATCAAAATCCTTCTATCGAAAAATCTAAGATAACATATTAATAGCTTCTGCAGTTGTTATGGTATCAGTATCTATGTTAGGACCACCTTACCAATAAGTAGCCTTCTACTTTCCTTGAATCTCTATAGACACGAAGTCCATATTTCAAGAAGCAGAAGCACTGCTACTAGATGGCAATTCGACTCTACCAAGAGTTGATGTTTACCTGTCCTAGCACCCTGAGACCATATGTTCAATCTTCCAATGCCCCTTCTGTTGCCATATCGGAAGCACTTTCGCACTAGGCTTCACCAGACTTATGAGTCCGCTCCTAATTCTATACAGTCATTGTTTTTAGTTTCTGATCAGTTCTTACTTTTAGGCACTTCATAGAAAGCCTAAGTTACGCACTAAAGGAATTACCTTTAATCTTGATCCCATCCTTAGTGACCTGGATAGCTCCCAGAAGTTCCACATTTGTCATCTCCAGCTTATAAAGGCTGAAGTCTCTGACAAAGCCTTCAAAGGTTCCATATAAGGATGCAAGACAGATGTTCTCTATCACCTCGACATCTAGCACTATTTCAAAGAAAACCAGTTTGCTCTGGAACCCAAGAATGTGTTTCCAAACCAGTATTCCATCCTTAGTGCTGACGAGTTTCTTGATGGTGAGATAGCGAGTCATTTGACTGCGCCCCTCAGATATCTGATGCTGTAACAGAACATTACATCAGAGGACCCGACATATGTCTGACTTACTTCTGAAGAGTTGTCTGCAAGTATGCTATGACATAGCACTTGCACATCTCTACAGACTCTCGTTAGTCATTATATGCCCTAGCCTGTGCCACAGTGGCATCTGGACCCGATAGGTCTGGTTTTAGGGATATTAAGATTTATAGCCATAGTAGTTTACCAACCCTAAACATAAGGTCATGATGGCGCTACCGGTCTACGAAGTCGGTACCCGTTATCTAGTTCTCTAATGGGATAGCGGACAGGGGATCTATGGTTGAATATAGATTGTATTAAAACTTATTTTAAGGATATTTTTAAAACAAGCTAATTACATCCATATACCAATGCTACCCTCAAAGCGAAGACATCTCCATGGAGTAATTTACCATGTATGTGAGAACTCGGATTCGAATACACCCGCCCGAGGGGGCAGTGTGTATCGTCCTCCGCTCACATCGGATCTTTCTGACCCAATCCAAATCTGCCACAAACGGACTATAATGGACCATGGTACCTTTTGGCCAGCCCCCCGTGATCTCCATGCGACGCAACGGGTAGCCTCACGGGTGCTTCGGATGCTTACCCACGAGCCTAGGCACTCACGACACGGGAGTTCATGCGGCCCCCACGAGGGCGGGAAAAGCCCTTCTCTCCTGGCATCGTGACCACCATATCCCGAAGGAGATTGCTAAGCCTCCGGCATGACAGAACATAACTCTCACCCGAGGGGGATGTTGAGCCATACCCTATCACCTAGAAATTCAGCAATTGGCCGTAGAGGCCAGGGGCACTCACACTGAGTCCTTTTACACATCCCTTAATTATGGTGAGGGTTATTTTAATGCAAGTATTTTAGTTCCTAGGTTGCAACAACCTAGACCTAGACCCTGGTCATACCGCGCTCCCACTAGAGTTAAGACCTCTTATAAAGTATAGATAAACTTGGAAAGGACCATAGTCCCTATCTCGTGGATACTCAGTTGTCACCTTTCTCCTGAGAATCACATTACGTACTCTCCAAGCCTTCGATACTAAATAAAATGATCATTACCCTTTGTGCTCTAGAGCCTAGCCTATGGTCTAGACATACAAGGAAAGGTCTCCCATTCGTATGACTCCTCATATGTAACTTGATGTCTGATGTCGTAGATGATCACCACATCACTATTGGTTTCGATGTCAAACCAATTAGGGACATCCGACAACCTCCGTCGGACTTCTACCTAACGGTGGCATAACCGAGTGTTATGGGATCCAACTACCATCAAACACCAATTAGACTACGGGTGTCAATAAATGGAGATCTAACCTAATGGTCGCATGGACCAAGTGGGGAAAAGGCATCCCACGATCTAACACATACTGCATCATATTATATTCTTTCACCGGGGTTTAAAGAAATATCCAACCAAAGAAAAAACCAAACGTCCATTGATATCAAGTTCAGGGTCCGACCCCTGAACCTGACTAGCAATGCTCTGACAATTCTTCAATGGCATCTTCTAGATATTCCTTACTTTGGGCCACCGCGCTCGGTCCTCCAGTGATGAATCTCTGATCTATCCTTGTCCTCCAAGACTTCAACCTGTAACTGAAAATACTAGTACGCTCCAAGCAATTGCTCGTTCGTACATATTTTCCTAGGTAGAAGAATAAAGAAAAGAATAGAAATAAGGGCCGGGAAAAACCAAGCCGTGGTCAACCTCTACGCGCTTGTCCCATTAGGCCTTACATTCATCCATCACAAAAACAATCGAAATACCATGCAATTATATTTCAGGGTCCGACCCCCGAAAGCAAACAATTATACAATAGCGGTGCCCTACAAAACACACTATGCATAACATGCGATATATATGAATATATGATCTACGCAAACCCCGGTGACGCATTCGTTAATCAAATGCACATACGATTCGTTCCATGAAAAATTTTCTCATGAATCGCACACCAAAACAGCTCTGATACCATTTGTTGGAATAATATCGGAGGCGCAGCGGAAGGTGGAGTTGATCCCGAGGATCGTTTCGGTGTGCGGTACATTTTAAAATTTTCATTCATATTAATCATATGCGTAAATGATAAAACAAATACGAATCGAACCCCTATAGTCATCTATCGAAATGATTGACATATCTCACATGTATGCATCATGATAGATCTAGGGGTTAGTAGGTTATACCTTCGTGCGGGATTTAACACCGCGAAGAATTACTTCAATATTGATGAAGACAAATTCAGATCTGCACGAACACCTTTCAGTGCAAAGGCCGTAACTTTCTATCCTGACATCGGAATGGAGCGAAACTTGATTTGCCGGAAAGAAGACTTCAACGCCAAGAGTTTGCAAATGGTTTGAAGTCATTTGGACTTCTATAAATCCTGCAGTGATCAAAATAGTGCAGATCTGCCCGTAAAATCTGGGCAGCAATCTCGAGCCGGATCCTCATGCAAGAGAGAAATGAATCTCTTCGGATTCACCCGATCTCACATATCATCCCGGATCCTTGCACTCTAATCTCTGAGTGCCTCAGAGTGCAAGCGATCTCCATCAATCTCACACACACACTTGGAGAAGAAGATGAGGGAGAGAGAAGAGATGAACCCGAGAGAGAGAGATTACAAATATCCGAACCATAAGCGAAGCGGCTTTGGTTCTTCATCGGAAATATGAGAAGGATGCACCATTTCAGATCTGAAAATCGTGCCCCTCACTCTCTCTTGTCATTTGAAACCGTTCCTCTCTCTCTCCCTCATTACTCTCAAATTCAATGCCCCTTTTTATTACTAGTTGTCATATTAGAATTGTTGCAATTAAGGAGATGATTCAAAATCATTCAAATCTGAATTAATCTCTTAATTATAAGTTTGATGGCCTTGCATGCTAGCCCTAGTGAGGATGGCGGCCACTAGGGCATGCGGGACATTTTGAAATGACCAAAATGCCCCCATGCATCTAGTGGTCGTTCACCTCATGCGGGACAATGTATGGCCCATCTACGTGCACGATAATGCACCCTAACACTTAGGGCACCTCATCGGCATCAGCAACAAGTCAATACACCATGGGATGATGAATAGTATTTTTACTATTTACTAGGGTGTCCTTAGTAAAAGGTGGGGTGCCCCATAGTAAAAATTACTAAACTCGCATTCTGCTTTCTAGTGCAACACGCACACACGGAATGGACTCCTCATGGTATAATGGCAACATCGTATGTCTCTACACTACTCTGGGGCTGCCCCCTAGTGAACACACTTAGTCCTGTGCTACCACCATGCTGCAGTGCGATGCACTCACGGAACACAGGACGATTAGGCATTATTTCTTCAACTCATAATATGCTGTGAGACAAGGAAAAAGTATTGATCCGTAATGATCATGGATAGGGTGGAACCTTCAGGGACTAGGATTCATGGCTTCCAACCGAACCCGATCGACACACTACCCGAGTGTCCCTATCAATCCTCTGGGTCCTGGTTAACCTGCGTGGCCACCTAGAGTGCGACGCAGGCTGCACTCCAATTCTCCCAGACTTATTAAGCTCTCTCGCATACCCCTGTTCTCCGCTTAGTATTGGTAATACTATGTCCCTCCACTTGGTGCCATGAGTCAACTCGAGCGGTGGAGAGCACCGTCAGACTCGAGTGACCATATGACTAGGTTCCTTCCAGGTTGACTATCACATCGCACCTCCGATCGCTTTGGCCAAGCAACCAGATCCGGTTAATAGCTCAACTGCTGACCACTAGGCCTTGGTTTAGTGTGGTGTATGTCATACCAAGGAACGCACCTACCGATAAGGATGTGGATGGCCTGCAAGAGTGGCGTGCTGATGCAAAGTCAGCCCGGTAACCCAGCGCACCGTGGTATTGGGTCGTGGTTAGATCCCTCACACGTTGGTGAACCAAAGTTACACGCAACTGGTTAGTCCACCGGTCACGTTTCCTCAGGGTTTAAGACCGATTACCCTAAGCAGAAACACGGCTATATGCACCGGTGTCTGCTCACCGATCTGTGCACCGTGTTGGTTCTGTTCGGCCACAAACACTGTGCCTGGTAATGACCATTATGGAGATTCTCATGCTCTGTCATTCCAACAACTTATCCTGATAGGGCGACCAACCCAAATCAGAGCTGTGAACGATTTAGGCTCATGGGACCGATCCACTGAGTCTCCCACTCAGATGGACTACTATATAGCCATGGCTCCTTAAGTTCTGTAAATAGAACACGTATAATAATACGTACCTTTATACAATCCTAAATAAACTATCAACCATATACAGCCAAACCTAGGGTTTTACGAGCTGTAGACCACATCAAACCTAACAATTCATTCGCACAATCTATTCTAATTCATTCATACGATCCATTCTAATTCATTCGCACGAATGTATCCATTCTAATTCATTCATACGATCCATTCTACTTCATTCGTACTATCCGTTCTAATTCACTCATACGATCCATTCTAATTCATTCGTACGATCCATTCTAATTCATTCGCACAAATGTATCCATTCTAATTCATTCGTACGATCCATTCTAATTCATTCGTACGATCCATTCTAATTCATTCGTAAGATCCATTCTAATTCATTCGTACGATCCATTCTAATTCATTCGTACGATCCATTCTAATTCATTCGCGAATGTATCCATTCTAATTCATTCGTACGATCAATTCTAATTTATTCGTACGATCCATTCTAATTCATTCGTACGATCCATTCTAATACATTCATACGATCTATTCTAATTCATTCATACAATCCATTCTAATTTTTTCACACGATCCATTCTAATTCATTCGTACGATCCATTCTAATTCATTCGCACAATCCATTCTATTTCATTCGTACGATCCATTCTTACTCATTCGTATGATCCATTCTAATTCATTCGCAGAAATTAGAATGGATCGTATGAATGAATTAGAATAGATTTTGTGAATGAATTAGAACTGATCGTACGAATGAATTAGAATGGATACATTCGTACGAATGAATTAGAATGGATTGTATGAATCCATTAGAATGGATCATACGAATGAACTAGAATGTATATATTCGTGCGAATGAATTAGAATGGATCGTACGGATGAATTAGAATGGGTCGTACGAATGAATTAGAATGGATCTTAAGAATGAATTAGAATGGATCGTACGAATGAATTAGAATGGATACATTCGTGCGAATGAATTAGAATGGATCGGACGAATGAATTAGAATGGATCGTACGAATGAATTAGAATGGATCGTACGAATAAATTAGAATGGATACATTCGTCCGAATGAATTAGAATGGATCATACGAATGAGTAAGAATGGATCGTGTTGGGGGTAGCTAAAATCTGCCCTGGAGTTCGTCCCCCCCCCGTGCTCACCAAGTCACCTTGACAAGGAGCGAGATCCACATTGGGCTGAAGGGGCCTAGGCAAAGAGCACTCTTAGGAGCTCGCCTAAGCTCGCAGGAGCTCGCCCGAGCTCGCCCAGGAGCTCGCCTAAGCTCGCCTAAGCTCGCCCAGGAGCTCGCCCAGGAGCTCGCCTAAGCTCGCTGGAGCTCGCCTGAGCTCGCCCAGGAGCTCACCTGAGCTCGCCCAGGAGCTCGCCTACGCTCGCTCAGGAGCTCGCCAAGCCCGCACGAGAATTCGCTTGCAGTGGTAGCGGGAGTTAGACCGTCATGCATAACGAAGATACCGGCACCACAAACGCCCCTAGCTCGCGCAGGAGCTCGTCCAAGCTCGCGCAGGAGCTCGCCCAAGCTCGCCAGAACTCCCCAGTTTATCGAAGAGGTCGCTACCGCGAGGTCCGACTCTTGATAGATGTGGAAGAGAAGGCGGAGCAATGGAGGGTGAGCTCGCCTTGTCTCCCCGTCGAAGGTCGCCCACAATGTATGAAAGGATGCCAGGTGTCGAAACCCCATGGAAGCTACATGGACGAACGTGGTCCACGGATACCCGCTCAAATCAGTTCGAGACCTCCCAGACTTGAACATTCCAGAATAGCCACCTGGCAGTGACAAGAAAGATGCTCTCCCTCACTCAAACCGCCTGGCAGGCTCGGCGACAAAGAATGTCAGGGCGTGAGTACCAAGGACTGTCAGAGACCCACGCGAGCCGGATCGTGGGGGTCTAGAAGGCTCTGGAAGAATCTCCACGTGTCGGGCCACGGTAGGCCACCGATTGCTATAAATGCTCACCCCCAGGCTCCATAGTACAGGTAGCCCGCTCGGACCAGCGAAAAATCCTTCGAACATTTGGCGCCGTCTGTGGGATCTTTCCACTGGTTCCGGTGAGAACGCCCACGACCACACGGTTGAACACCGGAGGCTCTCGTAACCCAAAGATGGCTCCGGCGACAAGGGGACGCCGACGACCGAGGACCCGAGCGAGGTCTGCGCGCAGCGAACCCCCTGTTGAGACCCCCCAGCCCCACGTCCCGCTCAGTGACCAGCTCCTGTTGGAGATGCTGGCTACCCAGCGGGCAATGATGGAGGAACTGACGTGGCTCTGTCAGGTTCCGGCGGCCAACCGACGGTCTGGGCCGGCGAAGACGGTGTCTCCGGTGCGACCACCAGCATCAGTATCGCGCCCGCCCACGACCGTTCCGGCGCGACAGGTTTCCCGTCCGGAACCCCCGGTCGAGAGAGTCGCCGTGCGCGGGGTGCCAGAAACCCCACTTACGAGGTTGCAGAAGCTAGTAACCCAGCGGTCTAGTAACCAGGCGACCTCGCGGGCGACCATCCCTCGCCGCCGTAGTCGGAGCGCCGATTCTAACGAGTCGGAAGCAGGGTCTCTAGAGCGGGATCGCAACCCGCGCCATTGGCGACCTGGGAAAGAGCCCGCGGTGGCTATACCTTCCGAAGCTCGAGAGGCAACGGCCTCCCACCGGCCAATCACCATGATGAAGGAATCCATGGGCGAACAGCGAGGAGGCCGCCGAGCGGTAGCCCCCGAGAGTCGCCGCGGGATGGATCCGAACCTCCCCCGAGGAAGCGTGTACGACCGCCTAGGACCTGCGCAGCAGCCTCTGGGAGTGTTCCCCGGGCACTGGCAGCGACCTAACGCGACGGTAGACCTGCTGGAGGACCTCGCCGCCCACGGGGGTAGCTCGCCCTTCACAAGCGAGGTGCACCAAGGAGGTTTCCCTCACCATTGGACCCCGCCTAAGTTTGTACTGTTCGATGGATCGCAAGATCCAGTCGACCACCTATTGGCTTACCGGAAGCTGTTATTCTTCGAGGACAAAGATCATGTTTTGTGCCGGGCTTTCCCTAGCAGTTTGACGGGCTTGGCATTAAATTGGTTCCACAAATTGCCGTCGGGCACCATTCCAGACTTCCCAACTCTCTCCAAGTTGTTTCTGGAGCAGTACCGGTGCAATAGACAGCCTCCTAAGAGGATCAAGTCCCTCTTCACTTTGTCTATGGGAGCCCGTGAAACTCTTCGAAGCTTCGTGACGCGCTTCTGAAGCGCCTACCTCGCTCTGGAGGATGCTGTTGGCCAAGATCGCATGACGGTAAGCACGTTCCGGAATGCCCTCCCCGAGGGAAGCAAGCTTCATGACACCCTAATAATCAAGGATCCCCGCACGATCGTCCAGCTATTCGCCCTTGTCCAGTAGCACATTAAGCTCGAAGATGCGGTGTTAGACCGGAAGGGAAAGGCAGTCGAGCAGCGACCTCCTCCGGCTCTGCGACCTCTCGTCGTTAAGGCCGTGGAGAGGCGGGAGGCGCCACAGGTGGCACCTTTGCCCGGACCACCCGCAACTCCTGCCGTACAGCCCACGGAAGCCCCCCCGGTGGTCGCTGGGAGGCCGGCGAATTGGCGCCTGCCTCCGGAACCCGGGGAGCGGGATTTCACCGTGTTAACCCACTCGCCAGGGCAAATCTTCCACCAAATTCAGAACGAACCTTTCTTTCAGTATCCACCCCCCTGCAGGTCGGGGAGCCCGGCTCAACCGACAATTCGCGGCGGTGCGCCTTTCATCGCAGCCCCGGGCATCACACCAACAAATGCTGGGCTCTGAAGAACCACCTCGAGGACTTGGTCGCTCAAGGCCATTTGGATCAGTTTATTTCGCCTCCAAGGAGGTTCGAGGTGATACCGGCACGGGCTCCTCGGGAGGGAGATCGCCCGGGGCCCGCTGAGCCCGCCCTGCCTCCACCGCCCCCGGGAGGGCCGGCGGTCTGTCACACAATCAGTGGGCGCCTGAGCGGCCCAAGATCCAGCAACGAAGTTCGGAGGCGAGTTAGAGAGATGGAGCGAGCTCAGAAGGTATTCTTCATTTCTTTAACCCCTGTACTGCTCCAAACACCAAGGGTAGAAGCCCGAGACTTTATTTGGTTCTCGGAGGAGGACATGGCCTGGGTCGTTACCCCCCACAATGATTCCCTCATCATACGCCTTATGATGGTGAACATCGAAGTAAGGTGGGTCCTGATTGACCCAGGAAGCGCCGTAGATATTCTGTTCTTATCGGCCTTCCAGCGAATGAGGTTGAGGCAAGTTGACTTGTCTCCCTCAGTGGGCACGCTCATCGGTTTCACGGGCGAGGTCGCTAAGGTGGCAGGGGAGATAACCCTCACCGTAACGGCAGGCCCGGAGGTGCGTCAAGTCCGTTTCACGGTGGTGGATGGGTAGTCCGCTGTTAATGCCATCCTAGGGCGACCTTGGATGAGGCAGATGAAGGCGGTGTCCTCGCCTAATCATCAGGCCCTCAAGTTTCCCACCAACGGAGGGGTCGTGGTAATTCAAGGAGACCAGGTCGTTGCTACCAGGTGCGAGCAAGATGTCTTTCACCTCGCAGACGTTGAGGTCGCTGAGGCCAAGAGGCCCGCGCCCTCCTAGCAATTAACGCCCACCTCAGGCGGGCTCCCTCAAAGCCCGAGAGAGGTCGCCTCGCTTAGATCCCCCACTTCACCCCCGGGTGGGAGCGGCGTGGATTTTGAGCTCGAGGAGAAAGGCCGTCGACCAGGGACCCAGAGAGGAAGTTTTCCCATTACCGAGCCGCTACAAGAAGTCAATATTGGAAGCGAGGACGGACCGAGGATCGTTAGTCTCAGGACCTTGCTAACCAAGGGCGAGGTCCTGGCCTTGACCGATATACTCAGGGAATACCGTGACGTATTCGCCTGGAGCTTCGCGGACATGCTAGGGATTGACCCGGAGGTCGCCTGTCATCGTCTGCACACCATGAAAGAATTCCCGCCGGTCAAGCAGAAGGCTCGGCACATACCTGCTGCGAAGTCCATTGTAGTGGCGGCGGAGATAGACAAGCTAGAGCGAGCTAGCTTTATACGCGAGGCGCACTTCCCCGAGTGGATCTCCAACATCGTGGCAGTGCCCAAGAAGAGCGGAGCGGTCAGAGTGTGCATCGATTTCTCCGACCTTAACAAAGCATGCCCAAAGAACGGATTCCCCCTCCCGCGAATAGGCGTGCTGGTCGACGCAGCTGTCGGGTTCCAGGCCCTGTCCTTCATGGATGGATATTCAGGGTATAACCAGATACCTCTCCACGTCGACGATCAAGAGAAGACCGCCTTCTATTCTAGGGCGGGCTACCAAAAGCTATTCTGCTATCGAGTGATGCCTTTTGGACTTAAGAACGCTGGAGCAACCTACCAAAGGTTAGTCACTCAGATGTTCAAAGGTCAGATTGGCAGGAATGTCGAAGTTTATGTAGACGACCTCCTGGTGAAAAGTTGAGAGCGAGAGGGGCATGTTGCCGATCTCCGCAAAACCTTCGAGGTGTTGAGAAAGTACCAAATGAGGTTGAACCCGGCAAAGTGCGCATTCGGGGTGACTTCTGGGAAATTCCTAGGGTACCTGGTCACCCACAGGGGGATCGAGGCGGACCCTGGGCAAATCCGAGCACTTGTAGAGATGCTCGCACCAAGAACCCGGCAGGAAGTCCAGAGATTGAGCGGACGAATCGCCGCACTAAATCGGTTCATCTCCAAATCTTCAGATAATTACCGACCTCTTTTCGAACTACTTCGAAAAGGAGCGAGCATATATTGGGATGAAAAGTGCGAGCGCGCTTTTCAGAAGATCAAGGACTATCTGGCGAGCCCGCCAATCCTAGCGGCACCTAAGGAAGGTGCCGAGCTGGGCGTGTACCTGGCAGTCACCGAGAATGCGGTGAGCGGGGTCCTTGTTGTAGAAGAAGCAAAGGTGGAGTGGCCTGTCTACTTTGTAAGCCACACAATGCTCCCCGTCGAGCTCCGGTATCGACCAATCGAGAAGGTCGCATTGGCCTTGGTCCTTACCGCGAGAAAACTTCACCCCTATTTCTCGGCACACACTGTCAAAGTCATCACGGAGCACCCTCTAAAGAGCGCGCTCTCCAGACCCTCGATAGCCGGAAGGCTGTATCGATGGTCCACCGAGCTCGCCGCCTATGGTTTGGAATATGTCCCTCGAGTTGCTGTCAAAGGGCAAGCGCTCACCGATTTCTTGGCGGACTTCCCCATAGAAGAACCGGTCCAGTACCAGGAGGATGAGCCAACTGAGGCACACCCTGGGAAGGCGAGGTTCTTGGACAACCTAGGCGAGCT
Organism: Chamaelirium japonicum; assembly: GCA_947650365.1. Lineage (NCBI taxonomy): Eukaryota > Viridiplantae > Streptophyta > Magnoliopsida > Liliales > Melanthiaceae > Chamaelirium > Chamaelirium japonicum. Next base: position 98,173,247 of record OX393551.1, read on the forward strand.
TCCTCCAACTAAGCATTCAGAGATGGTGGGCTGGGAATTATTCGTCGATGGATCCTCCAACGCTTTGGGGGCCGGGATCGGGGTTGCACTGATCGCTCAATCAGTAATCCTTGAGAAATCAATCCGACTGGATTTCACGGCAACCAACAATGAGGCCGAGTATGAGGCACTGCTCGCCGGGCTAGAGTTCGCTCAAGAGGTAGGCGCCAAACACTTGAAGGTTTTCAGCGATTCCCAGCTAATTATTTGCCAGATCAATGGGGAGTACGCCTCCCGGGATACGAGAATGGCGGGCTACGTGGATCTGGTAAAAGGAAAGGCCGCAGAGTTCGAAAAGATCTCCTTCGAGCAAATCCCTCGAGCCGATAATAGGCGAGCTGATGCATGGCAAACACTGCCTCCCTGCTGGGAACATCAGAAGCTCGCCAGATTCTCATCGAGGTCCAGAATCAGTCTCGGCTCAGACTGATAGAGCCCGCTGTTAACCAAGTCTCTGCCGATATATCACCCGGCGGGTGGACCGCCCCCATTCTTCGTTTTCTCCAGAAGGGCGAGCTCCCAGAAGATAGAGAGGAAGCCCGGCGAGTGGAGAAATGCGCTGGGCACTACCTCATTCGCAGGGATCGCCTTTTTCGAAGATCTTTTGGCGGGCCGAATCTTCGTTGCATCGAGAGCCCGGAGACCGAAGAGGTTTTGAACTGCATTCACTCGGGCGAGCTGGAAAACCACGCTGGCGGACGGTCTCTAGCTGCGAAAGTTCAGAGGCAAGGGTACTGGTGGCCCACTCTGGAGCAAGATGCCTTGTAGGTCGCACAAAGCTGCATTCAATGCCAGAAGCACGCCACGACAAATCATATGCCTGCAGAAGAACTGCATCCTCTGGCGAGCCCTTGGCCATTTCAACAATGGGGGTTGAATATTGTGGGACCTATCCCCGTGTCAGCCCGGCAAAAGAAATTCATCTTAGTAGCTACGGACTAGTTCACCAAATGGGTGGTAGCGGGAGTTAGACCGTCATGCATAACGAAGATACCGGCACCACAAACGCCCCTAGCTCGCGCAGGAGCTCGCCCAAGCTCGCGCAGGAGCTCGCCCAAGCTCGCCAGAACTCCCCAGTTTATCAAAGAGGTCGCTCCCGCGAGGTCCGACTCTTGATAGATGTGGAAGAGAAGGCGGAGCAATGGAGGGTGAGCTCGCCTTGGCTCCCCACCGAAGGTCGCCCACAATGTATGAAAGGATGCCAGGTGTCGAAACCCCATGGAAGCTACGTGGACGAACGTCGTCCACGGAAGCCCGCTCAAATCAGTTCGAGACCTCCCAGACTTGAACATTCCAGAATAGCCACCTGGCAGTGACAAGAAAGATGCTCTCCCCTACTCAAACCGCCTGGCAGGCTCGGCGACAAAGAATGTCAGGGCGTGAGTACCAAGGACTGTCAGAGACCCACGCGAGCCGGATCGTGGGGGTCTAGAAGGCTCTGGAAGAATCTCCACGTGTCGGGCCACGGTAGGCCGCCGATTGCTATAAATGCTCACCCCAAGGCTCCATAGTACAGGTAGCCCGCTCGGACCAGCAAAAAATCCCCCGAACAGATCGTACGAATGAAATAGAATAGATTGTACGAATAAATTAGAATGGATCCTACGAATGAATTAGAATGGATCGTGTGAAAGAATTAGAATGGATTGTATGAATGAAATAGAATGGATCGTATGAATGAATTAGAATGGATCGTGCGAATGAATTCGAATGGATCGTACGAATTCATTCTAATTCATTCATACAATCCATTCTAATTCTTTCACACGATCCATTTTAATTCATTCGTACGTTCCATTCTAATTCATTAGCACGATCCATGCTAATTCATTCGTTCGATCAATTCTAATTCATTAACATGATCCATTCTAATTCATTTGTACGATCCATTCTAATTCATTCGCACGATCCATTCTAATTCATTCATAGGATCCATTCTAATTCATTCATACAATCCATTCTAATTCATTCGCACGAATGTATCCATTCTAATTCATTCGTACGATCAGTTCTAATTCATTCACAAAATCTATTCTAATTCATTCATACGATCCATTCTAATTCATTCACATGAATGTATCCATTCTAATTCATTCATACGATCCATTCTAATTCATTCGTACGATCTATTCTAATTCACTCATACGATCCATTCTAATACATTCATACGATCCATTCTAATTCATTTGCACGAATATATCCATTCTAATTCATTTGTACGATCCATTTTAATTCCTTCGCACGATCCATTCTAATTCATTCGTACGATCTATTCTATTTCATTCGTACGGTCCATTCTTACTCATTCATACGATCCATTCTAATTCATTCGTCCGATCCATTCTAATTCATTCGCACGAATGTATCCATTCTAATTCATTCGTTCGATCAATTCTAATTCATTAGCACGATCCATTCTAATTCATTCGTACGATCCATTCTAATTCATTCGCACGATCCATTCTAATTCATTCATAGGATCCATTCTAATTCATTCATACGATCTATTCTAATTCATTCGCACGAATGTATCCATTCTAATTTATTCGCACGAATGTATCCATTCTAATTCATTCGTACGATCCACTCTAATTCATTCGTACGATCCATTCTAATTCATTCATACGATCTAATCTAATTCAATCATACAATCCATTCTGATTCTTTCACACGATCCATTCTAATTCATTCGTACGATCCATTCTAATTCATTCGCATAATCCATTCTATTTCATTCGTACGATCCATTCTTACTCATTCGTATGAGCCATTCTAATTCATTCGCACGAATGTATCCATAATGGATCATACGAATGAGTAAGAATGGATCGTACGAATGAAATAGAATGGATTGTGCGAATAAATTAGAATGGATCGTACGAATGAGTTAGAATGGATCGTACGAATGAATTAGAATGGATACATTCGTGCGAATGAATTAGAATGGATACATTCGTGCGAAAGAATTAGAATAGATCGTATGAATGAATTAGAATGGATCCTATGAATGAAGTAGAATGGATCGTGCGAATGAATTAGAATGGATCGTACGAATGAATTAGAATGGATCGTGCTAATGAATTAGAATATATCGAACGAATGAATTAGCATGGATCGTGCTAATGAATTAGAATGGAACGTATGAATGAATTAGAATGGATCGTGTGAAAGAATTAGAATGGATTATACGAATGAATTAGAATGAATTCGTACGATCCATTCGAATTCATTCGCACAATCCATTCTAATTCATTCATACGATCCATTCTAATTCATTCATACAATCCATTCTAATTCTTTCACACGATCCATTCTAATTCATTCGTAGGATCCATTCTAATTCATTCGTACAATCTATTCTATTTCATTCGTATGATCCATTCTTACTCATTCGTATGATCCATTCTAATTCATTCGTACGAATGTATCCATTCTAATTTATTCGTACGATCCATTCTAATTCATTCGTACGATCCATTCTAATTCATTCGTACGATCCATTCTTACTCATTCGTATGATCCATTCTAATTCATTCGTACGATCCATTCTAATTCAATCGTACGATCGATTCTAATTCATTCGCACTATCCATTCTAATTCATTCGTAAGATCCATTCTAATTCATTCGTACGATCCATTCTAATTTATTCGTTCAAATATATCCATTCTAATTCATTCGTATGATCCATTCTAATTCATTCGCACGATCCATTCTAATTCATTCGCACAAATGTATCCATTCTAATTCATTTGCACGATCCATTCTAATTCATTCCTATGATCTATTCTAATTCATTCGTACGATCCATTCTAATTCATTCTAATTCATTCGTACGATCCATTCTACGATCCATTCTAATTCATTCGTATATTCCATTCTACTTCATTAGCACGATCCAAGCTAATGAATTAGAATGGATCGTACGATCCAATCTAATTCATTTATACGATCCATTCTTACTCATTCGTATGATCCATTCTAATTCCATCGTACGATCCATTCTAATTCATTCGTACAATCCTTTCTAATTCCTTCGTACGATCCATTCTAATTCATTCGTACGATCCATTCTAATTCATTCGTACGATCCATTCTAATTCCTTTGTACGATCCATTCTAATTAATTCGTACGATCCATTCTAATTCATTCGCGCAATCTATTCTAATTCATTCGTACGATCCATTCTAATTCATTCGTACGATCCATTCTAATTCATTCATACAATCCATTCTAATTTATTCACACGAATGTATCCATTCTAATTCATTCGTACGATCCATTCTAATTCATTCGCACAATCTATTCTAATTCATTCAAATGATCCATTCTAATTCATTTGCACGAATGTATCCATTCTAATTCATTCATACGATCCATTCTACTTCATTCGTACTATCCGTTCTAATTCACTCATACGATCCATTCTAATTCATTCATACGATCCATTCTAATTCATTTGCACGAATATATCCATTCTAATTCATTCGTATGATCCATTCTAATTCCTTCGTATGATCCATTCTAATTCCTTCGTACGATCCATTCTAATTCCTTCGTACGATCCATTCTATTTCATTCGTATGATCCATTCTAATTCCTTCGTACGATCCATTCTAATTCCTTCGTATCCATTCTAATTCACTCATATGATCCATTCTAATTCATTCGTACGATCCATTCCAATTCATTCATACAATCCATTCTAATTCATTCGCACGAATGTATCCATTCTAATTCATTCGTACGATCAGTTCTAATTCATTCACAAAATCTATTCTAATTCATTCATACGATCCATTCTAATTCATTCACACGAATGTATCCATTCTAATTCATTCATACGATCCATTCTAATTCATTCGTACGATCCATTCTAATTCTTTCGTACGATCGATTCTAATTCATTCGCACTATCCATTCTAATTCATTCGTATGATCCATTCTAATTTATTCGTATGATCCATTCTAATTTATTCGTTCAAATATATCCATTCTAATTCATTCGTACGATCCATTCTAATTCATCCGCACGATCCATTCTAATTCATTCGCACGAATGTATCCATTCTAATTCATTTGCACGATCCATTCTAATTCATTCCTATGATCTATTCTAATTCATTCGTACAATCCATTCTAATTCATTCTAATTCATTCGTACGATCCATTCTACGATCCATTCTAATTCATTTGTATATTCCATTCTAATTCATTAGCACAATCCATGCTAATGAATTAGAATGGATCGTACGATCCAATCTAATTCATTCATACGATCCATTCTTACTCATTCGTATGATCCATTCTAATTCAATCGTACGATCCATTCTAATTCATTCGTATGATCCATTCTAATTCCTTCGTACGATCCATTCTAATTCATTCGTACGATCCATTCTAATTCATTCGTACGATCCATTCTAATTCATTCGCGCAATCTATTCTAATTCATTCGTACGATCCATTCTAATTCATTCGTACGATCCATTCTAATTCATTCATACAATCCATTCTAATTTATTCGCACGAATGTATCCATTCTAATTCATTCGTACGATCCATTCTAATTCATTCGCACAATCTATTCTAATTCATTCATACGATCCATTCTAATTCATTCGCACGAATGTATCCAATCTAATTCATTCATACGATCCATTCTACTTCATTCGTACTATCCGTTCTAATTCACTCATACAATCCATTCTAATTCATTCATACGATCCATTCTAATTCATTTGCACGAATATATCCATTCTAATTCATTCGTATGATCCATTCTAATTCCTTCGTACGATCCATTCTAATTCCTTCGTACGATCCATTCTAATTCCTTCGTATGATCCATTCTAATTCCTTCGTACGATCCATTCTATTTCATTCGTATGATCCATTCTAATTCCTTCGTACGATCCATTCTAATTCCTTCGTATCCATTCTAATTCACTCATACGATCCATTCTAATTCATTCGTACGATCCATTCTAATTCATTCATACAATCCATTCTAATTCTTTCACACGATCCATTCTAATTCATTCGTACGATCCATTCTAATTCATTCGCACAATCCATTCTATTTCATTCATACGATCCATTCTAATTCATTCGCACGAATGTATCCATAATGGATCATACGAATGAGTAAGAATGGATCGTACGAATGAAATAGAATGGATTGTGCGAAAGAATTAGAACGGACCGTATGAATGAATTAGAATGGATACATTCGTGCGAGTGAATTAGAATGGATCGGACGAATGAATTAGAATAGATCGTACGAATGAATTATAATGCATCGTATTAATAAATTAGAATGGATACATTCGTCCGAATGAATTAGAATGGATCATACGAATGAGTAAGAATGGATCGTACGAATGAAATAGAATAGATTGTACGAATGAATTAGAATGGATTCGTATGAATGAATTAGAATGGATACATTCGTGCGAATGAATTAGAATGGATAGTACCAATGAGTAAGAATGGATCGTACTAATGAAATAGAATGGATTGTGCGAATGAATTAGAATGGATCGTACGAATGAATTAGAATGGATCGTGTGAAAGAATTAGAATGGATTGTATGAATGAATTAGAATAGATCGTATGAATGAATTAGAATGGATCGTATGAATGAATTAGAATGGATCGTATGAATGAATTAGAATGGATCATACGAATGAATTAGAATGGATACATTCGTGCGAATGAATTAGAATGGATACATTCGTGTGAAAGAATTAGAATAGATCGTATGAATGAATTAGAATGGATCCTATGAATGAATTAGAATGGATCGTGCGAATGAATTAGAATGGATCGTACGAATGAATTAGAATGGATCGTGCTAATGAATTAGAATTGATCGAACGAATGAATTAGCATGGATCGTGCTAATGAATTAGAATGGAATGTACGAATGAATTAGAATGGATCATGTGAAAGAATTAGAATGGATTGTATGAATGAATTAGAATGAATTCGTACGATCCATTCGAATTCATTCGCACGATCCATTCTAATTCATTCATACGATCTATTCTAATTCATTCATACAATCCATTCTAATTCTTTCACACGATCCATTCTAATTCATTCGTACGATCCATTCTAATTCCTTCGTACGATCCATTCTAATTCCTTCGTATGATCCATTCTAATTCCTTCGTACGATCCATTCTATTTCATTCGTATGATCCATTCTAATTCCTTCGTACGATCCATTCTAATTCCTTCGTATCCATTCTAATTCACTCATACGATCCATTCTATTTCATTCGTACGATCCATTCTAATTCATTCATACAATCCATTCTAATTCTTTCACACGATCCATTCTAATTCATTCGTACGATCCATTCTAATTCATTCGCACAATCCATTCTATTTCATTCATACGATCCATTCTAATTCATTCGCACGAATGTATCCATAATGGATCATACGAATGAGTAAGAATGGATCGTACGAATGAAATAGAATGGATTGTGCAAATGAATTAGAATGGACCGTACGAATGAATTAGAATGGATACATTCGTGCGAATGAATTAGAATGGATCGGACGAATGAATTAGAATGGATCGTACGAATGAATTAGAATGCATCGTACGAATAAATTAGAATGGATACATTCGTCCGAATGAATTAGAATGGATCATACGAATGAGTAAGAATGGATCGTACGAATGAAATAGAATAGATTGTACGAATAAATTAGAATGGATTCGTACGAATGAATTAGAATGGATACATTCGTGCAAATGAATTAGAATGGACCGTACCAATGAGTAAGAATGGATCGTATGAATGTAATAGAATAGATTGTGCGAATGAATTAGAATGGATCGTACGAATGAATTAGAATGGATCGTGTGAAAGAATTAGAATGGATTGTATGAATGAATTAGAATAGATCGTATGAATGAATTAGAATGGATCGTACGAATGAATTAGAATGGATCGTATGAATGAATTAGAATGGATCGTACGAATAAATTAGAATGGATACATTCGTGCGAATGAATTAGAATGGATACATTCGTGTGAAAGAATTAGAATAGATCGTATGAATGAATTAGAATGGATCCTATGAATGAATTAGAATGGATCGTGCGAATGAATTAGAATGGATCGTACGAATGAATTAGAATGGATCGTGCTAATGAATTAGAATTGATCGAACGAATGAATTAGCATGGATCGTGCTAATGAATTAGAATGGAATGTACGAATGAATTAGAATGGATCGTGTGAAAGAATTAGAATGGATTGTATGAATGAATTAGAATGAATTCGTACGATCCATTCGAATTCATTCGAACGATCCATTCTAATTCATTCATACGATCCATTCTAATTCATTCATACAATCCATTCTAATTCTTTCACACGATCCATTCTAATTCATTCGTAGGATCCATTCTAATTCATTCGTACAATCTATTCTATTTCATTCGTACGATCCATTCTTACTCATTCGTATGATCCATTCTAATTCATTCGGACGAATGTATCCATTCTGATTTATTCGTACGATCCATTCTAATTCATTTGTACGATCCATTCTAATTCACTCGTCCGATCCATTCTAATTCATTCGCACGAATGTATCCATTCTAATTCATTCGTACGATCCATTCTAATTCATTCGTACGATCCATTCTAATTCATTCGTAAGATCCATTCTAATTCATTCGTATGATCCATTCTAATTCATTCGTACGATCCATTCTAATTCATTCGCACGAATGTATCCATTCTAGTTCATTCGTACAATCCATTCTAATTCATTCGTACGATCCATTCTAATTCATTCGCACGATCCATTATAATTCATTCATACGATCCATTCTAATTCATTCATACGATCCATTCTAATTCATTCGTACGATCCATTCTAATTCATTCGCACAAATGTATCCATTCTAATTCATTCGTACGATCCATTCTAATTCATTCGCACGATCTATTCTAATTCATTTGTACGATCCATTCTAATTCATTCGCACGATCTGTTCTTATTCATTCGCACAATCCATTCTAATTCATTTGCACGAATGTATCCATTCTAATTCATTCGTACGATCCATTCTAATTCATTCGTACGATCCATTCTAATTAATTCGTATGATCCATTCTAATTAATTCGTATGATCCATTCTAATTCATTCGTACGATCCATTCTAATTCATTCATACAATCCATTCTAATTCATTCGCACGAATGTATCCATTCTAATTATTTCGTACGATCCATTCTAATTCATTCGTATGATCTATTATTATTCATTCGCACGATCCAGTCTAATTGATTCGCACAATCCATTCTAATTCATTCGCACGAATGTATCCATTCTAATTCATTCGTACGATCCATTCTAATTCATTAATAAGATCCATTCTAATTCATTCGTACGATCCATTCTAATTTATATGCACAAAGGTATCCATTCTAATCCATTCATAGGATCCATTCTAATCCATTCGTACGATCCATTCTAATTCATTCGTACGATCCATTCTAATTCATTCGCTCGAATGTATCCATTCTAATCCATTCGTACGACCCATTCTAATCCATTCGTACGACCCATTCTAATCCATTCATAGGATCCATTCTAATCCATTCGTACGACCCATTCTAATTCATTCGTACGATCCATTCTAATCCATTCGTACGACCCATTCTAATCCATTCATAGGATCCATTCTAATCCATTCGTACGACCCATTCTAATTCATTCGTCCGATCCATTCTAATTCATTCGCACGAATGTATCCATTTTAATTCATTCGTACGATCCATTCTAATTCATTCGTACGATCCATTCTAATTCATTTGTAAGATCCATTCTAATTCATCCGTATGATCCATTCTAATATATTCGTACGATCCATTCTAATTCATTCGCACGAATGTATCCATTCTAGTTCATTCGTACGATCCATTCTAATTCATTCATACGATCCATTCTAATTCATTCGCACGATCCATTCTAATTCATTCGTACGATCAATTCTAATTCATTCGCACGAATGTATCCATTCTAATTCATTCGTACGATCCTGAATTAGAATGGATCGTACGAATGAATTAGAATGGATACCTTTGTGCATATGAATTAGAATGGATCGTACGAATGAATTAGATGCGAATGAATTAGAATGGATCGTACGAATGAATTTGAATGGATCGTACGAATGAACTAGAATGGATACATTCGTGCGAATGAATTAGAATGGATCGTACGAATGAATTAGAATGGATCGTACGAATGAATTAGAATGGATCTTACGAATGAATTAGAATGGATCGTACGAATGAATTAGAATGGATCGTACGAATGAATTAGAATGGATCAAATGAATGAATTAGAATGGTTACATTCATGCAAATAAATTAGAATGGATCGTACGAATGAATTAGAATGGATCGTACGAATGGATTAGAATGGATCGGACGAATGAATTAGAATGGATCGTACGAATGAATTAGAATGGATCAAATGAATGAATTAGAATGGTTACATTCATGCAAATGAATTAGAATGGATCGTACGAATGGATTAGAATTGATCAAATGAATGAATTAGAATGGATACATTCGTGCGAATGAATTAGAATGGATCGGACGAATGAATTAGAATGGATCGTACGAATGAATTAGAATGGATCAAATGAATGAATTAGAATGGTTACATTCATGCAAATGAATTAGAATGGATCGTACGAATGGATTAGAATGGATCGTACGAATGGATGAGAATGGATACATTCGAGCGAATGAATTAGAATGGATCGTACGAATGAATTAGAATGGATCGTACGAATGGATTAGAATGGATCCTACGAATGGATTAGAATGGATACCTTTGTGCATATGAATTAGAATGGATCGTACGAATGAATTAGAATGGATCATATTAATGAATTAGAATGGATCGTACGAATGAATTAGAATGGATACATTCGTGCACGATCCATTCTAATTCATTCGCACGAATGTATCCATTCTAATTCATTCGTACGATCCATTCTAATTCATTAATATGATCCATTCTAATTCATTCGTACGATCCATTCTAATTCATATGCACAAAGGTATCCTTTCTAATTCATTCGTACGATCCATTCTAATTCAGGATCGTACGAATGAATTAGAATGGATACATTCGTGCGAATGAATTAGAATTGATCGTACGAATGAATTAGAATGGATCGTGCGAATGAATTAGAATGGATCGTACGAACGAACTAGAATGGATACATTCGTGCGAATGAATTAGAATGGATCGTACGATTGAATTAGAATTGATACATTCGTGCGAATGAATTAGAATGGATCGGACGAATGAATTAGAATGGATCGTACGAATGAATTAGAATGGATCAAATGAATGAATTAGAATGGTTACATTCATGCGTATGAATTAGAATGGATCGTACGAATGGATTAGAATGGATCGTACGAATGGATTGGAATGGATACATTCGAGCGAATGAATTAGAATGGATCGTACGAATGAATTTGAATTGATCATACGAATGGATTAGAATGGATCCTACGAATGGATTAGAATGGATACCTTTGTGCATATGAATTAGAATGGATCGTACGAATGAATTAGAATGGATCATATTAATGAATTAGAATGGGTCTACGAATGAATTAGAATGGATACATTCGTGCGAATGAATTAGAATGGATCGTGCGAATCAATTAGACTGGATCGTGCGAATGAATAAGAATAGATCATACAAATGAATTAGAATGGATCGTACGAATGAATTAGAATGGATATATTCGAGCGAATGAATTAGAATAGATCGTAGGAATGAATTAGAATGGATCATACGAATGAATTAGAATGGATCGTACGAACGAATTAGAATGGATCGTACGAACGAATTAGAATGGATCATATGAATGAATTAGAATGGATCGTACGAATGAATTAGAATGGATATATTCGAGCGAATGAATTAGAATGGATCGTACGAATGAATTAGAATAGATCATAGGAATGAATTAGAAAGGATCGTGCAAATGAATTAGAATGGATACATTCGTGCGAATTAATTAGAATGGATCGTGCGAATGAATTAGAATATTTGAACGAATAAATTAGAATGGATATATTTGAACGAATAAATTAGAATGGATCATACGAATGAATTAGAATGGATCGTATGAATGAATTAGAATGGATAGTGCGAATGAATTAGAATCGATCGTACGAATGAATTAGAATGGATCGTACGAATGAATTAGATCATATGAATGAATTAGAATGGATCGTACGAATGAATTAAAATGGATACATTCGAGCGAATGAATTAGAATAGATCGTAGGAATGAATTAGAATGGATCGTACGAATGAATTAGAATGGATACATTTGTGAGAAAAAATTAGAATGGATCGTACGAATGAATTAGAATGCATCGTACGAAAGAATTAGAATGGATATATTCGTGCGAATAAATTAGAATGGATCATACGAATGAATTAGACTGGATCGTACAAATGAATTTGAATGGATACAATTGTGCGAATGAATCTAAATGGATTGTATGAATGAATTACAATGGATCGTACGAATGAATTAGAATGGATCGTACGAATGAATTAAAATAGCTCATATGAATGAATTAGAATGAATCGTATGAATGAATTAGAATGGTTACATTCGTGCGAATGAATTAGAATAGATCGTACGAATAAATTAGAATGGATCGTACAAATAAATTAGAATGGATCGTGGGAATGAATTAGAATGGATCATACGAATGAATTAGAATGGATCCACCGAATGAGTTAGAATGGATCATACGAATGAATTAGAATGGATTGTACGAATGAATTAGAATGGATTGTGCGAATGAATTAGAATGGATCGTATGAATGAATAAGAATGGATCGTACGAATGAATTAGAATGGATCGTGCGAATGAATTAGCATGAATCGTACGAATGTATTAGAATGGATCGTATGAATGAATTAGAATGAATCGTACGATCAATTCTAATTCAATCGTCCGATCCATTCTAATTCATTCGCATGAATGTATCCATTCTAATTCATTCGTACAATCCATTCTATTTCATTCGTACGATCCATTCTTACTCATTAGTATGATCCATTCTAATTCATTCGTATGATCCATTCTAATTCATTCGTATGATCCATTCTAATTCATTCGTACGATCCATTCTAATTCATTCGCACGATCCATTCTAATTCATTCATACGATCCATTCTAATTTATTCATACGATCCATTCTAATTCATTCCTACAATCCATTCTAATTCATTCGCCCGATCCATTCTAGTTCATTCATATGATCCATTCTATTCGAATGGATCATGCGATCCATTCGAATTCATTCGCACGATCCATTCTAATTCATTCATACGATCCATTCTTACTCATTCGTATGATCCATTCTAATTCATTCGTATGATCCATTCTAATTCATTCGTACGATCCATTCTAATTCATTCGTACGATCCATTCTAATTCATTCGCACGATCCATTCTAATTCATTCATACGATCCATTCTAATTTATTCATACGATCCATTCTAATTCATTCCTACAATCCATTCTAATTCATTCGCCCGATCCATTCTAATTCATTCATACGATCCATTCTATTCGAATGGATCATGCGATCCATTCGAATTCATTCGCACGATCCATTCTAATTCATTCATACGATCCATTCTAATTCATTCATACAATGCATTCTAATTCTTTCACACGATCCATTCTAATTCATTCGTACGATCCATTCTAATTCATTCGTACAATCCATTCTATTTTATTTGTACGATCCATTCTTACTCATTCGTATGATCCATTCTAATTTATTCGTACGATCCATTCTAATTCATTTGTACGATCCATTCTAATTCATTCGTACAATCCATTCTATTTCATTCGTACGATCCATTCTTACTCATTCGTATGATCCATTCTAATTCATTCGTACGAATGAATTAGAATGGATCGTACGAATGAATTAGAATAGATTGTGCGAATGAATTAGAATGGATCGTACGAATGAATTAGAATGGATCGTACGAATGAATTAGAATGGATCATACGAATGAGTAAGAATGGATCGTACGAATGAATTAGAATGGATCGTACGAATGAATTAGAATGGATCGTACGAATAAATTAGAATGGATACATTCGTCCGAATGAATTAGAATGGATCATACAAATAAGTAAGAATGGATCATACGAATGAAATAGAATAGATTGTACGAATCAATTAGAATGGATCCTTCGAATGAATTAGAATGGATCGTACGAATGAATTAGAATGGATCATACAAATGAGTAAGAATGGATCGTATGAATGAATTAGAATGGATCGTGCGAATGAATTCGAATGGATCGTACGAATTCATTCTAATTCATTCATACAATCCATTCTAATTCTTTCACACGATCCATTCTAAATCATTCGTACGTTCCATTCTAATTCATTAGCACGATCCATGCTAATTCATTCGTTCGATCAATTCTAATTCATTAGCACGATCCATTCTAATTCATTCGTACGATCCATTCTAATTCATTCGCATGATCCATTCTAATTCATTCATAGGATCCATTCTAATTCATTCATACGATCTTGTCTAATTCTTTCGAACAAATGTATCCATTCTAATTCATTCGCACGAATGTATCCATTCTAATTCATTCGTACGATCCATTATAATTCATTCGCACGATTCATTCTAATTCATTCGTACGATCAATTCTAATTCATTCGCACGAATGTATCTATTCTAATTCATTCGTATGATCCTGAATTAGAATGGATCATACGAATGAATTAGAATGGATACCTTTGTGCATATGAATTAGAATGGATCATACGAATGAATTAGAATGGATCATATTAATGAATTAGAATGGATCGTACGAATGAATTAGAATGGATACATTCGTGCGAATGAATTAGAATGGATCGTGCGAATCCATTAGACTGGATCGTGCGAATGAATAAGAATGGATCATAAGAATGAATTAGAATGGATCGTACGAATTAATTAGAATGGATACATTCGTGCGAATGAATTAGAATGGATTGTATGAATGAATTAGAATGGATCGTACGAATGAATTAGAATGGATCATACGAATTAATTAGAATGGATCATACGAATGAATTAGAATGGATCGTACGAATGAATTAGAATGGATCGTACGAATGAACTAGAATGGATCGTACGAATGAACTAGAATGGATACATTCGTGCGAATGAATTAGAATGGATCGTACGAATGAATTAGAATGGATCGTACGAATGAATTAGAATGGATCAAATGAATGAATTAGAATGGTTATATACATGCGAATGAATTAGAATGGATCGTATGAATGGATTAGAATGGATCGTACGAATGGATTAGAATGGATACATTGGTGCGAATGAATTAGAATGGATTGTTTGAATGAATTAGAATGGATCGTACGAATGAATTAGAGTGGATCGTATGAGTGAATTAGAATGGATACGAAGGAATTAGAATGGATCGTACGAAGGAATTAGAATGGATCATACGAATGAAATAGAATGGATCGTACGAAGGAATTAGAATGGATCGTACGAAGGAATTAGAATGGATCGTACGAAGGAATTAGAATGGATCGTATGAATGAATTAGAATGGATATATTCGTGCAAATGAATTAGAATGGATCGTATGAATGAATTAGAATGGATCGTATGAGTTAATTAGAACGGATAGTACGAATGAAGTAGAATGGATCACATGAATGAATTAGAATGGATACATTCGTGCGAATGAATTAGAATGGATCGTATGAATGAATTAGAATAGATTGTGCGAATGAATTCGAATGGATCATACGAATGAATTAGAATGGATACATTCGTGCGAATAAATTAGAATGGATTCTATAAATGAATTAGAATGGATCGTACGAATGAATTAGAATGGATCGTACGAATGACTTAGAATAGATTGCGCGAATGAATTAGAATGGATCGTGCGAATGAAATAGAATGGATACAAATGAATTAGAATGGATCATACGAATGAATTAGAATGACGATCCATTCTTACTCATTTGTATGATCCATTCTAATTTATTCGCACGAATGAATTAGAATAGATCGTACGAATGAATTAGAATGGATCGTGTGAAAGAATTAGAATGGATTGTATGAATGAATTAGAATAGATCGTATGAATGAATTAGAATGGATCGTACGAATGAATTAGAATGGATTGTACGAATGAATTAGAATGGATCGTACGAATGAATTAGAATGGATACATTCGTGCGAATGAATTAGAATGGATACATTCGTGCGAATGAATTAGAATGGATACATTCGTGCGAAAGAATTAGAATAGATCGTATGAATGAATTAGAATTGATCATACGAATGAATTAGAATGGATCGTGCGAATGAATTAGAATAGATCGTACGAATGAATTAGAATGGATTGTGCTAATGAATTAGAATTGATCGAACGAATGAATTAGCATGGATCGTGCTAATGAATTAGAATGGAACGTACGAATGAATTAGAATGGATCGTGTGAAAGAATTAGAATGGATTGTATGAATGAATTAGAATGAATTCGTACGATCCATTCGAATTCATTCGCACGATCCATTCTAATTCATTCATACGATCCATTCTAATTCATTCATACAATCCATTCTAATTCTTTCACACGATCCATTCTAATTCATTCGTAGGATCCATTCTAATTCATTCGTACAATCTATTCTATTTCATTTGTACGATCCATTCTTACTCATTCGTATGATCCATTCTAATTCATTCGGACGAATGTATCCATTCTAATTTATTCGTACGATCCATTCTAATTCATTCGTACGATCCATTCTAATTCATTCGTCCGATCCATTCTAATTCATTCGCACGAATGTATCCATTCTAATTCATTCGTACGATCCATTCTAATTCATTCGTAAGATCCATTCTAATTCATTCGTACGATCCATTCTAATTCATTCGTACGATCCATTCTAATTCATTCGCACGAATGTATCCATTCTAGTTCATTCGTACGATCCATTCTAATTCATTCGTACGATCCATTCTAATTCATTTGCATGATCCATTCTAATTCATTCGTACGATCCATTCTAATTCATTCATACGATCCATTCTAATTCATTCATACGATCCATTCTAATTCATTCACACAAATGTATCCATTCTAATTCGTTCGTACGATCCATTCTAATTCATTTGCACGATCTATTCTAATTCATTTGTACGATCCATTCTAATTCTTTCACATGATCCATTCTAATTCATTCGTACGATCCATTCTAATTCATTCGCACGATCCATTCTAATTCATTCGTACGATCCATTCTAATTCATTCATACGATCCATTCTAATTCATTCGTATGATCCATTCTAATTCATTCGCACAAATGTATCCATTCTAATTCATTCATACGATCCATTCTAATTCATTCACACGATCCATTCTAATTCATTCGTACGATCCATTCTAATTCATTCGCACGATCTGTTCTTATTCATTCGCACAATCCATTCTAATTCATTCGCACGAATGTATCCATTCTAATTCATTCGTACGATCCATTCTAATTCATTCGTACGATCCATTCTAATTCATTCGTATGATCCATTCTAATTAACTCGTATGATCCATTCTAATTCATTCGTATGATCCATTCTAATTCATTCATACAATCCATTCTAATTCATTCGTACGATCCATTCTAATTCACTCATACGATCCATTCTAATATATTCATACGATCCATTCTAATTCATCTGCACGAATATATCCATTCTAATTCATTCGTACGATCCATTCTAATTCCTTCGTACGATCCATTCTAATTCATTCGTACGATCTATTCTAATTCATTCGTATGATCCATTCTAATTCATTCGCACGATCCATTCTAATTCATTCATAGGATCTATTCTAATTCATTCATACGATCTATTCTAATTCTTTCGCACGAATGTATCCATTCTAATTCATTCGCACGAATGTATCCATTCTAATTCATTCGTACGATACATTCTAATTCATTCGTATGATCCATTCTAATTCATTCGTACGATCCATTCTAATTCATTCATACGATCTATTCTAATTCATTCATACAATCTATTCTAATTCTTTCACACGATCTATTCTAATTCATTCGTACGATCCATTCTAATTCATTCGCACAATCCATTCTATTTTATTCGTGCGATCCATTCTTACTCATTGGTACGATCCATTCTAATTCATTCGCACGAATGTTTCCATTCTAATTCATTCGTACGAATCCATTCTAATTGATTCGTACAATCTATTCTATTTCATTCGTACGATCCATTCTAATTCATTCGGACGAATGTATCCATTCTAATTTATTCGTACGATCCATTCTAATTCATTCGTACGATCCATTCTAATTCATTCGTACGATCCATTCTAATTCATTCGTCCGATCCATTCTAATTCATTCGCACGAATGTATCCTTTCTAATTCATTCGTACGATCCATTCTATTTCATTCGTATGATCCATTCTAATTCATTCGTAGGATCCATTCTAATTCATTCGTACGATCCATTCTAATTCATTCGTACGATCCATTCTAATTCATTCGCACGAATGTATCCATTCTAGTTCATTCGTACGATCCATTCTAATTCATTCGTACGATCCATTCTAATTCATTCGCACGATCCATTCTAATTCATTCGTACGATCCATTCTAATTCATTCATACGATCCATTCTAATTCATTCGTACGATCCATTCTAATTCATTCTCACAAATGTATCCATTTTAATTCATTCGTATGATCTATTCTAATTCATTCGCACGATCCATTCTAATTCATTCGTACGATCCATTCTAATTCTTTCACACGATCCATTCTAATTCATTCGTACGATCCATTCTACTCCATTCGTACGATCCATTCTAATTCATTCGCATGAATGTAACCATTCTAATTCGTTCATTTGATCCATTCTAATTCATTCGTCCGATCAATTCTAATTCATTCGTCCGATCCATTCATATTCATTCGCACGAATGTATCCATTCTAATTCATTCGTACGATCCATTCTAATTCATTCGTACGATCTATTCTAATTCATTCGTACGATCCATTCTAATTCATTCGTACGATCCATTCTAATTCATTCATACGATCCATTCTCATTCATTCATACGATCCATTCTAATTCATTCGCACAAATGTATCCATTCTAATTCATTCCTACGATCCATTCTAATTCATTCGCACGATCCATTCTAATTCATTCGTACGATCCATTCTAATTCATTCGCACGATCTGTTCTTATTCATTCGCACAATCCATTCTAATTCATTCGCACGATCCATTCTAATTCATTCGTATGATCCATTCTAATTAATTCGTATAATCAATTCTAATTCACTCATACGATCCATTCTAATACATTCATACGATCCATTCTAATTCATTTGCACGAATATATCCATTCTAATTCCTTCGTACGATCCATTCTAATTCATTCGTACGATCTATTCTAATTCATTCGTACGATCCATTCTAATTCATTCGTATGATCCATTAATTCCTTCGTACGATCCATTCTAATTCATTCGTACGATCCATTCTAATTCATTCGTACGATCCATTCTAATTCATTCGTACGATCTATTCTAATTCATTCGTACGAATGGATACATTCATGTGAATGAATTAGAATGGATCGTACGAATGAGTAAGAATGGATCGTACGAATGAA
This sequence comes from Chamaelirium japonicum, assembly GCA_947650365.1. Lineage (NCBI taxonomy): Eukaryota > Viridiplantae > Streptophyta > Magnoliopsida > Liliales > Melanthiaceae > Chamaelirium > Chamaelirium japonicum. Next base: position 98,193,112 of record OX393551.1, read on the forward strand.
ATAGAATGGATTGCACGAATGAATTAGAATGGATCGTACGAATGAATTAGAATGGATTGTGTGAAAGAATTAGAATGGATTGTAAGAATGAATTAGAATGGATCGTACGAATGAATTAGAATGGATCGTACTAGGATCCATTCTAACTCATTCGTACAATCTATTCTATTTCATTCGTACGATCCATTCTTACTCATTCGTATGATCCATTCTAATTCATTCCGATGAATGTATCCATTCTAATTTATTCGTACAATCCATTCTAATTCATTCGTACGATCCATTCTAATTCATTCGTACGATCCATTCTTACTCATTCGTATGATCGATTCTAATTCATTCGTACGATCCATTCTAATTCATTCGTACGATCGATTCTAATTCATTCGCACTATCCATTCTAATTCATTCCTACGATCCATTCTAATTCATTTGTATGATCCATTCTAATTTATTCGTTCAAATATATCTATTCTAATTCATTCGCACGATCCATTCTAATTCATTTGCACGATCCATTCTAATTCATTCGCACGAATGTATCCATTCTAATTCATTTGCACAATCTATTCTAATTCATTCCTATGATCTATTCTAATTCATTCGTACGATCCATTCTAATTCATTCTAATTCATTCGTACGATCCATTCTACGATCCATTCTAATTCATTAGTATATTCCATTCTAATTCATTAGCACGATCCATGCTAATGAATTAGAATGGATCGTACGATCCAATCTAATTCATTCATACGATCCAATCTTACTCATTCGTATGATCCATTCTAATTCAATCGTACAATCCATTCTAATTCCTTCGTACGATCCATTCTAATTCATTCGTACGATCCATTCTAATTCCTTCGTATGATCCATTCTAATTCATTCGTACGATCCATTCTAATTCATTCGTGCAATCTATTCTAATTCATTCGTACGATCCATTCTAATTCATTCGTACGATCCATTCTAATTCATTCATACAATCCATTCTAATTTATTCGCATGAATGTATCCATTCCAATTCATTCGTACGATCCATTCTAATTCATTCGCACAATCTATTCTAATTCATTCATACGATCCATTCTAATTCATTCGCACGAATGTATCCATTCTAATTCATTCGTACGATCCATTCTAATTCCTTCGTACGATCCATTCTAATTCATTCGTATTATCCATTCTAATTCCTTCGTACGATCCATTCTAATTCCTTCGTACGATCCATTCTAATTCATTCGTACGATCCATTCTAATTCATTCGTACAATCCATTCTAATTCATTCATACAATCCATTCTAATTTATTCGCACGAATGTATCCATTCTAACTCATTCGTACGATCCACTCTAATTCATTCGCACAATCTATTCTAATTCATTCATACGATCCATTCTAATTCATTCGCACGAATGTATCCATTCTAATTCATTCGTACGATCCATTCTACTTCATTCGTACTATCCGTTCTAATTCACTCATACGATCTATTCTAATTCATTCATACGATCCATTCTAATTCATTTGCACGAATATATCCATTCTAATTCATTCGTACGATCCATTCTAATTCTTTCGTACGATCCATTCTAATTCCTTCGTACGATCCATTCTAATTCATTCGCACGAATGTATCCATTCTAATTCATTCGTACGATCCATTCTAATTCATTCGTACGATCCATTCTAATTCATTCGTACGATCCATTCTAATTCATTCGCACGAACGTATCCATTCTAGTTCATTCGTACGATCTAATCTAATCCATTCGTACGATCCATTCTAATTCATTCGTACGATCCATTCTAATTCATTTGCTCGAATGTATCCATTTTAATCCATTCGTACGATCCATTCTAATTCATTCGTATGAATGTAACCATTCTAATTCATTCATTTGATCCATTCTAATTCATTCGTACGATCCATTCTAATTCATTCGTCCGTTCCATTCTAATTCATTCGCACGAATGTATCCATTATAATTCATTCGTACGATCCATTCTAATTCATTCATACGATCCATTCTAATTCATTCGTAAGATCCATTCTAATTCATTCGTACGATCCATTCTAATTCATTCGTACGATCCATTCTAATTCATTCGCACGAATGTATCCATTCTAGTTCATTCATACGATCCATTCTAATTCATTCGTAAGATCCATTCTAATTCATTCGTACGATCCATTCTAATTCATTAATATGATCTATTTTAATTCATTCGTACAATCCATTCTAATTCATATGCACAAAGGTATGCATTCTAATCCATTCGTAGGATCCATTCTAATCCATTCGTACGATCCATTCTAATTCATTCGTACGATCCATTCTAAAACATTCGCTCGAATGTATCCATTCTTATCCATTCGTACGATCCATTCTAATCCATTCGTACGATCCATTCTAATTCATTCGCATGAATGTAACCATTCTAATTCATTCATTTGATCCATTCTAATTCATTCGTACGATCCATTCTAATTCATTTGTCCGATCCATTCTAATTCATTCGCACGAATGTATCCATTCTAATTCATTCGTACGATCCATTCTAATTCATTCGTACGATCCATTCTAATTCATTCGTAAGATCCATTCTAATTCATTCGTACGATCCATTCTAATTCATTCGGAAGATCCATTCTAATTCATTCGCACGAATGTATACATTCTAGTTCATTCGTACGATCCATTCTAATTCATTCAAACCATCCATTCTAATTCATTCGCACGATCCATTCTAATTCATTCGTACGATCAATTCTAATTCATTCGCACGAATGTATCCATTCTAATTCATTCATACGATCTATTCTAATTCATTCGTACGATCCATTCTAATTCACTCATACGATCCATTCTAATACATTCATACGATCCATTCTAATTCATTTGCACGAATATATCCATTCTAATTCATTCGTACGATCCATTCTAATTCCTTCGTACGATCCATTCTAATTCATTCGTACGATCCATTCTAATTCATTCGCACAAATGTATCCATTTTAATTCATTCGTATGATCCATTCTAATTCATTCGCACGATCCATTCTAATTCATTCTTACGATCCATTCTAATTCTTTTACACGATCCATTCTAATTCATTTGTACGATCCATTCTAATCCATTCGTACGATCCATTCTAATTCATTTGCATGAATGTAACCATTCTAATTCATTCATTTGATCCATTCTAATTCATTCGTACGATCCATTCTAATTCATTCGTCCGATCCATTCTAATTCATTCGCACGAATGTATCCATTCTAATTCATTCGTACGATCCATTCTAATTCATTCGTACGATCTATTCTAATTCATTCGTACGATCCATTCTAATTCATTCGTACGATCCATTCTAATTCATTCATACGATCCATTCTCATTCATTCATACGATCCATTTTAATTCATTCGCACAAATGTATCCATTCTAATTCATTCGTACGATCCATTCTAATTCATTCGCACGATCCATTTTAATTCATTCGTACGATCCATTCTAATTCATTCGCACGATCTGTTCTTATTCATTCGCACAATCCATTCTAATTCATTCGCACGATCCATTCTAATTCATTCGTATGATCCATTCTAATTAATTCGTATAATCAATTCTAATTCACTCATACGATCCATTCTATTACATTCGTACGATCCATTCTAATTCATTTGCACGAATATATCCATTCTAATTCCTTCGTACGATCCATTCTAATTCATTCGTACGATCTATTCTAATTCATTCGTACGATCCATTCTAATTCATTCATACGATCCATTAATTCCTTCGTACGATCCATTCTAATTCATTCGTACGATCCATTCTAATTCATTCGTACAATCTATTCTAATTCATTCGTACGAATGGATACATTCATGTGAATGAATTAGAATGGATCGTACGAATGAGTAAGAATGGATCGTACAAATTAAATAGAATGAATTGCACGAATGAATTAGAATGGATCGTACGAATGAATTAGAATGGATCGTGTGAAAGAATTAGAATGGATTGTATGAATGAATTAGAATAGATCCTACGAATGAATTAGAATGGATCATACTAGGATCCATTCTAATTCATTCGTACAATCTATTCTATTTTATTCGTACGATCCATTCTTACTCATTCGTATGATCCATTCTAATTCATTCGGACGAATGTATCCATTCTAATTTATTCGTACGATCCATTCTAATTCATTCGTACGATCCATTCTAATTCATTCGTACGATCCATTCTTACTCATTCGTATGATCGATTCTAATTCATTCGTACGATCCATTCTAATTCATTCGTACGATCGATTTTAATTCATTCGCACTATCCATTCTAATTCATTCGTACGATCCATTCTAATTCATTCGTATGATCCATTCTAATTTATTCGTTCAAATATATCCATTCTAATTCATTCGTATGATCCATTCTAATTCATTCGCACGATCCATTCTAATTCATTCGCACGAATGTATCCATTCTAATTCATTTGCACGATCTATTCTAATTCATTCCTATGATCTATTCTAATTCATTCGTACGATCCATTCTAATTCATTCTAATTCATTTGTACGATCCATTCTAATTCATTCGTATATTCCATTCTAATTCATTAGCACGATCCATGCTAATGAATTAGAATGGATCGTACGATCCAATCTAATTCATTCATACGATCCATTCTTACTCATTCGTATGATCCATTCTAATTCAATCGTACGATCCATTCTAATTCCTTCGTACGATCCATTCTAATTCATTCGTACGATCCATTCTAATTCATTCGCACGATCCATTCTAATTCCTTCGTATGATCCATTCTAATTCATTCGTACGATCCATTCTAATTCATTCGCGCAATCTATTCTAATTCATTCTAACGATCCATTCTAATTAATTCGTACGATCCATTCTAATTCATTCATACAATCCATTCTAATTTATTCGCATGAATGTATCCATTCTAATTCATTCGTACGATCCATTCTAATTCATTCGCACAATCTATTCTAATTCATTCATACGATCCATTCTACTTCATTTGTACTATCCGTTCTAATTCACTCTTACGATCCATTCTAATTAATTCATACGATCCATTCTAATTCATTTGCACGAATATATCCATTCTAATTCATTCGTACGATCCATTCTAATTCTTTCGTACGATCCATTCTAATTTATTCGTACGATCCATTCTAATTCAATCGTACGATCCATTCTAATTCCTTCGTATGATCCATTCTAATTCATTCGTACGATCCATTCTAATTCATTCGTACAATCTATTCTAATTCATTCGTACGAATGGATACATTCGTGTGAATAAATTAGAATGGATACATTCATCCGAATGAATTAGAATGGATCATACAAATGAGTAAGAATGGATCATACGAATGAAATAGAATAGATTGTACGAATGAATTAGAATGGATCCTTCGAATGAATTAGAATGGATCGTACGAATAAATTAGAATGGATCATACAAATGAGTAAGAATGGATCGTATGAATGAATTAGAATGGATCGTGCGAATGAATTCAAATGGATCGTACGAATTCATTCTAATTCATTCATACAATCCATTCTAATTCTTTCACACGATCCATTCTAAATCATTCGTACGTTCCATTCTAATTCATTAGTATGATCTATGCTAATTCATTCGTTCGATCAATTCTAATTCATTAGCACGATCCATTCTAATTCATTCGTACGATCCATTCTAATTCATTCGCATGATCCATTCTAATTCATTCATAGGATCCATTCTAATTCATTCATACGATCTATTCTAATTCTTTCGCACGAATGTATCTATTCTAATTCATTCGCACGAATGTATCCATTCTAATTCATTCGTATGATCCATTATAATTCATTCGCACGATCCATTCTAATTCATTCGTACGATCAATTCTAATTCATTCGCACGAATGTATCCATTCTAATTCATTCGTACGATCCTGAATTAGAATGGATCGTACGAATGAATTAGAATGGATACCTTTGTGCATATGAATTAGAATGGATACCTTTGTGCATATGAATTAGAATGGATCGTACGAATGAATTAGAATGGTTCATATTAATGAATTAGAATGGATCGTACGAATGAATTAGAATGGATACATTCGTGCGAATGAATTAGAATGGATCGTGCGAATCCATTAGACTGGATCGTGCGAATGAATAAGAATGGATCATACGAATGAATTAGAATGGATCGTGCGAATTAATTAGAATGGATACATTCATGCGAATGAATTAGAATGGATTGTATGAATGAATTAGAATGGATCGTACGAATGAATTAGAATGGATCATACGAATTAATTAGAATGGATCATACGAATGAATTAGAATGGATCGTACGAATGAATTAGAATGGATCGTACGAATGAACTAGAATGGATCGTACGAATGAACTAGAATGGATACATTCGTGCGAATGAATTAGAATGGATCGTACGAATGAATTAGAATGGATCGTACGAATGAATTAGAATGGATCAAATGAATGAATTAGAATGGTTACATACATGAGAATGAATTAGAATGGATCGTACGAATGGATTAGAATGGATCGTACGAATGGATTAGAATGGATACATTCGTGCGAATGAATTAGAATGGATTGTTTGAATGAATTAGAATGGATCGTACGAATGAATTAGAATGGATCGTATGAGTGAATTAGAATGGATACGAAGGAATTAGAATGGATCGTACGAAGGAATTAGAATGGATCATATGAATGAAATAGAATGGATCGTACGAAGGAATTAGAATGGATCGTACGAAGGAATTAGAATGGATCGTACGAAGGAATTTGAATGGATCGTATGAATGAATTAGAATGGATATATTCGTGCAAATGAATTAGAATGGATCGTATGAATGAATTAGAATGGATCGTATGAGTTAATTAGAACGGATAGTACGAATGAAGTAGAATCGATCATATGTATGAATTAGAATGGATACATTCGTGCGAATGAATTAGAATGGATCGTATGAATGAATTAGAATAGATTGTACGAATGAATTCGAATGGATCATACGAATGAATTAGAATGGATACATTCGTGCGAATAAATTAGAATGGATTGTATGAATGAATTAGAATGGATCGTACGAATGAATTAGAATGGATCGTACGAATGACTTAGAATAGATTGCGCGAATGAATTAGAATGGATCGTGCGAATGAAATAGAATGGATACAAATGAATTAGAATGGATCATACGAATGAATTAGAATGACGATCCATTCTTACTCATTTGTATGATCCATTCTAATTTATTCGCACGAATGAATTAGAATAGATCGTACGAATGAATTAGAATGGATCGTGTGAAAGAATTAGAATGGATTGTATGAATGAATTAGAATAGATCGTATGAATGAATTAGAATGGATCGTACGAATGAATTAGAATGGATCGTACGAATGAATTAGAATGGATCGTACGAATGAATTAGAATGGATACATTCGTGCGAATGAATTAGAATGGATACATTCGTGCGAAAGAATTAGAATAGATCGTATGAATGAATTAGAATTGATCATACGAATGAATTAGAATGGATCGTGCGAATGAATTAGAATGGATCGTACGAATGAATTAGAATGGATCGTGCTAATGAATTAGAATTAATCGAACGAATGAATTAGCATGGATCGTGCTAATGAATTAGAATGGAACGTATGAATGAATTAGAATGGATCGTGTGAAAGAATTAGAATGGATTGTATGAATGAATTAGAATGAATTCGTACGATCCATTCGAATTCATTCGCACGATCCATTCTAATTCATTCATACGATCCATTCTAATTCATTCATACAATCCATTCTAATTCTTTCACACGATCCATTCTAATTCATTCGTAGGATCCATTCTAATTCATTCGTACAATCTATTCTATTTCATTTGTACGATCCATTCTTACTCATTCGTATGATCCATTCTAATTCATTCGGACGAATGTATCCATTCTAATTTATTCGTACGATCCATTCTAATTCATTCGTACGATCCATTTTAATTCATTCGTACGATCCATTCTAATTCATTCGTCTGATCCATTCTAATTCATTCGCACGAATGTATCCATTCGAATTCATTTGTATGATCCATTCTAATTCATTCGTACGATCTATTCTAATTCATTCGTAAGATCCATTCTAATTCATTCGTACGATCCATTCTAATTCATTCGCACAAATGTATCCATTCTAATTCATTCATACGATCCATTCTAATTCATTCGCACGATCCATTCTAATTCATTCGTACGATCCATTCTAATTCATTCACACGATCTGTTCTTATTCATTCGCACAATCCATTCTAATTCATTCGCACGAATGTATCCATTCTAATTCATTCGTACGATCTATTCTAATTCATTCGTACGATCCATTCTAATTCATTCGTATGATCCATTCTAATTAATTCGTATGATCCATTCTAATTCATTCGTACGATCCATTCTAATTCATTCATACAATCCATTCTAATTCATTCGTACGATCCATTCTAATTCACTCATACGATCCATTCTAATATATTCATACGATCCATTCTAATTCATCTGCACGAATATATCCATTCTAATTCATTCGTATGATCCATTCTAATTCCTTCGTACGATCCATTCTAATTCATTCGTACGATCTATTTTAATTCATTCGTACGATCCATTCTAATTCATTCGCACGATCCATTCTAATTCATTCATAGGATCCATTCTAATTCATTCATACGATCTATTCTAATTCTTTCGCACGAATGTATCCATTCTAATTCATTCGCACAAATGTATCCATTGTAATTCATTCGTACGATCCATTCTAATTCATTCGTACGATCCATTCTAATTCATTCGTACGATCCATTCTAATTCATTCATACGATCTATTCTAATTCATTCATACAATCTATTCTAATTCTTTCACACGATTCATTCTAATTCATTCGTACGATCCATTCTAATTCATTCGCACAATCCATTCTATTTTATTCGTGCGATCCATTCTTACTCATTGGTACGATCCATTCTAATTCATTCGCACGAATGTTTCCATTCTAATTCATTCGTACGAATCCATTCTAATTCATTCGTATGATCCATTCTAATTCATTCGTAGGATCCATTCTAATTCATTCGTACGATCCATTCTAATTCATTCGTACGATCCATTCTAATTCATTCGCACGAATGTATCCATTCTAGTTCATTCGTACTATCCATTCTAATTCATTCGTACGATCCATTCTAATTCATTCGCACGATACATTCTAATTCATTCGTACGATCCATTCTAATTCATTCATACGATCCATTCTAATTCATTCGTACGATCCATTCTAATTCATTCGCACAAATGTATCCATTTTAATTCATTCGTATGATCCATTCTAATTCATTCGCACGATCCATTCTAATTCATTCGTACGATCCATTCTAATTCTTTCACACGATCCATTCTAATTCATTCGTACGATCCATTCTAATACATTCGTACGATCCATTCTAATTCATATGCATGAATGTAACCATTCTAATTCATTCATTTGATCCATTCTAATTCATTCGTCCGATCCATTCTAATTCATTCGTCCGATCCATTCTAATTCATTCGCACGAATGTATCCATTCTAATTCATTCGTACGATCCATTGTAATTCATTCGTACGATCCATTCTAATTCGTTCGTACGATCTATTCTAATTCATTCGTATGATCCATTAATTCCTTCGTACGTCCATTCTAATTCATTCGTACGATCCATTCTAATTCATTCGTACGATCCATTCTAATTCATTCGTACAATCTATTCTAATTCATTCGTACGAATGGATACATTCATGTGAATGAATTAGAATGGATCGTACGAATGAGTAAGAATGGATCGTACGAATGAAATAGAATGGATTGCACGAATGAATTAGAATGGATCGTACGAATGAATTAGAATGGATCGTGTGAAAGAATTAGAATAGATTGTATGAATGAATTAGAATGGATCGTACGAATGAATTAGAATGGATCGTACTTGGATCCATTCTAATTCATTCGTACAATCTATTCTATTTCATTCGTACGATCCATTCTTACTCATTCGTATGATCCATTCTAATTCATTCGGACGAATGTATCCATTCTAATTTATTCGTACGATCCATTCTAATTCATTCGTACGATCCATTCTAATTCATTCGTACGATCCATTCTAATTCATTCGTACGATCCATTCTTACTCATTCGTATGATCGATTCTAATTCATTCGTTCGATCCATTCTAATTCATTCGTACGATCGATTCTAATTCATTCGCACAATCCATTCTAATTCATTCGCACGATCCATTCTAATTCATTCGTATGATCCATTCTAATTAATTCGTATAATCAATTCTAATTCACTCATACGATCCATTCTAATACATTCATACGATCCATTCTAATTCATTTGCACGAATATATCCATTCTAATTCCTTTGTACGATCCATTCTAATTCATTCGTACGATCTATTCTAATTCATTCGTACGATCCATTCTAATTCATTCGTATGATACATTAATTCCTTCGTACGATCCATTCTAATTCATTCGTACGATCCATTCTAATTCATTCGTACGATCCATTCTAATTCATTCGTGCAATCTATTCTAATTCATTCGTACGAATGGATACATTCATGTGAATGAATTAAGATGGATCGTACGAATGAGTAAGAATGGATCGTACGAATTAAATAGAACGAATTGCACGAATGAATTAGAATGGATCGTACGAATGAATTAGAATGGATCGTGTGAAAGAATTAGAATGGATTGTATGAATGAATTAGAATGGATCGTACGAATGAATTAGAATGGATCGTACTAGGATCCATTCTAATTCATTCGTACAATCTATTCTATTTCATTCGTACGATCCATTCTTACTCATTCGTATGATCCATTCTAATTCATTCGGACGAATGTATCCATTCTAATTTATTCGTACGATCCATTCTAATTCATTCGTACGATCCATTCTAATTCATTCGTACGATCCATTCTTACTCATTCGTATGATCGATTCTAATTCATTCGTACGATCCATTCTAATTCATTCGTACGATCGATTCTAATTCATTCGCACTATCCATTCTAATTCATTCGTACGATCCATTCTAATTCATTCGGATGATCCATTCTAATTTATTCGTTCAAATATATCCATTCTAATTCATTCGCACGATCCATTCTAATTCATTCGCACGATCCATTCTAATTCATTCGCACGAATGTATCCATTCTAATTCATTTGCACGATCTATTCTAATTCATTCCTATGATCTATTCTAATTCATTCGTACGATCCATTCTAATTCATTCTAATTCATTTGTACGATCCGTTCTACGATCCATTCTAATTCATTCGTATATTCCATTCTAATTCATTAGCACGATCCATGCTAATGAATTAGAATGGATCGTACGATCCAATCTAATTCATTCATACGATCCAATCTTACTCATTCGTATGATCCATTCTAATTCAATCGTACAATCCATTCTAATTCCTTCGTACGATCCATTCTAATTCATTCGTACGATCCATTCTAATTCCTTCGTACGATCCATTCTAATTCATTCGTACGATCCATTCTAATTCATTGGCGCAATCTATTCTAATTCATTCGTACGATCCATTCTAATTCATTCATACGATCCATTCTAATTTATTCGCATGAATATATCCATTCTAATTCATTCGTACGATCCATTCTAATTCATTCGCACAATCTATTCTAATTCATTCATACGATCCATTCTAATTCATTCGCACGAATGTATCCATTCTAATTCATTCGTACGATCCATTCTAATTCCTTCGTACGATCCATTCTAATTCATTCGTACGATCCATTCTAATTCCTTCGTACGATCCATTCTAATTCATTCGTACGATCAATTCTAGTTCATTCGTACGATCCATTCTAATTCATTCGTATGATCCATTCTAATTCATTCATACAATCCATTCTAATTTATTCACACGAATGTATCCATTCTAATTCATTCGTACGATCCATTCTAATTCATTCGCACAATCTATTCTAATTCATTCATACGATCCATTCTAATTCATTCGCACGAATGTATCCATTCTAATTCATTAATACGATCCATTCTACTTCATTCGTACTATCCGTTCTAATTCACTCATACGATCCATTCTAATTCATTCATACGATCCATTCTAATTCATTTGCACGAATATATCCATTCTAATTCATTCGTACGATCCATTCTAATTCTTTCGTACGATCCATTCTAATTCCTTCGTACGATCCATTCTAATTCATTCGCACGAATGTATCCATTCTAATTCATTCGTACGATCCATTCTAATTCATTCGTACGATCCATTCTAATTCATTCGTAAGAACCATTCTAATTCATTCGTACGATCCATTCTAATTCATTCGTACGATCCATTGTAATTCATTCGCACGAATGTATCCATTCTAGTTCATTCGTACGATCCATTCTAATCCATTCGTACGATCCATTCTAATTCATTCGTACGATCCATTCTAATTCATTTGCTCGAATGTATCCATTCTAATCCATTCGTACGATCCATTCTAATTTATTCGTATGAATGTAACCATTCTAATTCATTCATTTGATCCATTCTAATTCATTCGTACGATCCATTCTAATTCATTCGTCCGTTCCATTCTAATTCATTCGCATGAATGTATCCATTATAATTCATTCGTACGATCCATTCTAATTCATTCGTACGATCCATTCTAATTCATTCGTAAGATCCATTCTAATTCATTCGTACGATCCATTCTAATTCATTAATATGATCTATTCTAATTCATTCGTACAATCCATTCTAATTCATATGCACAAAGGTATGCATTCTAATCCATTCGTAGGATCCATTCTAATCCATTCGTACGCTCCATTCTAATTCATTCGTACGATCCATTCTAATACATTCGCTCGAATGTATCCATTCTTATCCATTCGTACGATCCATTCTAATCCATTCGTACGATCCATTCTAATTCATTCGCATGAATGTAACCAATCTAATTCATTCATTTGATCCATTCTAATTCATTCGTACGATCCATTCTAATTCATTCGTCCGATCCATTCTAATTCATTCGCACGAATGTATCCATTCTAATTCATTCGTACGATCCATTCTAATTCATTCGTACGATCCATTCTAATTCATTCGTACGATCCATTCTAATTCATTCGGAAGATCCATTCTAATTCATTCGCACGAATGTATACATTCTAGTTCATTCGTACGATCCATTCTAATTCATTCGTACGATCCATTCTAATTCATTCGCACGATCCATTCTAATTCATTTGTACGATCATTTCTAATTCATTCGCACGAATGTATCCATTCTAATTCATTCATACGATCCATTCTAATTCATTCGTATGATCCATTCTAATTCACTCATACGATCCATTCTAATACATTCATACGATCCATTCTAATTCATTTGCACGAATATATCCATTCTAATTCATTCGTACGATCCATTCTAATTCCTTCGTACGATCCATTCTAATTCATTCGTACGATCCATTCTAATTCATTCGCACAAATGTATCCATTTTAATTCATTCGTATGATCCATTCTAATTCATTCGCACGATCCATTCTAATTCATTCGTACGATCCATTCTAATTCTTTCACATGATCCATTCTAATTCATTCGTACGATCCATTCTAATCCATTCGTACGATCCATTCTAATTCATTCACATGAATGTAACCATTCTAATTCATTCATTTGATCCATTCTAATTTATTCGTACGATCCATTCTAATTCATTCGTCTGATCCATTCTAATTCATTCGCACGAATATATCCATTCTAATTCATTCGTACGATCCATTCTAATTCATTCGTACGATCCATTCTAATTCATTCGTACGATCTATTCTAATTCATTCGTACGATCCATTCTAATTCATTCGTACGATCCATTCTAATTCATTCATACGATCCATTCTCATTCATTCATACGATCCATTCTAATTCATTCGCACAAATGTATCCATTCTAATTCATTCGTACGATCCATTCTAATTCATTCGCATGATCCATTCTAATTCATTCGTACGATCCATTCTAATTCATTCGCACGATCTGTTCTTATTCATTCGCACAATCCATTCTAATTCATTCGCACGATCCATTCTAATTCATTCGTATGATCCATTCTAATTAATTCGTATAATCAATTCAAATTCACTCATACGATCCATTCTAATACATTCATACGATCCATTCTAATTCATTTGCACGAATATATCCATTCTAATTCCTTCGTATGATCCATTCTAATTCATTCGTACGATCTATTCTAATTCATTCGTACGATCCATTCTAATTCATTCGTACGATCCATTAATTCCTTCGTACGATCCATTCTAATTCATTCATACGATCCATTCTAATTCATTCGTACAATCTATTCTAATTCATTCGTACGAATGGATACATTCATGTGAATGAATTAGAATGGATCGTACGAATGAGTAAGAATGGATCGTACGAATTAAATAGAACGAATTGCACGAAAGAATTAGAATGGATCGTACGAATGAATTAGAATGGATCGTGTGAAAGAATTAGAATGGATTGTATGAATGAATTAGAATGGATCGTACGAATGAATTAGAATGGATCGTACTAGGATCCATTCTAATTCATTCGTACAATCTATTTTATTTCATTCGTACGATCCATTCTTACTCATTCGTATGATCCATTCTAATTCATTCGGACGAATGTATCCATTCTAATTTATTCGTACGATCCATTCTAATTCATTCGTACGATCCATTCTAATTCATTCTTACGATCCATTCTTACTCATTCGTATGATCGATTCTAATTCATTCGTACGATCCATTCTAATTCATTCGTACGATCGATTTTAATTCATTCGCACTATCCATTCTAATTCATTCGTACGATCCATTCTAATTCATTCGTATGATCCATTCTAATTTATTCGTTCAAATATATCCATTCTAATTCATTCGTATGATCCATTCTAATTCATTCGCACGATCCATTCTAATTCATTCGCACGAATGTATCCATTCCAATTCATTTGCACGATCTATTCTAATTCATTCCTATGATCTAATCTAATTCATTCGTACGATCCATTCTAATTCATTCTAATTCATTCGTACGATCCATTCTACGATCCATTCTAATTCATTCGTATATTCCATTCTAATTCATTAGCACGATCCATGCTAATGAATTAGAATGGATCGTACGATCCAGTCTAATTCATTCATACGATCCATTCTTACTCATTCGTATGATCCATTCTAATTCAATCATACGATCCATTCTAATTCCTTCGTATGATCCATTCTAATTCATTCGTACGATCCATTCTAATTCCTTCGTACGATCCATTCTAATTCATTCGTACGATCCATTCTAATTCATTCGCGCAATCTATTCTAATTCATTCGTACGATCCATTCTAATTCATTCGTACGATCCATTCTAATTCATTCATACAATCCATTCTAATTTATTCGCATGAATGTATCCATTCTAATTCATTCGTACGATCCATTCTAATTCTTCGCACAATCTATTCTAATTCATTCATACGATCCATTCTAACTCATTCGCACGAATGTATCCATTCTAATTCATTCGTACGATCCATTGTAATTCCTTCGTACGATCCATTCTAATTCATTCGTACGATCCATTCTAATTCCTTCGTACAATCCATTCTAATTTATTCGTACGGTCCATTCTAATTCATTCGTACGATCCATTCTAATTCATTCATACAATCCATTCTAATTTATTCGCACGAATGTATCCATTCTAATTCATTCGTACGATCCATTCTAATTCATTCGCACAATCTATTCTAATTCATTCATACGATCCATTCTAATTCATTCGCACGAATGTATCCATTCTAATTCATTCATACAATCCATTCTACTTCATTTGTACTATCTGTTCTATTTCACTCATACGATCCATTCTAATTCATTCATACGATCCATTCTAATTCATTTGCATGAATATATCCATTCTAATTCATTCGTACGATCCATTCTAATTCTTTCGTACGATCCATTCAATTCCTTCGTACGATCCATTCTAATTCATTTGCACGAATGTATCCATTCTAATTCATTCGTACGATCCATTCTAATTTATTCGTAAGATCCATTCTAATTCATTCGTACGATCCATTCTAATTCATTCGTACGATCCATTCTAATTCATTCGCACGAATGTATCCATTCTAGTTCATTCGTACGATCCATTCTAATCCATTCGTACGATCCATTCTAATTCCTTCGTACGATCCATTCTAATTCATTTGCTCGAATGTATCCATTCTAATCCATTTGTACGATCCATTCTAATTCATTCGCATGAATGTAACCATTCTAATTCATTCATTTGATCCATTCTAATTCATTCGTACAATCCATTCTAATTCATTCGTCCGTTCCATTCTAATTCATTCGCACGAATGTATCCATTATAATTCATTCGTACGATCAATTCTAATTCATTCGTACGATCCATTCTAATTCATTCGTAAGATCTATTCTAATTCATTCGTACGATCCATTCTAATTCATTCGTACGATCCATTCTAATTCATTCGCACGAATGTATCCATTCTAGTTTATTCGTACGATCCATTCTAATTCATTCTTAAAATCCATTCTAATTCATTCGTACGATCCATTCTAATTCATTAATATGATCTATTCTAATTCATTCGTACAATCCATTCTAATTCATATGCACAAAGGTATGCATTCTAATCCATTCGTAGGATCCATTCTAATCCATTCGTACGATCCATTCTAATTCATTCGTACGATCCATTCTAATACATTCGCTCAAATGTATCCATTCTAATCCATTCGTACGATCCATTCTAATCCATTCGTACGATCCATTCTAATTCATTCGCATGAATGTAACCATTCTAATTCATTCATTTGATCCATTCTAATTCATTCGTACGATCCATTCTAATTCATTCGTCCGATCCATTCTAATTCATTCGCACGAATGTATCCATTCTAATTCATTCGTACGATCCATTCTAATTCATTCGTACGATCCATTCTAATTCATTCGTAAGATCCATTCTAATTCATTCGTACGATCCATTCTAATTCATTCGGAAGATCCATTCTAATTCATTCGCACGAATGTATACATTCTAGTTCATTCGTACGATCCATTCTAATTCATTCGTACGATCCATTCTAATTCATTCGCACGATCCATTCTAATTCATTCGTACGATCAATTCTAATTCATTCGCACGAATGTATCCATTCTAATTCATTCGTACGATCCATTCTAATTCATTCGTACGATCCATTCTAATTCCTTCGTACGATCCATTCTAATTCCTTCATACGATCCATTCTAATTCATTCGTACGAATGGATACATTCGTGTGAATGAATTAGAATGGATCGTACGAATGAGTAAGAATGGATCGTACGAATGAAATAGAATGGATTGCACGAATGAATTAGAATGGATCGTACGAATGAATTAGAATGGATCGTGTGAAAGAATTAGAATGGATTGTATGAATGAATTAGAATGGATCGTACGAATGAATTAGAATGGATACATTCGTCCGAATGAATTAGAATGGATCATACGAATGAGTAAGAATGGATCGTACGAATGAAATATAATAGATTGTACGAATGAATTAGAATGGATCCTACGAATGAATTAGAATGGATCGTGTGAAAGAATTAGAATGGATTGTACGAAGGAATTAGAATGGATCCTATGAATGAATTAGAATGGATCGTGCGAATGAATTAGAATGGATCGTACGAATGAATTAGAATGGATCGTACGAATTAATTAGAATGGATACATTCGTGCGAATGAATTAGAATGGATTGTATGAATGAATTAGAATGGATCGTGCGAATGAATAAGAATAAATCATACGAATGAATTAGAATGGATTAGAATGGATCGTACGAATGAATTAGAATGGATCATACGAATGAGTAAGAATGGATCATACGAATGAATTAGAATGGATCGTACGAATGAATTCGAATGGATCGTACGAATAAATTAGAATGGATACATTCGTCCGAATGAATTAGAATGGATCATACTAATGAGTAAGAATGGATCGTACGAATGAAATAGAATAGATTGTACGAATGAATTAGAAATGATCCTACGAATGAATTAGAATGGATCGTGCGAAAGAATTAGAATGGATTGTATGAATGAATTAGAATGGATCATATGAATGAATTAGAATGGATTGTGCGAATGAATTCGAATGGATCGTACGAATTCATTCTAATTCATTCATACAATCCATTCTAATTCTTTCACACGATCCATTCTAATTCATTCGTACGTTCCATTCTAATTCATTAGCACGATCCATGCTAATTCATTCGTTCGATCAATTCTAATTCATTAGCACGATCCATTCTAATTCATTCGTACGATCCATTCTAATTCATTCGCACGATCCATTCTAATTCATTCATAGGATCCATTCTAATTCATTCATACGATCTATTCTAATTCTTTCGCACGAATATATCCATTCTAATTCATTCGCACGAATGTATCCATTCTAATTCATTTGTACGATCCATTCTAATTTATTCGTACGATCCATTCGAATTCATTCGCACGATCCATTCTAATTCATTCATATGATCCATTCTAATTCATTCATACAATCCATTCTAATTCTTTCACACGATCCATTCTAATTCATTCATACGATCCATTCTAATTCATTCGTACAATCCATTCTATTTCATTCGTACGATCCATTCTTACTCATTTGTATGATCCATTCTAATTCATTCGTATGATCCATTCTAATTCATTCGTAAGATCCATTCTAATTCATTCGTACGATCCGTTCTAATTCATTCGCACGAATGTATCCATTCTAGTTCATTCGTACGATCCATTCTAATTCAGGATCGTACGAATGCATTAGAATGGATACATTCGTGCGAATGAATTAGAATTGATCGTACAAATGAATTAGAATGGATCGTGCAAATGAGTTAGAATGGATCGTACGAATGAATTAGAATGGATCGTACGTATGAACTAGAATGGATACATTCGTGCGAATGAATTAGAATGGATCGTACGAATGAATTAGAATGGATCGTACGAATGAATTAGAATGGATCTTACGAATGAATTAGAATGGATCATACGAATGGATTAGAATGGATACATTCGAGCGAATGAATTAGAATGGATCGTACGAATGAATTAGAATGGATCATACGAATGGATTAGAATGGATCCTACGAATGGATTAGAATGGATACCTTTGTGCATATGAATTAGAATGGATCGCACGAATGAATTAGAATGGATCATATGAATGAATTAGAATGGATCGTGCGAATGAATTTGAATGGATCGTACGAATTCATTCTAATTCATTCATACAATCCATTCTAATTCTTTCACACGATCCATTCTAATTCATTCGTACGTTCCATTCTAATTCATTAGCACGATCCATGCTAATTCATTCGTTCGATCAATTCTAATTCATTAGCACGATCCATTCTAATTCATTCGTACGATCCATTCTAATTCATTCGCACGATCCATTCTAATTCATTCATAGGATCCATTCTAATTCATTCATACGATCTATTCTAATTCTTTCGCACGAATGTATCCATTCTAATTCATTCGCACGAATGTATCCATTCTAATTCATTCGTATGATCCATTCTGATTCATTCGTACGATCCATTCTAATTCATTCGTACGATCCATTCTAATTCATTCATACGATCTATTCTAATTCATTCATACAATCCATTCTAATTCTTTCACACGATCCATTCTATTTCATTCGTACGATCCATTCTAATTCATTCGCACAATCCATTCTATTTCATTCGTACGATCCATTCTAATTCATTCGCACAATCCATTCTATTTCATTCGTACGATCCATTCTTACTCATTGGTACAATCCATTCTAATTCATTCGCACGAATGTATCCATTCTAATTCATTCGTACGAATCCATTCTAATTCATTCTTAGGATCCATTCTAAATCATTCGTACAATCTATTCTATTTCATTCGTACGATCCATTCTTACTCATTCGTATGATCTATTCTAATTCATTCGGACGAATGTATCCATTCTAATTTAT
The DNA here is from genome assembly GCA_947650365.1 of Chamaelirium japonicum. Lineage (NCBI taxonomy): Eukaryota > Viridiplantae > Streptophyta > Magnoliopsida > Liliales > Melanthiaceae > Chamaelirium > Chamaelirium japonicum. The sequence continues at coordinate 98,213,435 of OX393551.1, forward strand.
TCGTACGATCCATTCTAATTCATTCGTCCGATCCATTCTAATTCATTCACACGAATGTATCCATTCTAATTCATTCGTACGGTCCATTCTAATTCATTCGCACAATCCATTCTATTTCATTCGTACGATCCATTCTTACTCATTCGTATGATCCATTATGGATACATTCGGGCGAATGAATTAGAATGGATCATACGAATGTGTAAGAATGGATCGTACGAATGAAATAAAATGGATTGTGCGAATGAATTAGAATGGATCGTACGAATGAATTAGAGTGGATCGTGTGAAAGAATTAGAATGGATTGTATGAATGAATTAGAATGGATCGTACGAATGAATTAGAATGGATCGTATGAGTGAATTAGAATGGATACGAAGGAATTAGAATGGATCGTACGAAGGAATTAGAATGGATCAGACGAATGAAATAGAATGGATCGTACGAAGGAATTAGAATGGATCGTACGAAAGAATTAGAATGGATCGTACGAATGAATTAGAATGGATATATTCGTGCAAATGAATTAGAATGGATCGTTTGAATGAATTAGAATGAATCGTATGAGTGAATTAGAACGGATAGTACGAATGAAGTAGAATGGATCGTATGAATGAATTAGAATGGATACATTCGTGCGAATGAATTAGAATGGATCGTATGAATGAATTAGAATAGATTGTGCGAATGAATTAGAATGGATTGCACGAATGAATTAGAATGGATACATTCGTGCGAATAAATTAGAATGGATTGTATGAATGAATTAGAATGGATCGTACGAATGAATTAGAATGGATCATACGAATGAATTAGAATAGAGTGCGCGAATAAATTAGAATGGATCATACGAATGAATTAGAATGGATCGTACGAATGAATTAGAATGGATCGTACGAATGAATTAGAATGGATCGTACGAAGGAATTAGAATGGATCGTACGAATGAATTAGAATGGATCGTACGATTGAATTAGAATGGATCATACGAATGAGTAAGAATGGATTATAATGGATCGTGCGAATGAATTAGAATGGATCGTACGAATAAATTAGAATGGATACAATCGTCCGAATGAATTAGAATGGATCATACGAATGAGTAAGAATGGATCGTACGATTGAAATAGAATAGATTGTACGAATGAATTAGAATGGATCCTACGAATGAATTAGAATGGATCGTGTGAAAGAATTAGAATGGATTGTACGAATGAATTAGAATGGATCAAATGAATGAATTAGAATGGTTACATTCATGCGAATGAATTAGAATGGATCGTACGAATGGATTAGAATGGATCGTACGAATGGATTAGAATGGATACATTCGAGCGAATGAATTAGAATGGATCGTATGAATGAATTAGAATGGATAGTACGAATGGATTAGAATGGATCCTACGAATGGATTAAAATTGATACCTTTGTGCATATGAATTAGAATGGATCGTACGAATGAGTTAGAATGGATCATATTAATGAATTAGAATGGATCGTACGAATGAATTAGAATGGATCGTATGAATGAATTAGAATGGATCGTACGAATGAATTAGAATGGATCGTGCAAATGAATTAGAATGGATCGTACGAATGAATTAGAATGGATCGTACGAATGAACTAGAATGGATACATTCGTGCGAATGAATTAGAATGGATCGTAAGAATGAATTAGAATGGTTCGTACGAATGAATTAGAATGGATCGTACGAATGAATTAGAATGGATCGTACGAATGAACTAGAATGGATACATTCATTCGAATGAATTAGAATGGATCGTACGAATGAATTAGAATGGATCGTACGAATGAATTAGAATGGATCTTATGAATGAATTAGAATGGATCATACGAATGAATTAGAATGGATACATTCGTGCGAATGAATTAGAATGGATCGGACGAATGAATTAGAATGGATCGTACGAATGAATTAGAATGGATCAAATGAATGAATTATTATGGTTACATTCATGCGAATGAATTAGAATGGATCGTACGATTGGATTAGAATGGATCGTACGAATGGATTAGAATGGATACATTCGAGCGAATGAATTAGAATGGATCGTACGAATGAATTAGAATGGATCGTACGAATGGATTAGAATGGATCCTACGAATGGGTTAGAATGGATACCTTTGTGCATATGAATTAGAATGGATTGTACGAATGAATTAGAATGGATCATATTAATGAATTAGAATGGATCGTACGAATGAATTAGAATGGATACATTCGTGCATGATCCATTCTAATTCATTCGCACGAATGTATCCATTCTAATAAATTCGTACGATCCATTCTAATTTATTAATATGATCCATTCTAATTCATTCGTACGATCCATTCTAATTCATATGCACAAAGGTATCCATTCTAATTCATTCGTACGATCCATTCTAATTCAGGATCGTTCGAATGAATTAGAATGGATACATTCATGCGAATGAATTAGAATTGATCGTACGAATGAATTAGAATGGATCGTGCGAATGAATTAGAATGGATCGTACGAATGAATTAGAATGGATCGTACGAATGAATTAGAATGGATCTTACGAATGAATTAGAATGGATCGTACGAATAAATTAGAATGGATCGTACGAATGAATTAGAATGGATACATTCATGCGAATGAATTAGAATGGATCGGACGAATGAATTAGAATGGATCGTACGAATGAATTAGAATGGATCAAATGAATGAATTAGAATGGTTACATTCATGCGAATAAATTAGAATTGATTGTACGAATGGATTAGAATGGATACATTCGAGCGAATAAATTAGAATGGATCGTATGAATGAATTAGAATGGATCGTACGAATGGATTAGAATGGATCCTATGAATGGATTAGAATGGATACCTTTGTGCATATGAATTAGAATGGATCGTACGAATGAATTAGAATGGATCATATTAATGAATTAGAATGGATCGTACGAATCAATTAGAATGGATACATTCGTGCGAATGAATTAGAATGGATCGTGCGAATCAATTAGACTGGATCGTGCGAATGAATAAGAATAGATCATACGAATAAATTAGAACGAATCGTACGAATTAATTTGAATGGATACATTCGTGCGAATGAATTAGAATGGATTGTATGAATGAATTAGAATGGATCATACGAATTAATTAGAATGGATCGTACGAATGAATTAGAATGGATCGTACGAATGAATTAGAATGGATACATTCGTGCGAATGAATTAGAATGGATTGTGCGAATGAATAAGAACAGATCATGCAAATGAATTAGAATGGATCGTACGAATGAATTAGAATGGATCGTGCGAATGAATTAGAATGGATCGTATGAATGAATTAGAATGGATACATTTGTGCGAATGAATTTGAATGGATCGTACGAATGAATTAGAATGGATCGTATGAATGAATTAGAATGGATCGTATGAATGAATTAGAATGGATTGTGCGAATGAATTAGAATGGATCGTACGAATGAATTAGAATGGATCGTACGAATGAACTAGAATGGATACATTCGTGCGAATGAATTAGAATGGATCGTACGAATGAATTAGAATGGATCGTACAAATGAATTAGAATGGATCTTACGAATGAATTAGAATGGATCGTACGAATGAATTAGAATGGATAGATTCGTGCGAATGAATTAGAATGGATCGGACGAATGAATTAGAATGGATCGTACGAATGAATTAGAATGGATCGTACGAATGAATTAGAATGGATCGTACGAATAAATTAGAATGGATACATTCGTCCGAATGAATTAGAATGGATCATACGAATGAGTAAGAATGGATCGTACGAATGAAGTAGAATAGATTGTACGAATGAATTAGAATGGATCCTACGAATGAATTAGAATGGATCGTGTGAAAGAATTAGAATGGATTGTATGAATAAATTAGAATGGATCGTATGAATGAATTAGAATGGATCATGCGAATGAATTCAAATGGATCGTACGAATTCATTCTAATTAATTCATACAATCTATTCTAATTCATTCATACAATCTATTCGATTTCATTCGTACGATCCATTCTTACTCATTCGTATGATCTATTCTAATTCATTCGGACGAATGTATCCATTCTAATTTATTCATACGATCCATTCTAATTCATTCGTACGATCCATTCTAATTCATTCATAAGATCCATTCTAATTCATTCGTCCGATCCATTCTAATTCATTCGCACGAATGTATCCATTCTAATTCCTTCGTACGATCCATTCTAATTTATTCGTACGATCTATTCTATTTCATTCGTACGATCCATTCTTACTCATTCGTACGATCCATTCTAATTCATTCGTCCGATCTATTCTAATTCATTCGCACGAATGTATCCATTCTAATGCATTCTTTCGATCCATTCTAATTCATTCGTACGATCCATTCTAATTACTTCGTACGATCCATTCTAATTCATTCGTACGATCTATTCTAATTCATTCGTACGATCCATTCTAATTCATTCGTAAGATCCATTCTAATTTATTCGTACGATCCATTCTAATTTATTCGTACGATCCATTCTAATTCATTCGCACGAATGTATCCATTCTAGTTCATTCGTACGATCCATTCTAATTCATTCGTACGATCCATTCTAATCCATTCGTACGATCCATACTAATTCATTCATACGATCCATTCTAATTCATTCATACGATCCATTCTAATTCTTTCACACGATCCATTCTAATTCATTCGTAGGATCTATTCTAATTCATTCGCACAATCTATTCTATTTCATTCGTACGATCCATTCTTACTCATTCGTATGATCCATTCTAATTCATTCGGACAAATGTATCCATTCTAATTCATTCGGACGAATGTATCCATTCTAATTTATTCGTACGATCTATTCTAATTCATTCGTACGATCCATTCTAATTCATTCGTACGATCCATTCTTACTCATTCGTATGATCCATTCTAATTCATTCGTACGATCCATTCTAATTCATTCGTACGATCGATTCTAATTCATTCGCACTATCCATTCTAATTCATTCGTACGATCCATTCTAATTCATTCGTATGATCCATTCTAATTTATTCGTTCAAATATATCCATTCTAATTCATTCTGTATGATCCATTCTAATTCATTCGTACGATCCATTCTAATTCATTCGTACGAATGTATCCATTCTAATTCATTCGTACGATCCATTCTAATTCATTCGTCATTCTAATTCATTCGTACGATCCATTCTAATTCATTCGTAAGATCCATTCTAATTCATTCGTACGATCCATTCTAATTCATTCGTACGATCCATTCTAATTCATTCGCATGAATGTATCCATTCTAGTTCATTCGTACGATCCATTCTAATTCATTCGTACGATCCATTCTAATTCATTCGCACGATCCATTCTAATTCATTCGTACGATCAATTCTAATTCATTCGCACGAATGTATCCATTCTAATTCATTCGTACGATCCTGAATTAGAATGGATCGTACGAATGAATTAGAATGGATACCTTTGTGCATATAAATTAGAATGGATCGTACGAATGAATTAGAATGGATCATATTAATGAATTAGAATGGATCGTACGAATGAATTAGAATAGATCGTATGAATGAATTAGAATGGATCGTACGAATGAATTAGAATGGATCGTACGAATGAATTAGAATGGATCGTACGAATGAATTAGAGTGGATACATTCGTGCGAATGAATTAGAATGGATACATTCGTGCGAAAGAATTAGAATAGATCATATGAATAAATTAGAATGGATCCTATGAATGAATTAGAATGGATCGTGCGAATGAATTAGAATGGATCGTACGAATGAATTAGAATAGATCGTACGAATGAATTAGAATGGATCGTACGAAGGAATTAGAATGGATCGTACGAATGAATTAGAATGGATATATTCGTGCAAATGAATTAGAATGGATCGTATGAATGTGTTAGAATGGATCGTATGAGTGAATTAGAATGGATCGTACGAATGAATTAGAATGGATCTTACGAATAAATTAGAATGGATCGTACGAATGAATTAGAATGGATCGTACGAATGAATTAGAATGGATACATTCGTGTCAATGAATTAGAATGGATCGGACGAATGAATTAGAATGGATCGTACGAATGAATTAGAATGGATCGTACGAATGAATTAGAATGGTTCGTACGAATAAATTAGAATGGATACATTCGTCCGAATGAATTAGAATGGATCATACGAATGAGTAAGAATGGATCGTACGAATGAAATAGAATAGATTGTACGAATGAATTAGAATAGATTCGTACACATGAATTAGAATGGATACATTCGTGCGAATGAATTAGAATGGATCGTACCAATGAGTAAGAATGGATCGTACGAATGAAATAGAATGGATTGTGCGAATGAATTAGAATGGATCGTACGAATGAATTAGAATGGATCGTGTGAAAGAATTAGAATGGATTGTATAAATGAATTAGAATAGATCGTATGAATGAATTAGAATGGATCGTACGAATGAATTAGAATGGATCGTACGAATGAATTAGAATGGATCGTACGAATGAATTAGAATAGATACATTCGTGCTAATGAATTAGAATGGATACATTCGTGCGAAAGAATTAGAATAGATCGTATGAATGAATTAGAATGGATCCTATGAATGAATTAGAATGGATCGTGCGAATGAATTAGAATGGATCGTACGAATGAATTAGAATGGATCGTACGAATGAATTAGAATGGATCGTGCTAATGAATTAGAATTGATCGAACGAATGAATTAGCATGGATCGTGCTAATGAATTAGAATGGAACGTACGAATGAATTAGAATGGATCGTGTGAAAGAATTAGAATGAATTCGTACGATCCACTCGAATTCATTCGCACGATCCATTCTTATTCATTCATACGATCCATTCTAATTCATTCATACAATCCATTCTAATTCTTTTACACGATCCATTCTAATTCATTCGTAGGATCCATTCTAATTCATTCGTACAATCTATTCTATTGCATTCGTACGATCCATTCTTACTCATTCTTATGATCTATTCTAATTCATTCGGATGAATGTATCCATTCTAATTTATTCGTACGATCCATTCTAATTCATTCGTACGATCCATTCTAATTCATTCGTACGATCCATTCTTACTCATTCGTATGATCCATTCTAATTCATTCGTACGATCCATTCTAATTCATTCATACGATCCATTCTAATTCATTCGCACAATCTATTCTAATTCATTCGTACAATCCATTCTAATTCATTCGTACGATCGTACGAATGAATTAGAATGGATCGTACGGATAAAATTAGAATGGATTGTATGAATGAATTAGAATGGATATATTCGTGCGAATGAATTAGAATGGATCATAAGAATGAGTAAGAATGGATCGTACGAATGAAACAGAATGGATTGTACGAATGAATTAGAATGGATCGTACAAATGAATTAGAATGGATCGTACGAATGAATTAGAATGGATCATACGAATGAGTATGAATGGATTGTACAAATGAAATAGAATGGATTGTACGAATGAATTAGAATGGATCGTACGAATGAATTAGAATGGATCGTGTGAAAGAATTAGAATGCATTGTATGAATGAATTAGAATGGATCGTATGAATGAATTAGAATGGATCGTGCGAATGAATTCGAATGGATCGCATGATCCATTCGAATAGAATGGATCGTATGAATGAATTAGAATGGATCGGGCGAATGAATTAGAATGGATCGTATGAATGAATTAGAATGGATCGTGCGAATGAGTTAGAATGGATCATACGAATGAATTAGAATGGATCATACGAATGAATTAGAATGGATCATGCTAATTCATTGGCACGATCCATTCTAATTCATTCGTACGATCCATTCTTATTCATTCATACGATCCATTCTAATTCATTCGCACAATCCATTCTAATTCATTCGTACAATCCATTCTAATTCATTCGTATGATCCATTCTAACTCATTCGGTGGATCCATTCTAATTCATTCGTACGATCCATTCTAATTTATTCCCACGATCCATTCTAATTTATTCGTACAATCCATTCTAATTCATTCGTACGATCTATTCTAATTCATTCGCACGAATGTAACCATTCTAATTCATTCATACGATTCATTCTAATTCATTCGTACGAGCTATTCTAATTCATTCGTACGATCCATTCTTATTCATTCCCACGAATGTATCCATTCTAATTCATTCATACGATCCATTTTAATTCATTCGTACGATCCATTCTAATTCACTCATACGATCCATTTTAATACATTCATACGATCCATTCTAATTCATTTGCACGAAGATATCCATTCTAATTCATTCGTACGATCCATTCTAATTCCTTCATACGATCCATTCTAATTCATTCGTACGATCTATTCTATTTCATTCGTACAATCCATTCTTACTCATTCGTACGATCCATTCTAATTCATTCGTCCGATCCATTCTAATTCATTCGCACGAATGTATCCATTCTAATTCATTCGTTCGATCAATTCTAATTCATTAGCACGATTCATTCTAATTCATTCGTACGATCCATTCTAATTCATTCGCACGATCCATTCTAATTCATTCATAGGATCCATTCTAATAAATTCATACGATCTATTCTAATTCTTTCGTACGAATGTATCAATTCTAATTCATTCGCACGAATGTATCCATTCTAATTCATTCGTACGATCCATTCTAATTCATTAATATGATCCATTCTAATTCATTCGTGCGATCCATTCTAATTCATATGCACAAAGGTATCCATTCTAATCCATTCGTAGGATCCATTCCAATCCATTCGTACGATCCATTCTAATTCATTCGTACGATCCATTCTAGTTCAATCGCTCGAATGTATCCATTCTAATCCATTCGTACGATCCATTCTAATCCATTCGTACGATCCATTCTAATTCATTCCCATGAATGTAACCATTCTAATTCATTCATTTGATCCATTCTAATTCATTCGTACGATCCATTCTAATTCATTCATCCGATCCATTCTAATTCATTCGCACGAATGTATCCATTCTAATTCATTCATACGATCCATTCTAATTCATTCGTACGATCCATTCTAATTCATTCATAAGATCCATTCTAATTTATTCGTACGATCCATTCTAATTCATTCGTACGATCCATTCTAATTCATTCGCACGAATGTATCCATTCTAGTTCATTCGTATGATCCATTCTAATTCATTCGTACAATCCAATCTAATTCATTCTCACGATCCATTCTAATTCATTCGTACGATCAATTCTAATTCATTCGTGCAATCCATTCTATTTCATTCGTACGATCCATTCTTACTCATTCGTACGATCCATTCTAATTCATTCACACGAATGTATCCATTCGTACGAATGAATTAGAATAGATTGTACGAATAAATTAGAATGGATCGTACGAAGGAATTAGAATGGATCGTACGAATGAATTAGAATGGATCGTACGAATGAATTAGAATGGATCGTACGAAGGAATTAGAATGGATCGTACGAATGAATTAGAATGGATCGTACGAATGAATTAGAATGGATCGTACGAATGAACTAGAATGGATACATTCGTGCGAATGAATTAGAATGGATCGTACGAATGAATTAGAATGGATCGTACGATTCATTCTAATTCATTCGAACGATCCATTCTAATACATTCGTACGATTCATGCTAATTCATTCGCACGATCCATTCTAATTCATTCGTACGATCCATTCTTATTCATTCATACGATCCATTCTAATTCATTCGCACAATCCATTCTAATTCATTCGTACAATCCATTCTAATTCATTCGTATGATCCATTCTAACTCATAACTCATTCGGTGGATCCATTCTAATTCATTCGTACGATCCATTCTAATTCATTCCCACGATCCATTCTAATTCATTCGTATGATCCATTCTAATTCATTCATACGATCTATTCTAATTCATTCGCACGAATGTAACCATTCTAATTCATTCATACGATTCATTCTAATTCATTCATATGAGTTATTCTAATTCATTCGTACGATCCTTTCTAATTCATTCGTATGATCCATTGTAATTCATTCATTCAATCCATTTAGATTCATTCGCACAAATGTATCCATTCAAATTCATTCGTACGATCCAGTCTAATTCATTCGTACGATCCATTCTAATTCATTCGCACGAATATATCCATTCTAATTCTTTCGTACGATGCATTCTAATTCATTCGTACAATCCATTCTAATTCATTCATTTGATCCATTCTAATTCATTCGTACGATCCATTCTAATTCATTCGTCTCATCCATTCTAATTCATTCGCACGAATGTATCCATTCTAATTCATTCATACGATCCATTCTAATTCATTCGTACGATCCATTCTAATTCATTCGTAAGATCCATTCTAATTCATTCGTACGATCCATTCTAATTCAATCGTACGATCCATTCTAATTCATTCGCACGAATGTATCCATTCTAGTTCATTCGTACGATCCATTCTAATTCATTCATACAATCCATTCTAATTCATTCCGTACGATCCATTCTAATTCATTCGTACGATCGTACGAATGAATTAGAATGGATCGTACGTATGAATTAGAATAGATTGTGCGAATGAATTAGAATGGATCGTACGAATAAATTAGAATGCATCGTACGAATGAATTAGAATGGATCGTATGAATGAATTAGAATGGATCGTACGAATGAATTAGAATGGATCGTACGAATGAATTAGAATGGATCGTACAAATAAATTAGAATGGATACACTCGTCCGAATGAATTAGAATGGATCATACGAATGAGTAAGAATGGATCGTACGAATGAAATAGAATAGATTGTACGAATGAATTAAAATGGATCCTACAAATGAATTAGAATGGATCGTGTGAAAGAATTAGAATGGATTGTATGAATGAATTAGAATGGATCGTATGAATGAATTAGAATGGATCGTGCGAATGAATTCGAATGGATCGTACGAATTCATTCTAATTTATTCATACAATCCATTCTAATTCTTTCACACGATCCATTCTAATTCATTCGTACGTTCCATTCTAATTCATTAGCACGATCCATGCTAATTCATTCGTTCGATCTATTCTAATTCATTAGCACGATCCATTCTAATTCATTCGTACGATCCTTTCTAATTCATTCGCACGATCCTTTGAAATTCATTCATAGGATCCATTCTAATTCATTCATACGATCTATTCTAATTCTTTCGCACGAATGTATCCATTCTAATTCATTCGCACGAATGTATCGATTCTAATTCATTCGTACGATCCATTCTAATTTATTCGTATGATCCATTCGAATTCATTCGCACGATCCATTCTAATTCATTCATATGATCCATTCTAATTCATTCATACAATCCATTCTAATTCTTTCACACGATCCATTCTAATTCATTCGTACGATCCATTCTAATTCATTCGTACAATCCATTCTATTTCATTCGTACGATCCATTCTTACTCATTCGTATGATCCATTCTTATTCATTCGTATGATCCATTCTAATTCATTCGTATGATCCAATCTAATTCATTCGTACGATCCATTCTAATTCATTCATACGATCCATTCTAATTCATTCGCACGAATGTATCCATTCTAGTTCATTCGTATGATCCATTCTAATTCATTCGTACGATCCATTCTAATTCATTCGCACGATTCATTCTAATTCATTCATACGATCCATTCTAATTCATTCATACGATCCATTCCAATTCTTTCGTATGATCCATTCTAATTCATTCGCACAAATGTATCCATTCTAATTCATTCGTACGATCCATTCTAATTCATTCGCACGATCCATTCTAATTCATTCGTACGATCCATTCTAATTCATTCGTACAATCTATTCTAATTCATTCGTACGAATGGATACATTCGTGTGAATGAATTAGAATGGATCGTACGAATGAGTTAGAATAGATCGTACGAATGGAATATAATGGATTGCACGAATGAATTAGAATGGATCGTACGAATGAATTAGAATGGATCGTGTGAAAGAATTAGAATGGATTGTATGAATGAATTAGAATGGATCGTGCGAATGAATTAGAATGGATCGTACGAATGAATTAGAATGGATCGTACGAATGAACTAGAATGGATACATTCGTGCGAATGTATTAGAATGGATTGTACGAATGAATTAGAATGGATCGTACGAATGAATTAGAATGGATCGTACGAATGAATTAGAATGGATTGTACGAATGAATTAGAATGGATCTTACGAATGAATTAGAATGGATCATACGAATGAGTAAGAATGGATCGTACGAATGAAATAGAATGGATTGTACAAATGAATTAGAATGGATCGTACGAATGAATTAGAATGGATCGTGTGAAAGAATTAGAATGGATTATATGAATGAATTAGAATGGATCATATGAATGAATTAGAATGGATCGTGCGAATGAATTAGAATGGATACATTCGTGCGAATGAATTAGAATGGATACATTCGTGCGAAAGAATTAGAATAGATCGTATGAATGAATTAGAATGGATCCTATGAATGAATTAGAATGGATCGTGCGAATGAATTAGAATGGATCGTGCTAATGAATTAGGATTGATCGAATGAATGAATTAGCATGGATCGTGCTAATGAATTAGAATGGATCATACGAATGAATTAGAATGGATCAAATGAATGAATTAGAATGATTACATTCATGCGAATGAATTAGAATGGATCGTATGAATGGATTAGAATGGATCGTACGAATGGATTAGAATGGATACATTTGAGCGAATGAATTAGAATGGATCGTACGAATGAAATTAGAATGGATCGTACGAATGAATTAGAATAGATCGTACGAATGAATTAGAATGGATCGTACGAATGAATTAGAATGGATCGTACGAATAAATTAGAATGGATACATTCGTCCGAATGAATTAGAATAGATCATACGAATGAGTAAGAATGGATCGTACGAATGAAATTGAATAGATTGTACGAATGAATTAGAATGGATCCTACGAATGAATTAGAATGGATCGTGTGAAAGAATTAGAATGGATTGTATGAATGAATTAGAATGGATCGTATGAATGAATTAGAATGGATCGTGCGAATGAATTCGAATGGATCGTACGAATTCATTCTAATTCATTCATACAATCCATTCTAATTCTTTCACACGATCCATTCTAATTCATTCGTACGTTCCATTCTAATTCATTAGCACGATCCATGCTAATTCATTCGTTCGATCAATTCTAATTCATTAGCACGATCCATTCTAATTCATTCGTACGATCCATTCTAATTCCTTCGTACGATCCATTCTAATTCATTCGTACGATCTATTCTAGTTTATTCGTACGATCCATTCTAATTCATTCGTACGATCCATTCTAATTCCTTCGTACGATCCATTCTAATTCATTCGTACGATCCATTCTAATTCATTCGTGCAATCCATTCTATTTCATTCGTACGATCCATTCTTACTCATTCGTGCGATCCATTCTAATTCATTCACACGAATGTATCCATTCGTACGAATGAATTAGAATAGATTGTACGAATGAATTAGAATGGATCGTACGAATGAATTAGAATGGATCGTATGAAGGAATTAGAATGGATCGTACGAATGAATTAGAATGGATCGTACGAATGAATTAGAATAGATCGTACGAATGAATTAGCATGGATCGTACAAAGAAATTTGAATGGATCGTACGAATGAATTAGAATGGATATATTCGTGCAAATGAATTAGAATGGATCGTATGAATGTATTAGAATGGATCATATGAGTGAAATAGAATGGATCGTACGAATGAATTAGAATGGATTGTATGAATGAATTAGAATGGATCGTACGAATGAATTAGAATGGATCATACGAATTAATTAGAATGGATCGTACGAATGAATTAGAATGGATCGTACGAATGAATTAGAATGGATACATTCATGCGATCCATTCTAATTCATTCGCACAATCCATTCTATTTCATTCGTACGATCCATTCTTACTCATTGGTATGATCCATTCTAATTCATTCGCACGAATGTATCCATTCTAATTCATTCGTACGAATCAATTCTAATTCATTCGTACAATCTATTCTATTTCATTCGTACGATCCATTCTAATTCATTCGTACGATCCATTCTAATTCATTCATAGGATCCATTCTAATTCATTCATACAATCCATTCTAATTCATTCGCACGAATGTATCCATTCTAATTCATTCGTACGATCAGTTCTAATTCATTCACAAAATCTATTCTAATTCATTCATACGATCCATTCTAATTCATTCACACGAATGTATCCATTCTAATTCATTCGTACGATTCATTCTAATTCATTCGTATGATTCATTCTAATTAATTCGTATGATCCATTCTAATTCACTCATACGATCCATTCTAATACATTCATACGATCCATTCTAATTCATTTGCACGAATATATCCATTCTAATTCATTCGTACGATCCATTCTAATTCCTTCGTACGATCCATTCTAATTCATTCGTATGATCTATTCTAATTCATTCGTACGATCCATTCTAATTCATTCGTACGATCCATTCTAATTCCTTCGTACGATCCATTCTAATTCATTCGTCGATCCATTCTAATTCATTCGTACAATCTATTCTAATTCATTCGTACGAATGGATACATTCGTGTGAATGAATTAGAATGGATCGTACGAATGAGTAAGAATGGATCGTACGAATGAAATAGAATGGATTGCACGAATGAATTAGAATGGATCGTACGAATGAATTAGAATGGATCGTGTGAAAGAATTAGAATGGATTGTATGAATGAATTAGAATGGATCGTACGAATGAATTAGAATGGATACATTCGTGCGAATGAATTAGAATGGATCATGCACGAATGTATCCATTCTAATTCATTCATACGATCCATTCTAATTCATTAATATGATCCATTCTAATTTATTCGTACGATCTATTCGAATTCATTCACACAATCTATTCTAATTCATTCATACGATCCATTCTAATTCATTCGCACGAATGTATCCATTCTAATTCATTCATACGATCCATTCTACTTCATTCGTACTATCCATTCTAATTCACTCATACGATCCATTCTAATTCATTCATACGATCCATTCTAATTCATTTGCACGAATATATCCATTCTAATTCATTCGTACGATCCATTCTAATTCCTTCGTACGATCCATTCTAATTCCTTCGTACGATCCATTCTATTTCATTCGTATGATCCATTCTAATTCCTTCGTACGATCCATTCTAATTCCTTCGTATCCATTCTAATTCACTCATACGATCCATTCTAATTCATTCGGACGAATGTATCCATTCTAATTTATTCGTACGATCCATTCTAATTCATTCGTACGATCCATTCTAATTCATTTGTCCGATCCATTCTAATTCATTCGCACGAATGTATCCATTCTAATTCATTCGTACGGTCCATTCTAATTCATTCGCACAATCCATTCTATTTCATTCGTACGATCCATTCTTACTCATTCGTATGATCCATTATGGATACATTCGTGCGAATGAATTAGAATGGATCATATGAATGAGTAAGAATGGATCGTACGAATGAAATAGAATGGATTGTGCGAATGAATTAGAATGGATCGTACGAATGAATTAGCACGATCCATTCTTATTCACTCGCACGATCTGTTCTTATTCATTTGCACAATCCATTCTAAATCATTCGCACGAATGTATTCATTCTAATTCATTCGTACGATCCATTCTAATTCATTCGTATGATCCATTCTAATTAATTCGTATGATCCATTCTAATTCATTCGTACGATCCATTCTAATTCATTCATACAATCCATTCTAATTCATTCGTACGATCCATTCTAAATCACTCATACGATCAATTCTAATACATTCATACGATCCATTCTAATTCATTTGCACGAATATATCCATTCTAATTTATTCGTATTTCACACGATCCATTCTAATTCATTCGTAGGATCCATTCTAATTCATTCATACAATCTATTATATTTCATTCGTACGATCCATTCTTACTCATTCGTATGATCCATTCTAATTCATTCGGACGAATGTATCCATTCTAATTTATTCGTACGATCCATTCTAATTCATTCGTACGATCCATTCTAATTCATTCGTACGATCCATTCTTACTCATTCATATGATCCATTCTAATTCATTCGTACGATCCATTCTAATTCATTCGTACGATCCATTCTAATTCATTCGCACAATCTATTCAAATTCATTCGTACGATCCATTCTAATTCATTCGTACGATCGTACGAATGAATTAGAATGGATCGTACGGAATGAATTAGAATGGATTGTATGAATGAATTAGAATAGATACATTCGTGCGAATGAATTAGAATGGATCATACGAATGAGCAAGAATGGATCGTACGAATGAAATAGAATGGATTGTACGAATGAATTAGAATGGATCGTACAAATGAATTAGAATGGATCGTACGAATGAATTAGAATGGATCATACGAATGAGTAAGAATGGATCGTACAAATGAAATAGAATGGATTGTACGAATGAATTAGAATGGATCGTACGAATGAATTAGAATGGATCGTGTGAAAGAATTAGAATGCATTATATGAATGAATTAGAATGGATCATATGAATGAATTAGAATGGATCGTGCGAATGAATTCGAATGGATCGCATGATCCATTCGAATAGAATGGATCGTATGAATGAATTAGAATGGATCGGGCGAATGAATTAGAATGGATTGTAGGAATGAATTAGAATGGATCGTATGAATGAATTAGAATGGATCGTATGAATGAATTAGAATGGATCGTGCGAATGATTTAGAATGGATCGTACGAATGAATTAGAATGGATCGTACGAATGAATTAGAATAGATCATACGAATGAATTAGAATGGATCATACGAATGAGTAAGAATGGATCGTACGAATGAAATAGAATGGATTGTACGCATGAATTAGAATGGATACATTCGTGCGAATGAATTAGAATGGATCGTACGAATGAATTAGAATGGATCGTACGAATGAATTAGAATGCATCGTACGAAAGAATTAGAATGGATATATTCGTGCGAATGAATTAGAATGGATCGTACGAATAAATTAGACTGGATCGTACGAATGAATTTGAATGGATACATTTGTGCGAATGAATCTAAATGGATTGTATGAATGAATTACAATGGATCGTACGAATGAATTAGAATGGATCATACGAATGAATTAGAATAGCTCATACGAATGAATTAGAATGAATCGTATGAATGAATTAGAATGGTTACATTTGTGCGAATGAATTAGAATAGATCGTACGAATGAATTAGAATGGATCATACGAATAAATTAGAATGGATCGTGGGAATGAATTAGAATTCTTTCGCACGAATGTATCCATTCTAATTCATTCGCACGAATGTATCCATTCTAATTCCTTCGTACGATCCATTCTAATTCATTCGTACGATCCATTCTAATTCATTCATACAATCCATTCTAATTCTTTCACACGATCCATTCTAATTCATTCGTACGATCCATTCTAATTCATTCGTGCAATCCATTCTAATTCATTCGTACGATCCATTCTAATTCATTTGTACGGTCCATTCTAATTCATTCGTACAATCCATTCTATTTCATTCGTACGATCCATTCTTACTCATTCGTATGGTCCATTCTAATTCATTCGCACAAATGTATCCATTCTAATTCATTCATACAATCCATTCTAATTCATTCCGTACGATCCATTCAAATTCATTCGCATGAATGTAACCATTCTAATTCATTCATTTGATCCATTCTAATTCATTCGTATGATCCATTCTAATTCATTCCTCCGATCCATTCTAATTCATTCGCACGAATGTATCCATTCTAATTCATTCGTACGATCCATTCTAATTCATTCGTATGATCCATTCAAATTCATTCGTACGATCCATTCTAATTCATTCGCACAAATGTATCCATTCTAATCCATTCGTACGATCCATTCTAATCCATTCGTACGATCCATTCTAATTCATTCGCATGAATGTAACCATTCTAACTCATTCATTTGATCCATCCTTATTCATTCGTACGATCTATTCTAATTCATTCGTACGATCCATTCTAATTCATTCGTACGATCTATTCTAATTCATTCGTCCGATCCAATCTAATTCATTCGCACGAATGTATCCATTCTAATTCATTCGTACGATCCATTCTAATCCATTCTAATTCTTTCACAAAATCTATTCTAATTCATTCATACGATCCATTCTAATTCATTCATACGAATGTATTCATTCTAATTCATTCATACGATCTATTCTATTCATTCGTACGATCCATTCTTACTCTTTGGTACGATCCATTCTAATTCATTCGCACGATCCATTCTAATTCATTCGTACGATCCATTCTAATTCATTCGTACGATCCATTCTAATTCATTCGTAAGATCCATTCTAATTCATTCGTACGATCCATTCTAATTCATTCGTACGATCCATTCTTACTCATTCGTATGATCCATTCTAATTCATTCGCACGAATGTATCCTTTCTAATTCATTCATACAATCCATTCTAATTCATTCCGTACGATCCATTCTAATTCATTCGCACAAATGTAACCATTCTAATTCATTCGTACGATCCATTCCAATTCATTCGTACGATCCATTCTAATTCCTTCGTACGATCCATTCTAATTCATTCGTATGATCCATTCTAATTCATTCATACAATCCATTCTAATTCTTTCACACGATCCATTCTAATTCATTCGTACGATCCATTCTAATTCATTCGTGCAATCCATTCTATTTCATTTGTACGATCCATTCTAATTCATTTGTACGATCCATTCTAATTCATTCGTACAATCCATTCTATTTCATTCGTACGATCCATTCTTACTCATTCGTAGGATCCATTCTAATTCATTAGCACGATCCATTCTAATTCATTCGTACGATCTATTCTAATTCATTCGCATGATCCATTCTAATTCATTCGCACGATCCATTCTAATTCTTTCACACGATCCATTCAAATTCATTCGTACGATCCATTCTAATTCATTCGTACGATCTATTCTAATTAATTCGTACGATCCATTCTAATTAATTCGTACGATCTATTCTAATTAATTCGTACGTTCCATTCTAATTCATTAGCAAGATCCATGCTAATTCATTCGTTCGATCAATTCTAATTCATTAGCACGATCCATTCTAATTCATTCATACGATCCATTCTAATTCATTCGTACGATCCATTCTAATTCATTCATACAATCCATTCTAATTCTTTCACACGATCCATTCTAATTCATTCGTATGATCCATTCTAATTCATTCGTGCAATCCATTCTAATTCATTCGTACGATCCATTCTAATTCATTTGTACGATCCATTCTAATTCATTCGTACAATCCATTCTTTTTCATTCGTACGATCCATTCTTACTCATTCGTATGATCCATTCTAATTCATTCGCACGAATGTATCCATTCTAATTCATTCATACAATCCATTCTAATTCATTCCGTACGATCCATTTTAATTCATTCGCATGAATATAACCATTCTAATTCATTCATTCGATCCATTCTAATTCATTCGTACGATCCATTCTAATTCATTCATCCGATCCATTCTAATTCATTCGCACGAATGTATCCATTCTAATTCATTCGTACGATCCATTCTAATTCATTCGTACGATCCATTCTAATTCATTCGTACGATCCATTCTAATTCATTCGCACGAATGTATCCATTCCAGTTCATTCGTACGATCCATTCTAATTCATTCGTACGATCCATTCTAATTCATTCGCACGAATGTATCCATTCCAGTTCATTCGTACGATCCATTCTAATTCATTCGTACGATCCATTCTAATTCATTCGCACGATCCATTCTAATTCATTCGTACGATCAATTCTAATTCATTCGCACGAATGTATCCATTCTAATTCATTCGTACGATCCTGAATTAGAATGGATCGTACGAATGAATTAGAATGGATACCTTTGTGCATATGAATTAGAATGGATCGTACGAATGAATTAGAATGGATCATATTAATGAATTAGAATGGATCGTACGAATGAATTAGAATGGATACATTCGTGCGAATGAATTAGAATGGATCGTGCACGAATGTATTCATTCTAATTCATTCGTACGATCCATTCTAATTCATTAATATGATCCATTCTAATTCATTCGTACGATCCATTCTAATTCATATGCACAAAGGTATCCATTCTAATCCATTCGTAGGATCCATTCTAATCTATTCGTACGATCCATTCTAATTCATTCGTACGATCCATTCTAATTCATTCGCTCGAATATATCCATTCTAATCGATTCGTACGATCCATTCTAATCCATTCGTACGATCCATTCTAATTCATTCGCATGAATGTAACCATTCTAATTCATTCATTTGATCTATTCTAATTCATTCGTACGATCCATTCTAATTCATTCGTCCGATCCATTCTAATTCATTCGCACGAATGTATCCATTCTAATTCATTCGTACGATCCATTCTAATTCATTCGTACGATCCATTCTAATTCATTCGTAAGATCCATTCTAATTCATTCGTACGATCCATTCAAATTCATTCGTACGATCCATTCTAATTCATTCGCATGAATGTATCAATTCTAGTTCATTCGTACGATCCATTCTAATTCATTCGTACGATCCATTCTAATTCATTCGCACGATCCATTCTAATTCATTCGTACGATCAATTCTAATTCATTCGCACGAATGTATCCATTCTAATTCATTCATACGATCCATTCTAATTCATTCGTACGATCCATTCTAATTCATTCGTACGATCCATTCTAATTCATTCGTCCGATCCATTCTAATTCATTCGCACGAATTTATTCATTCTAATTCATTCGTACGATCCATTCTAATTCATTCGTACGATCTATTCTAATTCATTCGCACGAATGTATCCATTCTAGTTCATTCGTACGATCCATTCTAATTCATTCGTACGATCCATTCTAATTCATTCGCACGATCCATTCTAATTCATTCGTATGATCAATTCTAATTCATTCGTACGATCCATTCTAATTCACTCATAGGATCCATTCTAATTCACTCATACGATCCATTCTAATTCATTTGCACGAATATATCCATTCTAATTCATTCGTACGATCCATTCTAATTCCTTTGTACGATCCATTCTAATTCATTCGTACGATCTATTCTAATTCATTCGTACGATCCATTCTAATTCATTCGTACGATCCATTCTAATTCCTTCGTACGATCCATTCTAATTCATTCGTACGATCCATTCTAATTCATTTATACAATCCATTCTAATTCTTTCACACGATCCATTCTAATTCATTCGTACGATCCATTCTAATTCATTCGTATGATCCATTCTAATTCATTCGTGCAATCCATTCTATTTCATTCGTACGATCCATTCTTACTCATTCGTACGATCCATTCAAATTCATTCACACGAATGTATCCATTCGTACGAATGAATTAGAATAGATTGTACGAATGAATTAGAATGGATCGTACGAATGAATTAGAATGGATCGTACGAAGGAATTAGAATGGATCGTACGAATGAAGTAGAATGCATCGTACGAATGAATTAGAATGGATCGTACGAATGAATTAGAATGGATCGTACGAAGGAATTAGAATGGATCGTACGAATGAATTAGAATGGATCGTGTGAAAGAATTAGAATGGATTGTATGAATGAATTAGAATGGATCGTACGAATGAATTAGAATGGATCGTACGAATGAATTAGAATGGATCGTACGAAGGAATTAGAATGGATCGTGCGAATGAATTAGAATGGATCGTATGAATGAATTAGAATGGATCGTACGAATGAATTAGAATGGATATATTCGTGCAAATGAATTAGAATGGATCGTATGAATGTATTAGAATGGATCGTATGAGTGAATTAGAATGGATCGTACGAATGAATTAGAATAGATCATACGAATGAATTAGAATGGATCGTACGAAGGAATTAGAATGGATCGTACGAATGAATTAGAATGGATCGTGTGAAAGAATTAGAATGGATTGTATGAATGAATTAGAATAGATCGTATGAATGAATTAGAATGGATCGTACGAATGAATTAGAATGGATCGTACGAATGAATTAGAATGGATCGTACGAATGAATTAGAATGGATACATTCGTGCGAATGAATTAGAATGGATACATTCGTGCGAAAGAATTAGAATAGATCGTATGAATGAATTAGAAGGGATCCTATGAATGAATTAGAACAGATCGTGCGAATGAATTAGAATGGATCGTACGAATGAATTAGAATGGATCGTGCTAATGAATTAGAATTGATCAAACGAATGAATTAGCATGGATCGTGCTAATGAATTAGAATGGAACGTACGAATGAATTAGAATGGATCGTGTGAAAGAAATAGAATGGATTGTATGAATGAATTAGAATGAATTCGTACGATCCATTCGAATTCATTCGCACGACCCATTCTAATTCATTCATACGATCCATTCTAATTCATTCATACGATCCATTCTAATTCATTCGCACAAATATATCCATTCTAATTCATTCGTACGATCCATTCTAATTCATTCGCACGATCCATTCTAATTCATTTGTACGATCCATTCTAATTCTTTCACACGATCCATTCTAATTCATTCGTACGATCCATTCTAATTTATTCGCACGATCCATTCTAATTCATTCATAGGATCCATTCTAATTCATTCATACGATCTATTCTAATTCTTTCGCACGAATGTATCCATTCTAATGGATACATTTGTGCGAATGAATTAGAATGGATCGTACGAATGAATTAGAATGGATCGTATGAATAAATTAGAATGGATCGTACGAATGAATTAGAATGGATCGTACAAATGAATTAGAATGGATCGTACGAATGAACTAGAATGGATACATTCGTGCGAATGAATTAGAATGGATCATACAAATGAATTAGAATGGATCGTACGAATGAATTAGAATGGATCTTACGAATGAATTAGAATGGATCGTACGAATGAATTAGAATGGATACAATCGTGCGAATGAATTAGAATGGATCGGACGAATGAATTAGAATGGATCGTACGAATGAATTAGAATGGATCGTGCGAATGAATTAGAATGGATCGTGTGAAAGAATTAGAATGGATTGTATGAATGAATTAGAATGGATCGTACGAATGAATTAGAATGGATCTTACGAATGAATTAGAATGGATCGTACGAATGAATTAGAATGGATCGTACGAATGAATTAGAATGGATACATTCGTGCGAATGAATTAGAATGGATCGTGCACGAATGTATCCATTCTAATTCATTCGTACGATCCATTCTAATTCATTAATATGATCCATTCTAATTCATTCGTACGATCCATTCTAATTCATTAATATGATCCATTCTAATTCATTCGTACGATCCATTCTAATTCATATGCACAAAGGTATCCATTCTAATCCATTCGTAGGATCCATTCTAATCCATTCGTATGATCCATTCTAATTCCTTCGTACGATCCATTCTAATTCATTCGCTCGAATGTATCCATTCTAATCCATTCGTACGATCCATTCTAATCCATTCGTACGATCCATTCTAATTCATTCACATGAATGTAACCATTCTAATTCATTCATTTGATCCATTCTAATTCATTCGTACGATCCATTCTAATTCATTCGTCCGATCCATTCTAGTTCATTCGCACGAATGTATCCATTCTAATTCATTCATACGATCCATTCTAATTCATTCGTACGATCCATTCTAATTCATTCGCACAAATGTATCCATTCTAATTCATTCGTACGATCCATTCTAATTCATTCACACGATCCATTCTAATTCATTCGTACGATCCATTCTAATTCTTTCACACGATCCATTCTAATTCATTCGTACGATCCATTCTAATTCATTCGCACGATCCATTCTAATTCCTTCATACGATCCATTCTAATTCATTCGTACGATCCATTCTAATTCATTCATACAATCCATTCTAATTCTTTCACACAATCTATTCTAATTCATTCGTAGGATCCATTCTAATTCATTCGTACAATCTATTCTATTTCATTCGTACGATCCATTCTTACTCATTCGTATGATCCATTCTAATTCATTTGCTCGAATATATCCATTCTAATTCATTCGTATGATCCATTCTAATTCCTTCGTACGATCCATTGTAATTCACTCGTACGATCTATTCTAATTCATTCGCACGATCCATTCTAATTCATTCGTACAATCCATTCTAGTTCTTTCACACGATCCATTCTAATTCATTCGTACGATCCATTCTAATTCATTCGTGCAATCCATTCTATTTCATTCGTACGATCCATTCTTACTCATTCGTACGATCCATTCTAATTCATTCACACGAATGTATCCATTCATACGAATGAATTAGAATAGATTGTACGAATGAATTAGAATGGATCGTACGAATGAATTAGAATGGATCGTACGAAGGAATTAGAATGGATCGTATGAATGAATTAGAATGGATCGTACGAATGAATTAGAATAGATCGTACAAATGAATTAGAATGGATCGTACGAAGGAATTAGAATGGATCGTACGAATGAATTAGAATGGATATATTCGTGCAAATGAATTAGAATGGATTGTATGAATGTATTAGAATGGATCGTATGACTGAATTAGAATGGATCATACGAATGAATTAGAATGGATTGTATGAATGAATTAGAATGGATCGTACGAATGAATTAGAATGGATCATACGAATTAATTAGAATGGATCATACGAATGAATTAGAATGGATCGTACGAATGAATTAGAATGGATACATTCGTGCGAATGAATTAGAATGGATTGTGCGAATGAATAAGAACAGATCGTGCGAATGAATTAGAACGGATCGTACGAATGAATTAGAATGGATCGTGTGAATGAATTAGAATGGATCGTACGAATGAATTAGAATGGATACATTTGTGCGAATGAATTAGAATGGATCGTACGAATGAATTAGAATGGATCGTATGAATGAATTAGAATGGATCGTACGAATGAATTAGAATGGATCATGCGAATGAATTAGAATGGATCGTACGAATGAATTAGAATGGATCGTGTGAAAGAATTAGAATGGATCGTACGAATGAATTAAAATGGATCGTGCGAATGAATTAGAATGGATCGTACGAATCAATTAGAATGGATACATTTGTGCGAATGAATTAGAATGGATCGTACGATTGAATTAGAATGGATCGTATGAATGAATTAGAATGGATCGTGCGAATGAATTAGAATGGATCGTACGAATGAATTAGAATGGATCGTACGAATAAACTAGAATGGATACATTCGTGCGAATGAATTAGAATGGATCGTACGAATGAATTAGAATGGATCATACGAATGAATTAGAATGGATCTTACGAATGAATTAGAATGGATCATACGAATAAATTAGAATGGATCCTACGAATGAATTAGAATGGATCCTACGAATGAATTAGAATGGATCGTACGAACGAATTAGAATGGATCGTACAAATGAATTAGAATGGATACATTCGTGCGAATGAATTAGAATGGATCGGACGAATGAATTAGAATGGATCGTACGAATGAATTAGAATGGATCAAATGAATGAATTAGAATGGTTACATTCATGTGAATGAATTAGAATGGATCGTACGAATGGATTAGAATGGATCGTACGAATGGATTAGAATGGATACATTCGTGCGAATGAATTAGAATGGATCATACGAATGAGTAAGAATGGATCGTACGAATAAAATAGAATGGATTGTACGAATGAATTAGAATGGATCGTGCGAATGAATTTGAATGGATCGTACGAATGAATTAGAATGGATCGTGCTAATGAATTAGAATTGATCGTACGAATGAAATAGAATGAATTGTACGAATGATTTAGAATGGATCGTACGAATGAATTAGAATGGATCGAACGAATGATTTAGAATGGATAGATTCATGCGAATGAATTAGAATGGATCATACGAATGAGTAAGAATGGATCGTACGAATGAAATAGAATGGATTGTACGAATGAATTAGAATGGATTCGTACGAATGAATTAGAATGGATACATTCGTGCGAATGAATTAGAATGGATCGTACCAATGAGTAAGAATGGATCGTACGAATAAATTAGAATGGATCGTACGAATGAATTAGAATGGATCGTGTGAAAGAATTAGAATGGATTGTATGAATGAATTAGAATAGATCGTATGAATGAATTAGAATGGATCGTACGAATGAATTAGAATGGATCGTACGAATGAAATAGAATGGATTGTATGAATGATTTAGAATGGATCGTACGAATGAATTAGAATGGATCGTACGAATGATTTAGAATGGATACATTCGTGCGAATGAATTAGAATGGATCATACGAATGAGTAAGAATGGATCGTACGAATGAAATAGAATGGATTGTACGAATGAATTAGAATGGATTCGTACGAATGAATTAGAATGGATACATTCGTGCGAATGAATTAGAATGGATCGTACCAATGAGTAAGAATGGATCGTACGAATGAAATAGAATGGATTGTGCGAATGAATTAGAATGGATCGTACGAATGAATTAGAATGGATCGTGTGAAAGAATTAGAATGGATTGTATGAATGAATTAGAATAGATCTTATGAATGAATTAGAATGGATTGTACGAATGAATTAGAATGGATCGTACGAATGAATTAGAATGGATACATTCGTGTGAATGAATTAGGATGGATACATTCGTGCGAAAGAATTAGAATGGATTGTATGAATGAATTAGAATGGATCGTATGAATGAATTAGAATGGATCGTGCGAATGAATTCGAATGGATCGTACGAATGAACTAGAATGGATACATTTGTGCGAATGAATTAGAATGGATCGTATGAATGAATTAGAATGGATCGTATAAATGAATTAGAATGGATCGTGCGAAAGAATTCGAATGAATCGTACGAATTCATTCTAATTCATTCATACAATCCATTCTAATTCTTTCACACGATCCATTCTAATTCATTCGTACGTTCCATTCTAATTCATTAGCATGATCCATGCTAATTCATTCGTTCGATCAATTCTAATTCATTAGCACGATCCATTCTAATTCATTCGTACGATCCATTCTAATTAATTCGCACGATCCATTCTAATTCATTCATAGTATCCATTGTAATTCATTCATACGATCTATTCTAATTCATTCGCACGAATGTATCCATTCTAATTCATTCGTACGATCCATTCTAATTCATTTGTACGATCCATTCTAATTCATTCGTATGATCCATTCTAATTCATTCATACGATCTATTCTAATTCATTCATACAATCCATTCTAATTCTTTCACACGATCCATTCTAATTCATTCGTACGATCCATTCTAATTCATTCGCACAATCCATTCTATTTCATTCGTACGATCCATTCTTACGCATTGGTACGATCCATTCTAATTCATTCGCACGAATGTATCCATTCTAATTCATTCGTACGAATCCATTCTAATTCATTCGTACAATCTATTCTATTTCATTCGTACGATTCATTCTTACTCATTCGTATGATCCATTCTAATTCATTCGGACGAATGTATCCATTCTAATTTATTTGTACGATCCATTCTAATTCATTCGTACGATCCAATCTAATTCATTCGTACGATCCGTTCTAATTTATTCGTCCGATCCATTCTAATTCATTCGCACGAATGTATCCATTCTAATTCATTCGTACGGTCCATTCTAATTCATTCGCACAATCCATTCTATTTCATTCGTACGATCCATTCTCACTCATTCGTATGATCCATTATGGATACATTCGTGCGAATGAATTAGAATGGATCATACGAATGAGTAAGAATGGATCGTACGAATGAAATAGAATGGATTGTGCGAATGAATTAGAATGGATTGTACGAATGAATTAGAATGGATCGTGTGAAAGAATTAGAATGGATTGTATGAATGAATTAGAATGGATCGTACGAATGAATTAGAATGGATCGTATGAGTGAATTAGAATGGATACGAAGGAATTAGAATGGATCGTACGAAGGAATTAGAATGGATCATACGAATGAAATAGAATGGATCGTACGAAGGAATTCGAATGGATCGTACGAAGGAATTAGAATGGATCGTACGAATGAATTAGAATGGATATATTCGTGCAAATGAATTAGAATGGATCGTATGAATGAATTAGAATGGATCGTATGAGTGAATTAGAACGGATAGTACGAATGAAGTAGAATGGATTGTATGAATGAATTAGAATGGATACATTCGTGCGAATGAATTAGAATGGATCGTATGAATGAATTAGAATAGATTGGGCGAATGAATTAGAATGGATCGTACGAATGAATTAGAATGGATACATTCGTGCGAATAAATTAGAATGGATTGTATGAATGAATTAGAATGGATCGTACGAATGAATTAGAATGGATCGTACGAATGAATTAGAATAGATTGCGCGAATGAATTAGAATGGATCGTACGAATGAATTAGAATGGATCGTACGAAGGAATTAGAATGGATCGTACGAATGAATTAGAATGGATCGTACGAATGAATTAGAATGGATCGTACGAAGGAATTAGAATGGATCGTACGAATGAATTAGAATGGATCGTACGATTGAATTAGAATGGATCATACGAATGAGTAAGAATGGATCGTATGAATGAATTAGATTGGATCGTACGATCCATTCTAATTCATTAGCATGGATCGTGCTAATGAATTAGAATGGAATATACGAATGAATTAGAATGGATCGTACGAATGAATTAGAATGAATTAGAATGGATCGTACGAATGAATTAGAATAGATCATAGGAATGAATTAGAATGGATCGTGCAAAATGAATTAGAATGGATACATTCGTGCGAATGAATTAGAATGGATCGTGCGAATGAATTAGAATGGATCGTACGAATGAATTAGAATGGATATATTTGAACGAATAAATTAGAATGGATCATACGAATGAATTAGAATGGATCGTACGAATGAATTAGAATGGATAGTGTGAATGAATTAAAATGGATCGTACGAATGAATTAGAATGGATCGTACGAATGAATTAAAATGGATACATTCGAGCGAATGAATTAGAATAGATCGTAGGAATGAATTAGAATGGATCGTACGAATGAATTAGAATGGATACATTTGTGAGAATGAATTAGAATGGATCGTACGAATGAATTAGAATGCATCGTACAAAAGAATTAGAATGGATATATACGTGCGAATGAATTAGAATGGATCGTACGAATGAATTAGACTGTATCGTACGAATGAATTTGAATGGATACATTTGTGCGAGTGAATCTAAATGGATTGTATGAATGAATTACAATGGATCGTACAAATGAATTAGAATGGATCGTACGAATGAATTAGAATAGCTCATACGAATGAATTAGAATGAATCGTATGAATGAATTATAATGGTTACTTTCGTGCGAATGAATTAGAATAGATCGTACGAATGAATTACAATGGATCGTACGAATAAATTAGAATGGATCGTGGGAATGAATTAGAATGAATCTTACGAATGAATTAGAATGGATCGTACGAATGAATTAGAATGGATCGTACGAATGAATTAGAAATGGATACATTTGTACGAATGAATTAGAATGGATCGGACGAATGAATTAGAATGGATCGTACGAATGAATTAGAATGGATCAAATGAATGAATTAGAATGGTTACATTCATGCGAATGAATTATAATGGATCGTACGAATGGATTAGAATGGATCCTACGAATGTATTAGAATGGATACATTCGTGCGAATGAATTAGAATGGATTGTATGAATGAATTAGAATGGATCGTACGAATGAATTAGAATGGATCGTATGAGTAAATTAGAATGGATACGAAGGAATTAGAATGGATCGTACGAAGGAATTAGAATGGATCATACGAATGAAATAGAATGGATCGTACGAAGGAATTAGAATGGATCGTACGAAGGAATTAGAATGGATCGTACGAAGGAATTAGAATGGATCGTACGAATGAATTAGAATGGATATATTCGTGCAAATGAATTAGAATGGATATATTCGTACGATCCATTCTAATTCTAATTCGCACGATCCATTCTAATTCATTCGCACGATCCATTCTAATTCATTCATACAATCCATTCTAATTTATTCGTATGATGCATTCTAATTCACTCATACGATCCATTCTAATTCATTCGTACGATCCATTCTAATTCATTCGTATGATCCATTCTAATTCATTCATACAATCCATTCTAATTCATTCGTACGATCCATTCTAATTCACTCATACGATCCATTATAATACATTCATACGATCCATTCTAATTCATTTGTACGAATATATCCATTCTAATTCATTCGTACGATCCATTCTAATTCCTTCGTATGATCTATTCTAATTCATTCGTACGATCTATTCTAATTCATTCGTACGATCCATTCTAATTCATTCGTACGATCCATTCTAATTCCTTCGTACGATCCATTCTAATTCATTCGTACGATCCATTCTAATTCATTCGTACAATCTATTCTAAATCATTCGTCCGAATGGATACATTCGTGTGAATGAATTAGAATGGATCGTACGAATGAGTAAGAATGGATCGTACGAATGAAATAGAAAGGATTGCACGAATGAATTAGAATGGATCGTACGAATGAATTAGAATGGATCGTGTGAAAGAATTAGAATGGATTGTATGAATGAATTAGAATGGATCGTACGAAGGAATTAGAATGGATCGTACGAATGAATTAGAATGGATCGTACGAATGAATTAGAATAGATCGTACGAATGAATTAGAATGGATCGTACGAATGAATTAGAATGGATCGTGTGAAAGAATTAGAATGGATCGTACGAATGAATTAGAATGGATCGTGCGAATGATTAGAATGGATCGTACGAATGAATTAGAATGGATCGTGCTAATGAATTAGAATTGATCGAACGAATGAATTAGCATGGATCGTGCATTCGTACGATCTATTCTAATTCATTCGTAAGATCCATTCTAATTCATTCGTACGATCCATTCTAATTCATTCGTACGATTCATTCTAATTCATTCGCACGAATGTATCCATTCTAGTTCATTCGTACGATCCATTCTAATTCATTCGTACGATCCATTCTAATTCATTCATTCGATCTATTCTAATTCATTCATATAATCCATTCTAATTCTTTCACATGATCCATTCTAATTCATTCGTACGATCCATTCTAATTCATTCGCACAATCCATTCTATTTCATTCGTACGATCCATTCTTACTCATTTGTATGATCCATTCTAATTCTTTCGCACGAATGTATCCATAATGGATTATACGAATGAGTAAGAATGGATCGTACGAATGAAATAGAATGGATTGTGCGAATGAATTAGAATGGACCGTACGAATGAATTAGAATGGATACATTCGTGCGAATGAATTAGAATGGATCGGACGAATGAATTAGAATGGATCGTACGAATGAATTAGAATGGATCGTACGAATGAATTAGAATGGATCGTACAAATAAATTAGAATGGATACATTCGTCCGAATGAATTAGAATGGATCATACGAATGAGTAAGAATGGATCGTACAAATGAAATAGAATAGATTGTACGAATGAATTAGAATGGATCCTACGAATGAATTAGAATAGATCGTGTGAAAGAATTAGAATGGATTGTTTGAATGAATTAGAATGAATTCGTACGATCCATTCGAATTCATTCGCACGATCCATTCTAATTCATTCATACGTTCCATTCTAATTCATTCATACAATCCATTCTAATTCTTTCACACGATCCATTCTAATTCATTCTTTGGATCTATTCTAATTCATTCGTACAATCTATTCTATTTCATTCGTACGATCCATTCTTACTCATTCGTATGATCCATTCTAATTCATTCGGACGAATGTATCCATTCTAATTTATTTGTACGATCCATTCTAATTCATTCGTACGATCCATTCTAATTCATTCGTCCGATCCAATCTAATTCATTCGCACGAATGTATCCATTCTAATTCATTCGTACGATCCATTCTAATTCATTCGTATGATCCATTCTAATTCATTCGTAAGATCCATTCTAATTCATTCGTACGATCCATTCTAATTCATTCGTACGATCCATTCTAATTCATTCGCACGAATGTATCCATTCTAGTTCATTCGTACGATCCATTCTAATTCTTCGTACAATCCATTCTAATTCATTCGCACGATCCATTCTAATTCATTCGTACGATCCATTCTAATTCATTCATACGATCCATTCTAATTCATTCGTACGATCCATTCTAATTCATTCGCACAAATGTATCCATTCTAATTCATTCGTACGATCCATTCTAATTCATTCGCACGATCCATTCTAATTCATTCGTACGATCCATTCTAATTCATTCGCACGATCTGTTCTTATTCATTCGCACAATCCATTCTAATTCATTCGCATGAACGTATCCATTCTAATTCATTCGTAGGATCCATTCTAATCCATTCGTACGATCCATTCTAATTCATTCGTACGATCCATTCTAATTCATTCGCACGAATGTATCCATTCTAATTCATTCGTACGATCCATTCTAATTCATTCGTACGATCCCTTCTAATTCATTCGTACGATCCATTCTAATTCATTCATACGATCTATTCTAATTCATTCATACAATCCATTCTAATTCTTTCACACGATCCATTCTAATTCATTCGTACGATCCATTCTAATTCATTCGCACAATCCATTCTATTTCATTCGTACGATCCATTCTTACTCATTCGTATGATCCATTCTAATTCATTCGCATGAATGTATCCATAATGGATCATACGAATGAGTAAGAATGGATCGTACGAATGAAATTGAATGGATTGTGCGAATGAATTAGAATGGACCGTACGAATGAATTAGAATGGATACATTCGTGCGAATAAATTAGAATGGATCATACGAATGAGTAAGAATGGATCGTTATTCTAATTCATTCGTATGATCCATTCTAATTCATTTGTATCCATTCTATTTCATTCGCACAATCCATTCTGATTCATTCGCGCAATCTATTCTAATTCATTCGTACGATCCATTCTAATTCATTCGTACGATCCATTCTAATTCATTCATACAATCCATTCTAATTTATTCGCACGAATATATCCATTCTAATTCATTCGTACAATCCATTCTAATTCATTCACACAATCTATTCTAATTCATTCATACGATCCATTCTAATTCATTCGCACGAATGTATCCATTCTAATTCATTCATACGATCCATTCTAATTCATTCGTACTATCCGTTCTAATTCACTCATACGATCCATTCTAATTCATTCATACGATCCAATCTAATTCATTTGCACGAATATATCCATTCTAATTCATTCGTACGATCCATTCTAATTCCTTCGTACGATCCATTCTAATTCCTTCGTACGATCCATTCTAATTCCTTCGTACGATCCATTCTATTTCATTCGTATGATCCATTCTAATTCCTTCGTACGATCCATTCTAATTCCTTCGTATCCATTCTAATTCACTCATACGATCCATTCTAATTCATTCGTACGATCCATTCTAATTCATTCATACAATCCATTCTAATTCATTCGCACGAATGTATCCATTCTAATCCATTCGTACGATCCATTCTAATCCATTCGTACGATCCATTCTAATTCATTCGCATGAATGTAACCATTCTAATTCATTCATTTGATCCATTCTAATTCATTCGTACGAACCATTCTAATTCATTCGTCTGATCCATTCTAATTCATTCGCACGAATGTATCCATCCTAATTTATTCGTACGATCCATTCTAATCCATTCTAATTCTTTCACACGATCCATTCTAATTCATTCGTAGGATCCATTCTAATTCTTTCGTACAATCTATTCGATTTCATTCGTACGATCCATTCTTACTCATTCGTATGATCCATTCTAATTCATTCGGACGAATGTATCTATTCTAATTTATTCGTACGATCCATTCTAATTCATTCGTAAGATCCATTCTAATTCATTCGTACGATCCATTCTAATTCATTCCCACGAATGTATCCATTCTAGTTCATTCGTACGATCCATTCTAATTCATTTGTACGATCCATTCTAATTCATTCGCACGATCTATTCTAATACATTCGTACGATCCATTCTAATTCATTCATACGATCCATTTTAATTCATTCGTACGATCCATTCTATTTCATTCGCACAAATGTATCCATTCTAATTCATTCGTACGATCCATTCTAATTCATTCGCACGATCCATTCTAATTCATTCGTACGAACCATTCTAATTCTTTCACACGATCCATTCTAATTCATTCGTACGATCCATTTTAATTCATTCGTACGATCCATTCTAATTCATTCGTGCAATCCATTCTATTTCATTCGTACGATCCATTCTTACTCATTCGTACGATCCATTCTAATTCATTCACACGAATGTATCCATTCGTACGAATGATTTAGAATAGATTGTACGAATGAATTAGAATGGATCGTACGAATGAATTAGAATGGATCGTACGAAGGAATTAGAATGGATCGTACGAATGAATTAGAATGGATCGTACGAATGAATTACAATAGATCGTACGAATGAATTAGAATAGATCGTACGAAGGAATTAGAATGGATCGTACGAAGGAATTAGAATGGATCTTACGAATGAATTAGAGCGGATCGTACGAATGAATTAGAATGGATCGTATGAAGGAATTAGAATGGATCGTACGAATGAATTAGAATGGATATATACGTGCAAATGAATTAGAATGGATCGTATGAATGTATTAGAATGGATCGTATGAGTGAATTAGAATGGATCGAACGAAAGAATTAGAATGGATTGTATGAATGAATTAGAATGGATCGTACGAATGAATTAGAATGGATCGTATGAATGAATTAGAATTGATCGTACGAATGAATTAGAATGGATCGTGCGAATGAATTAGAAGGGATCGTACTAATGAATTAGAAGGGATCGTACGAATGAACTAGAATGGATACATTCGTGCGAATGAATTAGAATGGATCGTACGAATTAATTAGAATGGATCGTATGAATGAATTAGAATGGATCGTACGATCCATTCTTACTCATTCGTATGATCCATTCGTACGATCCATTCTAATTCATTCGGACGAATGTATCCATTCTAATTTATTCGTACGATCCATTCTAATTCATTCGTAAGATCCATTCTAATTCATTCGTACGATCCATTCTAATTCATTCGCACGAATGTATCCATTCTAGTTCATTCGTACGATCCATTCTAATTCATTCGTATGATCCAATCTAAACCATTCGCACGATCCATTCTAATTCATTCGTACAATCCATTCTAATTCATTCATACGATCCATTCTAATTCATTCGTACGATCCATTCTAATTCATTCGCACGATCCATTCTAATTCATTCGTACGATCCATTCTAATTCTTTCACACGATCCATTCTAATTCATTCGTACGATCCATTCTAATTCATTCGTACGATCCATTCTAATTCATTCGTGCAATCCATTCTATTTCATTCGTACGATCCATTCTTACTCATTCGTATGATCCATTCTAATTCATTCACACGAATGTATCCATTCGTACGAATGAATTAGAATGGATCGTACGAATGAATTAGAATGGATCGTACGAATGAATTAGAATGGATCGTACGAATGAATTAGAGCGGATCGTACGAATGAATTAGAATAGATCGTACGAATGAATTAGAATGGATCGTACGAAGGAATTAGAATGGATCGTACGAATGAATTAGAATGGATATATTCGTGCAAATGAATTAGAATGGATCGTATGAATGTATTAGAATGGATCGTATGAGTGAATTAGAATGGATCGTATGAAAGAATTAGAATGGATTGTATGAATGAATTAGAATGGATCGTACGAATGAATTAGAATGGATCGTATGAATGAATTAGAATGGATCGTACGAATGAATTAGAATGGATCGTGCGAATGAATTATAATGGATCGTACGAATGAATTAGAATGGATCGTACGAATGAACTAGAATGGATACATTCGTGCGAATGAATTAGAATGGATCGTACGAATGAATTAGAATGGATCGTACGAATGAATTAGAATGGATCTTACGAATGAATTAGAATGGATCGTACGAATGAATTAGAATGGATCGTACGAATGAATTAGAATGGATACATTCGTGCGAATGAATTAGAATGGATCGGACAAATGAATTAGAATGGATCGTACGAATGAATTAGAATGGATCAAATGAATGAATTAGAATGGTTACATTCATGCGAATGAATTAGAATGGATCGTACGAATGGATTAGAATGGATCGTACAAATGGATTAGAATGGATACATTCGAGCGAATGAATTAGAATGGATCGTACGAATGAATTAGAATGGATCGTACGAATGGATTAGAATGGATCCTACGAATGGATTAGAATGGATACCTTGGTGCATATGAATTAGAATGGATCGTACGAATGAATTAGAATGGATCATATTAATGAATTAGAATGGATCGTACGAATGAATTAGAATGGATACATTCGTGCGAATGAATTAGAATGGATCGTGCGAATCAATTAGACTGGATCGTGCGAATGAATAAGAATAGATCATACGAATGAATTAGAATAGATCGTACGAATTAATTAGAATGGATATATTCGTGCGAATGAATTAGAATGGATTGTATGAATGAATTAGAATGGATCATACGAATGAATTAGAATGGATCATATGAATTAATTAGAATGGATCATACGAATGAATTAGAATGGACCGTACGAATGAATTAGAATGGATCGTACGAATGAATTAGAATGGATACATTCGTGCGAATGAATTAGAATGGATTATGCGAATGAATAAGAACAGATCGTGCGAATGAATTAGAATGGATCGTACGAATGAATTAGAATGGATCGTGCGAATGAATTAGAATGGATCGTACGAATGAATTAGAATGGATACATTTGTGCGAATGAATTAGAATGGATCGTACGAATGAATTAGAATGGATCGTATGAATGAATTAGAATGGATCGTACGAATGAATTAGAATGGATCGTGCGAATAAATTAGAATGGATCGTACGAATGAATTAGAATGGATCGTACGAATGAACTAGAATGGATACATTCGTGCGAATGAATTAGAATGGATCGTACGAATGAATTAGAATGGATCGTACGAATGAATTAGAATGGATCTTATGAATGAATTAGAATGGCATTCGTACGATCCATTCTAATTCATTCACACGAATGTATCCATTCGTACGAATGAATTAGAATAGATCGTACGAATGAATTAGAATGGATCGTACGAATAAATTAGAATGGATCGTACGAATGAATTAGAATGGATCGTATGAATGAATTAGAATGGATCGTACGAATGAATTAGAATGGATCGTGCGAATGAATTAGAATGGATCGTACGAATGAATTAGAATGGATCGTACGAATGAACTAGAATGGATACATTCGTGCGAATGAATTAGAATGGATCGTATGAATGAATTAGAATGGATCGTACGAATGAATTAGAATGGATCGTACGAATGAATTAGAATGGATCATACGAATGAATTAGAATAGATCATACGAATGAGTAAGAATGGATCGTACGAATGAAATAGAATGGATTGTACGAATAAATTAGATTGGATCGGACGAATGAATTAGAATGGATCGTGTGAAAGAATTAGAATGGATTGTATGAATGAATTAGAATGGATCATATGAATGAATTAGAATGGATCGTGCGAATGA
Organism: Chamaelirium japonicum; assembly: GCA_947650365.1. Lineage (NCBI taxonomy): Eukaryota > Viridiplantae > Streptophyta > Magnoliopsida > Liliales > Melanthiaceae > Chamaelirium > Chamaelirium japonicum. The sequence continues at coordinate 98,251,578 of OX393551.1, forward strand.
ATTCGAATGGATAGTACGAATGAATTAGAATGGATCGTGTGAAAGAATTAGAATGGATTGTATGAATGAATTAGAATGGATCGTACGAAGGAATTTGAATGGATCGTACGAATGAATTAGAATGGATCGTACGAATGAATTAGAATAGATCGTACGAATGAATTAGAATGGATCGTACGAATGAATTAGAATGGATCTTGTGAAAGAATTAGAATGGATCGTACGAATGAATTAGAATGGATCGTGCGAATGAATTAGAATAGATCGTACGAATGAATTAGAATGGATCGTGCTAATGAATTAGAATTGATCGAACGAATGAATTAGCATGGATCGTGCATTCGTACGATCCATTCTAATTCATTCGTAAGATCCATTCTAATTCATTCGTACGATCCATTCTAATTCATTCGTACGATCCATTCTAATTCATTCGCACGAATGTATCCATTCTAGTTCATTCGTACGATCCATTCTAGTTTATTCGTACGATCCATTCTAATTCATTCGTACGATCCATTCTAATTCATTCGTATGATCCATTCTAACTAATTCGTATTATCCATTCTAATTCATTCGTACGATCCATTCTAATTCATTCATACAATCCATTCTAATTCATTCGCACGAATGTATCCATTCTAACTAATTCGTACGATCCATTCTAATTCATTCGTATGATCCATTGTTATTCATTCGCACGAACCAGTCTAATGGATTCGCACGATCCATTCTAATTCATTCGCACGAATGTATCCATTCTAATTCATTCGTACGATCCATTCTAATTCATTCGCACGAATGTATCCATTCTAATTCATTCGTACGATCCATTCTAATTCATTAATATGATCCATTCTAATTCATTCGCACGATCCAATCTAATTCATTCGTACGATCCATTCTAATTCATTCGCACGATCCATTCTAATTCATTCGTACAATCTATTCTATTTCATTCGTACGATCCATTCTTACTCATTCGTATGATCCATTCTAATTCATTCGGACGAATGTATCCATTCTAATTTATTCGTACGATCCATTCTAATTTATTCGTACGATCCATTCTAATTCATTCGTCCGATCCATTCTAATTCATTCGCACGAATGTATCCATTCTAATTCATTCGTACGGTCCATTCTAATTCATTCGCACAATCCATTCTATTTCATTCGTACGATCCATTCTTACTCATTCGTATGATCCATTATGGATACATTCGTGCGAATGAATTAGAAAGGATCATACGAATGAGTAAGAATGGATCGTACGAATGAAATAGAATGGATTGTGCGAATGAATTATAATGGATCGTACGAATGAATTAGAATGGATCGTGTGAAAGAATTAGAATGGATTGTATGAATGAATTAGAATAGATCGTATGAATGAATTAGAATGGATCGTACGAATGAATTAGAATAGATCGTACGAATAAACTAGAATGGATACATTCGTGCGAATGAATTAGAATGGATCGTACAAATGAATTAGAATGGATCGTACGATTCATTCTAATTCATTCGTACGATCCATTCTAATACATTCGTACGATTCATGCTAATTCATTCGCACGATCCATTCTAATTCATTCGTACGATCCATTCTTATTCATTCATACGATCCATTCTAATTCATTCGCACAATCCATTCTAATTCATTCGTACAATCCATTCTAATTCATTCGTACGATCCATTCTAATTCATATGCACAAAGGTATCCATTCTAATTCATTCGTACGATCCATTCTAATTCAGGATCGTACGAATGAATTACAATGGATACATTCGTGCGAATGAATTAGAATTGATCGTACGAATGAATTAGAATGGATCGTGCGAATGAATTAGAATGGATCGTACGAATGAATTAGAATGGATCGTACGAATGAACTAGAATGGATACATTCGTGCGAATGAATTAGAATGGATCGTACGAATGAATTAGAATGGATCGTACGAATGAATTAGAATGGATCTTATGAATGAATTAGAATGGATCGTACGAATGAAGTAGAATGGATCGTACTAATGAATTAGAATGGATACATTCGTGCGAATGAATTAGAATGGATCGGACGAATGAATTAGAATAGATCGTACGAATGAATTAGAATGGATCAAATGAATGAATTAGAATGGTTACATTCATGCGAGTGAATTAGAATGGATCGTACAAATGGATTAGAATGGATTGTACGAATGGATACATTCGAGCGAATGAATTAGAATGGATCGTACGAATGAAATTAGAATGGATCGTACGAATGAATTAGAATAGATCGTACGAATGAATTAGAATGGATCGTACGAATGAATTAGAATGGATCGTACGAATAAATTAGAATGGATACATTCGTCCGAATGAATTAGAATGGATCATACGAATGAGTAATAATGGATCGTACGAATGAAATAGAATAGATTGTACGAATGAATTAGAATGGATCCTACAAATGAATTAGAATGGATCGTGTGAAAGAATTAGAATGGATTGTATGAATGAATTAGAATGGATCGTATGAATGAATTAGAATGGATCGTGCGAATGAATTCGAATGGATCGTACGAATTCATTCTAATTCATTCATACAATCCATTTTAATTCTTTCACACGATCCATTCTAATTCATTCGTTCGTTCCATTCTAATTCATTAGCACGATCCATGCTAATTCATTCGTTCGATCAATTCTAATTCATTAGCACGATCCATTCTAATTCATTCGTACGATCCATTCTAATTCCTTCATATGATCCATTCTAATTCATTCGTACTATCTATTCTAATTCATTCGTACAATCCATTCTAATTCATTCGTACGATCCATTCTAATTCCTTCGTACGATCCATTCTAATTCATTCGTACGATCCATTCTAATTCATTCGTGCAATCCATTCTATTTCATTCGTACGATCCATTCTTACTCATTCGTACGATCCTTTCTAATTCATTCACACGAATGTATCCATTCGTACGAATGAATTAGAATAGATTGTACGAATGAATTAGAATGGATCGTACGAATGAATTAGAATGGATCGTACGATGGAATTAGAATGGATCGTACGAATGAATTAGAATGGATCGTACGAATGAATTAGAGTAGATCGTACGAATGAATTAGAATGGATCGTACGAAGGAATTAGAATGGATCGTACGAATGAATTAGAATGGATATATTCGTGCAAATGAATTAGAATGGATCGTATGAATGTATTAGAATGGATCGTATGAGTGAATTAGAATGGATCGTACGAATGAATTAGAATGGGTTGTATGAATGAATAAGAATGGATCGTACGAATGAATTAGATTGGATCATACGAATTAATTAGAATGGATCATACGAATGAATTAGAATGGATCGTACGAATGAATTAGAATGGATCGTACGAATGAATTAGAATGGATACATTCGTGCGATCCATTCTAATTCATTCACACAATCCATTCTATTTCATTCGTACGATCCATTCTTACTCATTGGTACGATCCATTCTAATTCATTCGCACGAATGTATCCATTCTAATTCATTCGTACGAATCCATTCTAATTCATTCGTACAATCTAAGATCCATTCTAATTCATTCGTACGATCCATTCTTATTCACTCATATGATCCATTCTAATTCATTCGTAAGATCCATTCTAATTCATTCGTACGATCCATTCTAATTCATTCGTACGATCAATTCTAATTTATTCTCACGAATGTATCCATTCTAGTTCATTCGTACGATCTATTCTAATTCAGTCGTACGATCCATTCTAATTCATTCGCATGATCCATTCTAATTCATTCGTACGATCCATTCTAATTCATTCATACGATCCATTCTAATTTATTTGTACGATCCATTCTAATTCATTCGAACAAATGTATCCATTCTAATTCATTCGTACGATTCATTCTAATTCATTCACACGATCCATTCTAATTCATTCGTACGATCCATTCTAATTCATTCGCACGATCTGTTCTTATTCATTCGAAAAATCCATTCTAATTCATTCGCATGAATGTATCCATTCTAATTCATTTGTACGATCCATCCTAATTCATTCGTACGATCCATTCTAATTCATTCGTACGATCTATTCTAATTAATTCGTATGATCCATTCTAATTCATTCGTACGATCCATTCTTATTCATTTATACAATCCATTCTAATTCATTCGCACGAATGTATCCATTCTAATTAACTCGTACGATCCATTCTAATTCATTCGTATGATCCATTCTAATTCATTCGCATAATCCATTCTATTTCATTCGTACGATCCATTCTTACTCATTGGTACGATCCATTCTAATTCATTCGCACGAATGTATCCATTCTAATTCATTCGTACGAATTGATTCTAATTCATTCGTACAATCTATTCTATTTCATTCGTACGATCCATTCTTACTCATTCGTATGATCCATTCTAATTCATTCGGACGAATGTATCCATTCTGAATGAATTAGAATGGATACATTCGTGCAAATGAATTAGAATGGATACATTCGTGCGAAAGAATTAGAATAGATCGTATGAATGAATTAGAATGGATCCTATGAATGAATTAAAATGGATCGTGCGAATGAATTAGAATGGATCGTACGAATGAATTAGAATGGATCGTGTGAAAGAATTAGAATGGATCGTACGAATGAATTAGAATGGATCGTGCGAATGAATTAGAATGGATCGTACGAATGAATTAGAATGGATACATTTGTGCGAATGAATTAGAATGGATCGTACGAATGAATTAGAATGGATACAGTCGTGCGAATGAATTAGAATGGATTGTGCGAATGAATAAGAACAGATCGTGCGAATGAATTAGAATGGATCGTACGAATGAATTAGAATGGATCGTGCGAATGAATTAGAATGGATCGTACGAATGAATTAGAATGGATCGTACGAATGAACTAGAATGGATACATTCGTGCGAATGAATTAGAATGGATCGTACGAATGAATTAGAATGGATCGTACGAATGAATTAGAATGGATCTTACGAATGAATTAGAATGGATCGTACGAATGAATTAGAATGGATACATTCGTGCGAATGAATTAGAATGGATCGGACGAATGAATTAGAATGGATCGTACGAATGAATTAGAATGGATCAAATGAATGAATTAGAATGGTTACATTCATGCGAATGAATTAGAATGGATCGTACGAATGTATTAGAATAGATTGTACGAATGAATTAGAATGGATCCTACATACGAATGAATTAGAATGGATCGTACGAATGAATTAGAATGGATCATACAAATTAATTAGAATGGATCATACGAATGAATTAGAATGGATCGTACGAATGAATTAGAATGGATCGTACGAATGAATTAGAATGGATATATTCGTGCGAATGAATTAGAATGGATTGTGCGAATGAATAAGAACAGATCGTGCAAATGAATTAGAATGGATCGCACGAATGAATTAGAATGGATCGTGCGAATGAATTAGAATGGATCGTATGAATGAATTAGAATGGATCTTACGAATGAATTAGAATGGATCGTACGAATGAATTAGAATGGATCGTACGAATGAATTAGAATGGATCGTACGAATGAATTAGAATGGATCGTACGAATGAATTAGAATGGATCGTACCAATGAGTAAGAATAGATTGTACGAATGAATAGAATGGATCGTATGAATGAATTAGAATGGGTACATTCGTGCGAATGAATTAGAATGGATCGGACGAATAAATTAGAATGGATCGTACGAATGAATTAGAATGGATCGTTCGAATGAATTAGAATAGATTGTGCAAATGAATTAGAATGGATCGTACGAATGAATTAGAATGGATCGTACGAATGAATTAGAATGGATCATACGAATGAGTAAGAATGGATCGTACGAATGAATTAGAATGGATCGTACGAATGAATTAGAATGGATCGTACGAATAAATTAGAATGGATACATTCGTCCGAATGAATTAGAATGGATCATACGAATGAGTAAGAATGGATCGTACGAATGAAATAGAATAGATTGTACGAATGAATTAGAATGGATCCTACGAATAAATTAGAATGGATCGTGTGAAATACGAATGAATTAGAATGGATATATTCGTGCAAATGAATTTTAATGGATCGTATGAATGTATTAGAATGGATCGTATGAGTGAATTAGAATGGATCGTGCGAATGAATTAGAATGGATTGTATGAATGAATTAGAATGGATCGTACGAATGAATTAGAATGGGTCGTACGAATGAATTAGAATGGATCGTACGAATGAACTAGAATGGATACATTCGTGCGAATGAATTAGAATGGATCGTACGAATGAATTAGAATGGATCGTGCGAATGAATTAGAATGGATCTTATGAAAGAATTATTATAGATCGTATGAATGAATTAGAATGGATCGTACGAATGAATTAGAATAGATGGTACGAATGAATTAGAATGGATCGTACGAATAAATTAGAATGGATACATTCGTCCGAATGAATTAGAATGGATCATACGAATGAGTAAGAATGGATCGTACGAATGAAATAGAATAGATTGTACGAATAAATTAGAATGGATCCTATGAATGAATTAGAATGGATCGTGTAAAAGAAATAGAATGGATTGTATGAATGATTTAGAATGGATCGTATGAATGAATTAGAATGGATCGTGGGAATGAATTCGAATGGATCGTATGAATTCATTCTAATTCATTCATACAATCCATTCTAATTCTTTCTCACGATCTATTCTAATTCATTCGTAGGATCCATTCTAATTCATTCGTACAATCTATTCTATTTCATTCGTACGATCCATTCTTACTCATTCGTATGATCCATTCTAATTCATTTGGACGAATGTATCTATTCTAATTTATTCGTATGATCCATTCTAATTCATTCTTACGATCTATTCTAATTCATTCGTACGATCCATTCTAATTCATTCATACGATCTATTCTAATTCATTCATACAATCCATTCTAATTCTTTCACACGATCCATTCTAATTCATTCGTACGATCCATTCCAATTCATTCGCACAATCCATTCTATTTCATTCGTACGATCCATTCTTACTCATTCGTATGATGCATTCTAATTCATTCGCACGAATGTATCTATAATGGATCATACGAATGAGCAAGAATGGATCGTACGAATGAAATAGAATGGATTGTGCGAATGAATTAGAATGGACCGTACGAATGAATTAGAATGGATACATTCGTGCGAATGAATTAGAATGGATCGGACGAATGAATTAGAATGGATCCTACGAATGAATTAGAATGGATCGTACGAATGAATTAGAATGGATCGTATGAATAAATTAGAATGGATACATTCGTCCGAATGAATTAGAATGGATCATACGAATGAGTAAGAATGGATCGTACGAATGAAATAGAATTGATTGTACGAATGAATTAGAATGGATTCGTACGAATGAATTAGAATGGATACATTCGTGCGAATGAATTAGAATGGATCGTACCAATGAATTAGAATGGATCATACGAATGAATTAGAATGGATCGTACGAATGAATTAGAATGGATACATTCGTGCGAATGAATTAGAATGGATTATGCGAATGAATAAGAACTGATCATACGAATGAATTAGAATGGATCGTACGAATGAATTAGAATGGATCTTACGAATGAATTAGAATGGATCGTACGAATGAATTAGAAAGGATCGTACAAATGAATTAGAATGGATCGTACGAATGAATTAGAATGGATCGTACGAATGAATTAGAATGGATCGTACGAATGAACTAGAATGGATCGTACCAATGAGTAAGAATGGATCGTACGAATGAATAGAATGAATTAGAATGGAGCGGACGAATGAATTAGAATGGATCGTACGAATGAATTAGAATGGATCGTATGAATCAATTAGAATGGATCGTACGAATGAATTAGAATGGATCGTGTGAATGAATTAGAATGGATCGTACGAATGAATTAGAATGGATCGTGTGAAAGAATTAGAATGGATCGTACGAATGAATTAGAATGGATCTTGCGAATGAATTAGAATGGATCGTACGAATGAATTAGAATGGATACATTTGTGCGAATGAATTAGAATGGATCGTACGAATGAATTAGAATGGATCGTATGAATGAATTAGAATGGATCGTACGAATGAATTAGAATGGATCGTACGAATGAATTAGAATGGATCGTACGAATGAACTAGAATGGATACATTCGTGCGAATGAATTAGAATGGATCTTACGAATGAATTTGAATGGATCGTACGAATGAATTATAATTGATCTTTCGAATGAATTAGAATAGATCGTACGAATGAATTAGAATGGATCGCACGAATGAATTAGAATGGATCGTACGAATGAATTAGAATGGATCGTACGAATGAATTAGAATGGATCGTCCGAATGAATTAGAATGGATCGTACCAATGAGTACGAATGGATCGTACGAATGAATAGAATGGATCGTATGAATGAATTAGAATGGATACATTCGTGTGAATGAATTAGAATGGATCGTATGAATGAATTAGAATAGATTTTGTGAATGAATTAGAACTGATCATACGAATGAATTAGAATGGATCGTGCGAATGAATTAGAATGGATCGTATGAATGAATTAGAATGGTTACATTCATGCGAATGAATTAGAATGGATCGTACGAATGGATTAGAATGGATCGTACGAATGGATTAGAATGGATACATTCGAGCGTACGAATGAAATAGAATAGATTGTACGAATGAATTAGAATGGATCCTACGAATGAATTAGAATGGATCGTGTGAAAGAATTAGAATGGATTGTATGAATGAATTAGAATGGATCGTATGAATGAATTAGAATGGATCGTGCGAATGAATTCGAATGGATCGTATGAATTCATTCTAATTCATTCATACAATCCATTCTAATTCTTTCACACGATCCATTCTAATTCATTCGTACGTTCCATTCTAATTCATTAGCACGATCCATGCTAATTCATTCGTTCGATCAATTCTAATTCATTAGCACGATCAACTCTAATTCATTCGTACGACCCATTCTAATTCATTCATAGGATCCATTCTAATTCATTCATACAATCCATTCTAATTCATTCGCACGAATGTATCCATTCTAATTCATTTGTACGATCAGTTCTTATTCATTCACAAAATCTATTCTAATTCATTCATACGATCCATTCTAATTCATTCACACGAATGTATCCATTCTAATTCATTCATACGATCCATTCTAATTCATTCGTACGATCCATTCTAATTCACTCATACGATCCATTCTAACACATTCATACGATCCATTCTAATTCATTTGCACGAATATATCCATTCTAATTCATTCGTACGATCCATTCTAATTCCTTCGTACGATCCATTCTAATTCATTCGCACGAATGTATCCATTCTAGTTCATTCGTACGATCTATTCTAATTTATTCGCATGGATCGTGCATTCGTACGATCCATTCTAATTCATTCGTAAGATCCATTCTAATTCATTCGTACGATCTATTCTAATTCATTCGCATGGATCGTGCATTCGTACGATCCATTCTAATTCATTCGTAAGATCCATTCTAATTCATTCGTACGATCCATTCTAATCCATTCGTACGATCCATTCTAATTCATTCGCACGAATGTATCTATTCTAGTTCATTCGTACGATCTATTCGAATTCATTCGTACGATCCATTCTAATTCATTCATACGATCTATTCTAATTCATTCATACAATCCATTCTAATTCTTTCACACGATACATTCTAATTCATTCGTACGATCCATTCTAATTCATTCGTACGATACATTCTAAATCATTCGTACAATCCATTCTAATTCTTTTACACGATACATTCTAATTCATTCGTACGATCCATTCTAATTCATTCGCACGATCCATTCTAATTCATATGCACAAAGGTATCCATTCTAATCCATTCGTAGGATCCATTCTAATTCATTCGCACGATCCATTCTAATTCATTCGTACGATCCATTCTAATTCATTCGTACGATCCATTCTAATTCATTCGTACGATCCCTTCTAATTCATTCGTAAGATCCATTCTAATTCATTCGTACGATCCATTCTAATTCATTCGTACGATCCATTCTAATTCATTCGCACGAATGTATCCATTCTAGTTCATTCGTAGATCCGTTCTAATTCATTCGTACGATCCATTCTAATTCATTCGTACGATCCATTCTCATTCATTCGTATGATCCATTCTAATTAATTCGTATGATCCATTCTAATTCATTCGTACGATCCATTCTAATTCATTCATACAATCCATTCTAATTCATTCGTACGATCTATTCTAATTCACTCATACATTCCATTCTAATACATTCATACGATCCATTCTAATTCATTTGAACGAATATATCCATTCTAATTTATTCGTATGATCCTTCTAATTCCTTCGTACGATCCATTCTAATTCATTCGTACGATCTATTCTAATTCATTCGTACGATCCATTCTAATTCATTCGTACGATCCATTCTAGTTCCATCATACGATCCATTCTAATTCATTCGTACGATCCATTCTAATTCATTCGTACAATCTATTCTGATTCATTCGTACGAATGGATACATTCGTGTGAATGAATTAGAATGGATCGTACGAATGAGTAAGAATGGATCGTACGAATGAAATAGAATGGATTGCCCGAATGAATTAGAATGGATCGTGCGAATGAATTAGAATGGATCGTACGAATGAATTAGAATTGATACATTTGTGCGAATGAATTAGAATGGATCATACGAATGAATTAGAATGGATCGTATGAATGAATTAGAATGGATCGTGCGAATGAATTCGAATGGATCGTACGAATTCATTCTAATTCATTCATACAATCCAATCTAATTCTTTCACACGATCCATTCTAATTCATTCGTACGTTCCATTCTAATTCATTAGCACGATCCATGCTAATTCATTCGTTTGATCAATTCTAATTCATTAGCACGATATATTCTAATTCATTCGTATGATCCATTCTAATTTATTCGCACGATCCATTCTAATTCATTCATAGGATCCATTCTAATTCATTCATACGATCTTTTCTAATTCTTTCGCACGAATGTATCCATTCTAATTCATTCGTACGATCTATTCTAATTCATTCATACGATCCATTCTAATTCATTCGTACGATCCATTCTAATTCATTCGTACGATCCATTCTAATTCTTTCGTACGATCCATTCTAATTCATTCGTACGATCTATTCTAATTCATTCGTACGATCCATTCTAATTCATTCGTACGATCCATTCAAATTCATTCTTACGATCTATTTTAATTCATTCGTACGATCCATTCTAATTTCATTCGTACGATCCATTCTAATTCATTCGCTCGAATGTATCCATTCTAATCCATTCGTACGATCCATTCTAATCCATTCGTACGATCTATTCTAATTCATTCGTACGATCCATTCTAATTTCATTCGTACGATCCATTCTAATTCATTCGCTCGAATGTATCCATTCTAATCCATTCGAACGATCCATTCTAATTCATTCGTATGAATGTAACCATTCTAATTCATTCATTTGATCCATTCTAATTCATTCGTACGATCCATTCTAATTCATTCGTCCGATCCATTCTAATTCATTCGGACGAATGTATCCATTCTAATCCATTCGTAAGATCCATTCTAATTCATTCGTACCATCCATTCTAATTCATTCGTACGATCCATTCTAATTCATTAATATGATCCATTCTAATTCATTCGTACGATCCATTCTAATTCATATGCACAAAGGTATCCATTCTAATTCATTCGTACGATCCATTCTAATTCAGGATCGTACGAATGAATTAGAATGGATACATTCGTGCGAATGAATTAGAATTGATCGTACGAATGAATTAGAATGGATCGTGCGAATGAATTAGAACGGATCGTACGAATGAATTAGAATGGATCGTACGAATGAACTAGAATGGATACATTCGTGCGAATGAATTAGAATGGATCGTACGAATGAATTAGAATGGATCGTACGATCCATTCTAATTCATTCGTACGATCCATTCTAATTCATTCGTACGATCCATTCTAATTCATTCGTACGATCCATCCTAATTCATTCGTACAATCCATTCTATTTCATTCGTACGATCCATTCTTACTCATTCGTATGATCCATTCTAATTCATTCGTATGATCCATTCTAATTCATTCGTACGATCCACTCTAATTCATTCGTACGATCCATTCTAATTCATTCGCACGAATGTATCCATTTCATTCGTATGATCCATTAAAACAGAATGAATTAGAATTAGAATGGATCGTACGAATGAAATAGAATGGATTGTGCGAATGAATTAGAATGGATCATACGAATAAATTAGAATGGATCGTGCGAATGAATTAGAATGGATCGTACGAATGAATTAGAATGGATACATGTGCGAATGAATTAGAATGGATACATTCGTGCGAAAGAATTAGAATAGATCGTATGAATGAATTAGAATGGATCCTATGAATGAATTAGAATGGATCGTGCGAATGAATTAGAATGGATCGTACGAATGAATTAGAATGGATCGTGCTAATGAATTAGAATTGATCGAACGAATGAATTAGCATGGATCGTGCTAATGAATTAGAATGGAACGTACGAATGAATTAGAATGGATCGTGTGAAAGAATTAGAATGGACTGTATGAATGAATTAGAATGAATTCGTACGATCCATTCGAATTCATTCGCACGATCCATTCTAATTCATTCATACGATCCATTCTAATTCATTCATACAATCCATTCTAATTCTTTCACACGATCCATTCTAATTCATTCGTAGGATCCATTCTAATTCATTCGTACGATCCATTCTATTTCATTCGTACGATCCATTCTTACTCATTCGTATGATCCATTCTAATTCATTCGGACGAATGTATCCATTCTAATTTATTCGTACGATCCATTCTAATTTATTCGTACGATCCATTCTAATTCATTCGTACGATCCATTCTAATTTATTCGTCCGATCCATTCTAATTCATTCGCACGAATGTATCCATTCTAATTCATTCGTACGATCCATTCTAATTCATTCGTACGATCCATTCTAATTCATTCGTACGATCCATTCTAATTCATTCGCACGAATCTATCGATTCTAGTTCATTCGTACGATCCATTCTAATTCATTCGTACGATCCATTCTCATTCAGTCGCACGATCCATTCTAATTCATTCGTACGATCCATTCTAATTCATTCATACAATCCATTCTAATTCATTCGCACGAATGTATCCATTCTAATTCATTCGTATACGATCCATTCTAATTCATTCATACGATCCATTCTAATTCACTCATACGATCCATTCTAATACGAATGAATTAGAATGGATCGTGCGAATGAATTAGAATGGATCGTACGAATGAAATAGAATGGATCGTTTGAAAGAATTAGAATGGATCGTACGAATGAATTAGAATGGATCGTGCGAATGAATTAGAATGGATCGTACGAATGAATTAGAATGGATACATTTGTGCGAATGAATTAGAATGGATCGTACGAATGAATTAGAATGGATCGTATGAATGAATTAGAATGGATCGTACGAATGAATTAGAATGGATCGTGCAAATGAATTAGAATGGATCGTACGAATGAATTAGAATGGATCGTACGAATGAACTAGAATGGATACATTCGTGCGAATGAATTAGAATGGATCGTACGAATGAATTAGAATGGATCGTACGAATGAATTAGAATGGATCTTACGAATGAATTAGAATGGATCGTACGAATGAATTAGAATGGATTGTACGAATGAATTAGAATGGATCTTACGAATGAATTAGAATGGATCGTACGAATGAACTAGAATGGATACATTCGTGCGAATGAATTAGAATGGATCGTACGAATGAATTAGAATGGATCGTGTGAAAGAATAAGAATGGATTGTATGAATGAATTAGAATAGATCGTATGAATGAATTAGAATGGATCGTACGAATGAATTAGAATGGATCGTACGAATGAATTAGAATGGATACATTCGTGCGAATGTATTAGAATGGATACATTCGTACGAATGAATTAGAATAGATTGTATGAATGAATTAGAATGGATCCTATGAATGAATTAGAATGGATCGTGCGAATGAATTAGAATGGATCATACGAATGAATTAGAAAAGATCGTACGAATGAATTAGAATGGATCGTACGAAGGAATTAGAATGGATCGTACGAATGAATTAGAATGGATATATTCGTGCAAATGAATTAGAATGGATCGTATGAATGTATTAGAATGGATCGTATGAGTGAATTAGAATGGATCGTATGAATGAATTAGAATGGATTGTATGAATGAATTAGAATGGTTTGTATGAATGAATTAGAATGGATCGTACGAATAAATTAGAATGTATACATTCGTGCGAATGAATTAGAATAGATTTTGTGAATGAATTAGAATGGATCGTACGAATGAATTAGAATGGATCGTACGAATGAATTAGAATGGATCGTACGAATAAATTAGAATGGATACATTCGTCCGAATGAATTAGAATGGATCGTGCGAATGAATTAGAAAGGATCGTACGAATGAATTAGAATGGATCGTACGGATGAATTAGAATGGATCGTACGAATGAACTAGAATGGATACATTCGAGCGAATGAATTAGAATGGATCGTACGAATGAATTAGAATGGATCGTACGATTCATTCTAATTCATTCGTACGATCCATTCTAATACATTCGTACGATTCATGCTAATTCAATCATACGATCCATTCTAATTCATTCATACGATCCATTCTTATTCATTCATACGATCCATTCTAATTCATTGCACAATCCATTCTAATTCATTCGTATGATCCATTCTAATTCATTCGTATGATCCATTCTAACTCATTCGGTGGATCCATTCTAATTCATTCGTACGATCCATTCTAATTCATTCCCTTGATCCATTCTAATTTATTCGTATGATCCATTCTAATTCATTCGTACGATCTATTCTAATTCATTCGCACGAATGTAACCATTCTAATTCATTCATACGATTCATTCTAATTCATTCGTATGAGCTATCCTAATTCATTCGTACGATCCATTCTAATTCATTCGTACGATCCATTGTAATTCATTCATACAATCCATTTAGATTCATTCGCACAAATGTATCCATTCAAATTCATTCGTACGATCCAGTCTAATTCATTCGTACGATCCATTCTAATTCATTCGCACGAATATATCCATTCTAATTCTTTCCTACGATGCATTCTAATTCATTTGTACGATCCATTCTAATTCATTCATTTGATCCATTCTAATTCATTCGTACGATCCATTCTAATTCATTCGTCCGATCCATTCTAATTCATTCGCACGAATGTATCCATTCTAATTCATTCGTACGATCCATTCTAATTTATTCGTACGATCCATTCTAATTCATTCGTAAGATCCATTCTAATTCATTCGTACGATCCATTCTAATTCATTCGTACGATCCATTCTAATTCATTCGTACGATCCATTCTAATTCATTAATATGATCCATTCTAATTCATTCGTACGATCCATTCTAATTCATATGCACAAAGGTATCCATTCTAATTCATTCGTACGATCCATTCTAATTCAGGATCGTACGAATGAATTAGAATGGATACATTCGTGCGAATGAATTAGAATTGATCGTACGAATGAATTAGAATGGATCGTGCGAATGAATTAGAACGGATCGTACGAATAAATTAGAATGGATCGTACGAATGAACTAGAATGGATACATTCGTGCGAATGAATTAGAATGGATCGTACGAATGAATTAGAATGGATCGTACGATCCATTCTAATTCATTCGTACGATCCATTCTAATTCATTCGTACGATCCATCCTAATTCATTCGTACAATCCATTCTATTTCATTCGTACGATCCATTCTTACTCATTCGTATGATCCATTCTAATTCATTCGTATGATCCATTCTAATTCATTCGTACGATCCACTCTAATTCATTCGTACGATCCATTCTAATTCATTCGCACGAATGTATCCATTTCATTCGTATGATCCATTAAAACAGAATGAATTAGAATTAGAATGGATCGTACGAATGAAATAGAATGGATTGTGCGAATGAATTAGAATGGATCATACGAATAAATTAGAATGGATCGTGCGAATGAATTAGAATGGATCGTACGAATGAATTAGAATGGATACATTCGTGCGAATGAATTAGAATGGATACATTCGTGCGAAAGAATTAGAATAGATCGTATGAATGAATTAGAATGGATCCTATGAATGAATTAGAATGGATCGTGCGAATGAATTAGAATGGATCGTACGAATGAATTAGAATGGATCGTGCTAATGAATTAGAATTGATCGAACGAATGAATTAGCATGGATCGTGCTAATGAATTAGAATGGAACGTACAAATGAATTAGAATGGATCGTGTGAAAGAATTAGAATGGATTGTATGAATGAATTAGAATGAATTCGTACGATCCATTCGAATTCATTCACACGATCCATTCTAATTCATTCATACGATCCATTCTAATTCATTCATACAATCCATTCTAATTCTTTCACACGATCCATTCTAATTCATTCGTAGGATCCATTCTAATTCATTCGTACAATCTATTCTATTTCATTCGTACGATCCATTCTTACTCATTCGTATGATCCATTCTAATTAATTCGGATGAATGTATCCATTCTAATTTATTCGTACGATCCATTCTAATTCATTCGTACGATCCATTCTAATTCATTCGTCCGATCCATTCTAATTCATTCGCACGAATGTATCCATTCTAATTCATTCGTACGATCCATTCTAATTCATTCGTACGATCCATTCTAATTCATTCGCACGAATGTATCCATTCTAGTTTATTCGTACGATCCATTCTAATTCATTCGTACGATCCATTCTCATTCAGTCGCACGATCCATTCTAATTCATTCGTACGATCCATTCTAATTCATTCATACAATCCATTCAAATTCATTCGCACGAATGTATCCATTCTAATTCATTCGTATACGATCCATTCTAATTCATTCGCACGAATGTATCCATTCTAATTCATTCATACGATCCATTCTAATTCACTCATACGATCCATTCTAATACGAATGAATTAGAATGGATCGTACGAATGAAATAGAATGGATCGTTTGAAAGAATTAGAATGGAT
Organism: Chamaelirium japonicum; assembly: GCA_947650365.1. NCBI lineage: Eukaryota > Viridiplantae > Streptophyta > Magnoliopsida > Liliales > Melanthiaceae > Chamaelirium > Chamaelirium japonicum. The sequence continues at coordinate 98,268,898 of OX393551.1, forward strand.
CGTACGAATGAATTATAATGAATCGTGCGAATGAATTAGAATGGATCGTACGAATGAATTAGAATGGATACATTTGTGCGAATGAATTAGAATGGATCGTACGAATGAATTAGAATGGATCGTACGAATGAATTAGAATGGATCGTGCGAATGAATTAGAATGGATCGTATGAATGAATTAGAATGGATCGTACGAATGAACTAGAATGGATACATTCGTGCGAATGAATTAGAATGGATCGTACGAATGAATTAGAATGGATCATACGAATAAATTAGAATGGATCTTACGAATGAATTGGAATGGATCGTACGAATGAATTAGAATAGATCGTACGAATGAATTAGAATAGATACATTCGTGCGAATGAATTAGAATGGATCGGACGAATGAATTAGAATGGATCGTACGAATGAATTAGAATGGATACATTCGTCCGAATGAATTAGAATGGATCATACGAATGAGTAAGAATGGATCGTACTAATTCTAATTCATTCATACAATCCATTCTAATTCTTTCACACGATCCATTCTAATTCATTTGTAGGATCCATTCTAATTCATTCGTACAATCTATTCTATTTCATTCATACGATCCATTCTTACTCATTCGTATGATCCATTCTAATTCATTCGGACGAATGTATCCATTCTAATTTATTCCTACGATCCATTCTAATTCATTCGTACGATCCATTCTAATTCATTCGTACGATCCATTCTTACTTATTCGTATGATCCATTCTAATTCATTCGTACGACCATTCTAATTCATTCGTACAATCCATTCTAATTCATTCACACTATCTATTCTATTTTATTCGTACGATCCATTCTAATTCATTCGTACGATCGTACGAATGAATTAGAATGGATCGTACGGAATGAATTAGAATGGATTGTATGAATGAATTAGAATGGATCGTACAAATGAACTAGATTGGATACATTCGTGCGAATGAATTAGAATGGATCGTACGAATGAATTAGAATGGATTGTACGAATAAATTAGAATGGATCTTACGAATGAATTAGAATGGATCGTACGAATAAATTAGAATGGATCGTACGAATGAATTAGAATGGATACATTCGTGCGAATGAATTAGAATGGATCGGACAAATGAATTAGAATGGATCGTACGAATGAATTAGAATGGATCAAATGAATGAATTAGAATGGATCGTACGAATGAATTAGAATGCATCGTAGGAAAGAATTAGAATGGATATATTCGTGCGAATGAATTAGAATGGATCGTACGAATGAATTAGACTGGATCGTACGAATGAATTTGAATGGATACATTGGTGCGAATGAATCTAAATGGATTGTATGAATGAATTACAATGGATCGTACGAATGAATTAGAATGGATCGTACGAATGAATTAGGATAGCTCATACGAATGAATTAGAATGAATCGTATGAATGAATTAGAATGGTTACATTCGTGCGAATGAATTAGAATAGATCGTACGAATGAATTAGAATGGATCATACGAAGAAATTACAATGGATCATGGGAATGAATTAGAATGGATCGTACGAATGAATTAGAATGGATCCACCGAATGAGTTAGAATGGATCATACGAATGAATTAGAATGGATTATACGAATGAATTAGAATGGATTGTGCAATGAATTAGAATGGATCGTATGAATGAATAAGAATGGATCATAAGAATGAATTAGAATGGATCGTACGAATGAATTAGCATGAATCGTACGAATGTATTAGAATGGATCGTACGAATGAATTAGAATGAATCGTACGATCCATTCTAATTCATTCGTACGATCCATTCTAATTCATTCGCACGAATGTATCCATTCTAGTTCATTCGTACGATCCATTCTAATTCATTCGTACGATCCATTCTAATTCATTCGCACGATCCTTTCTCATTCATTCGCACGATCCATTCTAATTCATTCGGACGAATGTATCCATTCTAATTTATTCGTACGATCCATTCTAATTCATTCGTCCGATCCATTCTAATTCATTCGCACGAATGTATGCATTCTAATTTATTCGTACGATCCATTCTAATTCGTTCATACGAACCATTCTAATTCATTCATACAATCCATTCTAATTCATTCATACGATCCATTCTAATTCACTCATACGATCCATTCTAATACATTCATACGATCCATTTTAATTCATTTGCACGAATATATCCATTCTAATTCATTCGTACGATCCATTCTAATTCCTTCGTACGATCCATTCTAATTCATTCGTACGATCTTTTCTAATTCATTCGTATGATCCATTCTAATTCATTCGCACGATCCATTCTAATTCATTCATAGGATCCATTCTAATTCATTCATACAATCTATTCTAATTCATTCGCACGAATATATCCATTCTAATTCATTCACACGAATGTATCCATTCTAATTCATTCGTACGATCCATTCTAATTCATTCGTACGATCCATTCTAATTCATTCATACGATCTATTCTAATTCATTCATACAATCCATTCTTATTCTTTCAAACGATCCATTCTAATTCATTCGTACGATCCATTCTAATTCATTCGCACGAATGTATCCATTCTAGTTCATTCGTACGATCCATTCTAATTCATTCGTAAGATCCATTCTAATTCATTCGTACGATCCATTCTAATTCATTCGTACGATCCATTCTAATTCATTCGTAAGATCCATTCTAATTCATTCGTACGATCCATTCTAATTCATTCGTACGATCCATTCTAATTCATTCGTACGAATGTATCCATTCTAGTTCATTCGTACGATCCATTCTAATTTATTCGTACGATCCATTCTAATTCATTCGTACGATCCATTCTAATTCATTCGTACGATCGATTCTAATTCATTCATACGATCCATTCTAATTCATTCGTACGATCCATTCTAATTCATTCGTATGATCCATTCTAATTTATTCGTTCAAATATATCCATTTATGATCCATTCTAATTCATTCGCACAATCCATTCTATTTCATTCGTACGATCCATTCTTACTTATTGGTACGATCCATTCTAATTCATTCGCACGAATGTATCCATTCTAATTCATTCGTATGAATCCATTCTAATTCATTCGTACGATCCCTTCTAATTCATTCGCACGATCTATTCTAATTCATTCGTACGATCCATTCTAATTCATTCGCACGAATGTATCCATTCTAATTCATTCGTACGATCCATTCTAATTCATTCGTACGATCCATTCTAATTCATTCGAAAGAATGTATCCATTCTAGTTCATTCGTACGATCCATTATAATTCATTCGTACGATCCATTCTAATTCATTCGCACAATCCATTCTAATTGATTAGCACGATCCATGCTAATTCATTCGTTCGATGAATTCTAATTCATTCGCACGATCCATTCTAATTCATTCATACAATCCATTCTAATTCTTTCACACGATCCATTCTAATTCATTCGTACGTTCCATTCTAATTGATTAGCACGATCCATGCTAATTCATTCGTCCGATCCATTCTAATTCATTCGCACGAATGTATCCATTCTAATTCATTCGTACGGTCCATTCTAATTCATTCGCACAATCCATTCTATTACATTCCTACGATCCATTCTTACTCATTTGTATGATCCATTATGGATACATTCGTGCGAATGAATTAGAATGGATCATACGAATGAGTAAGAAGGGATCGTACGAATGAAATAGAATAGATTGTACGAATGAATTAGAATGGATACTACGAATGAATTAGAATAGATCGTGTGAATGAATTAGAATGGATTGTATGAATGAATTAGAATGAATTCGTACGATCCATTCGAATTCATTCGCACGATCCATTCTAATTCATTCATACGATCCATTCTAATTCATTCGGACGAATGTATCCATTTTAATTTATTCGTACGATCCATTCTAATTCATTCGTACGATCCATTCTAATTCATTCGTACGATCCATTCTAATTCATTCATAAGATCCATTCTAATTCATTCGTACGATCCATTCTAATTCATTCGTACGATCCATTATAATTCATTCGCACGAATGTATCCATTCTAGTTCATTCGTACGATCCATTCTAATTCATTCGTACGATCCATTCTAATTCATTCATACGATCCATTCTAATTCATTCGTACGATCCATTCCAATTCATTCGCACAATCCATTCTATTTCATTCGTTCGATCAATTCGTGCGAATGAATTAGAATGGATCATACGAATGAGTAAGAATGGATCGTACGAATGAAATAGAATGGATTGTACGAATGAATTAGAATGGATTCGTACGAATGAATTAGAATGGATACATTCGTGCGAATGAATTAGAATGGATCGTACCAATGAGTAAGAATGGATCGTACGAATGAAATAGAATGGATTGTGCGAATGAATTAGAATGGATCGTACGAATGAATTAGAATGGATCGTGTGAAAGAATTAGAATGGATTGTATGAATGAATTAGAATAGATCATATGAATGAATTAGAATGGATCGTACGACCATTCTAATTCATTCATACGATCCATTCTAATTCATTCGTACGATCCATTCTAATTCATTCGCACAAATGTATCCATTCTAATTCATTCGTACGATCCATTCTAATTCATTCGCACGATCCATTCTAATTCATTCGTACGATCCATTCTAATTCTTTCACATGATCCATTCTAATTCATTCGTACGATCCATTCTAATTCATTCGCACGATCCATTCTAATTCATTCGTACGATCCATTCTAATTCATTCATACGATCCATTCTAATTCATTCGTACGATCCATTCTAATTCATTCGCACAAATGTATCCATTCTAATTCATTCGTACGATCCATTCTAATTCATTCGCACGATCCATTCTAATTCATTCGTACGATCCATTCTAATTTATTCGTACGATCCATTCTAATTCATTCGTATGATCCACTCTAATTAATTCGTATGATCCATTCTAATTCATTCGTACGATCCATTCTAATTCATTCATACAAGCCATTCTAATTCATTCGCACGAATGTATCCATTCTAATTAATTCGTACGATCCATTCTAATTCATTCGTATGATCTATTCTTATTCATTCGCACGATCCAGTCTAATTGATTCGCACGATCCATTCTAATTCATTTGCACGAATGTATCCATTCTAATTCATTCGTACGATTCATTCTAATTCATTAATATGATCCATTCTAATTCATTCGTACGATCCATTCTAATTCATATGCACAAAGATATCCATTCTAATTCATTCGTACGATCCATTCTAATTCAGGATCGTACGAATGAATTAGAATGGATACATTCGTGCGAATGAATTAGAATTGATCGTACGAATGAATTAGAATTTATCGTGTGAATGAATTAGAATGGATCGTACGAATGAATTAGAATGTATCTTACGAATGAACTAGAATGGATACATTCGTGCGAATGAATTAGAATGGATCATACGAATGAATTAGAATGGATCGTACGAATGAATTAGAATGGATCTTACGAATGAATTAGAATGGATCGTACAAATGAATTAGAATAGATCGTACGAATGAATTAGAATGGATACATTCGTGCGAATGAATTAGAATGGATCGGACGAATGAATTAGAATGGATCGTACGAATGAATTAGAATGGATCAAATGAATGAATTAGAATGGATCGTACGAAAGAATTAGAATGGATACATTCGTGTGAATGAATTAGAATGGATCGGACGAATTAATTAGAATAGATCATACGAATGAATTAGAATGGATCGTACGAAGGAATTAGAATGGATCGTACGAATGAATTAGAATGGATATATTCGTGCAAATGAATTAGAATAGATTGTATGAATGTATTAGAATGGATCATATGAGTGAATTAGAATGGATCGTACGAATGAATTAGAATGGATCGTATGAATGAATTAGAATGGATACATTCGTGTGAATGAATTAGAATGGATCGCATGAATAAATTAGAATAGATTTTGTGAATGAATTAGAACTGATCATACGAATGAATTAGAATGGATACATTCGTGCGAATGAATTAGAATGGATTGTATGAATGAATTAGAATGGATCATACGAATGAATTAGAATGGATCGTATGAGTGAATTAGAATGGATACGAAGGAATTAGAATGGATCGTACGAAGGAATTAGAATGGATCATACGAATAAAATAGAATGGATCGTACGAAGGAATTAGAATGGATCGTACGAAGGAATTAGAATAGATCGTACGAATAAATTAGAAAGGATTTATTCGTGCAAATGAATTAGAATAGATCGTATGAATGAATTAGAATGGATCGTATGAGTGAATTAGAACGGATAGTACGAATGAAGTAGAATGGATCGTATGAATGAATTAGAATGGATACATTTGTGCGAATGAATTAGAATGGATCGTACGAATGAATTAGAATGGATCGTACGAATGAATTAGAATGGATACATTCGTGCGAATGAATTAGAATGGATCGGACGAATGAATTAGAATGGATCGTACAAATGAATTAGAATGGATCAAATGAATGAATTAGAATGGTTACATTCATGCGAATGAATTAGAATGGATCGTACGAATGGATTAGAATGGATCGCACGAATGGATTAGAATGGATACATTCGAGCGAATGAATTAGAATGGATCGTACGAATGAATTAGAATGGATCGTACGAATGGATTAGAATGGATCCTACGAATGGATTAGAATGGATACCTTTCTGCATATGAATTAGAATGGATCGTACGAATGAATTAGAATGGATCGTACGAATGAATTAGAATGGATCGTGCTAATGAATTAGAATTGATCGAATGAATGAATTAGCATGGATCGTGCTAATGAATTAGAATGGAACGTACGAATGAATTAGAATGGATCGTGTGAAAGAATTAGAATGGATTGTACGGAATGAATTAGAATGGATTGTATGAATGAATTAGAATGGATACATTCGTGCGAATGAATTAGAATGGATCATACGAATGAGTAAGAATGGATCGTACGAATGAAATAGAATGGATTGTACGAATGAATTAGAATGGATCGTACAAATGAATTAGAATGGATCGTACGAATGAATTAGAATGGATCATACGAATAAATTAGAATGGATCGTGTGAAAGAATTAGAATGGATTGTTTGCATGAATTAGAATAGATCGTATGAATGAATTAGAATGGATCATACGAATGAATTAGAATGGATCGTACGAAAGAACTAGAATGGATACATTCGTGCGAATGAATTAGAATGGATCGTACGAATGAATTAGAATGGATCGTACGAATGAATTAGAATGGATCTTACGAATGAATTAGAATGGAACGTACGAATGCACGATCAATGCTAATTCATTCGTTCGATCAATTCTAATTCATTAGCACGATCCATTCTAATTCATTCGTACGATTCATTCTAATTCATTCGCACGATCCATTATAATTCATTCGTACGATCCATTCTAATTCTTTCACACGATCCATTCTAATTCATTCGTACGATCCATTCTAATTCATTCGTACGATCCATTCTAATTCATTCGTACGATCCATTCTAATTCCTTCGTACGATCCATTCTAATTCATTCATACAATCTATTCTAATTCATTCATACAATCCATTCTAATTCTTTCACACGATCCATTCTAATTCATTCGTACGATCCATTCTAATTCATTCATACAATCCATTCTATTTCTTTCACACGATCCATTCTAATTTATTCGTACGTTCCATTCTAATTCATTAGCACGATCCATGTTAATTCATTCGTTCGATCAATTCTAATTCATTAGCACGATCCATTCTAATTCATTCGTACGATCCATTCTAATTCATACGCACGATCCATTCTAATTCATTCATAGGATCCATTCTAATTCATTCATACGATCTATTCTAATTCTTTCGCATGAATGTATCCATTCTAATTCATTCGCACGAATGTATCCATTCTAATTCATTCGTACGATCCATTCTAATTCATTTGTACGATCCATTCTAATTCATTCGTACGATCCATTCTAATTCATTCATACGATCTATTCTAAATCATTCATACAATCCATTCTAATTCTTTCACACGATCCATTCTAATTCATTCGTACGATCCATTCTAATTCATTCGCACAATCCATTCTATTTCATTCGTACGATCCATTCTTACTCATTGGTACGATCCATTCTAATTCATTCGCACGAATGTATCCATTCTAATTCATTCGTACGAATCCATTCTAATTCATTCGTACAATCTATACTATTTCATTCGTACGATCCATTCTTACTCATTCGTATGATCTATTCTAATTCATTCGCACGAATGTATCCATTCTAAATCATTCGTACCATCCATTCTAATTCATTCGTACGATCCATTCTAAATCATTCGTACAATCCATTCTATTTCATTCGTACGGTCAATTCTAATTCATTAGCACGATCCATTCTAATTCATTCGTACGATCCATTTAAATTCATTCGCACGATCCATTCTAATTCATTCGTACAATCCATTCTATTTCATTCGTACGATCCATTCTTACTCATTCGTATGATCCATTCTAATTCATTCGGACGAATGTATCCATTCTAATTTATTCGTACGATCCATTCTAATTCATTCGTACGATCCATTCTAATTCATTCGCACGATCCATTCTAATTCATTCGTACGATCCATTCTAATTCATTCATACGATCCATTCTAATTCATTCGTACGATCCATTCTAATTCATTCGCACAAATGTATCCATTCTAATTCATTCGTACGATCCATTCCAATTCATTCGCACGATCCATTCTAATTCATTCGTATGATCCATTCTAATTCATTCGTACGATCCGTTCTAATTCATTCGTATGATCCATTCTAATTAATTAGCACGATCCATTCTAATAGATTCATACGATCCATTCTAGAATGGATACATTCATGCGAATGAATTAGAATGGATACATTCGTGCGAAAGAATTAGAATAGATCGTATGAATGAATTAGAATGGATCCTATGAATGAATTAGAATGGATCGTGCTAATGAATTAGAATTGATCGAACGAATGAATTAGCATGGATCGTGCTAATGAATTAGAATGGATCGTACGAATGAATTAGAATGGATCGTGTGAAAGAATTAGAATGGATTGTATGAATAAATTAGAATGGATCGTACGAATGAATTAGAATGGATCGTAAGAAGGAACCAATCCATTCTAATTCATTCGCACGATTGTATCTATTCTAATCCATTCGTACGATCCATTCTAATCCATTCGTACGATCCATTCTAATTCATTCGCATGAATGTAACCATTCTAATTCATTCATTTGATCCATTCTAATTCATTCGTACGATCCATTCTAATTCATTCGTCCGATCCATTCTAATTCATTCGCACGAATGTATCCATCCTAATTTATTCGTACGATCCATTCTAATTCATTCTAATTCTTTCACACGATCCATTCTAATTCATTCGTAAGATCCATTCTAATTCATTCGTACAATCTATTCTATTTCATTCGTACGATCCATTCTTACTCATTCGTATGATCCATTCTAATTCATTCAGACGAATGTATCCATTCTAATTCATTCGTACGATCCATTCTAATTCATTCGTACGATCCATTCTAATTCATTCGCATGAATGTATCCATTCTAGTTCATTCGTACTATCCATTCTAACTCATTCGTACGATCCATTCTAATTCATTCGCACGATCCATTCTAATCCATTCGTACGATCCATTCTAATTCATTCATACGATCCATTCTAATTCATTCGTACGATCCATTCTAATTCATTCGCACAAATGTATCCATTCTAATTCATTCGTACGATCCATTCTAATTCATTCGCACGATCCATTCTAATTCATTCGTACGATCCATTCTAATTCTTTCACACGATCCATTCTAATTCATTCGTACGATCCATTCTAATTCATTCGTGCAATCCATTCTATTTCATTCGTACGATCCATTCTTACTCATTCGTACGATCCATTCTAATTCATTCACACGAATGTATCCATTCGTACGAATGAATTAGAATAGATTGTACGAATGAATTAGAATGGATCGTACGAATGAATTAGAATGGATCGTACGAAGGAATTAGAATGGATCGTACGAATGAATTAGAATGGATCGTACGAATGAATTAGAATAGATCGTACGAATGAATTAGAATGGATCGTACGAAGGAATTAGAATGGATCGTACGAATGAATTAGAATGGATATATTCATGCAAATGAATTAGAATGGATCATATGAATGTATTAGAATGGATCCTATGAGTGAATTAGAATGGATTGTACGAATGAATTAGAATGGATCGTACGAATGAATTAGAATGGATCATACGAATGAATTAGAATGGATCATACGAATGAGTAAGAATGGATCGTACGAATGAATTAGAATGGATCGTACCAATAAATTAGAATAGATTGTGCGAATAAATTAGAATGGATCGTACGAATGAATTAGAATGGATCATATTAATGAATTAGAATGGATCGTACGAATGAATTAGAATGGATACATTCGTGCACGATCCTTTCTAATTCATTTGCATGATCCATTCTAATTCCTTCGTACGATCCATTCTAATTCCTTCGTACAAATCCATTCTAATTCTTTCACACGATCCATTCTAATTCATTCATACGATCCATTCTAATTCATTCGTACAATCCATTCTATTTCATTCGTACGATCCATTCTTACTCATTCGTACGATCCATTCTAATTCATTCACACGAATGTATCCATTCGTACGAATGAATTAGAATAGATTGTACGAATGAATTAGAATGGATCGTACGAATGAATTAGAATGGATCGTATGAATGAATTAGAATAGATCGTACGAATGAATTAGAATGGATCGTACGAAGGAATTAGAATGGATAGTACGAATGAATTAGAATGGATATATTCGTGCAAATGAATTAGAATGGATCGTACGAATGAATTAGAATGGATCGTACGAATAAATTAGAATGGATACATTCATCCGAATGAATTAGAATGGATCATACGAATGAGTAAGAATGGATCGTACGAATGAATTAGAATGGATCGTATGAATGAATTAGAATGGATACATTCGTGCGAATGAATTCGAATGGATCGGACGAATGAATTAGAATGGATACATTCGTGCGAATGAATTCGAATGGATCGGACGAATGAATTAGAATGGATCGTACGAATGAATTAGAATAGATCAAATGAATGAATTAAAATGGTTACATTCATGCGAATGGATTAGAATGGATCGTACGAATGGATTAGAATGGATACATTCTTGCGAATGAATTAGAATGGATTGTATGAATGAATTAGAATGGATCGTACGAATGAATTAGAATGGATCGTATGAGTGAATTAGAATGGATACGAAGGAATTAGAATGGATCGTACGAAGGAATTAGAATGGATCATACGAATGAAATAGAATGGATCGTACGAAGGAATTAGAATGGATCGTATGAAGGAATTAGAATGGATCGTACAAATGAATAAGAATTGATATATTCGTGCAAATGAATTAGAATAGATCGTATGAATGAACTAGAATGGATCGTATGAGTGAATTAGAACGGATAGAACGAATGAAGTAGAATAGATCGTATGAATGAATTAGAATGGATACATTCGTGCGAATGAATTAGAATGGATCGTATGAATGAATTAGAATAGATTGTGCGAATGAATTAGAATGGATCGTACGAATGAATTAGAATGGATACATTCGTGCGAATAAATTAGAATGGATTGTAAGAATGAATTAGAATGGATCGTACGAATGAATTAGAATGGATCGTACGAATGAATTAGAATAGATTGCGCGAATGAATTAGAATGGATCGTGCGAATGAAATAGAATGGATACAAATAAATTAGAATGGATCATACGAATGAATTAGAATGACGATCCATTCTTACTCATTCGTATGATCCATTCTAATTTATTCGCACGAATGTATCCATTCTAATTCATTCACACGAATGTATCCATTCTAATTCATTCGTACGTCTAATTCATTCGTACCGTCCATTCTAATTCATTCGGACAATCCATTCTATTTCATTCGTACGATCCATTCTTACTCATTCGTATGATCCATTATGGATACATTCGTGCGAATGAATTAGAATGGATCATATGAATGAGTAAGAATGGATCGTACGAAAGAAATAGAATGGATTGTGCGAATGAATTAGAATGGATCGTACGAATGAATTAGAATGGATCGTGTGAAAGAATTAGAATGGATTGTATGAATGAATTAGAATAGATCGTATGAATGAATTAGAATGGATCGTGCGAATGAATTAGAATGTATCGTACGAATGAACTAGAATGGATACATTCGTGCGAATGAATTAGAATGGATCATACGAATTAATTAGAATGGATCGTACGAATGAATTAGAATGGATCTTACGAATGAATTAGAATGGATCGTACGAATGAATTAGAATGGATCGTACGAATGAATTAGAATGGATACATTCGTGCGAATGAATTAGAATGGATCGGACGAATGAATTAGAATGGATCGTACGAATGAATTAGAATGGATCAAATAGAATGGATCGTACGAATGAATTAGAATGGATACATTCGTGTGAATGAATTAGAATGGATCGGACGAATTAATTAGAATAGATCATACGAATGATTTAGAATGGATCGTACGAAGGAATTAGAATGGATCGTACGAATGAATTAGAATGGATATATTCGTGCAAATGAATTAGAATAGATTGTATGAATGTATTAGAATGGATCATATGAGTGAATTAGAATGGATCGTACGAATGAATTAGAATGGATCGTATGAATGAATTAGAATGGATACATTCGTGTGAATGAATTAGAATGGATCGTATGAATAAATTAGAATAGATTTTGTGAATGAATTAGAACTGATCATACGAATGAATTAGAATGGATACATTCGTGCGAATGAATTAGAATGGATTGTATGAATGAATTAGAATGGATCGTACGAATGAATTAGAATGGATCGTATGAGTGAATTAGAATGGATACGAAGGAATTAGAATGGATCGTACGAAGGAATTAGAATGGATCATACGAATAAAATAGAATGGATCGTACGAAGGAATTAGAATGGATCGCACGAAGGAATTAGAATAGATCGTACGAATGAATTAGAATGGATTTATTCGTGCAAATGAATTAGAATAGATCGTATGAATGAATTAGAATGGATCGTATGAGTGAATTAGAACGGATAGTACGAATGAAGTAGAATGGATCGTATGAATGAATTAGAATGGATACATTTGTGCGAATGAATTAGAATGGATCATATGAATGAATTAGAATGGATCGTACGAATGAATTAGAGTGGATACATTCGTGCGAATGAATTAGAATGGATCGGACGAATGAATTAGAATGGATCGTACAAATGAATTAGAATGGATCAAATGAATGAATTAGAATGGTTACATTCATGCGAATGAATTAGAATGGATCGTACGAATGGATTAGAGTGGATCGTACGAATGGATTAGAATGGATACATTCGAGCGAATGAATTAGAATGGATCGTACGAATGAATTAGAATGGATCGTACGAATGGATTAGAATGGATCCTACGAATGGATTAGAATGGATACCTTTCTGCATATGAATTAGAATGGATCGTACGAATGAATTAGAATGGATCGTACGAATGAATTAGAATGGATCGTGCTAATGAATTAGAATTGATCGAATGAATGAATTAGCATGGATCGTGCTAATGAATTAGAATGGAACGTACGAATGAATTAGAATGGATCGTGTGAAAGAATTAGAATGGATTGTACGGAATGAATTAGAATGGATTGTATGAATGAATTAGAATGGATACATTCGTGCGAATGAATTAGAATAGATCATACGAATGAGTAAGAATGGATCGTACGAATGAAATAGAATGGATTGTACGAATGAATTAGAATGGATCGTACAAATGAATTAGAATGGATCGTACGAATGAATTAGAATGGATCATACGAATAAATTAGAATGGATCGTGTGAAAGAATTAGAATGGATTGTATGAATGAATTAGAATAGATCGTATGAATGAATTAGAATGGATCGTACGAATGAATTAGAATGGATCGTATGAATGAACTAGAATGGATACATTCGTGCGAATAAATTAGAATGGATCGTACGAATGAATTAGAATGGATCGTACGAATGAATTAGAATAGATCTTACGAATGAATTAGAATGGAACGTACGAATGCACGATCCATGCTAATTCATTCGTTCGATCAATTCTAATTCATTAGCACGATCCATTCTAATTCATTCGTACGATTCATTGTAATTCATTCGCACGATCCATTCTAATTCATTCGTACGATCCATTCTAATTCTTTCACACGATCCATTCTAATTCATTCGTACGATCCATTCTAATTCATTCGTACGATCCATTCTAATTCATTCGTAGGATCCATTCTAATTCCTTCGTACGATCCATTCTAATTCATTCATACAATCTATTCTAATTCATTCATACAATCTATTCTAATTCTTTCACACGATCCATTCTAATTCATTCGTACGATCCATTCTAATTCATTCATACAATCCATTCTAATTCTTTCACACGATCCATTCTAATTCATTCGTACGTTCCATTCTAATTCATTAGCACGATCCATGTTAATTCATTCGTTCGATCAATTCTAATTCATTAGCACGATCCATTCTAATTCATTCGTACGATCCATTCTAATTCATACGCACGATCCATTCTAATTCATTCATAGGATCCATTCTAATTCATTCATACGATCTATTCTAATTCTTTCGCACGAACGTATCCATTCTAATTCATTCGCACGAATGTATCCATTCTAATTCATTCGTACGATCCATTCTAATTCATTCGTACGATCCATTCTAATTCATTCGTACGATCCATTCTAATTCATTCATACGATCTATTCTAATTCATTCATACAATCCATTCTAATTCTTTCACACGATCCATTCTAATTCATTCGTACGATCCATTCTAATTCATTCGCACAATCCATTCTATTTCATTCGTACGATCCATTCTTACTCATTGGTATGATCCATTCTAATTCATTTGCACGAATGTATCCATTCTAATTCATTCGTACGAATCCATTCTAATTCATTCGTACAATCTATTCTATTTCATTCGTACGATCCATTCTTACTCATTCGTATGATCCATTCTAATTCATTCGCACGAATGTATCCATTCTAAATCATTCGTACCATCCATTCTAATTCATTCGTACGATCCATTCTAAATCATTCGTACAATCCATTCTATTTCATTCGTACGATCAATTCTAATTCATTAGCACGATCCATTCTAAGTCATTCGTACGATCCATTCAAATTCTTTCGCCCGATCCATTCTAATTCATTCGTACAATCCATTCTATTTCATTCGTACGATCCATTCTAATTCATTCGTACGATCCATTCTAATTCATTCGTACGATCCATTGTAATTCATTCATACAATCCATTCTAATTCATTCGCACAATCCATTCTAATCCATTGTAATTCATTCATACGATCCATTCTAATTCATTCGTACGATCCATTCTAATTCATTCGCACAAATGTATCCATTCTAATTCATTCGTACGATCCATTCTAATTCATTCGCACGATCCATTCTAATTCATTCGTACGATCCATTCTAATTCTTTCACACGATCCATTCTAATTCATTCGTACGATCCATTCAAATTCATTCGCACGATCCATTCTAATTCATTCGTACAATCCATTCTATTTCATTCGTACGATCCATTCTTACTCATTCGTATGATCCATTCTAATTCATTCGGACGAATGTATCCATTCTAATTTATTCGTACGATCCATTCTAATTCATTCGTACGATCCATTCTAATTCATTCGCACGATCCATTCTAATTCATTCGTACGATCCATTCTAATTCATTCATACGATCCATTCTAATTCATTCGTACGATCCATTCTAATTCATTCGCACAAATGTATCCATTCTAATTCATTCGTACGATCCATTCCAATTCATTCGCACGATCCATTCTAATTCATTCGTACGATCCATTCTAATTCATTCGTACGATCCATTCTAATTCATTCGCATGATCCATTCTAATTAATTAGCATGATCCATTCTAATAGATTCATACGATCCATTCTAGAATGGATACATTCATGCGAATGAATTAGAATGGATACATTCGTGCGAAAGAATTAGAATAGATCGTATGAATGAATTAGAATGGATCCTATGAATGAATTAGAATGGATCGTGCTAATGAATTAGAATTGATCGAACGAATGAATTAGCATGGATCGTGCTAATGAATTAGAATGGATCGTACGAATGAATTAGAATGGATCGTGTGAAAGAATTAGAATGGATTGTATGAATAAATTAGAATGGATCGTACGAATGAATTAGAATGGATCGTAAGAAGGAACCAATCCATTCTAATTCATTCGCACGAATGTATCCATTCTAATCCATTCGTACGATCCATTCTAATCCATTCGTACGATCCATTCTAATTCATTCGCATGAATGTAACCATTCTAATTCATTCATTTGATCCATTCTAATTCATTCGTACGATCCATTCTAATTCATTCGTCCGATCCATTCTAATTCATTCGCACAAAGGTATCCATCCTAATTTATTCGTACGATCCATTCTAATCCATTCTAATTCTTTCACACGATCCATTCTAATTCATTCGTAAGATCCATTCTAATTCATTCGTACAATCTATTCTATTTCATTCGTACGATCCATTCTTACTCATTCGTATGATCCATTCTAATTCATTCAGACGAATGTATCCATTCTAATTCATTCGTACGATCCATTCTAATTCATTCGTACGATCCATTCTAATTCATTCGCATGAATGTATCCATTCTAGTTCATTCGTACCATCCATTCTAATTCATTCGTACGATCCATTCTAATTCATTCGCACGATCCATTCTAATCCATTCGTACGATCCATTCTAATTCATTCATACGATCCATTCTAATTCATTCGTACGATCCATTCTAATTCATTCGCACAAATGTATCCATTCTAATTCATTCGTACGATCCATTCTAATTCATTCGCACGATCCATTCTAATTCATTCGTACGATCCATTCTAATTCTTTCACACGATCCATTCTAATTCATTCGTACGATCCATTCTAATTCATTCGTGCAATCCATTCTATTTCATTCGTACGATCCATTCTTACTCATTCGTACGATCCATTCTAATTCATTCACACGAATGTATCCATTCGTACGAATGAATTAGAATAGATTGTACGAATGAATTAGAATGGATCGTACGAATGAATTAGAATGGATCGTACGAAGGAATTAGAATGGATCGTACGAATGAATTAGAATGGATCGTACGAATGAATTAGAATAGATCGTACGAATGAATTAGAATGGATCGTACGAAGGAATTAGAATGGATCGTACGAATGAATTAGAATAGATATATTCATGCAAATGAATTAGAATGGATCATATGAATGTATTAGAATGGATCCTATGAGTGAATTAGAATGGATTGTACGAATGAATTAGAATGGATCGTACGAATGAATTAGAATGGATCATACGAATGAATTAGAATGGATCATACGAATGAGTAAGAATGGATCGTACGAGTGAATTAGAATGGATCGTACCAATAAATTAGAATAGATTGTGCGAATAAATTAGAATGGATCGTACGAATGAATTAGAATGGATCATATTAATGAATTAGAATGGATCGTACGAATGAATTAGAATGGATACATTCGTGCACGATCCTTTCTAATTCATTTGCATGATCCATTCTAATTCCTTCGTACGATCCATTCTAATTCCTTCGTACAAATCCATTCTAATTCTTTCACACGATCCATTCTAATTCATTCATACGATCCATTCTAATTCATTCGTACAATCCATTCTATTTCATTCGTACGATCCATTCTTACTCATTCGTACGATCCATTCTAATTCATTCACACGAATGTATCCATTCGTACGAATGAATTAGAATAGATTGTACGAATGAATTAGAATGGATCGTACGAATGAATTAGAATGGATCGTACGAAGGAATTAGAATGGATCGTGCGAATGAATTAGAATGGATCATACGAATGAATTAGAATAGATCGTACGAATGAATTAGAATGGATCGTACGAAGGAATTAGAATGGATAGTACGAATGAATTAGAATGGATATATTCGTGCAAATGAATTAGAATGGATCGTACGAATGAATTAGAATGGATCGTACGAATAAATTTGAATGGATACATTCATCCGAATGAATTAGAATGGATCATACGAATGAGTAAGAATGGATCGTACGAATGAATTAGAATGGATCGTATGAATGAATTAGAATGGATACATTCGTGCGAATGAATTCGAATGGATCGGACGAATGAATTAGAATGGATACATTCGTGCGAATGAATTCGAATGGATCGGACGAATGAATTAGAATGGATCGTACGAATGAATTAGAATAGATCAAATGAATGAATTAAAATGGTTACATTCATGCGAATGGATTAGAATGGATCGTACGAATGGATTAGAATGGATACATTCTTGCGAATGAATTAGAATGGATTGTATGAATGAATTAGAATGGATCGTACGAATGAATTAGAATGGATCGTATGAGTGAATTAGAATGGATACGAAGGAATTAGAATGGATCGTACGAAGGAATTAGAATGGATCATATGAATGAAATAGAATGGATCGTACGAAGGAATTACAATGGATCGTACGAAGGAATTAGAATGGATCGTACAAATGAATAAGAATTGATATATTCGTGCAAATGAATTAGAATAGATCGTATGAATGAATTAGAATGGATCGTATGAGTGAATTAGAATGGATAGTACGAATGAAGTAGAATGGATCGTATGAATGAATTAGAATGGATACATTCGTGCGAATGAATTAGAATGGATCGTATGAATGAATTAGAATAGATTGTGCGAATGAATTAGAATGGATCGTACGAATGAATTAGAATGGATACATTCGTGCGAATAAATTAGAATGGATTGTATGAATGAATTAGAATGGATCGTACGAATGAATTAGAATGGATCGTACGAATGAATTAGAATAGATTGCGCGAATGAATTAGAATGGATCGTGAGAATGAAATAGAATGGATACAAATAAATTAGAATGGATCATACGAATGAATTAGAATGACGATCCATTCTTACTCATTCGTATGATCCATTCTAATTTATTCGCACGAATGTATCCATTCTAATTCATTCGTACGTCTAATTCATTCGTACCGTCCATTCTAATTCATTCGGACAATCCATTCTATTTCATTCGTACGATCCATTCTTACTCATTCGTATGATCCATTATGGATACATTCGTGCGAATGAATTAGAAAGGATCATATGAATGAGTAAGAATGGATCGTACGAAAGAAATAGAATGGATTGTGCGAATGAATTAGAATGGATCGTACGAATGAATTAGAATGGATCGTGTGAAAGAATTAGAATGGATTGTAGAATGAATTAAAATAGATCGTATGAATGAATTAGAATGGATCGTGCGAATGAATTAGAATGTATCGTACGAATGAACTAGAATGGATACATTCGTGCGAATGAATTAGAATGGATCATACGAATGAATTAGAATGGATCGTGCGAATGAATTAGAATGGATCTTACGAATGAATTAGAATGGATCGTACGAATGAATTAGAATGGATCGTACGAATGAATTAGAATGGATACATTCGTGCGAATGAATTAGAATGGATCGGACGAATGAATTAGAATGGATCGTACGAATGAATTAGAATGGATCAAATGAATGAATTAGAATGGATCGTACGAATGAATTAGAATGGATACATTCGTGTGAATGAATTAGAATGGATCGGACGAATTAATTAGAATAGATCATACGAATGAATTAGAATGGATCGTACGAAGGAATTAGAATGGATCGTACGAATGAATTAGAATGGATATATTCGTGCAAATGAATTAGAATAGATTGTATGAATGTATTAGAATGGATCATATGAGTGAATTAGAATGGATCGTACGAATGAATTAGAATGGATCGTATGAATGAATTAGAATGGATACATTCGTGTGAATGAATTAGAATGGATCGTATGAATAAATTAGAATAGATTTTGTGAATGAATTAGAACTGATCATACGAATGAATTAGAATGGATACATTCGTGCGAATGAATTGGAATGGATTGTATGAATGAATTAGAATGGATCGTACGAATGAATTAGAATGGATCGTATGAGTGAATTAGAATGGATACGAAGGAATTAGAATGGATCGTACGAAGGAATTAGAATGGATCATACGAATAAAATAGAATGGATCGTACGAAGGAATTAGAATGGATCGTACGAAGGAATTAGAATAGATCGTACGAATGAATTAGAATGGATTTATTCGTGCAAATGAATTAGAATAGATCGTATGAATGAATTAGAATGGATCGTATAAGTGAATTAGAACGGATAGTACGAATGAAGTAGAATGGATTGTATGAATGAATTAGAATGGATACATTTGTGCGAATGAATTAGAATGGATCGTATGAATGAATTAGAATGGATCGTACGAATGAATTAGAATGGATACATTCGTGCGAATGAATTAGAATGGATCGGATGAATGAATTAGAATGGATCGTACAAATGAATTAGAATGGATCAAATGAATGAATTAGAATGGTTACATTCATGCGAATGAATTAGAATGGATCGTACGAATGGATTAGAGTGGATCGTACGAATGGATTAGAAAGGATACATTCGAGCGAATGAATTAGAATGGATCGTACGAATGAATTAGAATGGATCGTACGAATGGATTAGAATGGATCCTACGAATGGATTAGAATGGATACCTTTCTGCATATGAATTAGAATGGATCGTACGAATGAATTAGAATGGATCGTACGAATGAATTAGAATGGATCGTGCTAATGAATTAGAATTGATCGAATGAATGAATTAGCATGGATCGTGCTAATGAATTAGAATGGAACGTACGAATGAATTAGAATGGATCGTGTGAAAGAATTAGAATGGATTGTACGGAATGAATTAGAATGGATTGTATGAATGAATTAGAATGGATACATTCGTGCGAATGAATTAGAATGGATCATACGAATGAGTAAGAATGGATCGTACGAATGAAATAGAATGGATTGTACGAATGAATTAGAATGGATCGTACAAATGAATTAGAATGGATCGTACGAATGAATTAGAATGGATCATACGAATAAATTAGAATGGATCGTGTGAAAGAATTAGAATGGATTGTATGAATGAATTAGAATAGATCGTATGAATGAATTAGAATGGATCGTACGAATGAATTAGAATGGATCGTATGAATGAACTAGAATGGATACATTCGTGCGAATGAATTAGAATGGATCGTACGAATGAATTAGAATGGATCGTACGAATGAATTAGAATAGATCTTACGAATGAATTAGAATGGAACGTACGAATGCACGATCCATGCTAATTCATTCGTTCGATCAATTCTAATTCATTAGCACGATCCATTCTAATTCATTCGTACGATTCATTCTAATTCATTCGCACGATCCATTCTAATTCATTCGTACGATCATTTCTAATTCTTTCACACGATCCATTCTAATTCATTCGTACGATCCATTCTAATTCATTCGTACGATCCATTCTAATTCATTCGTAGGATCCATTCTAATTCCTTCGTACGATCCATTCTAATTCATTCATACAATCTATTCTAATTCATTCATATAATCTATTCTAATTCTTTCACACGATCCATTCTAATTCATTCGTACGATCCATTCTAATTCATTCATACAATCCATTCTAATTCTTTCACACGATCCATTCTAATTCATTCGTACGTTCCATTCTAATTCATTAGCACGATCCATGTTAATTCATTCGTTCGATCAATTCTAATTCATTAGCACGATCCATTCTAATTCATTCGTACGATCCATTCTAATTCATACGCACGATCCATTCTAATTCATTCATAGGATCCATTCTAATTCATTCATACGATCTATTCTAATTCTTTCACACGAATGTATCCATTCTAATTCATTCGCACGAATGTATCCATTCTAATTCATTCGTACGATCCATTCTAATTCATTCGTACGATCCATTCTAATTCATTCGTACGATCCATTCTAATTCATTCATACGATCTATTCTAATTCATTCATACAATCCATTCTAATTCTTTCACACGATCCATTCTAATTCATTCGTACGATCCATTCTAATTCATTCGCACAATCCATTCTATTTCATTCGTACGATCCATTCTTACTCATTGGTACGATCCATTCTAATTCATTCGCACGAATGTATCCATTCTAATTCATTTGTACGAATCCATTCTAATTCATTCGTACAATCTATTCTATTTCATTCGTACGATCCATTCTTACTCATTCGTATGATCCATTCTAATTCATTCGCACGAATGTATCCATTCTAAATCATTCGTACCATCCATTCTAATTCATTCGTACGATCCATTCTAAATCATTCGTACAATCCATTCTATTTCATTCGTACGATCAATTCTAATTCATTAGCACGATCTATTCTAATTCATTCGTACGATCCATTCAAATTCATTCGCACGATCCATTCTAATTCATTCGTACAATCCATTCTATTTTATTCGTACGATCCATTCTTACTCATTCGTATGATCCATTCTAATTCATTCGGACGAATGTATCCATTCTAATTTATTCGTACGATCCATTCTAATTCATTCGTACGATCCATTCTAATTCATTCGCACGATCCATTCTAATTCATTCGTACGATCCATTCTAATTCATTCATACGATCCATTCTAATTCATTCGTACGATCCATTCTAATTCATTCGCACAAATGTATCCATTCTAATTCATTCGTACGATCCATTCCAATTCATTCGCACGATCCATTCTAATTCATTCGTACGATCCATTCTAATTCATTCGTACGATCCATTCTAATTCATTCGTATGATCCATTCTAATTAATTAGCACGATCCATTCTAATAGATTCATACGATCCATTCTAGAATGGATACATTCATGCGAATGAATTAGAATGGATACATTCGTGCGAAAGAATTAGAATAGATCGTATGAATGAATTAGAATGGATCCTATGAATGAATTAGAATGGATCGTGCTAATGAATTAGAATTGATCGAACGAATGAATTAGCATGGATCGTGCTAATGAATTAGAATGGATCGTACGAATGAATTAGAATGGATCGTGTGAAAGAATTAGAATGGATCGTATGAATGAATTAGAATGGATCGTACGAATGGATTAGAATGGATCGTGCGAATGAATTAGAATGGATCGTATGAATGAATTAGAATGCATCGTATGAATGAATTAGAATGGATCGTACGAATGGATTAGAATGGATCGTGCGAATGAATTAGAATGGATCGTACGAATGAATTAGAATGGATCGTACGAATGAACTAGAATGGATACATTCATGCGAATGATTTAGAATGGATCGTACGAATGAATTAGAATGGATCGTACGAATGAATTAGAATGGATACATTCGTCTGAATGAATTAGAATGGATCATACGAATGAGTAAGAATGGATCGTACGAATGAAATAAAATAGATTGTACGAATGAATTAGAATGGATCTTACGAATGAATTAGAATGGATCGTGTGAAAGAATTAGAATGGATTAGAATGGATCGTACGAATAAATTAGGATGGATACATTCGTGCGAATGAATTAGAATGGATCGGACGAATGAATTAGAATGGATCGTACGAATGAATTAGAATGGATCAAATGAATGAATTAGAATGGTTACATTCATGCGAATGAATTAGAATGGATCGTACGAATGGATTAGAATGGATCGTACGAATGGATTAGAATGGATACATTCGTGCGAATGAATTAGAATGGATTGGTTCCTTCTTACGATCCATTCTAATTCATTCATAGGATCCATTCTAATTCATTTATACGATCTATTCTAATTCTTTCGCACGAATGTATCCATTCTAATTCATTCGCATGAATGTATCCATTCTAGAATGGATCGTATGAATCTATTAGAATGGATCGTGCTAATTAATTAGAATGGATCATATGAATGAATTAGAATGGATCGTACGAATGAATTAGAATGGATCGTACGAATGAATTAGAATGGATCGTGCGAATGAATTGGAATGGATCGTACGAATGAATTAGAATGGATACATTTGTGCGAATGAATTAGAATGGATCGTACGAATGAATTAGAATGGATCGTATGAATGAATTAGAATGGATCGTACGAATGAATTAGAATGGATCGTGCGAATGAATTAGAATGGATCGTACGAATGAATTAGAATGGATCGTACGAATAAATTAGAATGGATACATTCGTCCGAATGAATTAGAATGGATCATACGAATGAGTAAGAATGGATCGTACGAATAAAATAGAATGGATTGTACGAATGAATTAGAATGGATCGTGCGAATGAATTTGAATGGATCGTACGAATGAATTAGAATGGATCGTGCTAATGAATTAGAATTGATCGTACGAATGAAATAGAATGGATTGTACGAATGATTTAGAATGGATCGTACGAATGAATTAGAATGGATGGTACGAATGATTTAGAATGGATACATTCGTGCGAATGAATTAGAATGGATCATACGAATGAGTAAGAATGGATCGTACGAATGAAATAGAATAGATTGTACGAATGAATTAGAATGGATTCGTACAAATGAATTAGAATGGATACATTCGTGCGAATGAATTAGAATGGATCGTACCAATGAGTAAGAATGGATCGTACGAATGAATTAGAATGGATCGTAAGAAGGAACCAATCCATTCTAATTCATTCGCACGAATGTATCCATTCTAATTCATTCGTACGATCCATTCTAATCCATTCGTACGATCCATTCTAATTCATTCGCATGAATGTAACCATTCTAATTCATTCATTTGATCCATTCTAATTCATTCGTACGATCCATTCTAATTCATTCGTCCGATCCATTCTAATTCATTCGCACGAATGTATCCATCCTAATTTATTCGTACGATCCATTCTAATCCATTCTAATTCTTTCACACGATCCATTCTAATTCATTCGTAAGATCCATTCTAATTCATTCGTACAATCTATTCTATTTCATTCGTACGATCCATTCTTACTCATTCGTATGATCCATTCTAATTCATTCAGACGAATGTATCCATTCTAATTCATTCGTACGATCCATTCTAATTCATTCGTACGATCCATTCTAAATCATTCGCATGAATGTATCCATTCTAGTTCATTCGTACGATCCATTCTAATTCATTCGTACGATCCATTCTAATTCATTCGCACGATCCATTCTAATCCATTCGTACGATCCATTCTAATTCATTCATACGATCCATTCTAATTCATTCGTACGATCCATTCTAATTCATTCGCACAAATGTATCCATTCTAATTCATTCGTACGATCCATTGTAATTCATTCGCACGATCCATTCTAATTCATTCGTACGATCCATTCTAATTCTTTCATACGATCCATTCTAATTCATTCGTACGATCCATTCTAATTCATTCGTGCAATCCATTCTATTTCATTCGTACGATCCATTCTTACTCATTCTTACGATCCATTCTAATTCATTCACATGAATGTATCCATTCGTACGAATGAATTAGAATAGATTGTACGAATGAATTAGAATGGATCGTACGAATGAATTAGAATGGATCGTACGAAGGAATTAGAATGGATCGTACGAATGAATTAGAATGGATCGTACGAATGAATTAGAATAGATCGTACGAATGAATTAGAATGGATCGTACGAAGGAATTAGAATGGATCGTACGAATGAATTAGAATGGATATATTCATGCAAATGAATTAGAATGGATCATATGAATGTATTAGAATGGATCGTATGAGTGAATTAGAATGGATTGTACGAATGAATTAGAATGGATCGTACGAATGAATTAGAATGGATCATACGAATGAATTAGAATGGATCATACGAATGAGTAAGAATGGATCGTACGAATGAATTAGAATGGATCGTACGAATAAATTAGAATAGATTGTGCGAATAAATTAGAATGGATCGTACGAATGAATTAGAATGGATCATATTAATGAATTAGAATGGATCGTACGAATGAATTAGAATGGATACATTCGTGCACGATCCTTTCTAATTCACTTGCATGATCCATTCTAATTCCTTCGTACGATCCATTCTAATTCCTTCGTACAAATCCATTCTAATTCTTTCACACGATCCATTCTAATTCATTCGTACGATCCATTCTAATTCATTCGTACAATCCATTCTATTTCATTCGTACGATCCATTCTTACTCATTCGTACGATCCATTCTAATTCATTCACATGAATGTATCCATTCGTACGAATGAATTAGAATAGATTGTACGAATGAATTAGAATGGATCGTACGAATGAATTAGAATGGATCGTACGAAGGAATTAGAATGGATCGTACGAATGAATTAGAATGGATCGTACGAATGAATTAGAATAGATCGTACGAATGAATTAGAATGGATCGTACGAAGGAATTAGAATGGATCGTACGAATGAATTAGAATGGATATATTCGAGCAAATGAATTAGAATGGATCGTACGAATGAATTAGAATGGATCGTACGAATAAATTAGAATGGATACATTCATCCGAATGAATTAGAATGGATCATACGAATGAGTAAGAATGGATCGTATGAATGAATTAGAATGGATCGTATGAATGAATTAGAATGGATACATTCGTGCGAATGAATTCGAATGGATCGGACGAATGAATTAGAATGGATACATTCGTGTGAATGAATTCGAATGGATCGGACGAATGAATTAGAATGGATCGTACGAATGAATTAGAATGGATCAAATGAATGAATTAAAATGGTTACATTCATGCGAATGGATTAGAATGGATCGTACGAATGGATTAGAATGGATACATTCTTGCGAATGAATTAGAATGGATTGTATGAATGAATTAGAATGGATCGTACGAATGAATTAGAATGGATCGTATGAGTGAATTAGAATGGATACGAAGGAATTAGAATGGATCGTACGAAGGAATTAGAATGGATCATTCGAATGAAATAGAATGGATCGTACGAAGGAATTAGAATGGATCGTACGAAGGAATTAGAATGGATCGTACGAAGGAATTAGAATGGATCGTACAAATGAATAAGAATTGATATATTCGTGCAAATGAATTAGAATAGATCGTATGAATGAATTAGAATGGATCGTATGAGTGAATTAGAACGGATAGTACGAATGAAGTAGAATGGATCGTATGAATGAATTAGAATGGATACATTCGTGCGAATGAATTAGAATGGATCGTATGAATGAATTAGAATAGATTGTGCGAATGAATTAGAATGGATCGTACGAATGAATTAGAATGGATACATTCGTGCGAATAAATTAGAATGGATTGTATGAATGAATTAGAATGGATCGTACGAATGAATTAGAATGGATCGTACGAATGAATTAGAATAGATTGCGCGAATGAATTAGAATGGATCGTGCGAATGAAATAGAATGGATACAAATGAATTAGAATGGATCATACGAATGAATTAGAATGACGATCCATTCTTACTCATTCGTACGATCCATTCTAATTTATTCGCACGAATGTATCCATTCTAATTCATTCGTACGTCTAATTCATTCGTACAGTCCATTCTAATTCATTCGCACAATCCATTCTATTTCATTCATACGATCCATTCTTACTCATTCGTATGATCCATTATGGATACATTCCTGCGAATGAATTAGAATGGATCATATGAATGAGTAAGAATGGATCGTACGAAAGAAATAGAATGGATTGTGCGAATGAATTAGAATGGATCGTACGAATGAATTAGAATGGATCGTGTGAAAGAATTAGAATGGATTGTATGAATGAATTAGAATAGATCGTATGAATGAATTAGAATGGATCGTACGAATGAATTAGAATGGATCGTACGAATGAATTAGAATGGATACATTCGTGCGAATGAATTAGAATGGATCGTACGAATGAATTAGAATGGATCGTACGAATGAACTAGAATGGATCGTACGAATGGATAAGAATGGATCCTACGAATGAATTAGAATGGATACATTCGTGTAAATGAATTAGAATGGATTGTGCGAATGAATAAGAACAGATCGTGCGAATGAATTAGAATGGATCGTACGAATGAATTAGAATGGATCGTGCGAATGAATTAGAATGGATCGTACGAATGAATTAAAATGGATACATTTGTGCGAATGAATTAGAATGAATCGTACGAATGAATTAGAATGGATTGTATAAATGAATTAGAATGGATCGTACGAATGAATTAGAATGGATCGTGCGAATGAATTAGAATGGATCGTACGAATGAATTAGAATGGATCGTACGAATGAACTAGAATTGATACATTCGTGCGAATGAATTAGAATGGATCGTACGAATGAATTAGAATGGATCTTACGAATGAATTAGAATGGATCGTACGAATGAATTAGAATGGATACATTCGTGCGAATGAATTAGAATGGATCGAACGAATGAATTAGAATGGATCGTACGAATGAATTAGAATGGATCGTACGAATGAATTAGAATGGATCGTACGAATAAATTAGAATGGATACATTCATCCGAAAAAATTAGAATGGATCGTGTGAAAGAATTAGAATGAATTCTATGAATGAATTAGAATGGATCGTATGAATGAATTAGAATGGATCGTGCGAATGAATTCGAATGGATCGTACGAATTCATTCTAATTCATTCATACAATCCATTCTAATTCTTTCACATGATCTATTCTAATTCATTCGTAGGATCCATTCTAATTCATTCGTACAATCTATTCTATTTCATTCGTACGATACATTCTTACTCATTCGTATGATCCATTCTAATTCATTCGGACGAATGTATCCATTCTAATTTATTCGTACGATCCATTCTAATTCATTCGTATGATCCATTCTAATTCATTCGTCCGATCCATTCTAATTCATTCGCACGAATGTATCCATTCTAATTCATTCGTACGGTCCATTCTAATTCATTCGCACAATCCATTCTATTTCATTCGTACGATCCATTCTTACTCATTCGTATGATCCATTATGGATACATTCGTGCGAATGAATTAGAATGGATCATACGAATGAGTAAGAATGGATCGTACGAATGAAATAGAATGGATTGTGCGAATAAATTAGAATGGATCGTACGAATGAATTAGAATAGATCGTGTGAAAGAATTAGAATGGATTGTATGAATGAATTAGAATAGATCTTATGAATGAATTAGAATGGATCGTACGAATGAATTAGAATGGATCGTACGAATGAACTAGAATGGATACATTCGTGCGAATGAATTAGAATGGATCGTACGAATGAATTAGAATGGATCGTACGAATGAATTAGAATGGATCTTACGAATGAATTAGAATGGATCGTACGAATGCACGATCCATGCTAATTTATTCGTTCGATCAATTCTATTTCATTAGCACGATCCATTCTAATTCATTCGTACGATCCATTCTAATTCATTCGCACGATCCATTCTAAATCATTCATACGATCCATTCTAATTCTTTCACACGATCCATTCTAATTCATTAGTACGATCCATTCTAATTCATTCGTATGATCTATTCTAATTCATTCGTACGATCCATTCTAATTCATTCATACGATCCATTCTAATTCCTTCGTACGATCCATTCTAATTCATTCATACAATCCATTCTAATTCTTTCACACGATCCATTCTAATTCATTCATACGATCCATTCTAATTCATTCGTGCAATCCATTCTATTTCATTCGTACGATCCATTCTTACTCATTCGTACGATCCATTTTAATTCATTCACACGAATGTATCCATTCGTACAAATGAATTAGAATAGATTGTACGAATGAATTAGAATGGATCGTACGAATGAATTAGAATGGATTGTACGAAGGAATTAGAATGGATCGTACGAATGAATTAGAATGGATCGTACGAATGAATTATAATAGATCGTACGAATGAATTAGAATGGATCGTACGAAGGAATTAGAATGGATCGTACGAATGAATTAGAATGGATATATTCGTGCAAATGAATTAGAATGGATCGTATGAATGTATTAGAATTGATCGTATGAGTGAAATAGAATAGATCGTACGAATGAATTATAATGGATTGTATGAATGAATTAGAATGGATCGTACGAATGAATTAGAATGGATCGTGCGAATGAATTAGAATGGATCGTACGAATGAATTAGAATGGATGGATCGTGCGAATGAATTAGAATGGATCGTATGAATAAATTAGAATGGATGCATTCGTCCGAATGAATTAGAATAGATCATACGAATGAGTAAGAATGGATCGTACGAATGAAATAGAATTGATTGTACGAATGAATTAGAATGGATCCTACGAATGAATTAGAATGGATCGTGTAAAAGAATTAGAATGGATTGTATGAATGAATTAGAATGGATCGTATGAATGAATTAGAATGGATCGTGCGAATGAATTAGAATGGATCGTACGATCCATTCTAATTCATTCATACAATCCATTCTAATTCATTCGCACGAATGTATCCATTCTAATCCATTCGTACGATCCATTCAAATTCATTCGCATGAATGTAACCATTCTAATTCATTCATTTGATCCATTCTAATTCATTCGTATGATCCATTCTAATTCATTCGTCCGATCCATTCTAATTCATTCGCACGAATGTATCCATTCTAATTCATTCGTACGATCCATTCTAATTCATTCGTACGACCCATTCTAATTCATTCGTAAGATCCATTCTAATTCATTCCCACGATCCATTCTAATTTATTCGTACGATCCATTCTAATTCATTCGTACGATCTATTCTAATTCATTTGCACGAATGTAACCATTCTAATTTATTCATACGATTTATTCTAATTCATTCGTATGAGCTATTCTAATTCATTCGTACGATCCATTCTAATTCATTCGTACGATCCTTTGTAATTCATTTATACAATCCATTTAGATTCATTCGCACAAATGTATCCATTCAAATTCATTCGTACGATCCAGTCTAATTCATTCGTACGAT
Organism: Chamaelirium japonicum; assembly: GCA_947650365.1. Lineage (NCBI taxonomy): Eukaryota > Viridiplantae > Streptophyta > Magnoliopsida > Liliales > Melanthiaceae > Chamaelirium > Chamaelirium japonicum. The sequence continues at coordinate 98,300,312 of OX393551.1, forward strand.
CCATTCTAATTCATTCGCACGAATATATCCATTCTAATTCTTTCGTACGATGCATTCTAATTCATTCGTACGATCCATTCTAATTCATTCTCACAAATGTATCCATTCTAATTCATTCGTACGATCCATTCTAATTCATTCCTACGATCTATTCTAATTCATTCGCTCGAATGTATCTATTTTAATTCATTTGTACGATCCATTCTAATTCATTCGTACGATCTAATTCATTCGTACGATCCATTCTAATTCATTCGTACGATCGATTCTAATTCATTCGCACTATCCATTCTAATTCATTCGTACGATCCATTCTAATTCATTCGTATGATCCATTCTAATTTATTCGTTCAAATATATCCATTCTAATTCATTCGTACGATCCATTCTAATTCATTCGCACGATCCATTCTAATTCATTCGCACGAATGTATCCATTCTAATTCATTTGCACGATCCATTCTAATTCATTCCTATGATCTATTCTAATTTATTCGTACGATCCATTCTAATTCATTCTAATTCTTTCGTACGATCCATTCTACGATCCATTCTAATTCATTCGTATATTCCATTCTAATTCATTAGCACGATCCATGCTAATGAATTAGAATGGATCGTACGATCCAATCTAATTCATTCATACGATCCATTCTTACTCATTCATATGATCCATTCTAATTCAATCGTACGATCCATTCTAATTCATTCGTACGATCCATTCTAATTCCTTCGTACGATCCATTCTAATTCATTCGTACGATCCATTCTAATTCATTCGTACGATCCATTCTAATTCCTTCGTACGATCCATTCTAATTCATTCGTACGATCCATTCTAATTCATTCGCGCAATCTATTCTAATTCATTCGTACGATCCATTCTAATTCATTCGTACGATCCATTCTAATTCATTAATACAATCCATTCTAATTTATTCACACGAATGTATCCATTCTAATTCATTCGTACGATCTATTCTAATTCATTCGCACAATCTATTCTAATTCATTCATACGATCCATTCTAATTCATTCGCACGAATGTATCCATTCTAATTCATTCATACGATCCATTCTACTTCATTCGTACTATCCGTTCTAATTCACTCATACGATCCATTCTAATTCCTTCGTACGATCAATTCTATTTCATTCGTATGATCCATTCTAATTCCTTCGTACGATCCATTCTAATTCCTTCGTATCCATTCTAATTCACTTATACGATCCATTATAATTCATTCATACGATCCATTCTAATTCATTCATACAATCCATTCTAATTCTTTCACACGATCCATTCTAATTCATTCGTACGATCCATTCTAATTCATTCGCACAATCCATTCTATTTCATTCGTACGATCCATTCTTACTCATTCGTATGATCCATTCTAATTCATTCGCACGAATGTATCCATAATGGATCATACGAATAAGTAAGAATGGATCGTACGAATGAAATAGAATGGATTGTGCGAATGAATTAGCATGGACCATACGAATGAATTAGAATGGATACATTCGTGCAAATGAATTAGAATGGATCGGACGAATGAATTAGAATGGATCGTACGAATGAATTAGAATGGATCGTATGAATGAATTAGAATGGATCGTACGAATAAATTAGAATGGATACTTTCGTCCGAATGAATTAGAATGGATCATACGAATGAGTAAGAATGGATCGTAAGAATGAAATAAAATAGATTGTACGAATGAATTAGAATGGATTCGTACGAATGAATTAGACTGGATACATTCGTGCGAATGAATTAGAATGGATCGTACCAATGAGTAAGAATGGATCGTACGAATGAAATAGAATGGATTGTGCGAATGAATTAGAATAGATCGTACGAATGAATTAGAATGGATCGTGTGAAAGAATTAGAATGGATTGTATGAATGAATTAGAATAGATCGTATGAATGAATTAGAATGGATCGTACGAATGAATTAGAATGGATCATACGAATGAATTAGAATGGATACATTCGTGCGAATGAATTAGAATGGATGCATTCGTGCGAAAGAATTAGAATAGATCGTATGAATGAATTAGAATGGATCCTATGAACGAATTAGAATGGATCGTGCGAATGAATTAGAATGGATCGTACGAATGAATTAGAATGGATCGTGCTAATGAATTAGAATTGATCGAACGGATGAATTAGAATGGATCGTACGAATGAATTAGAATGGATCGTGCGAATGAATTAGAATGGATTGTACGAATGAATTAGAATGGATCGTACGAATGAACTAGAATGGATACATTCGTGCGAATGAATTAGAATAGATCGTACGAATGAATTAGAATGGATCGTACGAATGAATTAGAATGGATACATTCGTGCGAATGAATTAGAATGGATCGGACGAATGAATTAGAATGGATCGTACGAATGAATTAGAATGGATCGGACGAATGAATTAGAATGGATCGTACGAATGAATTAGAATGGATCGTACGAATGAATTAGAATGGATCGTATGAATGAATTAGAATGGATACATTCGTGCGAATGAATTAGAATTGATCGTACGAATGAATTAGAATGGATCGTGCGAATGAATTAGAATGGATCGTACGAATGAATTAGAATGGATCGTTCGAATGAACTAGAATGGATACATTCGTGTGAATGAATTAGAATGGATCGTACGAATGAATTAGAATGGATAGTACGAATAAATTAGAATGGATCTTACGAATGAATTAGAATGGATCGTACGAATGAATTAGAATGGATACATTCGTGCGAATGAATTAGAATGGATCGGACGAATGAATTAGAATGGAACGTACGAATGAATTAGAATGGATCAAATGAATGAATTAGAATGGTTCCATTCATGCGAATGAATTAGAATGGATCATACGAATGGTTTAGAATGGATCGTACGAATGGATTAGAATAGATACATTTGAGCGAATGAATTAGAATGGATCGTACGAATGAATTAGAATGGATCGTACGAATGGATTAGAATGGATCCTACGAATGGATTAGATTGGATACCTTTGTGCATATGAATTAGAATGGATCGTACGAATGAATTAGAATTGATCATATTAATGAATTAGAATGGATCATACGAATGAATAATAATGGATACATTCGTGCACGATCCATTCTAATTCATTCGCACGAATGTATCCATTCTAATTCATTCGTACGATCCATTCTAATTCATTAATATGATCCATTCTAATTCATTCGTACGATCCATTCTAATTCATATGCACAAAGGTATCCATTCTAATTCATTCGTACGATCCATTCTAATTCAGGATCGTACGAATGAATTAAAATGGATACATTCGTGCGAATGAATTAGAATTGATCGTACGAATGAATTAGAATGGATCGTGCGAATGAATTAGAATGGATCGTACGAATGAATTAGAATGGATCGTACGAATGAACTAGAATGGATACATTCATGCGAATGAATTAGAATGGATCGTACGAATGAATTAGAATGGATCTTACGAATGAATAAGAATGAATCGTACGAAGGAATTAGAATGGATCGTACGAATGAATTAGAATGGATACATTCGTGCGAATGAATTAGAATGGATCGGACGAATGAATTAGAATGGATCGTACGAATGAATTAGAATGGATCAAATGAATGAATTAGAATGGTTACATTCATGCGAATGAATTAGAATGGATCGTACGAATGGATTAGAATGGATCGTACGAATGGATTAGAATGGATAAATTCGAGCGAATGAATTAGAATGGATCGTACGAATGAATTAGAATGGATCGTACGAATGGATTAGAATGGATCCTACGAATGGATTAGAATGGATACCTTTGTGCATATGAATTAGAATGGATCGTACGAATGAATTAGAATGGATCATATTAATGAATTAGAATGGATCGTACGAATGAATTAAAATGGATACATTCGTGCGAATGAATTAGAATGGATCGTGCGAATGAATTAGACTGGATCGTGCGAATGAATAAGAATAGATCATACGAATGAATTAGAATGGATCATACGAATTAATTAGAATGGATACATTCGTGCGAATGAATTAGAATGGATTGTATGAATGAATTAGAATGGATCGTACGAATGAATTAGAATGGATCATACGAATTAATTAGAATGGATCATACAAATGAATTAGAATAGATCGTACGAATGAATTAGAATGGATCGTACGAATGTATTAGAATGGATACATTTGTGCGAATGAATTAGAATGGATTGTTTGAATGAATAAGAATAGATCGTGCAAATGAATTAGAATGGATCGTACGAATGAATTAGAATAGATCGTGCGAATGAATTAGAATGGATCGTACGAATAAATTAGAATGGATACATTTGTTCGAATGAATTAGAATGGATTGTACGAATGAATTAGAATGGATCGTATGAATGAATTAGAATGGATCGTACGAATGAATTAGAATGGATCGTGCGAATGAATTAGAATGGATCGTACGAATGAATTAGAATGGATCGTACGAATGAACTAGAATGGATACATTCGTGCGAATGAATTAGAATGGATCGTACGAATGAATTAGAATGGATCGTACGAATGAATTAGAATGGATTTTATGAATGAATTAGAATGGGTCGTACAAATGAATTAGAATGGATCGTACGAATGAATTAGAATGGATACATTCGTATGAATGAATTAGAATGGATCGGACGAATGAATTAGAATGGATCGTACGAATGAATTAGAATGGATCATACGAATGAATTAGAATGGATCGTACAAATAAATTAGAATGGATACATTCGTCCGAATGAATTAGAATGGATCATACGAATGAGTAAGAATGGATCGTACGAATGAAATAGAATAGATTGTACGAATGAATTAGAATGGATCCTACGAATGAATTAGAATGGATCGTGTGAAAGAATTAAAATGGATTGTATGAATGAATTAGAATGGATCTTATGAATGAATTAGAATGGATCGTGCGAATGAATTCGAATGGATCGTACGAATTCATTCTAATTCATTCAAACAATCCATTCTAATTCTTTCACACGATCCATTCTAATTCATTCGTACGTTCCATTCTAATTCATTAGCACGATCCATTCTAATTCATTCGCACGATCCATTCTAATTCTTCACACGATCCATTCTAATTCATTAGCACGATCCATTCTAATTCATTCGTACGATCCATTCTAATTCATTCGCATGATCCATTCTAATTCATTCATAGGATCCATTCTAATTCATTAATACGATCTATTCTAATTCTTTCGCACGAATGTATCTATTCTAATTCATTCGCACGAATGTATCCATTCTAATTCATTCGTAGGATCCATTCTAATTCATTCGTACGATCCATTCTAATTCATTCGTACGATCCATTCTAATTCATTCGTACGATCCATTCTAATTCATTCATATGATCTATTCTAATTCATTCATACAATCCATTCTAATTCTTTCACATGATCCATTCTAATTCATTCGTACGATCCATTCTAATTCATTCGCACAATCCTTTCTATTTTATTCGTAGGATCCATTCTTACTCATTGGTACGATCCATTCTAATTCATTTGCACGAATGTACCCATTCTAATTCATTCGTACAAATCCATTCTAATTCATTTATACAATCCATTCTATTTCATTCGTACGATCCATTCTTACTCATTCGTATGATCTATTCTAATTCATTCGCACGAATGTATCCATTCTAAATCATTCGTACGATCCATTCTAATTCATTCGTACGATCCATTCTAAATTATTCGTACAATTGATTCTATTTCATTCGTACGATCAATTCTAATTTATTAGCACGATCCATTCTAATTCATTCGTACGATCCATTCAAATTCATTCGCACGATCCATTCTAATTCATTCATACAATCCGTTCTATTTCATTCGTACTATCCATTCTAATCCATTCGTACGATCCATTCTAATCCATTCGTACGATCCATTCTAATCTATTCGTACTATCCATTCTAATCCATTCGTACTATCCATTCTAATCCATTCGTACGATCCATTCTAATTCATTCGCATGAATGTAACCATTCTAATTTATTCATTTGATCCATTCTAATTCATTCGTACGATCCATTCTAATTCATTCGTCCGATCCATTCTAATTCATTCGCACGAATGTATCCATTCTAAACGATTCGTACGATCCATTCTAATTTATTCGTACGATCCATTCTAATTTATTCGTAAGATCCATTCTAATTCATTCGTACGATCCATTCTAATTCATTCGTACGATCCATTCTAATTCATTCGCACGAATGTATCCATTCTAGTTCATTCGTATGATCCATTCTAATTCATTCGTACGATCCATTCTAATTCATTCGCACGATCCATTCTAATTCATTCGTACGATCCATTCTAATTCATTCGCGCGAATGTATCTATTCTAATTCATTTGTACAATCCATTCTAATTCATTCGTACGATCCATTCTAATTCATTCGCACGATCCATTCTAATTCATTCGTACGATCCATTCTAATTCATTCATACGATCCATTCTATTTCATTCGTACGATCCATTCTAATTCATTCGCACAAATGTATCCATTCTAATTCATTCGTACGATCCATTCTAATTTATTCGCACGATCCATTCTAATTCATTCTAATTCATTCGTACGATCCATTCTAATTCATTCGCACAAATGTATCCATTCTAATTCATTCGTACGATCCATTCATATTCATTCGCACGATCCATTCTAATTCATTCGTACGATCCATTCTAATTCTTTCACACGATCCATTCTAATTTATTCGTAGGATCCATTCTAATTCATTCGCACGATCCATTCTAATTCATTCATAGGATCCATTCTAATTCATTCATACGATCTATTCTAATTCTTTCGCACGAATGTATCCATTCAAATTCATTCGCACGAATGTATCCATTCTAATTCATTCATACGATCCATTCTAATTCATTCGTATGATCCATTCTAATTCATTCGTACGATCCATTCTAATTAATTCGTATGATCCATTCTAATTCATTCGTACGATCCATTCTAATTCATTCATACAATCCATTCTAATTCATTCGCACGAATGTATCCATTTTAATTAATTCGTACGATCCATTCTAATTCATTCGTATGATCCATTCTTATTCATTCGCACGATCCAGTCTAATGGATTCGCACGATCCATTCTAATTCATTCGCATGAATGTATCCATTCTAATTCATTCGTACGATCCATTCTGATTCATTAATATGATCCATTCTAATTCATTCGTACGATCCAATCTAATTCATATGCACAAAGGTATCCATTCTAATCCATTCGTAGGATCCATTCTAATCCATTCGTACGATCCATTCTAATTCATTCGTACGATCCATTATAATTCATTCGTAGGATCCATTCTAATTCATTCGTACGATCCATTCTAATTCATTCGTATGATCGATTCTAATTTATTCGCACGAATGTATCCATTCTAGTTCATTCGTACGATCCATTCTAATTCATTCGTACGATCCATTCTAATTCATTCGCACGAATGTATCCATTCTAGTTCATTCGTACGATCCATTCTAATTCATTCGTATGATCCATTCTAATTAATTCGTACGATCCATTCTAATTCATTCATACAATCCATTCTAATTCATTCGCACGAATGTATCCATTCTAATTAATTCGTATGATCCATCTAATTCATTCGTATGATCCATTCTAATTCATTCGTACGAATCTGTTCTAATTCATTCGTACAATCTATTCTATTTCATTCGTAAGATCCAACCTAATTCATTCCTACGATCCATTCTAATTCATTCGCACGAATGTATCCATTCTTGTTCATTCGTACGATCCATTCTAATTCATTCGTACGATCCATTCTAACTCATTCATACGATCTATTCTAATTCATTATTACAATCCATTCTAATACATTTGTACGAATGAATTAGAATGGATCGTATGAATGAATTAGAATGGATCGTACGAATGAATTAGAATGGATCGTGCGAATGAATTAGAATGGATCGTACGAATGAATTAGAATGGATACATTTGTGCGAATGAATTAGAATGGATCGTACGAATGAATTAGAATGGTTACATTCGTGCGAATGAATTAGAATGGATCGTACGAATGAATTAGAATGGATACATTCATGCAAATGAATTAGAATGGATCGTATGAATGTATTAGAATGGATCGTATGAGTGAATTAGAATGGATCGTGCGAATGAATTAGAATGGATTGTGCGAATGAATTTGAATGGATCGTACGAATGAATTAGAATGGATCGTGTGAAAGAATTAGAATGGATTGTAAGAATGAATTAGAATAGATCGTATGAATGAATTAGAATGGATCGAACGAATGAATTAGAATGGATCGTACGAATGAACTAGAATGGATACATTCGTGCGAATGAATTAGAATGGATCGTACGAATGAATTAGAATGGATCGTACGAATGAATTAGAATGGATCTTATGAATGAATTAGAATGGATCGTACGAATGCACGATCCATGCGAATGAATTAGAATAGATCGTACGAATGAACTAGAATGGATACATTCGTGCGAATGAATTAGAATGGATCGTACGAATGAATTAGAATGGATCTTACGAATGAATTAGAATGGATCGTACGAATGAATTAGAATGGATCGTACGAATGAATTAGAATAGATACATTCGTGCGAATGAATTAGAATGGATCGGACGAATGAATTAGAATGGATCGTACGAATGAATTAGAATGGATCGTTCGAATGAATTAGAATGGATCGTACGAATAAATTAGAATGGATACATTCGTCCGAATGAATTAGAATGGATCATACGAATGAGTAAGAATGGATCGTACGAATGAATTAGAATAGATTGTACGAACGAATTAGAATGGATTCGTATGAATGAATTAGAATGGATACATTCGTGCGAATGAATTAGAATGGATTGTATGAATGAATTAGAATGGATCGTACGAATGAATTAGAATGGATCATATGAATTAATTAGAATGGATCATACGAATGAATTAGAATGGATCGTACGAATGAATTAGAATGGATACATTCGTGCGAATAAATTAGAATGGATTGTGCAAATGAATAAGAACAGATCATGCGAATGAATTAGAATGGATCGTACGAATGAATTAGAATGGATCGTGCGAATGAATTAGAATGGATCATACGAATGAATTAGAATGGATACATTTGTGCGAATGAATTAGAATGGATCGTACGAATGAATTAGAATGGATCGTATGAATGAATTAGAATGGATCGTACAAATGAATTAGAATGGATCGTGCGAATGAATTAGAATGGATCGTACGAATGAATTAGAATGGATCGTACGAATGAACTAGAATGGATACATTCGTGCCAATGAATTAGAATGGATCGTACGAATGAATTAGAATGGATCGTACGAATGAATTAGAATGGATCTTACGAATGAATTAGAATGGATCGTACGAATGAATTAGAATGGATCGTACGAATGAATTAGAATGGATACATTCGTGCGAATGAATTAGAATGGATCGGACGAATGAATTAGAATGGATCGTACGAATGAATTAGAATGGATCGTACGAATGAATTAGAATGGATCGTACGAATGAATTAGAATGGATCGTATGAATTAATTAGATTGGATACATTCGTCCGAATGAATTAGAATGGATCATACGAATGAGTAAGAATGGATCGTACGAATGAAATAGAATAGATTGTACGAATGAATTAGAATGGATCCTGCGACTGAATTAGAATGGATCGTGTGAAAGAATTAGAATGGATTGTATGAATGAATTAGAATGGATCGTATGAATGAATTAGAATGGATCGTGCGAATGAATTCGAATGGATCGTACGAATTCATTCTAATTCATTCATACAATCCATTCTAATTCTTTGATACGATCTATTCTAATTCATTCGTAGGATCCATTCTAATTCATTCGTACAATCTATTCTATTTCATTCGTACGATCCATTCTTACTCATTCGTATGATCCAATCTAATTCATTCGAACGAATATATCCATTCTAATTTATTCGTACGATCCATTCTGATTCATTCGTACGATCCATTCTAATTTATTAGTATGATCCATTCCAATTCATTCGTCCGATCCATTCTAATTCATTCGCACGAATGTATCCATTCTAATTCATTCGCACGAATGTATCCATTCTAATTCATTCGTACGGTCCATTCTAATTCATTCGCACAATCCATTCTATTTCATTCGTACGATCCATTCTTACTCATTCGTACGAATGAAATAGAATGGATTGTGCGAATGAATTAGAATGGATCGTACGAATGAATTAGAATGGATCGTGTGAAAGAATTAGAATGGATTGTATGAATGAATTAGAATAGATCGTATGAATGAATTAGAATGGATCGTACGAATGAATTAGAATGGATCGTACGAACGAACTAGATTGGATACATTCGTGCGAATGAATTAGAATGGATCGTACGAATGAATTAGAATGGATCGTACGAATGAATTAGAAGGGATATTACTAATGAATTAGAATGGATCGTACGAATACACGATCCATGCGAATTAATTTGAATGGATACATTCATGCGAATAAATTAGAATGGATCGTACGAATGAATTAGAATGGATCGTACGAATGAATTAGAATGGACACATTCGTGCGAATGAATTAGAATGGATCGGACAAATGAATTAGAATGGATCGTATGAATGAATTAGAATGGATCAAATGAATGAATTAGAATGGTTACATTCATGCGAATGAATTAGAATGGATCGTACGAATGGATTAGAATGGATCGTACGAATGGATTAGAATAGATACATTCGAGCGAATGAATTGGAATGGATCGTACGAATGAATTAGAATGGATACATTCGTGCACGATCCATTCTAATTCATTCGCACGAATGTATCCATTCTAATTCATTCGTACGATCCATTCTAATTCATTAATATGATCCATTCTAATTCATTCGTACGATCAATTCTAATTCATATGCACAAAGGTATCCATTCTAATTCATTCGTACGATCTATTCTAATTCAGGATCGTACGAATGAATTAGAATGGATACATTCGTGCGAATGAATTAGAATTGATCGTACGAATGAATTAGAATGGATCGTGCGAATGAATTAGAATGGTTCGTACGAATGAATTAGAATGGATCGTACGAATGAACTAGAATGGATACATTCGTGCGAATGAATTAGAATGGATCGTACGAATGAATTAGAATGGATCGTACGAATGAATTAGAATGGATCTTACGAATGAATTAGAATGGATCGTACGAATGAATTAGAATGGATCTTACGAATGAATTAGAATGGATACATTCGTGCGAATGAATTAGAATGGATCGGACGAATGAATTAGAATGGATCGTACGAATGAATTAGAATGGATCAAATGAATGAATTAGAATGGTTACATTCATGCGAATGAATTAGAATGGATCGTACGAATGGATTAGAATGGATCGTACGAATGGATTAGAATGGATACATTCGAGCGAATTTATTAGAATGGATCGTACGAATGAATTAGAATGGATCGTACGAATGGATTAGAATGGATCCTACGAATGGATTAGAATGGATACCTTTGTGCATATGAATTAGAATGGATCGTACGAATGAATTAGAATGGATCATATTAATGAATTAGAATGGATCGTACGAATTAATTAAAATGGATACATTCGTGCGAATGAATTAGAATGGATCGTGCGAATCAATTAGACTGGATCGTGCGAATGAATAAGAATAGATCATACGAATGAATTATAATGGATCGTATGAATTAATTAGAATGGATACATTCGTGCGAATGAATTAGAATGGATTGTATGAATGAATTAGAATGGATCGTACGAATGAATTAGAATGGATCATACGAATTAATTAGAATGGATCATACAAATGAATTAGAATAGATCGTACGAATGAATTAGAATGGATCGTACGAATGAATTAGAATGGATACATTCGTGCGAATGAATTAGAATGGATTGTGCGAATGAATAAGAATAGATCGTGCGAATGAATTAGAATGGATCGTACGAATGAATTAGAATGGATCGTGCGAATGAATTAGAATGGATCGTACGAATGAATTAGAATGGATATATTTGTTCGAATGAATTAGAATGGATCGTACGAATGAATTAGAATGGATCGTATGAATGAATTAGAATGGATCGTACGAATGAATTAGAATGGATCGTGCAAATGAATTAGAATGGATCGTACGAATGAATTAGAATGGATCGTACGAATGAACTAGAATGGATACATTCGTGCGAATGAATTAGAATGGATCGTACGAATGAATTAGAATGGATCGTACGAATGAATTAGAATGGATCTTATGAATGAATTAGAATGGATCGTACGAATGAATTAGAATGGATCGTACGAATGAATTAGAATGGATACATTCGTGCGAATGAATTAGAATGGATCGGACGAATGAATTAGAATGGATCGTACGAATGAATTAGAATGGATCATACGAATGAATTAGAATGGATCGTACAAATAAATTAGAATGGATACATTCGTCCGTATAAATTAGAATGGATCATACGAATGAGTAAGAATGGATCGTACGAATGAAATAGAATAGATTGTACGAATGAATTAGAATGGATCCTACGAATGAATTAGAATGGATCGTGTGAAAGAATTAAAATGGATTGTATGAATGAATTAGAATGGATCTTATGAATAAATTAGAATGGATCGTGCGAATGAATTCGAATGGATCGTACGAATTCATTCTAATTCATTCATACAATCCATGCTAATTCTTTCACACGATCCATTCTAATTCATTCGTACGTTCCATTCTAATTCATTTGCACGATCCATGCTAATTCATTCGTTCAATCAATTCTAATTCATTAGCACGATCCATTCTAATTCATTTGTACGATCCATTCTAATTCATTCGCACGATCCATTCTAATTAAATCATAGGATCAATTCTAATTCATTCATACGATCTATTCTAATTCTTTCGCACGAATGTATCTATTCTAATTAATTCGCACGAATGTATCCATTCTAATTCATTCGTACGATCCATTCTAATTTATTCGTACGATCCATTCTAATTCATGCATACGATCTATTCTAATTCATTCATACAATCCATTCTAATTCTTTCACATGATCCATTCTAATTCATTCATACGATCCATTCTAATTCATTCGCACAATCCATTCTATTGCATTCGTACGATCCATTCTTACTCATTGCTACGATCTATTCTAATTCATTCGCACGAATGTATCCATTCTAATTCATTCGTACAAATCCATTCTAATTCATTCGTACAATCCATTCTATTTCATTCGTACGATCCATTCTTACTCATTCGTATGATCCATTCTAATTTATTCGCACGAATGTATCCATTCTAAATCATTCGTACGATCCATTCTAATTCATTCGTACGATCCATTCTAAATCATTCGTACAATCCATTCTATTTCATTCGTACGATCAATTCTAATTTATTAGCATGATCCATTCTATTTCATTCGTACGATCCATTTAAATTCATTCGCACGACCCATTCTAATTCATTCGTACAATCCATTCTATTTCATTCGTACGATCCATTCTTACTCATTCGTATAATCCATTCTAATTCATTTGCACGAATGTATCCATTCTAATCCATTCGTACGATCCATTCTAATCCATTCGTATGATCCATTCTAATTCATTCGCATGAATGTAACCATTCTCATTCATTCATTTGATCCATTCTAATTCATTCGTACGATCCATTCTAATTCATTCATCCGATCCATTCTAATTCATTCGCACGAATGTATCCATTCTAAACGATTCATACGATCCATTCTAAGTTATTCGTACGATCCATTCTAATTCATTCGTAAGATCCATTCTAATTCATTCGTACGGTCCAGTCTAATTCATTCGTACGATCCATTCTAATTCATTCGCACGAATGTATCCATTCTAGTTCATTCGTACGATCCATTATAATTCATTCGTACGATCCATTCTATTTCATTCGCACGATCCATTCTAATTCATTCGCACGATCCATTCTAATTCATTCGTGCGAATGTATCCATTCTAATTCATTCGTACGATCCATTCTAATTCATTCGTACGATCCATTCTAATTCATTCGCACGATCCATTCTAATTCATTCGTACGATCCATTCTAATTCATTCACACGATCCATTCTAATTCATTCGTAAGATCCATTCTAATTCATTCGCACGATCCATTCTAATTCATTCATAGGATCCATTCTAATTCATTCATACGATCTATTCTAATTCTTTCGCACGAATGTATCCATTCTAATTCATTCGCACGAATGTATGCATTCTAATTCATTCGTACGATCCATCCTAATTCATTCGTACGATCCATTCTAATTCATTCGTACGATCCATTCTAATTAATTCGTATGATCCATTCTAATTCATTCATACAATCCATTCTAATTCATTCGCACGAATGTATCCATTTTAATTAATTCGTACGATCCATTCTAATTCATTCGTATGATCCATTCTTATTCATTCGCACGATCCAGTCTAATGGATTCGCACGATCCATTCTAATTCATTCGCACGAATGTATCCATTCTAATTAATTCGTACGATCCATTCTAATTCATTAATATGATCCATTCTAATTCATTCGTACGATCCATTCTAATTCATATGCACAAAGGTATCCATTCTAATCCATTCATAGGATCCATTCTAATCCATTCGTACGATCCATTCTAATTCATTCGTACGATCCATTCTAATTCATTCGTACGATCCATTCTAATTCATTCGTACGATCCATTATAATTCATTCGTAAGATCCATTCTAATTCATTCGTACGATCCATTCTAATTCATTCGTACGATCCATTCTAATTCATTCGCACGAATGTATCCATTCTAGTTCATTCGTACGATCCATTCTAATTCATTCGTACGATCCATTCTAATTCATTCGCACGAATGTATCCATTCTAGTTCATTCGTACGATCCATTCTAGTTCATTCGTACGATCCATTCGAATTCATTCGTACGATCCATTCTAATTCATTCGTATGATCCATTCTAATTAATTCGTATGATCCATTCTAATTCATTCGTACGATCCATTCTAATTCATTCATACAATCCATTCTAATTCATTCGCACGAATGTATCCATTCTAATTAATTCGTACGATCCATTCTAATTCATTCGTATGATCCATTCTAATTCATTCGTATGAATCCGTTCTAATTCATTCGTACAATCTATTCTATTTCATTCGTAAGATCCAACCTAATTCATTCGTACGAATGAATTAGAATAGATCGTACGAATGAATTAGAATGGATCGTACGAAGGAATTAGAATGGATCGTACGAATGAATTAGAATGGTTATATTCGTGCAAATGAATTAGAATGGATCGTATGAATGAATTAGAATGCATTGTATGAATGAATTAGAATGGATCGAATGAATGAATTAGAATGGATCGTACGAATAAATTAGAATGGATACATTCGTGCGAATGAATTAGAATGGATATATTCGTGCGAAAGAATTAGAATAGATCGTATGAATGAATTAGAATGGATCCTATGAATGAATTAGAATGGATCATGCGAATGAATTAGAATGGATCGTACGAATGAATTAGAATGGATCGTGTGAAAGAATTAGAATGGATCGTATGAATGAATTAGAATGGATCGTGCGAATGAATTAGAATGGATCGTACGAATGAATTAGAATGGATATATTTGTGCGAATGAATTAGAATGGATCGTACGAATGAATTAGAATGGTTACATTCGTGCGAATGAATTAGAATGGATTGTACGAAAGAATTAGAATGGATACATTCATGCAAGTGAATTAGAATGGATCGTATGAATGTATTAGAATGGATCGTATGAGTGAATTAGAATGGATCGTGCGAATGAATTAGATTGGATTGTGCGAATGAATTAGAATGGATCGTACGAATGAATTAGAATGGATCGTGTGAAAGAATTAGAATGGATTATGAATTAATTAGAATAGATCGTATGAATGAATTAGAATGGATCGTACGAATGAATTAGAATGGATCGTACGAATGAACTAGAATGGATAGATTCGTGCGAATGAATTAGAATGGATCGTACGAATGAATTAGAATGGATCGTACAAATGAATTAGAATGGATCTTACGAATGAATTAGAATGGATCGTACGAATGCACGATCCATGCGAATGAATTAGAATAGATCGTACGAATGAACTAGAATGGATACATTCGTGCGAATGAATTAGAATGGATCGAACGAATGAATTAGAATGGATCTTACGAATAAATTAGAATGGATCGTACGAATGAATTTGAATGTATCGTACGAATGAATTGGAATGGATACATTCGTGCGAATGAATTAGAATGGATCGGACGAATGAATTAGAATGGATCATACGAATGAATTAGAATGGATCGTACAAATGAATTAGAATGGATCGTACGAATAAATTAGAATGGATACATTCGTCCGAATGAATTAGAATGGATCATACGAATGAGTAAGAATGGATCGTACGAATGAAATAGAATAGATTGTACGAATGAATTAGAATGGATTCGTACGAATGAATTAGAATGGATACATTCGTGCGAATGAATTAGAATGGATTGTATGAATGAATTAGAATGGATCGTACGAATGAATTAGAATGGATCATACGAATTAATTAGAATGGATCATACGAATGAATTAGAATGGATCGTACGAATGAATTAGAATGGATCGTACGAATGAATTAGAATGGATACATTCGTGCGAATAAATTAGAATGGATTGTGCAAATGAATAAGAACAGATCGTGCGAATGAATTAGAATGGATCGTACGAATGAATTAGAATGGATCGTGCGAATGAATTAGAATGGATCGTACGAATGAATTAGAATGGATACATTTGTGCGAATGAATTAGAATGGATCGTACGAATGAACTAGAATGGATCGTATGAATGAATTAGAATGGATCGTACGAATGAATTAGAATGGATCGTGCGAATGAATTAGAATGGATCATACGAATGAATTAGAATGGATCGTACGAATGAACTAGAATGGATACATTCGTGTGAATGAATTAGAATGGATCGTACGAATGAATTAGAATGGATCGTACGAATGAATTAGAATGGATCTTACGAATGAATTAGAATGGATCGTACGAATGAATTAGAATGGATCGTACGAATGAATTAGAATGGATACATTCGTGCGAATGAATTAGAATGGATCGGACGAATGAATTAGAATGGATCGTACGAATGAATTAGAATGGATCGTATGAATAAATTAGAATGGATACCTTCGTCCGAATGAATTAAATGGATCAAACGAATGAATTAGAATGGATCGTGTGAAAGAATTAGAATAGATTGTATGAATGAAGTAGAATGGATCGTATGAATGAATTAGAATGGATCGTGCGAATGAATTCGAATGGATCGTATGAATTCATTCTAATTCATTCATACAATCCATTCTAATTCTTTGACACGATCTATTCTAATTCATTCGTAGGATCCATTCTAATTCATTCGTACAATCTATTCTATTTCATTCGTACGATCCATTCTTACTCATTCGTATGATCCATTCTAATTCATTCAGACGAATGTATCCATTCTAATTCATTCGTACGGTCCATTCTAATTCATTCGCACAATCCATTCTATTTCATTCGTACGATCCATTCTTACTCATTCGTATGATCCATTATGGATACATTCGTGCGAATGAATTAGAATGGATCATACGAATGAGTAAGAATGGATCGTACGAATGAAATAGAATGGATTGTGCGAATGAATTAGAATGGATCGTACGAATGACTTAGAATGGATCGTGTGAAAGAATTAGAATGGATTGTATGAATGAATTAGAATAGATCGTATGAATGAATAAGAATGGATCGTACGAATGAATTAGAATGGATCGTACGAATGAACTAGATTGGATATATTCGTGCGAATGAATTAGAATCGATCGTACGAATGAATTAGAATGGATCGTACGAATGAATTAGAATGGATCGTACGAATGCACGATCCATGCGAATGAATTAGAATAGATCGTACGAATGAACTAGAATGGATACATTCGTGCGAATGAATTAGAATGGATCGTACGAATGAATTAGAATGGATCGTATGAATGAATTAGAATGGATCGTACGAATGAATTAGAATGGATCGTACGAATGAATTAGAATAGATCATACGAATGAATTAGAATGGATACATTCGTGCGAATGAATTAGAATGTATACATTCGTGCGAAAGAATTAGAATAGATCGTATGAATGAATTAGAATGGATCCTATGAATGAATTAGAATGGATCGTGCGAATGAATTAGGATGGATCGTATGAATGAATTAGAATGGATCCTATGAATGAATTAGAATGGATCGTGCGAATGAATTAGAATGGATCGTACGAATGAATTAGAATAAATCGTGCTAATGAATTAGAATTGCTCGAACGAATGAATTAGAATGGATACATTCGTGCGAATGAATTAGAATGGATCGGACGAATGAATTTGAATGGATCGTACGAATGAGTAAGAATGGATCGTATGAATGAAATAGAATAGATCGTACGAATGAATTAGAACGGATCGTACGAAGGAATTAGAATGGATCGTAGGAATGAATTAGAATGGATATATTCGTGCAAATGAATTAGAATGGATCGTATGAATGTATTAGAATGGATCGTATGAGTGAATTAGAATGGATCGTACGAATGAATTAGAATGGATCGTATGAATGAATTAGAATGGATACATTCGTGTGAATGAATTAGAATGGATCGTATGAATGAATTAGAATAGATTTTGTGAATGAATTTGAACTGATCGTACGAATGAATTAGAATGGATACATTCGTGCGAATGAATTAGAATGGATTGTATGAATGAATTAGAATGGATCGTACGAATGAATTAGAATGGATCGTATGAGTGAATTAGAATGGATACGAAGGAATTAGAATGGATCGTACGAAGGAATTAGAATGGATCATACGAATGAAATAGAATGGATGGTACGAGGGAATTAGAATGGATCGTACAAAGGAATTAGAATGGATCGTACGAATGAATTAGAATGGATATATTCGTTCAAATGAATTAGAATGGATCATATGAATGAATTAGAATGGATCGTATGAGTGAATTAGAACGGATAGTACGAATGAAGTAGAATGGATCGTATGAATGAATTAGAATGGATACATTCGTGCGAATGAATTAGAATGGATCGTGTGAATGAATTAGAATAGATTGTGCGAATGAATTAGAATGGATCGTACGAATGAATTAGAGTGGATACATTCGTGCGAATAAATTAGAATGGATTGTATGAAAGAATAAGAATGGATCGTACTAATGAATTAGAATGGATCGTACGAATGAATTAGAATAGATTGCGCGAATGAATTAGAATGGATCGTACGAATGAATTAGAATGGATCGTACGAAGGAATTAGAATGGATCATACGAATGAATTAGAATGGATCGTACGAATGAATTAGAATGGATCGTACGAAGGAATTAGAATGGATCGTACGAATGAATTAGAATGGATCGTACGATTGAATTAGAATGGATCATACGAATGAGTAAGAATGGATCGTATGAATGAATTAGATTGGATCGTACGATCCATTCTAATTCATTAGCATGGATCGTGCTAATGAATTAGAATAGAATATACGAATGAATTAGAATGGATCGTAGAATGGATCGTACGAATGAATTAGAATGAATTAGAATGGATCGTACGAATGAATTAGAATAGATCATAGGAATGAATTAGAATGGATCGTGCAAATGAATTAGAATGGATACATTCGTACGAATGAATTAGAATGGATCGTACGAATGAATTAGAATGGATCCTACGAATGAATTCGAATGGATCGTACGATCCATTCTAATTCATTCATACAATCCATTCTAATTCATTCGCACGAATGTATCCATTCTAATCCATTCGTACGATCCATTCTAATCCATTCGTACGATCCATTTAATTCATTCGCATGAATCTAACCATTCTAATTCATTCACACGATCGTATGAATTAGAATGGATACGTTCGTGCGAATGAATTAGAATAGATCGTGCCAATCCATTAGACTGGATCGTGCGAATGAATAAGAATGGATCATACGAATGAACTAGAATGGATCGTACGAATTAATTAGAATGGATACATTCGTGCGAATGAATTAGAATGGATCGTACGAATGAATTAGAATGGATCATACGAATTAATTAGGAATGGATCATACGAATGAATTAGAATGGATCGTACGAATGAACTAGAATGGATCGTATGAATGAACTAGAATGGATACATTCGTGCGAATGAATTAGAGTGGATCGTACGAATGAATTAGAATGGATCGTACGATTCATTCTAATTCATTCATACGATCCATTCTAATTTATTTGTACGATCCATTCTAATTCATTCATACGATCTATTCTAATTCATTCGCACGAATGTAACCATTCTAATTCATTCATACGATTCATTCTAATTCATTCGTATGAGTTATTCTAATTCATTCGTACGATCCATTCTAAATCATTCGTACGATCCATTGTAATTCATTCATACAATCCATTTAGATTCATTCGCACAAATGTATCCATTCAAATTCATTCGTACGATCCAGTCTAATTCATTCGTACGATCCATTCTACTTCATTCGCACGAATATATCCATTCTAATTCTTTCGTACGATGCATTCTAATTCATTCGTATGATCCATTCAAATTCATTCATTTGATCCATTCTAATTCATTCGTACGATCCATTCTAATTCATTCGTCCGATCCATTCTAATTCATTCGCACGAATGTATCCATTCTAATTCATTCGTACGATCCATTCTAATTCATTCGTATGATCCATTCTAATTCATTCGTAAGATCCATTCTAATTCATTCGTACGATCCATTCTAATTCATTCGTCCGATCCATTCTAATTCATTCGCACGAATGTATCCATTCTAATTCATTCGTACGATCCATTCTAATTTATTCGTACGATCCATTCTAATTCATTCGTAAGATCCATTCTAATTCATTCGTACGATCCATTCTAATTCATTCGTACGATCCATTCTAATTCATTCGCACGAATGTATCCATTCTAGTTCATTCGTACGATCCATTCTAATTCATTCGTACGATCCATTCTAATTCATTCGCACCATCCATTCTAATTCATTCGTACGATGAATTCTAATTCATTCGCACGAATGTATCCATTCTAATTCATTCGTACGATCCTGAATTAGAATGGATCGTACGAATGAATGGATCGTGCGAATGAATTAGAATGGAATATACGAAAGAATTAGAATGGATCATACGAATTAATTAGAATGGATCGTACGAATGAATTAGAATGGATCGTACGAATGAATTAGAATGGATTGTGCGAATGAATTAGAATGGATCGTACGAATGAATTAGAATGGATACATTTGTGCGAATGAATTAGAATGGATCGTACGAATGAATTAAAATGGATCGTATGAATGAATTAGAATGGATCGTACGAATGAATTAGAATGGATCGTGCGAATGAATTAGAATGGATCGTACGAATGAATTAGAATGGATCGTGTGAAAGAATTAGAATGGATCGTACGAATGAATTAGAATGGATCGTGCGAATGAATTAGAATGGATCGTACGAATGAATTAGAATGGATACATTCGTGCGAATGAATTAGAATGGATCGGACGAATGAATTAGAATGGATCGTACGAATGAGTAAGAATGGATCGTACGAATGAAATAGAATAGATCATACGAATGAATTAGAATGGATCATACGAAGGAATTAGAATGGATCGTACGAATGAATTAGAATGGATATATTCGTGCAAATGAATGAATTAGAATGGATCGTATGAATGAATTAGAATAGATTTTGTGAATGAATTAGAACTGATCGTACGAATAAATTAGAATGGATACATTCATGCGAATGAATTAGAATGGATTGTATGAATGAATTAGAATGGATCCTATGAATGAATTAGAATGGATCGTACGAATGAATTAGAATGGATACATTCGTGCGAATGAATTAGAATTGATCGTACGAATGAATTAGAATGGATCGTGCGAATGAATTAGAATGGATCGTACGAATGAATTAGAATGGATACATTCGTGCGAATGAATTAGAATGGATACATTCGTGCGAAAGAATTAGAATGGATCGTACGAATGAATCAGAATGGATCGTACGAATGAATTAGAATGGATCTTACGAATGAATTAGAATGGATCGTACGAATGAATTAGAATGGATCGTACGAATGAATTAGAATGGATACATTCGTGCGAATGAATTAGAATGGATCGGACGAATGAATTAGAATGGATCGTACGAATGAATTAGAATGGATCAAATGAATGAATTAGAATGGTTACATTCATGCGAATGAATTAGAATGGATCGTACGAATGGATTAGAATGGATCGTACGAATGGATTAGAATGGATACATTCGAGCGAATGAATTAGAATGGATCGTACGAATGAATTAGAATAGATCGTACGAATGGATTAGAATGGATCCTACGAATGGATTAGAATGGATACCTTTGTGCATATGAATTAGAATGGATCGTACGAATGAATTAGAATGGATCATATTAATGAATTAGAATGGATCGTACGAATGAATTAGAATGGATCGTACGAATGAATTAGAATGGATCATATTAATGAATTAGAATGGATCGTACGAATGAATTAGAATGGATCGTACGAATGAATTAGAATGGATACATTCGTGCGAATGAATTAGAATGGATACATTCGTGCGAAAGAATTAGAATAGATCGTATAAATGAATTAGAATGGATCCTATGAATGAATTAGAATGGATCGTGCGAATGAATTAGAATGGATCGTACGAATGAATTAGAATGGATCGTGCTAATGAATTAGAACTGATCGAACGAATGAATTAGAATGGATACATTCGTGCGAATGAATTAGAATGGGTCGGACGAATGAATTAGAATGGATCGTACGAATGAGTAAGAATGGATCGTACGAATAAAATAGAATAGATCGTACGAATGAATTAGAATGGATCGTACGAAGGAATTAGAATGGATCTAACGAATGAATTAGAATGGATATATTCGTGCAAATGAATTAGAATGGATCATATGAATGTATTAGAATGGATCGTATGAGTGAATTAGAATGGATCGTACGAATGAATTAGAATGGATCGTATGAATGAATTAGAATGGATACATTCGTGTAAATGAATTAGAATGGATCGTACGAATGAATTAGAATAGCTCATTCGAATGAATTAGAATGAATCGTATGAATGAATTAGAATGGTTACATTCGTGCGAATGAATTAGAATAGATCGTATGAATGAATTAGAATGGATCGTACAAATAAATTAGAATGGATCGTGGGAATGAATTAGAATGGATCGTACGAATGAATTAGAATGGATCCACCGAATGAGTTAGAATGGATCATACGAATGAATTAGAATGGATTGTACGAATGAATTAGAATGGATTGTGCGAATGAATTAGAATGGATCGTATGAATGAATAAGAATGGAT
Source organism: Chamaelirium japonicum (assembly GCA_947650365.1). Lineage (NCBI taxonomy): Eukaryota > Viridiplantae > Streptophyta > Magnoliopsida > Liliales > Melanthiaceae > Chamaelirium > Chamaelirium japonicum. Next base: position 98,324,104 of record OX393551.1, read on the forward strand.
CGTACGAATGAATTAGAATGGATCGTGCGAATGAATTAGCATGAATCGTACGAATGTATTAGAATGGATCGTACGAATGAATTAGAATAAATCGTACGATCCATTCTAATTCAATCGTCTGATCCATTCTAATTCATTCGCATGAATGTATCCATTCTAATTCATTCGTACAATCCATTATATTTCATTCGTACGATCAATTCCTACTCATTCGTATGATCCATTCTAATTCATTCGTATGATCCATTCTAATTCATTCGTACGATCCATTCTAATTCATTCGTACGATCCATTCTAATTCATTCGCACGATCCATTCTAATTCATTCATACGATCCATTCGAATTCATTCCTACAATCCATTCTAATTCCTTCGCCCGATCCATTCTAATTCATTCATACGATCCATTCTATTCGAATGGATCATGCGATCCATTCGAATTCATTCGCACGATCCATTCTAATTCATTCATACGATCCATTCTAATTCATTCATACAATGCATTCTAATTCTTTCACACGATCCATTCTAATTCATTCGTACGATCCATTCTAATTCATTCGTACAATCCATTCTATTTCATTTGTACGATCCATTCTTACTCATTCGTATGATCCATCCTAATTCATTCGAACGATCCATTCTAATTCATTTGTACGATCCATTCTAATTCATTCGTACAATCCATTCTATTTCATTCGTACGATCCATTCTTACTCATTCGTATGATCCATTCTAATTCATTCGCATGAATGTATCCATTCTAATTCATTCATACAATCCATTCTAATTCATTCCGTACGATCCATTCTAATTCATTCGTACGATCGTACAAATGAATTAGAATGGATCGTACCAATGAATTAGAATAGATTGTGCGAATGAATTAGAATGGATTGTACTAATAAATTAGAATGGATCGTACGAATGAATTAGAATGGATCATACGAATGAGTAAGAATGGATCGTACAAATGAATTAGAATGGATCGTACGAATGAATTAGAATAGATCGTACGAATAAATTAGAATGGATACATTCGTCCGAATGAATTAGAATGGATCATACGAATGAGTAAGAATGGATCATACGAATGAAATAGAATAGATTGTCCGAATGAATTAGAATGGATCCTACGAATGAATTAGAATGGATCGTGTGAAAGAATTAGAATGGACTGTATGAATGAATTACATTGGATCGTATGAATGAATTAGAATGGATCGTGCGAATGAATTCGAATGGATTGTACGAATTCATTCTAATTCATTCATACAATCCATTGTAATTCTTTCACACGATCCATTCTAATTCATTCGTACGTTCCATTCTAATTCATTAGCACGATCCATGCTAATTCATTTGTTCGATCAATTCTAATTCATTAGCACGATCCATTCTAATTCATTCCCACGATCCATTCTAATTTATTCGTACGATCCATTCTAATTCATTCGTACGATCTATTCTAATTCATTCGCACGAATGTAACCATTCTAATTCATTCATACGATTCATTCTAATTCATTCGTATGAGCTATTCTAATTCATTCGTACGATCCATTCTAATTCATTCGTACGATCCATTGTAATTCATTCATACAATCCATTTAGATTCATTCGCACAAATGTATCCATTCAAATTCATTCGTACGATCCAGTCTAATTCATTCGTACAATCCATTCTAATTCATTCGCACGAATATATCCATTCTAATTCTTTCGTACGATCCATTCTAATTCATTCGTACGATCCATTCTAATTCATTCGTACGATGAATTAGAATAGATCGTACGAATGAATTAGAATGGATCGTATGAATGAATTCGAATGGATCGTACGATCCATTCTAATTCATTCATACAATCCATTCTAATTCATTCGCACGAATGTATCTATTCTAATCCATTCGTACGATCCATTCTAATTCATTCGCATGAATGTAACCATTCTAATTCATTCACACGATCGTATGAATTAGAATGGATACATTCGTGCGAATGAATTAGAATGGATCCTGCGAATGAATAAGAATGGATCATACGAATGAATTAGAATGGATCGTACGAATTAATTAGAATGGATACATTCGTGCGAATGAATTAGAATGGATTGTATGAATGAATTATAATGGATCGTACAAATGAATTAGAATGGATCATTCGAATTAATTAGAATGGATCATACGAATGAATTAGAATGGACAGTACGAATGAATTAGAATGGATCGTATGAATGAACTAGAATGGATCGTACGAATGAACTAGAATGGATACATTCGTGCGAATGAATTTGAATGGATCGTACGAATGAATTAGAATGGATCGTACGATTCATTCTAATTCATTCGTACGATCCATTCTAATACATTCGTACGATTCATGCTAATTCATTCGGACGATCCATTCTAATTCATTCGTATGATCCATTCTTATTCATTCATACGATCCATTCTAATTCAATCGTACGATCCATTCTAATTCATTCGCACAAATGTATCCATTCTAATTCATTCGTACGATCCATTCTAATTCATTCGCACGATCCATTCTAATTCATTCGTACGATCTATTCTAATTCTTTCACACGATCCATTCTAATTCATTCGTACGATCCATTCTAATTCATTCGCACGATCCATTCTAATTCATTCGTACGATCCATTCTAATTCATTCATACGATCCACTCTAATTCATTCGTACGATCCATTCTAATTCGTTCGCACAAATGTATCCATTCTAATTCATTCACACGATCCATTCTAATTCATTCGTACGATCCACTCTAATTCCTTCGCACGATCCATTCTAATTCATTCGTATGATCCATTCTAATTCATTCATACGATCCATTCTAATTCATTCGTACGATCCATTCTAATTCATTCGCACAAATGTATCCATTCTAATTCATTCGTACGATCCATTCTAATTCATTCACACGATCCATTCTAATTCATTCGTACAATCCATTTTAATTCATTCGCACAAATGTATCCATTCTAACTCATTCGTACGATCCATTCTAATTCATTCACACGATCCATTCTAATTCATTCGTACGATCCATTCTAATTCATTCCCACGATCCATTCTAATTTATTCGTACGATCCATTCTAATTCATTCGTAAGATCTATTCTAATTCATTCGTACGAATGTAACCATTCTAATTCATTCATACGATTCATTCTAATTCATTCGTATGAGCTATTCTAATTCATTCGTACGATCCATTCTAATTGATTCGTACGATCCAATGTAATTCATTCATACAATCCATTTAGATTCATTCGCACAAATGTATCCATTCAAATTCATTCGTACGATATAGTCTAATTCATTCGTACGATCCATTCTAATTCATTCGCACGAATATATCCATTCTAATTCTTTCGTACGATGCATTCTAATTCATTCGTACGATCCATTCTAATTCATTCATTTGATCCATTCTAATTCATTCGTACGATCCATTCTAATTCATTTGTCCGATCCATTCGAATTCATTCGCACGAATGTATCCATTCTAATTCATTCGTACGATCCATTCTAATTCATTCGTACGATCCATTCTAATTCATTCGTACGATCCATTCTAATTCATTCGTACAATCCATTCTAATTCATTCGCGCGAATGTATCCATTCTAGTTCATTCGTACGATCCATTCTAATTCATTCGTACGATCCATTCTAATTCATTCGCACGATCTATTCAAATTCATTCGTACGATCAATTCTAATTCATTCGCACGAATGTATCCATTCTAATTCATTCGTACGATCCTGAATTAGAATGGATCGTACGAATGAATGGATCGTGCGAATGAACTAGAATGGAATATACGAATGAATTAGAATGGATCATACGAATTAATTAGAATGGATCATACGAATGAATTAGAATGGATCGTACGAATGAATTAGAATGGATCGTGCGAATGAATTAGAATGGATCGTACGAATGAATTAGAATGGATACATTTGTGCGAAATAATTAGAATGGATCGTACGAATGAATTAGAATGGATCGTATGAATGAATTAGAATGGATCGTACGAATGAATTAGAATGGATCGTGCGAATGAATTAGAATGGATCGTACGAATGAATTAGAATGGATCGTGTGAAAGAATTAGAATGGATCGTACAAATGAATTAGAATGGATCGTGCGAATGAATTAGAATGGATCGTACGAATGAATTAGAATGGATACATTCGTGCGAATGAATTAGAATAGATCGGACGAATGAATTAGAATGGATCGTACGAATGAGTAAGAATGGATCGTACGAATGAACTAGAATAGATCGTACGAATGAATTAGAATGGATCGTACGAAAGAATTAGAATGGATCGTATGAATGAATTAGAATGGATATATTCGTGCAAATGAATTAGAATGGATCGTATGAATGTATTAGAATGGATCGTATGAGTGAATTAGAATGGATCGTACGAATGAATTAGAATGGATCGTATGAATGAATTAGAATGGATACATTCGTGTGAATGAATTAGAATGGATCGTATGAATGAATTAGAATAGATTTTGTGAATGAATTTGAACTGATCGTACGAATGAATTAGAATGGATACATTCGTGCGAATGAATTAGAATGGATTGTATGAATGAATTAGAATAGATCCTATGAATGAATTAGAATGGATCGTACGAATGAATTAGAATGGATACATTCGTGCGAATGAATTAGAATTGATCGTACGAATGAATTAGAATGGATCGTGCGAATGAATTAGAATGGATCGTACGAATGAATTAGAATGGATACATTCGTGTGAATGAATTAGAATGGATACATTCGTGCGAAAGAATTAGAACAGATCGTATGAATGAATTAGAATGGATTGTATGAATGAATTAGAATGGATCGTATGAATGAATTAGAATGGATCGTGCGAATGAATTCGAATGGATCGTACGAATTCATTCTAATTCATTCATACAATCCATTCTAATTCTTTGACACGATCCATTCTAATTCATTCGTACGTTCCATTCGAATTCATTAGCACGATCCATGCTAATTCATTCGTTCGATCAATTCTAATTCATTAGCACGATCCATTCTAATTCATTCGTACGATCCATTCTAATTCATTCGTACGATCCATTCTAATTCATATGCACAAAGGTATCCATTCTAATCCATTCGTAGGATCCATTCTTATCCATTCGCACGATCCATTCTAATTCATTCGTACGATCCATTCAAATTCATTCGTACGATCCATTCTAATTCATTCGCTCGAATGTATCCATTCTAATCCATTCGTACGATCCATTCTAATCCATTCGTACGATCCATTCTAATTCATTCGCATGAATGTAACCATTCTAATTCATTCATTTGATCCATTCTAATTTATTCGTACGATCCATTCTAATTCATTCTTCCGATCCGTTCTAATTCATTCGCATGAATGTATCCATTCTAATTCATTCGTACGATCCATTCTAATTCATTCGTACGATCCATTCTAATTCATTCGTAAGATCCATTCTAATACATTCGTACGATCCATTCTAATTCATTCGTACGATCCATTCTAATTCATTCGCATGAATGTATCCATTCTAATTAATTCATACAATCCATTCTACTTCATTCGTACTATCCATTCTAATTCACTCAAACGATCCATTCTAATTCATTAATACGATCCATTCTAATTCATTTGCACGAATATATCCATTCTAATTAATTCGTACGATCCATTCTAATTTCTTCGTACGATCCATTCTAATTCCTTCGTACGATCCATTCTATTTCATTCGCATGATCCATTCTAATTCCTTCGTACGATCCATTCTAATTCCTTCGTATCCATTCTAATTCACTCATACGATCCATTCTAATTCATTCGTACGATCCATTCTAATTCATTCATACAATCCATTCTAATTCATTCACACGAATGTATCCATTCTAATTCATTCGTACGATCAGTTCTAATTCATTCACAAAAGCTATTCTAATTCATTCATACGATCCATTCTAATTCATTCACACGAATGTATCCATTCTAATTCATTCATACGATCCATTCTAATTCATTCGTACGATCCATTCTAATTCACTCATATGATCCATTCTAATACATTCATACGATCCATTCTAATTCATTTGCACGAATATATCCATTCTAATTCATTCGTACGATCCATTCTAATTCCTTCGAACGATCCATTCTAATTCATTCATACGATCTATTCTAATTCATTCGTCCGATCCATTCTAATTCATTCGCACGAATGTATCCATTCTAATTTATTCGTACGATCCATTCTAATTCATTCGTACCATCCATTCTAATTCATTCATTTGATCCATTCTACTTCATTCGTACGATCCATTCTAATTCATTCGTCCGATCCATTCTAATTCATTCGCACGAATGTATCCATTCTAATTCATTGGTACGATCCATTCTTATTCATTCGTACGATCCATTCTAATTCATTCGTACGATCCATTCTAATTCATTCGTACGATCCATTCTAATTCATTCGCACGAATGTATCCATTCTAGTTCATTCGTACGATCCATTCTAATTCATTCGTACGATCCATTCTAATTCATTCGCACGATCCATTCTAATTCATTCGTACGATCAATTCTAATTCATTCGCATGAATGTATCCATTCTAATTCATTCGTACGATCCTGAATTAGAATGGATCGTACGAATGAATTAGAATGGATACCTTTGTGCATATGAATTAGAATGGATCGTACGAGTGAATTAGAATGGATCGTATTAATGAATTAGAATGGATCGTACGAATGAATTAGAATGGATACATTCGTGCGAATGAATTAGAATGGATCGTGCGAATCAATTAGATTGGATCGTACGAATGAATAAGAATAGATCATACGAATGAATTAGAATGGATCGTACGAATTAATTAGAATGGATACATTCGTGCGAATGAATTAGAATAGATTGTATGAATGAATTAGAATGGATCGTACGAATGAATTAGAATGGATCATACGAATTAATTAGAATGGATCGTACCAATGAATTAGAATGGATCGTACGAATGAATTAGAATGGATACATTCGTGCGAATGAATTAGAATGGATCGGACGAATGAATTAGAATAGATCGTACGAATGAATTAGAATGGATCGTACGAAGGAATTAGAATGGATCGTACGAATGAATTAGAATGGATATATTCGTGCAAATGAATTAGAATGGATCGTATGAATGTATTAGAATGGATATATTTGTGCGAATGAATTAGACTGGATCGGACGAATAAATTAGAATAGATCGTACGAATGAATTAGAATGGATCGTACGAAGGAATCAGAATGGATCGTACGAATGAACTAGAATGGATTAGAATGGATCGTACGAATGAATTAGAATGGATCGTATGAATCAATTAGAATGGATCGTATGAATGAATTAGAATGGATCATATGAATGAATTAGAATGGATCGTGCGAATGAATTAGAATGGATCGTAGGAATGAATTAGAATGGATCGTACGAATGAACTAGAATGGATACATTCGTGCGAATGAATTTGCATGGATCGTACGAATGAATTAGAATTGATCGTACGAATGAATTTAAATGGATCGTACGAATGAACTAGAATAGATACATTCGTGCGAATGAATTAGAATGGAACGTACGAATGAATTAGAATGCATCGTACGAATGAATTAGAATGGATCTTACGAATGAATTAGAATGGATCTTACGAATGAATTAGAATAGATTGTACGAATGAATTAGAATGGATCATACGAATGAATTAGAATGGATACATTCGTGCGAATGACTTAGAATGGATCGGACGAATGAATTAGAATGGATCGTACGAATGAATTAGAATGGATCGTACGAATAAATTAGAATGGAAACATTCGTCCGAATGAATTAGAATGGATCATACGAATGAGTAAGAATGGATCGTACGAATGAAATAGAATAGATCGTATAAGTGAATTAGAATGGATTGTATGAATGAATTAGAATGGATCGTATGAATGAATTAGAATGGATCATGCGAATGAATTCGAATGGATCGTACGAATTCATTCTAATTCATTCATATAATCCATTCTAATTCTTTCACACGATATATTCTAATTCATTCGTAGGATCCATTCTAATTCATTCGTACAATCCATTCTATTTCATTTGTACGATCCATTCTTACTCATTCGTATGATCCATTCTAATTCCTTCGTATCCATTCTAATTCACTCATACGATCCATTCTATTTCATTCATACGATCTATTCTAATTCATTCATACAATCCATTCTAATTCTTTCACACGATCCATTCTAATTCATTCATATGATCCATTCTAATTCATTCGCACAATCCATTCTATTTCATTCGTACGATCCATTCTTACTCATTGGTACGATCCATTCTAATTCATTCGCACGAATGTATCCATTCTAATTCATTCGTACGAATCCATTCTAATTCATTCGTACAATCTATTCTATTTCATTCGTAAGATCCATTCTTACTCATTCGTATGATCCATTCTAATTCATTCGGACAAATGTATCCATTCTAATTCATTCGTACGATCCATTCTAATTCATTCGTATGATCCATTCTAATTCATTCGTCCGATCCATTCTAATTCATTCGCACGAATGTATCCATTCTAATTCATTCGTACGATCCATTCTAATTCATTCGTAAGATCCATTCTAATTCATTCATACGATCCATTCTAATTCATTCGTACGATCCATTCTAATTCATTCGTACAATCCATTCTAATTCATTCGTACGATCCATTCTAATTCATTCGCACAAATGTATCCATTCTAATTCATTCGTACGATCCATTCTAATTCATTCGTACGATCCATTCTAATTCATTCGTAAGATCCATTCTAATTCATTCGTACGATCCATTCTAATTCATTCGTACGATCCATTCTAATTCATTCGCACGAATGTATCCATTCTAGTTCATTTGTACGATCCATTCTAATTCATTCGTACGATCCATTCTAATTCATTCGCACGATCCATTCTAATTCATTCATACGATCCATTCTAATTCATTCATACGATCCATTCTAATTCATTCGTATGATCCATTCTAATTCATTCGCACAAATGTATCCATTCTAATTCATTCGTACGATCCATTCTAATTCATTCACACGATCCATTCTAATTCATTCGTACGATCCATTCTAATTCATTCGCACGATCTGTTCTTATTCATTCGCACAATCCATTCCAATTCATTCGCACGAATGTATCCATTCTAATTCATTCGTAAGATCCATTCTAATTCACTCGTACGATCCATTCTAAATCATTCGTATTATCCATTCTAATTAATTCGTATGATCCATTCTAATTCACTCATACGATCCATTCTAATACATTCATACGATCCATTCTAATTCATTTGCACGAATATATCCATTCTAATTCATTCGTACGATCCATTCTAATTCCTGCGTACGATCCATTCTAATTCATTCGTACGATCTGTTCTAATTCATTCGTACGATCCATTCTAATTCATTCGTACGATCCATTCTAATTCCTTTGTACGATCCATTCTAATTCATTCGTACGATCCATTCTAATTCATTCGTACAATCTATTCTAATTCATTCGTACGAATGGATACATTCGTGTGAATGAATTAGAATGGATCGTACGAATGAGTAAGAATGGATCGTACGAATGAAATAGAATGGATTGCACGAATGAATTAGAATGGATCGTATGAATGAATTGGAATGGATGGTGTGAAAGAATTAGAATGGATTGTATGATTGAATTAGAATGGATCGTACGAATGAATTAGAATGGATACATTCGTGCGAATGAATTAGAATGGATCATCCGAATGAATTAGAATGGATCGTACGAATGAATTAGAATGGATCGTACGAATGAAATAGAATAGATTGTATGAATGAATTAGAATGGATCCTACGAATGAATTAGAATGGATCGTGTGAAAGAATTAGAATGGATCGTGTGAAAGTATTAGAATGGATTGTATGAATGAATTAGAATGGATCGTATGAATGAATTAGAATGGATCGTACGAATGAATTAGAATAGATTGCGCGAATGAATTAGAATGGATCGTGCGAATGAAATACAATGGATACAAATGAAATAGAATGAATCATACGAATGAATTAGAATGACGATCCATTCTTACTCATTCGTATGATCCATTCTAATTTATTCGCACGAATGTATCCATTCTAATTCATTCGTACGTCTAATTCATTCGTACAGTCCATTCTAATTCATTCGCACAATCCATTCTATTTCATTCGTACGATCCATTCTTACTCATTCGTATGATCCATTATGGATACATTCGTGCGAATGAATTAGAATGGATCATACGAATGAGTAAGAATGGATCGTACGAATGAAATAGAATGGATTGTGCGAATGAATTAGAATGGATCGTACGAATGAATTAGAATGGATCGTGTGAAAGAATTAGAATTGATTGTATGAATGAATTAGAATAGATCGTATGAATGAATTAGAATGGATCATACGAATGAATTAGAATGGATCGTACGAATGAATTAGAATGGATCGTATGAATGAATTAGAATGGATACATTCGTTTAAATGAATTAGAATGGATACATTCGTGCAAAAGAATTAGAATAGATCGTATGAATGAATTAGAATGGATCCTATGAATGAATTAGAATGGATCGTTCGAATCAATTAGAATGGATCGTACGAATGAATTAGAATTGATCGAACGAATGAATTAGCATGGATCGTGCTATTGAATTAGAATGGAACGTACGAACGAATTAGAATGGATCGTGTGAAAGAATTAGAATGGATTGTACGAATTAATTAGAATGAATTCATACAATCCATTCGAATTCATTCGCACGATCCATTCTAATTCAGTCATACGATCCATTCTAATTCATTCATACAATCCATTCTAATTAATTCGTAGGATCCATTCTAATTCATTCGTACAATCTATTCTATTTCATTCGTACGATCCATTCTTACTCATTCGTATGATCCATTCTAATTCAATCGGACGAATGTATCCATTCTAATTTATTCGTACGATCCATTCTAATTCATTCGTACGATCCATTCTAATTCATTCATACGATCCATTCTAATTTCATTCGTACGATCCATTCTAATTCATTCGCTCATATGTATCCATTCGTACGATCCATTCTAATACATTCGCATGAATGTAACAATTCTAATTCATTCATTTGATCCATTCTAATTCATTCGTACGATCCATTCTAATTCATTCGTCCGATCCATTCTAATTCATTCGCACGAATGTATCCATTCTAATTCATTCGTTTGAGTGAATTAGAATGGATCGTACGAATGAATTAGAATGGATCGTATGAATGAATTTGAATGGATACATTCGTGTGAATGAATTAGAATGGATCGTATGAATGAATTAGAATATTTCATACGAATGAATTAGAATGAATCGTATGAATGAATTAGAATGGTTACATTCGTGCGAATGAATTAGAATAGATCGTACGAATGAATTAGAATGGATCGTACGAATAAATTAGAATGGATCGTGGGAATGAATTAGAATGTATCGTACGAATGAATTAGAATGGATCCACCGAATGAGTTAGAATGGATCATACGAATGAATTAGAATGGATTGTACGAATGAATTAGAATGGATCGTGCGAATGAATTAGAATGGATCGTACGAATGAATTAGAATGGATACATTCGTGCGAATGAATTAGAATAGATCGGACGAATGAATTAGAATGGATCGTACAAATGAGTAAGAATGGATCGTACGAATGAACTAGAATAGATCATACGAATGAATTAGAATGGATCGTACGAAAGAATTAGAATGGATCATATGAATGAATTAGAATGGATATATTCGTGCAAATGAATTAGAATGGATCGTATGAATGTATTAGAATGGATCGTATGAGTGAATTAGAATGGATCGTACGAATGAATTAGAATGGATCGTATGAATGAATTAGAATGGATACATTCGTGTGAATGAATTAGAATGGATCGTATGAATGAATTAGAATAGATTTTGTGAATGAATTAGAACTGATCGTACGAATGAATTAGAATGGATACATTCGTGCGAATGAATTAGAATGGATTGTATGAATGAATTAGAATAGATCCTATGAATGAATTAGAATGGATCGTACGAATGAATTAGAATGGATACATTCGTGCGAATGAATTAGAATTGATCGTACGAATGAATTAGAATGGATCGTGCGAATGAATTAGAATGGATCGTACGAATGAATTAGAATGGATACATTCGTGTGAATGAATTAGAATGTATCGTACGAATGAATTAGAATGGATCCACCGAATGAGTTAGAATGGATCATACGAATGAATTAGAATGGATTGTACGAATGAATTAGAATGGATTGTGCGAATGAATTAGAATGGATCGTATGAATGAATAAGAATGGATCGTACGAATGAATTAGAATGGATCGTGCGAATGAATTAGCATGAATCGTACGAATGTATTAGAATGGATCGTACGAATAAATTAGAATGAATCGTACGATCCATTCTAATTCAATCGTCCGATCCATTCTAATTCATTCGTACAATCCATTCTATTTCATTCGTACGATCAATTCTTACTCATTCGTAAGATCAATTCTAATTCATTCGTATGATCCATTCTAATTCATTCTTACGATCCATTCTAATTCATTCGTACGATCCATTCTAATTCATTCGTACGATCCATTCTAATTCATTCGCACAATCCATTCTAATTCATTCATACGATCCATTCAAATTCATTCATACGATCCATTCTAATTCATTCCTACAATCCATTCTAATTCATTCGCCCGATCCATTCTAATTCATTCATACGATCCATTCTATTCGAATGGATCATGCGATCCATTCGAATTCATTCGCACGATCCATTCTAATTCATTCATACGATCCATTCTAATTCATTCATAGAATGCATTCTAATTCTTTCACACGATCCATTCTAATTCATTCGTACGATCCATTCTAATTCATTCGTACAATCCTTTCTATTTCATTTGTACGATCCATTCTTACTCATTCGTATGATCCATTCTAATTCATTCGTACGATCCATTCTAATTCATTTATACGATCCATTCTTATTCATTCGTACAATCCATTCTATTTCATTCGTACGATCCATTCTTACTCATTCGTATGAACCATTCTAATTCATTCGCACGAATGTATCCATTCTAATTCATTCATACAATCCATTCTAATTCATTCCGTACGATCCATTCTAATTCATTCGTACGATCGTACGAATGAATTAGAATGGATCGTACGAATGAATTAGAATAGATTGTGCGAATGAATTAGAATGGATCGTACGAATGAATTAGAATAGATTGTGCGATTGAATTAGAATGGATCGTACGAATGAATTAGAATGGATCATACAAATGAATTAGAATAGATCATACGAATGAGTAAGAATGGATCGTACGAATGAATTAGAATGGATCGTACGAATGAATTAGAATGGATCGTACGAATAAATTAGAATGGATACATTCGTCCGAATGAATTAGAATGGATCATATGAATGAGTAAGAATGGATCGTACGAATGAAATAGAATAGATTGTACGAATGAATTAGAATGGATCCTACGAATGAATTAGAATGGATCGTGTGAAAGAATTAGAATGGATTGTATGAATGAATTAGAATGGATCGTATGAATGAATTAGAATGGATTGTGCGAATGAATTCGAATGGATCGTACGAATTCATTCTAATTCATTCGTACAATCCATTCTAATTCTTTCACACGATCCATTCTAATTCATTCCTACGTTCCATTCTAATTCATTAGCACGATCCATGCTAATTCATTCGTTCGATCAATTCTAATTCATTAGCACGATCCATTCTAATTCATTCCCACGATCCATTCTAATTTATTCGTACGATCCATTCTTATTCATTCGTACGATCTATTCTAATTCATTCGCACGAATGTAACCATTCTAATTCATTCATACGATTCATTCTAATTCATTCGTATGAGCTATTCTAATTCATTCGTACGATCCATTCTAATTCATTCGTACGATCCATTGTAATTCATTCATACAATCCATTTAGATTCATTCGCACAAATGTATCCATTGAAATTCATTCGTACGATCCAGTCTAATTCATTCGTACGATCCATTCTAATTCATTTTCACGAATATATCCATTCTAATTCTTTCGTACAATGCATTCTAATTCATTCGTACGATCCATTCTAATTCATTCGTACGATCCATTTACGAATGAAGTAGAATGGATCGTATGAATGAATTAGAATGGATACATTCGTGCGAATGAATTAGAATGGATCGTATGAATGAATTAGAATAGATTGTGCGAATGAATTAGAATGGATCATACGAATGAATTAGAATGGATACATTCGTGCGAATAAATTAGAATGGATTGTATGAATGAATTAGAATGGATCGTACGAATGAATTAGAATGGATCATACGAATGAATTAGAATAGATTGCGAGAATGAATTAGAATGGATCGTGCGAATGAAATAGAATGGATACAAATGAATTAGAATGGATCATACGAATGAATTAGAATGACGATCCATTCTTACTCATTCGTATGATCCATTCTAATTTATTCGCACGAATGTATCCATTCTAATTCATTCGTACGTCTAATTCATTCGTACGGTCCATTCTAATTCATTCGCACAATCCATTCTATTTCATTCGTAAGATCCATTCTTACTCATTCGTATGATCCATTATGGATACATTCGTGCGAATGAATTAGAATGGATCATACGAATGAGTAAGAATGGATCGTACGAATGAAATAGAATGGATTGTGCGAATGAATTAGAATGGATCGGACGAATGAATTAGAATGGATCGTGTGAAAGAATTAGAATGGATTGTATGAATGAATTAGAATAGATCGTTTGAATGAATTAGAATGGATCGTACGAATGAATTAGAATGGATTGTACGAATGAATTAGAAAGGATACATTCGTGCGAATGAATTAGAATGGATACATTCATGCGAAAGAATTAGAATAGATCGTATGAATGAATTAGAATGGATCCTATGAATGAATTAGAATGGATCGTGCGAATGAATTAGAATGGATCGTACGAATGAATTAGAATGGATCGTGCTAATGAATTAGAATTGATCGAACGAATGAATTAGCATGGATCGTGCTAATGAATTAGAATGGAACGTACGAATGAATTAGAATGGATTGTGTGAAAGAATTAGAATGGATTGTATGAATGAATTAGAATAAATTCGTACGATCCATTCGAATTCATTCGCACGATCCATTCTAATTCATTCATACGATCCATTCTAATTCATTCATACAATCCATTCTAATTCTTTCACACGATCCATTCTAATTCATTCGTAGGATCCATTCTAATTCATTCGTACAATCTATTCTATTTCATTCATACGATCCATTCTTACTCATTCCTATGATCCATTCTAATTCATTCGGACGAATGTATCCATTCTAATTTATTCGTACGATCCATTCTAATTCATTCGTACGATCCATTCTAATTCATTCGTACGATCCATTTTAATTCATTCGTCCGATCCATTCTAATTCATTCGCACGAATGTATCGATTCTAATTCATTCGTACGATCTATTCTAATTCATTCGTACGATCCATTCTAATTCATTCGTAAGATCCATTCTAATTCATTCGTACGATCCATTCTAATTCATTCGTACGATCCATTCTAATTCATTCGCATGAATGTATCCATTCTAGTTCATTCGTACGATCCATTCTAATTCATTCGTACGATCCATTCTAATTCATTCGCACGATCCATTCTAATTCATTCGTATGATCCATTCTAATTCATTCATACGATCCATTCTAATTCATTCGTACGATCCATTCTAATTCATTCGCACAAATGTATCCATTCTAATTCATTCGTACGATCCATTCTAATTCATTCGCACGATCCATTCTAATTCATTTGTACGATCCATTCTAATTCTTTCACACGATCCATTCTAATTCATTCGTACGATCCATTCTAATTCATTCGCACGATCCATTCTAATTCATTCGTACGATCCATTCTAATTCATTCATACGATCCATTCTAATTCATTCGCTCGATCCATTCTAATTCATTCGTACGATCCATTCTAATTCATTCATACGATCCATTCTAATTCATTCGTACGATCCATTCTAATTCATTCGCACAAATGTATCCATTCTAATTCATTCGTACGATCCATTCTAATTCATTCGCACGATCCATTCTAATTCATTCGTACGATCCATTCTAATTCATTTGCACGATCTGTTTTTATTCATTCGCACAATCCATTCTAATTCATTCGCACGAATGTATCGATTCTAATTCATTCGTACGATCCATTCTAATTCATTCGTACGATCCATTCTAATTCATTCGTATGATCCATTCTAATTAATTTGTATGATCCATTCTAATTCATTCGTACGATCCATTCTAATTCATTCATACAATCCATTCTAATTTATTCGTACGATCCATTCTAATTCACTCATACGATCCATTCTAATACATTCATATGATCCATTCTAATTCATTTGCACGAATATATCCATTCTAATTCATTCGTACGATCCATTTTAATTCCTTCGTACGATCCATTCTAATTCATTCGTACGATCTATTCTAATTCATTCGTACGATCCATTCTAATTCCTTCGTACGATCCATTCTAATTCATTCGTACGATCCATTCTAATTCATTCGTACAATCTATTCTAATTCATTTGTTCGAATGGATACATTCGTGTGAATGAATTAGAATGGATCGTACGAATGAATAAGAATGGATCGTACGAATGAAATAGAATGGATTGCACGAATGAATTAGAATGGATCGTACAAATGAATTAGAATGGATCGTGTGAAAGAATTAGAATGGATTGTATGAATGAATTAGAATGGATCGTACGAATGAATTAGAATGGATCGTACGAAAGAATTAGAATGGATCGTACGAATGAATTAGAATTGATCGTACGAATGAATTCGAATAAATCGTACGAATGAATTAGAATGGATCGTACGAAGGAATTAGAATGGATTGTACGAACGAATTAGAATGGATATATTCGTGCAAATGAATTAGAATGGATCGTATGAATGTATTAGAATGGATCGTATGAGTGAATTAGAATGGATCGTACCAATGAATTAGAATGGATCGTATGAATGAATTAGAATGGATACATTCGTGTGAACGAATTGGAGTGGATCGTATGAATGAATTAGAATAGATTTTGTGAATGAATTAGAACTGAT
Organism: Chamaelirium japonicum; assembly: GCA_947650365.1. NCBI lineage: Eukaryota > Viridiplantae > Streptophyta > Magnoliopsida > Liliales > Melanthiaceae > Chamaelirium > Chamaelirium japonicum. The sequence goes on from OX393551.1 coordinate 98,341,532, forward strand.
CGTACGAATGAATTAGAATGGATACATTCGTGCGAATGAATTAGAATGGATTGTATGAATAAATTAGAATGGATCGTACGAATGAATTAGAATGGATCGTATGAGTGAATTAGAATGGATACGAAGGAATTAGAATGGATCGTACGAAGGAATTAGAATGGATCATACGAATGAAATAAAATGGATCGTACGAAGGAATTAGAATGGATCGTACGAAGGAATTAGAATGGATCGTACGAATAAATTAGAATGGATATATTCGTGCAAATGAATTACAATGGATCGTATGAATGAATTAGAATGGATCGTATGAGTGAATTAGAGCGGATAGTACGAATGAAGTAGAATGGATCGTATGAATGAATTAGAATGGATACATTCGTGCGAATGAATTAGAATGGATCGTATGAATGAATTAGAATAGATTGTGCGAATAAATTAGAATGGATCGTACGAACGAATTAGAATGGATTGTATGAATGAATTAGAATGGATCGTACGAATGAATTAGAATGGATCGTACGAATAAATTAGAATAGATTGCGCGAATGAATTAGAATGGATCGTACGAATGAATTAGAATGGATCGTACGAAGGAATTAGAATGGATCGTACGAATGAATTAGAATGGATCGTACGAATGAATTAGAATGGATCGTACGAAGGAATTAGAATGGATCATACGAATGAATTAGAATGGATCGTACGATTGAATTTGAATGGATCATACGAATGAGTAAGAATGGATCGTATGAATGAATTAGATTGGATCGTACGATCCATTCTAATTCATTAGCATGGATCGTGCTAATGAATTGGAATGGAATATACGAATGAATTAGAATGGATCGTAGAATGGATCGTACGAATGAATTAGAATGAATTAGAATGGATCGTACGAACGAATTAGAATAGATCATAGGAATGAATTAGAATGGATCGTGCAAATGAATTAGAATGGATACATTCGTGCGAATGAATTAGAATGGATCGTGCGAATGAATTAGAATGGATCGTATGAATGAATTAGAATGGATATATTTGAACGAATAAATTAGAACAGATCATAAGAATGAATTAGAATGGATCGTACGAATGAATTAGAATGGATAGTGCGAATGAATTAGAATCGATCGTACGAATGAATTAGAATGGATCGTACGAATGAATTAGAATGTATCATACGAATGAGTAAGAATGGATCGTACGAATGAATTAGAATGGATATTACGAATGAATTAGAATGGATCGTACGAATAAATTAGAATGGATACATTCATCCGAATGAATTAGAATGGATCATACGAATGAGTAAGAATGGATCGTACGAATGAAATAGAATAGATTGTACAAATGAATTAGAATGGATTCTAGTACGATCCATTCTAATTCATTCATACGATCTATTCTAATTCATTCATACAATCCATTCTTATTCTTTCACACGATCCATTCTAATTCATTCGTACGATCCATTCTAATTCATTCGTGCAATCCATTCTATTTCATTCGTACGATCCATTCTTACTCATTCGTACGATCCATTCTAATTCATTCACACGAATGTATCCATTCGTACGAATGAATTAGAATAGATTGTACGAATGAATTAGAATGGATCGTACGAATGAATTAGAATGGATCGTACAAAGGAATTAGAATGGATCGTATGAATGAATTAGAATAGATCGTATGAATGAATTCGAATAGATCGTACGAATGAATTAGAATGGATCTACGAAGGAATTAGAATGGATCATACGAATGAATTAGAATGGATATATTCGTGCAAATGAATTAGAATGGATCATATGAATGTATTAGAATGGATCGTATGAGTGAATTAGAATGGATCATACGAATTAATTAGAATGGATCATACGAATGAATTAGAATGGATCGTACGAATGAATTAGAATGGATCATACGAATGAATTAGAATGGATACATTCGTGCGAATGAATTAGAATGGATTGTGCGAATGAATAAGAACAAATCGTGCGAATGAATTAGAATGGATCGTACGAATGAATTAGAATGGATCGTGTGAATGAATTAGAATGGATCGTACGAATGAATTAGAATGGATACATTTGTGCGAATGAATTAGAATGGATCGTACGAATGAATTAGAATGGATCGTACGAATGAATTAGAATAGATCGTACGAATGAATTAGAATGGATCGTACGAATGAATTAGAATGGATACATTCGTGCAAATGAATTAGAATGGATCGGACGAATGACGTACGATCCATTCTATTTCATTCGTATGATCCATTCTAATTCCTTCGTACGATCCATTCTAATTCCTTCGTATCCATTCTAATTCACTCATACGATCCATTCTAATTCATTCGTACGATCCATTCTAATTCATTCATACAATCCATTCTAATTCATTCGCACGAATGTATCCATTCTAATTCATTCGTACGATCAGTTCTAATTCATTCGCAAAATCTATTCTAATTCATTCATACGATCCATTCTAATTCATTCACACGAATGTATCCATTCTAATTCATTCATACGATCCATTCTAATTCATTCGTACGATCCAGTCTAATTCACTCATACGATCCATTCTAATACATTCATACGATCCATTCTAATTTATTTGCACGAATCTATCCATTCTAATTCATTCGTACGATCCATTCTAATTCCTTCATACGATCCATTCTAATTCATTCGTACGATCTATTCTAATTCATTCGTACGATCCATTCTAATTCATTCATACGATCCATTCTAATTCCTTCGTACGATCAATTCTAATTCATTCGTACGATCCATTCTAATTCATTCATACAATCCATTCTAATTCTTTCACACGATCCATTCTAATTCATTCGTACGATCCATTCTAATTCATTCATGCAATCCATTCTATTTCATTCGTACGATCCATTCTTACTCATTCGTACGATCCATTCTAATTCATTCACACGAATGTATCCATTCGTACGAATGAATTAGAATAGATTGTACGAATGAATTAGAATGGATGGTACGAATGAATTAGAATGGATCGTACGAAGGAATTAGAATGGATCGTACGAATGAATTAGATTGGATCGTACGAATGAATTAGAATAGATCGTACGAATGAATTAGAATGGATCGTACGAAGGAATTAGAATGGATCGTACGAATGAATTAGAATGGATATATTCGTGCAAATGAATTAGAATGGATCGTATGAATGTATTAGAATGGATCGTATGAGTGAATTAGAATGGATCGTACGAATGAATTAGAATGGATCGTATGAATGAATTAGAATGGATATATTCGTGCGAATGAATTAGAATTGATCGTACGAATGAATTAGAATGGATCGTGCGAATGAATTAGAATGGATCGTACGAATGAATTATAATGGATCGTACGAATGAACTAGAATGGATACATTCGTGCGAATGAATTAGAATGGATCGTACGAATGAATTAGAATGGATCGTACGAATGAATTAGAATGAATCGTACGAATGAATTAGAATGGATACATTCGTGCGAATGAATTAGAATGGATCGGACGAATGAATTAGAATGGATCGTACGAATGAATTAGAATGGATCAAATGAATGAATTAGAATGGTTACATTCATGCGAATGAATTAGAATGGATCGTACGAATGGATTAGAATGGATCGTATGAATGGATTAGAATGGATACATTCGAGCGAATGAATTAGAATGGATTGTACGAATGAATTAGAATGGATCGTACGAATGGATTAGAATGGATCCTATGAATGGATTAGAATGGATACCTTTGTGCATATGAATTAGAATGGATCGTATGAATGAATTAGAATGGATCATATTAATGAATTAGAATGGATCGTACGAATGAATTAGAATGGATACATTCGTGCATGATCCATTCTAATTCATTCGCACGAATGTATCCATTCTAATTCATTCGTACGATCCATTCTAATTCATTAATATGATCCATTCTAATTCATTCGCCCGATCCATTCTAATTCATTCATACGATTCATTCTATTCGAATGGATCATGCAATCCATTCGAATTCATTCGCACGATCCATTCTAATTCATTCACACGATCCATTCTAATTCATTCATAGAATGCATTCTAATTCTTTCACACGATCTATTCTAATTCATTCGTACGATCCATTCTAATTCATTCGTACAATCCATTCTATTTCATTTGTACGATCCATTCTTACTCATTCGTATGATCCATTCTAATTCATTCGTACGATCCATTCTAATTCATTTATACGATCCATTCTAATTCATTCGTAGAATCCATTCTATTTCATTCGTTCGATCCATTCTTACTCATTCGTATGATCCATTCTAATTCATTCGCACGAATGTATCCATTCTAATTCATTCATACAATCCATTCTAATTCATTCCGTACGATCCATTATAATTCATTCGTACGATCGTACGAATGAATTAGAATGGATCGTACGAATGAATTAGAATAGATTGTGCGAATGAATTAGAATGGATCGTACGAATGAATTAGAATAGATTGTGCGAATGAAATAGAATGGATCGTACGAATGAATTAGAATGGATCGTACGAATGAATTAGAATGGATCATACGAATGAGTAAGAATGGATCGTACGAATGAATTAGAATAGATCGTACGAATGAATTAGAATGGATCGTACGAATATATTAGAATGGATACATTCGTCCGAATGAATTAGAATGGATCATACGAATGAGTAAGAATGGATCGTACGAATGAAATAGAATAGATTGTATGAATGAATTAGAATGGATCCTACGAATGAATCAGAATGGATCGTGTGAAAGAATTAGAATGGATTGTATGAATGAATTAGAATGGATCGTATGAATGAATTAGAATGGATCGTGCGAATGAATTCGAATGGATCGTACGAATTCATTCTAATTCATTCATACAATCCATTCTAATTCTTTCACATGATCCATTCTAATTCATTCGTACGTTCCATTCTAATTCATTAGCACGATCCATGCTAATTCATTCGTTCGATCAATTCTAATTCATTAGCACGATCCATTCTAATTCATTCCCACGATCCATTCTAATTTATTCGTACGATCCATTCTTATTCATTCGTACGATCTATTCTAATTCATACGCACGAATGTAACCATTCTAATTTATTCATACGATTCATTCTAATTTATTCGTATGAGCTATTCTAATTCATTCGTACGATCCATTCTAATTCATTCGTACGATCCATTGTAATTCATTCATACAATCCATTTAGATTCATTCACACAAATGTATCCATTGAAATTCATTCATACGATCCAGTCTAATTCATTCGTACGATCCATTCTAATTCATTCGCACGAATATATCCATTCTAATTCTTTCGTACGATGCATTCTAATTCATTCGTACGATCCATTCTAATTCATTCGTACGATCCATTTACGAATGAAGTAGAATGGATCGTATGAATGAATTAGAAGGGATACATTCGTGCGAATGAATTAGAATGGATCGTATAAACGAATTAGAATAGATTGTGCGAATGAATTAGAATGGATCGTACGAATGAATTAGAATGGATACATTCGTGCGAATAAATTAGAATGGATTGTATGAATGAATTAGAATGGATCGTACGAATGAATTAGAATGGATCGTACGAATGAATTAGAATAGATTGCGCGAATGATTTAGAATGGATCGTGCGAATGAAATAGAATGGATACAAATGAATTAGAATGGATCATACGAATGAATTAGAATGACGATCCATTCTTACTCATTTGTATGATCCATTCTAATTTATTCGCACGAATGTATCCATTCTAATTCATTCGTACGTCTAATTCATTCGTACGGTCCATTCTAATTCATTCGCACAATCCATTCTATTTTATTCGTACGATCCATTCTTACTCATTCGTATGATCCATTATGGATACATTCGTGCGAATGAATTAGAATGGATCATACGAATGAGTAAGAATGGATCGTACGTATGAAATAGAATGGATTGTGCGAATGAATTAGAATGGATCGTACGAATGAATTAGAATGGATCGTGTGAAAGAATTAGAATGGATTGTATTAATGAATTAGAATAGATTGTATGAATGAATTAGAATGGATCGTACGAATGAATTAGAATGGATCGTACGAATGAATTAGAATGGATCGTACGAATGAATTAAAAAGGATACATTCGTGCGAATGAATTAGAATGGATACATTCATGCGAAAGAATTAGAATAGATCGTATGAATGAATTAGAATGGATCCTATGAATGAATTAGAATGGATCGTGCGAATGAATTAGAATGGATCGTACGAATGAATTAGAATGGATCGTGCTAATGAATTAGAATTGATCGAACGAATGAATTAGCATGGATCGTGCTAATGAATTAGAATGGAACGTACGAATGAATTAGAATGGATTGTGTGAAAGAATTAGAATGGATTGTATGAATGAATTAGAATAAATTCGTACGATCCATTCGAATTCATTCGCACGATCCATTCTAATTCATTTATACGATCCATTCTAATTCATTCATACAATCCATTCTAATTCTTTCACACGATCCATTCTAATTCATTCGTAGGATCCATTCTAATTCATTCTTACAATCTATTCTATTTCATTCATACGATCCAATCTTACTCATTCGTATGATCCATTCTAATTCATTCGGACGAATGTATCCATTCTAATTTATTCGTACGATCCATTCTAATTCATTCGTACGATCCATTCTAATTCATTCGTACGATCCATTCTAATTCATTCGTCCGATCCATTCTAATTCATTCGCACGAATGTATCGATTCTAATTCATTCGTACGATCCATTCTAATTCATTCGTACGATCCATTCTAATTCATTCGTAAGATCCATTCTAATTCATTTGTACGATCCATTCTAATTCATTCGTACGATCCATTCTAATTCATTCGTATGAATGTATCCATTCTAGTTCATTCGTACGATCCATTCTAATTCATTCGTACGATCCATTCTAATTCATTCGCACGATCCATTCTAATTCATTCGTACGATCCATTCTAATTCATTCATACGATCCATTCTAATTCATTCGTACGATCCATTCTAATTCATTCGCACAAATGTATCCATTCTAATTCATTCGTACGATCCATTCTAATTCTTTCACACGATCCATTCTAATTCAATCGTACGATCCATTCTAATTCATTCGCACGATCCATTCTAATTCATTCGTACGATCCATTCTAATTCATTCATACGATCCATTCTAATTCATTCGTACGATCCATTCTAATTCATTCGCTCAAATGTATCCATTCTAATTCATTCGTACGATCCATTCTAATTCATTCGCACGATCCATTCTAATTCATTCGTACGATCCATTCTAATTCATTTGCACGATCTGTTTTTATTCATTCGCACAAACCATTCTAATTCATTCGCACGAATGTATCCATTCTAATTCATTCGTACGATCCATTCTAATTCATTCGTACGATCCATTCTAATTCAATCGTATGATCCATTCTAATTAATTTGTATGATCCATTCTAATTCATTCGTACGATCCATTCTAATTCATTCATACAATCCATTCTAATTTATTCGTACGATCCATTCTAATTCACTCATACGATCCATTCTAATACATTCATACGATCCATTCTAATCCATTTGCACGAATATATCCATTCTAATTCATTCGTACGATCCATTCTAATTCCTTCGTACGATCCATTCTAATTCATTCGTACGATCTATTCTAATTCATTCGTACGATCCATTCTAATTCATTCGTACGATCCATTCTAATTCCTTCGTACGATCCATTCTAATTCATTCGTACGATCCATTCTAATTCATTCGTACAATCTATTCTAATTCATTTGTACGAATGGATACATTCATGTGAATGAATTAGAATGGATCGTACGAATGAATAAGAATGGATCGTACGAATGAATGAGAATGGATTGCACGAATGAATTAGAATGGATCGTACGAATGAATTAGAATGGATCGTGTGAAAGAATTAGAATGGATTGTATGAATGAATTAGAATGGATCGTACGAATGAATTAGAATGGATCGTACGAAAGAATTAGAATGGATCGTACGAATGAATTAGAATGGATCGTACGAATGAATTCGAATAAATCGTACGAATGAATTAGAATGGATCGTACGAAGGAATTAGAATGGATTGTACGAATGAATTAGAATGGATATATTCGTGCAAATGAATTAGAATGGATCGTATGAATGTATTAGAATGGATCGTATGAGTGAATTAGAATGGATCGTACGAATGAATTAGAATGGATCGTAGGAATGAATTAGAATGGATACATTCGTGTGAATGAATTAGAATGGATCGTATGAATGAATTAGAATAGATTTTGTGAATGAATTAGAACTGATCGTACGAATGAATTAGAATGGATACATTCGTGCGAATGAATTAGAATGGATTGTATGAATGAATTAGAATGGATCGTACGAATGAATTATAATGGATCGTATGAGTGAATTAGAATGGATTCGAAGGAATTAGAATGGATCGTACGAAGGAATTAGAATGGATCATACGAATGAAATAAAATGGATCGTACGAAGGAATTAGAATGGATCGTACGAAGGAATTAGAATGGATCATACGAATGAATTAGAATGGATATACTCGTGCAAATGAATTAGAATGGATCGTATGAATGAATTAGAATGGATCGTATGAGTGAATTAGAACGGATAGTACGAATGAAGTAGAATGGATCGTACGAATGAATTAGAATGGATACATTCGTGCGAATGAATTAGAATGGATCGTACGAATGAATTAGAATGGATACATTCGTGCGAATGAATTAGAATGGATCGTATGAATGAATTAGAATAGATTGTGCGAATGAATTAGAATGGATCGTACGAATGAATTAGAATGGATTGTATGAATGAATTAGAATGGATCGTACGAATGAATTAGAATGGATCGTACGAATGAATTAGAATAGATTGCGCGAATGAATTAGAATGGATCGTACGAATGAATTAGAATGGATCGTACGAAGGAATCAGAATGGATCGTACGAATGAACTAGAATGGATTAGAATGGATCGTACGAATGAATTAGAATGGATCGTATGAATGAATTAGAATGGATCGTATGAATGAATTAGAATGGATCATATGAATGAATTAGAATGGATCGTACGAATGAATTAGAATGGATCGTGCGAATGAATTAGAATGGATCGTAGGAATGAATTAGAATGGATCGTACGAATGAACTAGAATGGATACATTCGTGCGAATGAATTAGCATGGATCGTACGAATGAATTAGAATGGATCGTACGAATGAATTTGAATGGATCGTACGAATGAACTAGAATAGATACATTCGTGCGAATGAATTAGAATGGAACGTACGAATGAATTAGAATGCATCGTACGAATGAATTAGAATGGATCTTACGAATGAATTAGAATGGATCTTACGAATGAATTAGAATAGATTGTACGAATGAATTAGAATGGATCATACGAATGAATTAGAATGGATACATTCGTGTGAATGACTTAGAATGGATCGGACGAATGAATTAGAATGGATCGTACGAATGAATTAGAATGGATCGTACGAATAAATTAGAATGGATACATTCGTCCGAATGAATTAGAATGGATCATACGAATGAGTAAGAATGGATCGTACGAATGAAATAGAATAGATCGTATAAGTGAATTAGAATGGATTGTATGAATGAATTAGAATGGATCGTATGAATGAATTAGAATGGATCGTGCGAATGAATTCGAATGGATCGTACGAATTCATTCTAATTCATTCATACAATCCATTCTAATTCTTTCACACGATATATTCTAATTCATTCGTAGGATCCATTCTAATTCATTCGTACAATCCATTCTATTTCATTTGTACGATCCATTCTTACTTATTCGTATGATCCATTCTAATTCCTTCGTATCCAATCTAATTCACTCATACGATCCATTCTAATTCATTCATACGATCTATTCTAATTCATTCATACAATCCATTCTAATTCTTTCACACGATCCATTCTAATTCATTCATATGATCCATTCTAATTCATTCGCACAATCCATTCTATTTCATTCGTACGATCCATTCTTACTCATTGGTACGATCCATTCTAATTCATTCGCACGAATGTATCCATTCTAATTCATTCGTACGAATCCATTCTAATTCATTCGTACAATCTATTCTATTTCATTCGTAAGATCCATTCTTACTCATTCGTATGATCCATTCTAATTCATTCGGACGAATGTATCCATTCTAATTCATTCGGACGATCCATTCTAATTCATTCGTACGATCCATTCTAATTCATTCGTCCGATCCATTCTAATTCCTTCGCACGAATATATCCATTCTAATTCATTTGTACGATCCATTCTAATTCATTCGTAAGATCCATTCTAATTCATTCATACGATCCATTCTAATTCATTCGTACGATCCATTCTAATTCATTCGTACAATCCATTCTAATTCATTCATACGATCCATTCTAATTCATTCGCACAAATGTATCCATTCTAATTCATTCGTACGATCCATTCTAATTCATTCGTACGATCCATTCTAATTCATTCGCACGAATGTATCCATTCTAGTTCATTTGTACGATCCATTCTAATTCATTCGTACGATCCATTCTAATTCATTCGCACGATCCATTCTAATTCATTCATACGATCCATTCTAATTCATTCATATGATCCATTCTAATTCATTCGTATGATCCATTCTAATTCTTTCGCACAAATGTATCCATTCTAATTCATTCGTACGATCCATTCTAATTCATTCACACGATCCATTCTAATTCATTCGTACGATCCATTCTAATTCATTCGCACGATCTGTTCTTATTCATTCGCACAATCCATTCCAATTCATTCGCACGAATGTATCCATTCTAATTCATTCGTAAGATCCATTCTAATTCACTCGTACGATCCATTCTAATTCATTCGTATGATCCATTCTAATTAATTCGTATGATCCATTCTAATTCACTCATACGATCCATTCTAATACATTCATACGATCCATTCTAATTCATTTGCACGAATATATCCATTCTAATTCATTCGTACGATCCATTCTAATTCCTTCGTACGATCCATTCTAATTCATTCGTATGATCTGTTCTAATTCATTCGTACGATCCATTCTAATTCATTCGTACGATCCATTCTAATTCCTTTGTACGATCCATTCTAATTCATTCGTACGATCCATTCTAATTCATTCGTACAATCTATTCTAATTCATTCGTACGAATGGATACATTCGTGTGAATGAATTAGAATGGATCGTACGAATGAGTAAGAATGGATCGTACGAATGAAATAGAATGGATTGCACGAATGAATTAGAATGGATCGTATGAATGAATTAGAATGGATGGTGTAAAAGAATTAGAATAGATTGTATGATTGAATTAGAATGGATCGTACGAATGAATTAGAATGGATACATTCATGCGAATGAATTAGAATGGATCATCCGAATGAATTAGAATGGATCGTACGAATGATTTAGAATGGATCGTACGAATGAAATAGAATAGATTGTACGAATGAATTAGAATGGATCCTACGAATGAATTAGAATGGATCGTGTGAAAGAATTAGAGTGGATCGTGTGAAAGTATTAGAATGGATTGTATGAATGAATTAGAATGGATCGTATGAATGAATTAGAATGGATCGTACGAATGAATTAGAATAGATTGCGCGAATGAATTAGAAAGGATCGTGCGAATGAAATACAATGGATACAAATGAAATAGAATGAATCATACGAATGAATTAGAATGACGATCCATTCTTACTCATTCGTATGATCCATTCTAATTTATTCGCACGAATGTATCCATTCTAATTCATTCGTACGTCTAATTCATTCGTACGGTCCATTCTAATTCATTCGCACAATCCATTCTATTTCATTCGTACGATCCATTCTTACTCATTCGTATGATCCATTATGGATACATTCGTGCGAATGAATTAGAATGGATCATACGAATGAGTAAGAATGGATCGTACGAATGAAATAGAATGGATTGTGCTAATGAATTAGAATGGATCGTACGAATGAATTAGAATGGATCGTGTGAAAGAATTAGAATTGATTGTATTAATGAATTAGAATAGATCGTATGAATGAATTAGAATGGATCGTACGAATGAATTAGAATGTATCGTATGAATGAATTAGAATGGATACATTCGTGCGAATGAATTAGAATGGATACATTCGTGCTAAAGAATTAGAATAGATCGTATGAATGAATTAGAATGGATCCTATGAATGAATTAGAATGGATCGTTCGAATGAATTAGAATGGATCGTACGAATGAATTAGAATTGATCGAACGAATGAATTAGCATGGATCGTGCTAATGAATTAGAATGGAACGTACGAACGAATTAGAATGGATCGTGTGAAAGAATTAGAATGGATTGTATGAATTAATTAGAATGAATTCATACAATCCATTCGAATTCATTCGCACGATCCATTCTAATTCATTCATACGATCCATTCTAATTCATTCATACAATCCATTCTAATTCATTCGTAGGATCCATTCTAATTCATTCGTACAATCTATTCTATTTCATTCGTACGATCCATTCTTACTCATTCGTATGATCCATTCTAATTCAATCGGACGAATGTATCCATTCTAATTTATTCATACGATCCATTCTAATTCATTCGTACGATCCATTCTAATTCATTCATACGATCCATTCTAATTTCATTCGTACGATCCATTCTAATTCATTCGCTCGAATGTATCCATTCGTACGATCCATTCTAATCCATTCGTACGATCCATTCTAATTCATTCGCATGAATGTAACAATTCTAATTCATTCATTTGATCCATTCTAATTCATTCGTACGATCCATTCTAATTCATTCGTCCGATCCATTCAAATTCATTCGCACGAATGTATCCATTCTAATTCATTCGTATGAGTGAATTAGAATGGATCGTACGAATGAATTAGAATGGATCGTATGAATGAATTTGAATGGATACATTCGTGTGAATGAATTAGAATGGATCGTACGAATGAATTAGAATAGCTCATACGAATGAATTAGAATGAATCGTATGAATGAATTAGAATGGTTACATTCGTGCGAATGAATTAGAATAGATCGTACGAATGAATTAGAATGGATCGTACGAATAAATTAGAATGGATCGTGGGAATGAATTAGAATGTATCGTACGAATGAATTAGAATGGATCCACCGAATGAGTTAGAATGGATCATACGAATGAATTAGAATGGACTGTACGAATGAATTAGAATGGATTGTGCGAATGAATTAGAATGGATCGTATGAATGAATAAGAATGGATCGTACGAATGAATTAGAATGGATCGTGCGAATGAATTAGCATGAATCGTACGAATGTATTAGAATGGATCGTACGAATAAATTAGAATGAATCGTACGATCCATTCTAATTCAATCGTCCGATCCATTCTAATTCATTCGCATGAATGTATCCATTCTAATTCATTCGTACAATCCATTCTATTTCATTCGTATGATCAATTCTTACTCATTCGTAAGATCCATTCTAATTCATTCGTATGATCCATTCTAATACATTCTTACGATCCATTCTAATTCATTCGTACGATCCATTCTAATTCATTCGTACGATCCATTCTAATTCATTCGCACAATCCATTCTAATTCATTCATACGATCCATTCAAATTCATTCATACGATCCATTCTAATTCATTCCTACAATCCATTCTAATTCATTCGCCCGATCCATTCTAATTCATTCATACGATCCATTCTATTCGAATGGATCATGCGATCCATTCGAATTCATTCGCACGATCCATTCCAATTCATCCATACGATCCATTCTAATTCATTCATAGAATGCATTTTAATTCTTTCACACGATCCATTCTAATTCATTCGTACGATCCATTCTAATTCATTCGTACAATCCTTTCTATTTCATTTGTACGATCCATTCTTACTCATTCGTATGATCCATTCTAATTCATTCGTACGATCCATTCTAATTCATTTATACGATCCATTCTAATTCATTCGTACAATCCATTCTATTTCATTCGTACGATCCATTCTTACTCATTCGTATGAACCATTCTAATTCATTCGCACGAATGTATCCATTCTAATTCATTCATACAATCCATTCTAATTCATTCCGTACGATCCATTCTAATTCATTCGTACGATCGTACGAATGAATTAGAATGGATCGTACGAATGAATTAGAATAGATTGGGCGAATGAATTAGAATGGATCGTACGAATGAATTTGAATAGATTGTGCGATTGAATTAGAATGGATCGTACGAATGAATGAGAATGGATCGTACAAATGAATTAGAATGGATCATACGAATGAGTAAGAATGGATCGTACGAATGAATTAAAATGGATCGTACGAATGAATTAGAATGGATCGTACGAATAAATTAGAATGGATACATTCGTCCGAATGAATTATAATGGATCATACGAATGAGTAAGAATGGATCGTACGAATGAAATAGAATAGATTGTACGAATGAATTAGAATGGATCTTACGAATGAATTAGAATGGATCGTGTGAAAGAATTAGAATGGATTGTATGAATGAATTAGAATGGATCGTATGAATGAATTAGAATGGATCGTGCGAATGAATTCGAATGGATCGTACGAATTCATTCTAATTCATTCGTACAATCCATTCTAATTCTTTCACACGATCCATTCTAATTCATTCCTACGTTCCATTCTAATTCATTAGCACGATCCATGCTAATTCATTCGTTCGATCAATTCTAATTCATTAGCACGATCCATTCTAATTCATTCCCACGATCCATTCTAATTTATTCGTACGATCCATTCTTATTCATTCGTACGATCTATTCTAATTCATTCGCACGAATGTAACCATTCTAATTCATTCATACGATTCATTCTGATTCATTCGTATGAGCTATTCTAATTCATTCGTACGATCCATTCTAATTCATTCGTACGATCCATTGTAATTCATTCATACAATCCATTTAGATTCATTCGCACAAATGTATCCATTGAAATTCATTCGTACGATCCAGTCTAATTCATTCGTACGATCCATTCTAATTCATTCGCACGAATATATCCATTCTAATTCTTTCGTACGATGCATTCTAATTCATTCGTACGATCCATTCTAATTCATTCGTACGATCCATTTATGAATGAAGTAGAATGGATCGTATGAATGAATTAGAATGGATACATTCGTGCGAATGAATTAGAATGGATCGTATGAATAAATTAGAATAGATTGTGCGAATGAATTAGAATGGATCATACGAATGAATTAGAATGGATACATTCGTGCGAATAAATTAGAATGGATTGTATGAACGAATTAGAATGGATCGTACGAATGAATTAGAATGGATCATACGAATGAATTAGAATAGATTGCGAGAATGAATTAGAATGGATCGTGCGAATGAAATAGAATGGATACAAATGAATTAGAATGGATCATACGAATGAATTAGAATGACGATCCATTCTTACTCATTCGTATGATCCATTCTAATTTATTCGCACGAATGTATCCATTCTAATTCATTCGTACGTCTAATTCATTCGTACGGTCCATTCTAATTCATTCGCACAATCCATTCTATTTCATTCGTACGATCCATTCTTACTCATTCGTATGATCCATTATGGATACATTCGTGCGAATGAATTAGAATGGATCATATGAATGAGTAAGAATGGATCGTACGAATGAAATAGAATGGATTGTGCGAATGAATTAGAATGGATCGGACGAATGAATTAGAATGGATCGTGTGAAAGAATTAGAATGGATTGTATGAATGAATTAGAATAGATCCTTTGAATGAATTAGAATGGATCGTACGAATGAATTAGAATAGATCGTACGAATGAATTAGAATGGATCGTACGAATGAATTAGAAAGGATACATTCGTGCGAATGAATTAGAATGGATACATTCATGCGAAAGAATTAGAATAGATCGTATGAATGAATTAGAATGGATCCTATGAATGAATTAGAATGGATCGTGCGAATGAATTAGAATGGATCGTACGAATGAATTAGAATGGATCGTGCTAATGAATTAGAATTGATCGAACGATTGAATTAGCATGGATCGTGCTAATGAATTAGAATGGAACGTACGAATGAATTAGAATGGATTGTGTGAAAGAATTAGAATGGATTGTATGAATGAATTAGAATAAATTCGTACGATCCATTCGAATTCATTCGCACGATCCATTCTAATTCATTCATACGATCCATTCTAATTCATTCATACAATCCATTCTAATTCTTTCACACGATCCATTCTAATTCATTCGTAGGATCCATTCTAATTCATTCGTACAATCTATTCTATTTCATTCATACGATCCATTCTTACTCATTCCTATGATCCATTCTAATTCATTCGGACAAATGTATCCATTCTAATTTATTCGTACGATCCATTCTAATTCATTCGTACGATCCATTCTAATTCATTCGTACGATCCATTTTAATTCATTCGTCCGATCCATTCTAATTCATTCGCACGAATGTATCGATTCTAATTCATTCGTACGATCTATTCTAATTCATTCGTACGATCCATTCTAATTCATTCGTAAGATCCATTCTAATTCATTCGTACGATCCATTCTAATTCATTCGTACGATCCATTCTAATTCATTCGCATGAATGTATCCTTTCTAGTTCATTCGTACGATCCATTCTAATTCATTCGTACGATCCATTCTAATTCATTCGCACGATCCATTCTAATTCATTCGTACGATCCATTCTAATTCATTCATACGATCCATTCTAATTCATTCGTACGATCCATTCTAATTCATTCGCACAAATGTATCCATTCTAATTCATTCGTATGATCCATTCTAATTCATTCGCACGATCCATTCTAATTCATTCGTACGATCCATTCTAATTCTTTCACACGATCCATTCTAATTCATTCGTATGATCCATTCTAATTCATTCGCACGATCCATTCTAATTCATTCGTACGATCCATTCTAATTCATTCATACGATCCATTCTAATTCATTCGTACGATCCATTCTAATTCATTCGCACAAATGTATCCATTCTAATTCATTCGTACGATCCATTCTAATTCATTCGCACGATCCATTCTAATTCATTCGTACGATCCATTCTAATTCATTTGCACGATCTGTTTTTATTCATTCGCACAATCCATTCTAATTCATTCGCACGAATGTATCCATTCTAATTCATTCATACGATCCATTCTAATTCATTCGTACGATCCATTCTAATTCATTCGTATGATCCATTCTAATTAATTTGTATGATCCATTCTAATTTATTCGTTCGATCCATTCTAATTCATTCATACAATCCATTCTAATTTATTCGTACGATCCGTTCTAATTCACTCATACGTTCCATTCTAATACATTCATATGATCCATTCTAATTCATTTTCATGAATATATCCATTCTAATTCATTCGTACGATTCATTCTAATTCCTTCGTACGATCCATTCTAATTCATTCGTACGATCTATTCTAATTCATTCGTACGATCCATTCTAATTCATTCGTACGATCCATTCTGATTCCTTCGTACGATCCATTCTAATTCATTCGTACGATCCATTCTAATTCATTCGTACAATCTATTCTAATTCATTTGTTCGAATGGATACATTCGTGTGAATGAATTAGAATGGATCGTACGAATGAATAAGAATGGATCGTACGAATGAAATAGAATGGATTGCACGAATGAATTAGAATGGATCGTACAAATGAATTAGAATGGATCGTGTGAAAGAATTAGAATGGATTGTATGAATGAATTAGAATGGATCGTACGAATGAATTAGAATGGATCGTACGAAAGAATTAGAATGGATCGTACGAATGAATTAGAATGGATCGTACGAATGAATTCGAATAAATCGTACGAATGAATTAGAATGGATCGTACGAAGGAATTAGAATGGATTGTACGAATGAATTAAAATGGATATATTCGTGCAAATGAATTAGAATGGATCGTATGAATGTATTAGAATGGATCGTATGAGTGAATTAGAATGGATCGTACGAATGAATTAGAATGGATCGTATGAATGAATTAGAATGGATACATTCGTGTGAACGAATTGGAGTGGATCGTATGAATGAATTAGAATAGATTTTGAGAATGAATTAGAACTGATCGTACGAATGAATTAGAATGGATACATTCGTGCGAATGAATTAGAATGGATTGTATGAATGAATTAGAATGGATCGTACGAATGAATTAGAATGGATCGTATGAGTGAATTAGAATGGATACGAAGGAATTAGAATGGATCGTACGAAGGAATTAGAATGGATCATACGAATGAAATAAAATGGATCGTACGAAGGAATTAGAATGGATCGTACGAAGGAATTAGAATGGATCGTACGAATGAATTAGAATGGATATATTCGAGCAAATGAATTAGAATGGATCGTATGAATGAATTAGAATGGATCGTATGAGTGAATTAGAACGGATAGTACGAATGAAGTAGAATGGATCGTATGAATGAATTAGAATGGATACATTCGTGCGAATGAATTAGAATGGATCGTATGAATGAATTAGAATAGATTGTGCGAATAAATTAGAATGGATCGTACGAACGAATTAGAATGGATTGTATGAATGAATTAGAATGGATCGTACGAATGAATTAGAATGGATCGTACGAATAAATTAGAATAGATTGCGCGAATGAATTAGAATGGATCATACGAATGAATTAGAATGGATCGTACGAAGGAATTAGAATGGATCGTACGAATGAATTAGAATGGATCGTACGAATGAATTAGAATGGATCGTACGAAGGAATTAGAATGGATCATACGAATGAATTAGAATGGATCGTACGATTGAATTTGAATGGATCATACGAATGAGTAAGAATGGATCGTATGAATGAATTAGATTGGATCGTACGATCCATTCTAATTCATTAGCATGGATCGTGCTAATGAATTGGAATGGAATATACGAATGAATTAGAATGGATCGTAGAATGGATCGTACGAATGAATTAGAATGAATTAGAATGGATCGTACGAACGAATTAGAATAGATCATAGGAATGAATTAGAATGGATCGTGCAAATGAATTAGAATGGATACATTCGTGCGAATGAATTAGAATGGATGGTGCGAATGAATTAGAATGGATCGTATGAATGAATTAGAATGGATATATTTGAACGAATAAATTAGAATAGATCATAAGAATGAATTAGAATGGATCGTACGAATGAATTAGAATGGATAGTGCGAATGAATTAGAATCGATCGTACGAATGAATTAGAATGGATCGTACGAATTAATTAGAATGTATCATACGAATGAGTAAGAATGGATCGTACGAATGAATTAGAATGGATCGTACGAATGAATTAGAATGGATCGTACGAATAAATTAGAATGGATACATTCGTCTGAATGAATTAGAATGGATCATACGAATGAGTAAGAATGGATCGTACGAATGAAATAGAATAGATTATACGAATGAATTAGAATGGATCCTAGTACGATCCATTCTAATTCATTCATACGATCTATTCTAATTCATTCATACAATCCATTCTTATTCTTTCACACGATCCATTCTAATTCATTCGTACGATCCATTCTAATTCATTCGTGCAATCCATTCTATTTCATTCGTACGATCCATTCTTACTCATTCGTACGATCCATTCTAATTCATTCACACGAATGTATCCATTCGTACGAATGAATTAGAATAGATTGTACGAATGAATTAGAATGGATCGTACGAATGAATTAGAATGGATCGTACGAAGGAATTAGAATGGATCGTACGAATGAATTAGAATAGATCGTATGAATGAATTCGAATAGATCGTACGAATGAATTAGAATGGATCTACGAAGGAATTAGAATGGATCATACGAATGAATTAGAATGGATATATTCGTGCAAATGAATTAGAATGGATCGTATGAATGTATTAGAATGGATCGTATGAGTGAATTAGAATGGATCATACGAATTAATTAGAATGGATCATACGAATGAATTAGAATGGATCGTACGAATGAATTAGAATGGATCGTACGAATGAATTAGAATGGATACATTCGTGCGAATGAATTAGAATGGATTGTGCGAATGAATAAGAAAAAATCGTGCGAATGAATTAGAATGGATCGTACGAATGAATTAGAATGGATCGTGCGAATGAATTAGAATGGATCGTACGAATGAATTAGAATGGATACATTTGTGCGAATGAATTAGAATGGATCGTACGAATGAATTAGAATGGATCGTACGAATGAATTAGAATAGATCGTACGAATGAATTAGAATGGATCGTACGAATGAATTAGAATGGATACATTCGTGCGAATGAATTAGAATGGATCGGACGAATGACGTACGATCCATTCTATTTCATTCGTATGATCCATTCTAATTCCTTCGTACGATCCATTCTAATTCCTTCGTATCCATTCTAATTCACTCATACGATCCATTCTAATTCATTCGTACGATCCATTCTAATTCATTCATACAATCCATTCTAATTCATTTGCACGAATGTATCCATTCTAATTCATTCGTACGATCAGTTCTAATTCATTCACAAAATCTATTCTAATTCATTCATACGATCCATTCTAATTCATTCACACGAATGTATCCATTCTAATTCATTCATACGATCCATTCTAATTCATTCGTACGATCCAGTCTAATTCACTCATACGATCCATTCTAATATATTCATACGATCCATTCTAATTTATTTGCACGAATCTATCCATTCTAATTCATTCGTACGATTCATTCTAATTCCTTCATACGATCCATTCTAATTCATTCGTACGATCTATTCTAATTCATTCGTACGATCCATTCTAATTCATTCGTACGATCCATTCTAATTCCTTCGTACGATCAATTCTAATTCATTCGTACGATCCATTCTAATTCATTCATACAATCCATTCTAATTCTTTCACACGATCCATTCTAATTCATTCGTACGATCCATTCTAATTCATTCATGCAATCCATTCTATTTCATTCGTACGATCCATTCTTACTCATTCGTACGATCCATTCTAATTCATTCACACGAATGTATCCATTCGTACGAATGAATTAGAATAGATTGTACGAATGAATTAGAATGGATGGTACAAATGAATTAGAATGGATCGTACGAAGGAATTAGAATGGATCGTACGAATGAATTAGATTGGATCGTACGAATGAATTAGAATAGATTGTACGAATGAATTAGAATGGATCGTACGAAGGAATTAGAATGGATCGTACGAATGAATTAGAATGGATCGTATGAATGTATTAGAATGGATCGTATGAGTGAATTAGAATGGATCGTACGAATGAATTAGAATGGATCGTATGAATGAATTATAATGGATACATTCGTGCGAATGAATTAGAATTGATCGTACGAATGAATTAGAATGGAACGTGCGAATGAATTAGAATGGATCGTACGAATGAATTATAATGGATCGTACGAATGAACTAGAATGGATACATTCGTGCGAATGAATTAGAATGGATCGTACGAATGAATTAGAATGGATCGTACGAATGAATTAGAATGGATACATTCGTGCGAATGAATTAGAATGGATCGAACGAATGAATTAGAATGCATCGTACGAATGAATTAGAATGGATCAAATGAATGAATTAGAATGGTTACATTCATGCGAATGAATTAGAATGGATCGTACGAATGGATTAGAATGGATCATACGAATGGATTAGAATGGATACATTCGAGCGAATGAATTAGAATGGATTGTACGAATGAATTAGAATGGATCGTACGAATGGATTAGAATGGATCCTATGAATGGATTAGAATGGATACCTTTGTGCATATGAATTAGAATGGATCGTATGAATGAATTAGAATGGATCATATTAATGAATTAGAATGGATCGTACTAATGAATTAGAATGGATACATTCGTGCATGATCCAATCTAATTCATTCGCACGAATGTATCCATTCTAATTCATTCGTACGATCCATTCTAATTCATTAATATGATCCATTCTAATTCATTCTCCCGATCCATTCTAATTCATTCATACGATTCATTCTATTCGAATGGATCATGCAATCCATTCGAATTCATTCGCGATCCATTCTAATTCATTCACACGATCCATTCTAATTCATTCATAGAATGCATTCTAATTCTTTCACACGATCTATTCTAATTCATTCGTACGATCCATTCTAATTCATTCGTACAATCCATTCTATTTCATTTGTACGATCCATTCTTACTCATTCGTATGATCCATTCTAATTCATTCGTACGATCCATTCTAATTCATTTATACGATCCATTCTAATTCATTCGTACAATCCATTCTATTTCATTCGTACGATCCATTCTTACTCATTCGTATGATCCATTCTAATTCATTCGCATGAATGTATCCATTCTAATTTATTCATACAATCCATTCTAATTCATTCCGTACGATCCATTCTAATTCATTCGTACGATCGTACGAATGAATTAGAATGGATCGTACGAATGAATTAGAATAGATTGTGCGAATAAATTAGAATGGATCGTACGAATGAATTAGAATAAATTGTGCGAATGAAATAGAATGGATCGTACGAATGAATTAGAATGGATCGTACGAATGAATTAGAATGGATCATACGAATGAGTAAGAATGGATCGTACGAATGAATTAGAATAGATCGTACGAATGAATTAGAATGGATCGTACGAATATATTAGAATGGATACATTCGTCCGAATGAATTAGAATGGATCATACGAATGAGTAAGAATGGATCGTATGAATGAAATAGAATAGATTGTACGAATGAATTAGAATGGATCCTACGAATGAATCAGAATGGCTCGTGTGAAAGAATTAGAATGGATTGTATGAATGAATTAGAATGGATCGTATGAATGAATTAGAATGGATCGTGCGAATGAATTCGAATGGATCGTACGAATTCATTCTAATTCATTCATACAATCCATTCTAATTCTTTCACATGATCCATTCTAATTCATTCGTACGTTCCATTCTAATTCATTAGCACGATCCATGCTAATTCATTCGTTCGATCAATTCTAATTCATTAGCACGATCCATTCTAATTCATTCCCACGATCCATTCTAATTTATTCGTACGATCCATTCTTATTCATTCGTACGATCTATTCTAATTCATACGCACGAATGTAACCATTCTAATTTATTCATACGATTCATTCTAATTCATTCGTATGAGCTATTCTAATTCATTCGTACGATCCATTCTAATTCATTCGTACGATCCATTGTAATTCATTCATACAATCCATTTAGATTCATTCGCACAAATGTATCCATTGAAATTCATTCGTACGATCCAGTCTAATTCATTTGTACGATCCATTCTAATTCATTCGCACGAATATATCCATTCTAATTCTTTCGTACGATGCATTCTAATTCATTCGTACGATCCATTCTAATTCATTCGTACGATCAGTTTACGAATGAAGTAGAATGGATCGTATGAATGAATTAGAATGGATACATTCGTGTGAATGAATTAGAATGGATCGTATGAATGAATTAGAATAGATTGTGCGAATGAATTAGAATGGATCGTACGAATGAATTAGAATGGATACATTCGTGCGAATAAATTAGAATGGATTGTATGAATGAATTAGAATGGATCGTACGAATGAATTAGAATGGATCGTACGAATGAATTAGAATAGATTGCGCGAATGAATTAGAATGGATCGTGCGAATGAAATAGAATGGATACAAATGAATTAGAATGGATCATACGAATGAATTAGAATGACGATCCATTCTTACTCATTTGTATGATCCATTCTAATTTATTCGCACGAATGTATCCATTCTAATTCATTCGTACGTCTAATTCATTCGTACGGTCCATTCTAATTCATTCGCACAATCCATTCTATTTCATTCGTACGATCCATTCTTACTCATTCGTATGATCCATTATGGATACATTCGTGCGAATGAATTAGAATGGATCATACGAATGAGTAAGAATGGATCTTACGTATGAAATAGAATGGATTGTGCGAATGAATTAGAATGGATCGTACGAATGAATTAGAATGGATCGTGTGAAAGAATTAGAATGGATTGTATGAATGAATTAGAATAGATTGTATGAATGAATTAGAATGGATCGTACGAATGAATTAGAATGGATCGTACGAATGAATTAGAATGGATCGTACGAATGAATTAAAAAGGATACATTCATGCGAATGAATTAGAATGGATACATTCATGCGAAAGAATTAGAATAGATCGTATGAATGAATTAGAATGGATCCTATGAATGAATTAGAATGGATCGTGCGAATGAATTAGAATGGATCGTACGAATGAATTAGAATGGATCGTGCTAATGAATTAGAATTGATCGAACGAATGAATTAGCATGGATCGTGGTAATGAATTAGAATGGAACGTACGAATGAATTAGAATGGATTGTGTGAAAGAATTAGAATGGATTGTATGAATGAATTAGAATAAATTCGTACGATCCATTCGAATTCATTCACACGATCCAATCTAATTCATTTATACGATCCATTCTAATTCATTCATACAATCCATTCTAATTCTTTCAAACGATCCATTCTAATTCATTCGTAGGATCCATTCTAATTCATTCGTACAATCTATTCTATTTCATTCATACGAACCAATCTTACTCATTCGTATGATCCATTCTAAATTCATTCGGATGAATGTATCCATTCTAATTTATTCGTACGATCCATTCTAATTCATTCGTACGATCCATTCTAATTCATTCGTACGATCCATTCTAATTCATTCGTCCGATCCATTCTAATTCATTCGCACGAATGTATCGATTCTAATTCATTCGTACGATCCATTCTAATTCATTCGTACGATCCATTCTAATTCATTCATAAGATCCATTCTAATTCATTTGTACGATCCATTCTAATTCATTCGTACGATCCATTCTAATTCATTCGTATGAATGTATCCATTCTAGTTCATTCGTACGATCCATTCTAATTCATTCGTACGATCCATTCTAATTCATTCGCACGATCCATTCTAATTCATTCGTACGATCCATTCTAATTCATTCATACGATCCATTCTAATTCATTCGTACGATCCATTCTAATTCATTCGCACAAATGTATCCATTCTAATTCATTCGTACGATCCATTCTAATTCTTTCACACGATCCATTCTAATTCATTCGTACGATCCATTCTAATTAATTCGCACGATCCATTCTAATTCATTCGTACGATCCATTCTAATTCATTCATACGATCCATTCTAATTCATTCGTACGATCCAATCTAATTCATTCGCACAAATGTATCCATTCTAATTCATTCATACGATGCATTCTAATTTATACGCACGATCCATTCTAATTCATTCGTACGATCCATTCTAATTCATTTGCACGATCTGTTTTTATTCATTCGCACAAACCATTCTTATTCATTCGCACAAATGTATCCATTCTAATTCATTCGTACGATCTATTCTAATTCATTCGTACGATCCATTCTAATTCATTCGTATGATCCATTCTAATTAATTTGTATGATCCATTCTAATTCATTCGTACGATCCATTCTAATTCATTCATACAATCCATTCTAATTTATTCGTACGATCCATTCTAATTCACTCATACGATCCATTCTAATACATTCATACGATCCATTCTAATCCATTTGCACGAATATATCCATTCTAATTCATACGTACGATCCATTCTAATTCCTTCGTACGATCCATTCTAATTCATTCGTACGATCTATTCTAATTCATTTGTACGATCCATTCTAATTCATTCGTACGATCCATTCTAATTCCTTCGTACGATCCATTCTAATTCATTCGTACGATCCATTCTAATTCATTCGTACAATCTATTCTAATTCATTTGTACGAATGGATACATTCATGTGAATGAATTAGAATGGATCGTACGAATGAATAAGAATGGATCGTACGAATGAAATAGAATGGATTGCACGAATGAATTAGAATGGATCATACGAATGAATTAGAATGGATCGTGTGAAAGAATTAGAATGGATTGTATGAATGAATTAGAATGGATCGTACGAATGAATTAGAATGGATCGTACGAAAGAATTAGAATGGATCGTACGAATGAATTAGAATGGATCGTACGAATGAATTCGAATAAATCGTACGAATGAATTAGAATAAATCGTACGAATGAATTAGAATGGATCGTATGAGTGAATTAGAATGGATCGTACGAATGAATTAGAATGGATCGTATGAATGAATTAGAATGGATACATTCGTGTGAATGAATTAGAATGGATCATATGAATGAATTAGAATAGATTTTGTGAATGAATTAGAACTGATCGTACGAATGAATTAGAATGGATACATTCGTGCGAATGAATTAGAATGGATTGTATGAATGAATTAGAATGGATCGTACGACTGAATTATAATGGATCGTATGAGTGAATTAGAATGGATACGAAGGAATTAGAATGGATCGTACAAAGGAATTAGAATGGATCATACGAATGAAATAAAATGGATCATACGAAGGAATTAGAATGGATCATACGAAGGAATTAGAATGGATCATACGAATGAATTAGAATGGATATATTCGTGCAAATGAATTAGAATGGATCGTATGAATGAATTAGAATGGATCGTATGAGTGAATTAGAACGGATAGTACGAATGAAGTAGAATGGATCGTACGAATGAATTAGAATGGATACATTCGTGCGAATGAATTAGAATGGATCGTACGAATGAATTAGAATGGATCGTACGAATGAATTAGAATGGATACATTCGTGCGAATGAATTAGAATGGATCGTATGAATGAATTAGAATAGATTGTGCGAATGAATTAGAATGGATCGTACGAATGAATTAGAATGGATTGTATGAATGAATTAGAATGGATCGTACGAATGAATTAGAATGGATCGTACGAATGAATTAGAATAGATTGCGCGAATGAATTAGAATGGATCGTACGAATGAATTAGAATGGATCGTACGAATGAATTTGAATGGATCGTACGAAGGAATTAGAATGGATCGTACGAATGAATTAGAATGGATCGTACGATAGAATTAGAATGGATCATTCGAATGAGTAAGAATGGATCGTATGAATGAATTAGATTGGATCGTACAATCCATTCTAATTCATTAGCATGGATCGTGCTAATGAATTGGAATGGAATATACGAATGAATTAGAATGGATCGTAGAATGGATCGTACGAATGAATTAGAATGATTTAGAATAGATCGTACGAACGAATTAGAATAGATCATAGGAATAAATTAGAATGGATCGTGCAAATGAATTAGAATGGAAACATTCGTGCGAATGAATTAGAATGGATCGTGCGAATGAATTAGAATGGATCGTATGAATGAATTAGAATGGATATATTTGAACGAATAAATTAGAATAGATCATATGAATGAATTAGAATGGATCGTACGAATGAATTAGAATGGATAGTGCGAATGTATTAGAATCGATCGTACGAATGAATTAGAATGGATCGTACGAATGAATTAGAATGGATCGTACGAATGAGTAAGAATGGATCGTACGAATGAATTAGAATGGATCGTACGAATGAATAAGAATGGATCGTACGAATAAATTAGAATGGATACATTCGTCCGAATGAATTAGAATGGATCATACGAATGAGTAAGAATGGATCGTACGAATGAAATAGAATAGATTGTACGAATGAATTAGAATGGATCCTAGTACGATCCATTCTAATTCATTCATACGATCTATTCTAATTCATTCATACAATCCATTCTTATTCTTTCACACGATCCATTCTAATTCATTCCTACGATCCATTCTAATTCATTCGTGCAATCCATTCTATTTCATTTGTACGATCCATTCTTACTCATTCGTACGATCCATTCTAATTCATTCACACGAATGTATCCATTCGTACGAATGAATTAGAATAGATTGTACGAATGAATTAGAATGGATCGTACGAATGAATTAGAATGGATCGTACGAAGGAATTAGAATGGATCGTACGAATGAATTAGAATGGATCGTACGAATGAATTCGAATAGATCGTACGAATGAATTAGAATGGATCTACGAAGGAATTAGAATGGATCGTACGAATGAATTAGAATGGATATATTCGTGCAAATGAATTAGAATGGATCGTATGAATGTATTAGAATGGATCGTATGAGTGAATTAGAATGGATCATACGAATTAATTAGAATGGATCATACGAATGAATTAGAATGGATCGTACGAATGAATTAGAATGGATCATACGAATGAATTAGAATGGATACATTCGTGCGAATGAATTAGAATGGATTGTGCGAATGAATAAGAACTGATCGTGCGAATGAATTAGAATGGATCGTGCGAATGAATTAGAATGGATCGTACGAATGAATTAGAATGGATACATTTGTGCGAATGAATTAGAATGGATCGTACGAATGAATTAGAATGGATCGTACGAATGAATTAGAATAGATCTTACAAATGAATTAGAATGGATCGTACGAATGAATTAGAATGGATCGTACGAATGAATTAGAATGGATACATTCGTGCGAATGAATTAGAATGGATCGGATGAATGACGTACGATCCATTCTATTTCATTCGTATGATCCATTCTAATTCCTTCGTACGATCCATTCTAATTCCTTCGTATCCATTCTAATTCACTCATACGATCCATTCTAATTCATTCGTACGATCCATTCTAATTCATTCATACAATCCATTCTAATTCATTCGCACGAATTTATCCATTCTAATTCATTCGTACGATCAGTTCAAATTCATTCACAAAATCTATTCTAATTCATTCATACGATCCATTCTAATTCATTCACACGAATGTATCCATTCTAATTCATTCATACGATCCATTCTAATTCATTCGTACGATCCAGTCTAATTCACTCATACGATCCATTCTAATACATTCATACTATCCATTCTAATTCATTTGCACGAATCTATCCATTCTAATTCATTCGTACGATCCATTCTAATTCCTTCATACGATCCATTCTAATTCATTCGTACAATCTATTCTAATTCATTCGTACGATCCATTCTAATTCATTCGTACGATCCATTCTAATTCCTTCGTACGATCAATTCTAATTCATTCGTACGATCCATTCTAATTTATTCATACAATCCATTCTAATTCTTTCACACGATCCATTCTAATTCATTCGTACGATCCATTCTAATTCTTTCGTGCAATCCATTCTATTTCATTCGTACGATCCATTCTTACTCATTCGTACGATCCATTCTAATTCATTCACACGAATGTATCCATTCGTACGAATGAATTAGAATAGATTGTACGAATGAATTAGAATGGATCGTATGAATGAATTAGAATGGATCGTACGAAGGAATTAGAATGGATCGTACGAATCAATTAGATTGGATCGTACGAATGAATTAGAATAGATCGTACGAATGAATTAGAATGGATCGTACGAAGGAATTAGAATGGATCGTATGAATGAATTAGAATGGATATATTCGTGCAAATGAATTAGAATGGATCGTATGAATGTATTAGAATGGATCGTATAAGTGAATTAGAATGGATCGTACGAATGAATTAGAATGGATCGTATGAATGAATTTGAATGGATACATTCGTGCGAATGAATTAGAATTGATCGTACGAATGAATTAGAATGGATCGTGCGAATGAATTAGAATGGATCGTACGAATGAATTATAATGGATCGTATGAATAAACTAGAATGGATACATTCGTGCGAATGAATTAGAATGGATCGTACGAATGAATTAGAATGGATCGTACGAATGAATTAGAATGGATCTTACGAATGAATTAGAATGGATCGTACGAATGAATTAGAATGGATCGTACGAATGAATTAGAATGGATACATTCGTGCGAATGAATTAGAATGGATCGGACGAATGAATTAGAATGGATCGTACGAATGAATTAGAATGGATCAAATGAATAAATTAGAATGATTACATTCATGCGAATGAATTAGAATGGATCCTACGAATGGATTAGAATGGATTAGAATGGATACATTCGAGCGAATGAATTAGAATGGATTGTACGAATGAATTAGAATGGATCGTACGAATGGATTAGAATGGATCCTACGAATGGATTAGAATGGATCGTACGAATGAATTAGAATGGATCATATTAATGAATTAGAATGGATCGTACGAATGAATTAGAATGGATACATTCGTGCATGATCCATTCTAATTCATTCGCACGAATGTATCCATTCAAATTCATTCGTACGATCCATTCTAATTCATTAATATGATCCATTCTAATTCATTCGTATGATCCATTCTAATTCATATGCACAAAGGTATCCTTGCTAATTCATTCGTACGATCCATTCTAATTTAGGATCGTACGAATGAATTAGAATGGATACATTCGTGCGAATGAATTAGAATTGATTGTACGAATGAATTAGAATGGATCGTGCGAATGAATTAGAATGGATCGTACGAATGAATTAGAATGGATCATACGAATGAACTAGAATGGATACATTCGTGCGAATGAATTAGAATGGATCGTACGAATGAATTAGAATGGATTGTACGAATGAATTAGAATGGATCTTACGAATGAATTAGAATGGATCGTACGAATGAATTAGAATGGATACATTCGTGCGAATGAATTAGAATGGATCAGACGAATGAATTAGAATGGATCGTACGAATGAATTAGAATGGATCAAATGAATGAATTAGAATGGTTACATTCATGCGAATGAATTAGAATGGATCGTACGAATGGATTAGAATGGATCGTACGAATGGATTAGAATGGATACATTCGAGCGAATGAATTAGAATGGATCGTACAAATGAATTAGAATGGATCGTACGAATGGATTAGAATGGATCCAACGAATGGATTAGAATGGATACCTTTGTGCATATGAATTAGAATAGATCGTACGAATGAATTAGAATGGATCATATTAATGAATTAGAATAGATCGTACGAATGAATTAGAATGGATACGTCCTTGCGAATGAATTAGAATGGATCATGCGAATCAATTAGACAGGATCGTGCGAATGAATAAGAATAGATCATACGAATGAATTAGAATGGATCGTACGAATTAATTAGAATGGATACATTCGTGCGAATGAATTAGAATGGATTGTATGAATGAATTAGAATGGATTGTACGAATGAATTAGAATGGATCATATGAATTAATTAGAATGGATCATACGAATGAATTAGAATGGATCGTACGAATGGATTAAAATGGGTCGTACAAATGAATTAGAATGGATACATTTGTGCGAATGAATTAGAATGGATCGGATGAATGAATTAGAATGGATCGTTCGAATGAATTAGAATGGTTCAAATGAATGAATTAGAATGGTTACATTCATGCGAATGAATTAGAATGGATCGTACGAATGGATTAGAATGGATCGTACGATTGGATTAGAATGGATACATTCGTGCGAATGAATTAGAATGGATTGTATGAATGAATTAGAATGGATCGTACGAATGAATTAGAATGGATCGTATGAGTGAATTAGAATGGATACGAAGGAATTAGAATAGATCGTATGAAGGAATTAGAATGGATCATACGAATGAAATAGAATGGATCGTACGAAGGAATTAGAATGGATCGTACGAAGGAATTAGAATGGATCGTACGAAGGAATTAGAATGGATAGTATGGATATATTCGCACGATCCATTCTAATTCATTCATACGATCCATTCTAATTCATTCATACAATCCATTCTAATTCTTTCACACGATCCATTCTAATTCATTCGTACGATCCATTCTAATTCATTCGCACAATCCATTCTATTTCATTCGTACGATCCATTCTTACTCATTGGTACGATCCATTCTAATTCATTCGCACGAATGCATCCATTCTAATTCATTCATACGAATCCATTCTAATTCATTCGTACAATCTATTCTATTTCATTCGTACGATCCATTCATACTCATTCGTATGATCCATTCTAATTCATTCGGACGAATGTATCCATTCTAATTCATTCGGACAAATGTATCCATTCTAATTCATTCGTACAATCCATTCTAATTCATTCGTACGATCCATTCTAATTCATTCGTCCGATCCATTCTAATTCATTCGCACGAATGTATCCATTCTAATTCATTCGTACGATCCATTCTAATTCATTCGTAAGATCCATTCTAATTCATTCGTATGATCCATTCTAATTCATTCGTACGATCCATTCTAATTCATTCGCATGAATGTATCCATTCTAGTTCATTCGTACGATCCATTCTAATTCATTCGTACGATCCATTCTAATTCATTCACACGATCCATTTTAGTTCATTCGTACGATCCATTCTAATTCATTCATACGATCCATTCTAATTCATTCGTACGATCCATTCTAATTCATTCGCACAAATGTATTCATTCTAATTCATTCGTACGATCCATTCTAATTCATTCGCACGATCCATTCTAATTTATTCGCACGAATGTATCCATTCTAATTCACTCGTATGATCCATTCTAATTCATTCGTACGATCCATTCTAATTCATTCATACAATCCATTCTAATTCATTCGCACGAATGTATCCATTCTAATCCATTCGTACGATACATTATAATCCATTCGTACGATCCATTCTAATTCATTCGCATGAATGTAACCATTCTAATTCATTCATTTGATCCATTCTAATTCATTCGTACGATCCATTCTAATTCATTCGTTCGATCCATTCTAATTCATTCGCACAAATGTATCCATTCTAATTCATTCGTACGATCCATTCTAATTCATTCGTACGATCCATTCTATTTCATTCGTACGATCCATTCTAATTCATTCGTATGATCCATTCTAATTTATTCGTTCAAATATATCCATTCTAATTCATTTGTACGATCCATTCTAATTCATTCGCACGATCCATTCTAATTCATTCGCACGAATGTATCCATTCTAATTCATTTGCACGATCCATTCTAATTCATTCCTATGATCTATTCTAATTCATTCGTACGATCCATTCTAATTCATTCGTACGATCCATTCTATGATCTATTCTAATTCATTTATATATTCCATTCTAATTCATTAGCACGATCCATGCTAATGAATTAGAATGGATCGTACGATCCAATCTAATTCATTCATACGATCCATTCTTACTCATTCGTATGATCCATTCTAATTCAATCGTACGATCCATTCTAATTCATTCGTACGATCCATTCTAATTGCTACGTACGATCCATTCTAATTCATTCGTACGATCCATTCTAATTCATTCGTACGATCCATTCTAATTCCTTTATACGATCCATTCTAATTCATTCGTACGATCCATTCTAATTCATTCGCGCAATCTATTCTAATTCATTCGTACGATCCATTCTAATTCATTCGTACGATCCATTCTAATTCATTCATACAATCCATTCAAATTTATTCGCACGAATGTATCCATTCTAATTCATTCGTACGATCTATTCTAATTCATTCGCACAATCTATTCTAATTCATTCATACGATCCATTCTAATTCATTCGCACGAATGTATCCATTCTAATTCATTCATACGATCCATTCTACTTTATTCGTACTATCCGTTCTAATTCACTCATACGATCCATTCTAATTCATTCATACGATCCATTCTAATTCATTTGCACGAATATATCCATTCTAATTCATTCATACGATCCATTCTAATTCCTTCGTATGATCCATTCTAATTCCTTCGTACGATCCATTCTAATTCCTTCGTACGATCCATTCTATTTCATTCGTATGATCCATTCTAATTCCTTCGTACGATCATACGAATGAATTAGAATGGATCGTACGAATGAATTAGAATGGATTCATTCGTGCGAATGAATTAAAATGGATTGTGCGGATGAATAAGAAGAGATCGTGCGAATGAATTAGAATGGATCGTACGAATGAATTAGAATGGATCGTGCGAATGAATTAGAATGGATCGTACGAATGAATTAGAATGGATACATTTGTGCGAATGAATTAGAATGGATCGTACGAATGAATTAGAATGGATCGTATGAATGAATTAGAATGGATCGTACGAATGAATTAGAATGGAACGTGCGAATGAATTAGAATGGATCGTACGAATGAATTAGAATGGATCGTACGAATGAAATAGAATGGATACATTCGTGCGAATGAATTAGAATGGATCGTACGAATGAATTAGAATGGATCGTACGAATAAATTAGAATGGATCTTACGAATGAATTAGAATGGATCGTACGAATGAATTAGAATGGATCGTACGAATGAATTAGAATGGATACATTCGTGCAAATGAATTAGAATGGATCGGACGAATGAATTAGAATGAAACGTACGAATGAATTAGAATGGATCGTACAAATGAATTAGAATGGATTGTACGAATAAATTAGAATGGATACATTCATCCGAATGAATTAGAATGGATCATACGAATGAGTAAGAATGGATCGTATGAATGAAATAGAATGGATTGTACGAATGAATTAGAATGGATCCTATGAATGAATTAGAATGGATCGTGTGAAAGAATTAAAATGGATTGTATGAATAAATTAGAATGGATCGTATGAATGAATTAGAATGCATTTTGCGAATGAATTCGAATGGATCGTACGAATTCATTCTAATTCATTTATACAATCCATTCTAATTCTTTCACACGATGCATTCAAATTCATTCGTACGTCCCATTCTAATTCATTAGCACGATCCATTCTAATTCATTCGTACGATCCATTCTAATTCATTCGCACGATCCATTCTAATTCATTCATAGGATCCATTCTAATTCATTCATACGATCTATTCTAATTCTTTCGCATGAATGTATCCATTCTAATTCATTCGCACGAATGTATCCATTCTAATTCATTCGTACGATCCATTCTAATTCATTCGTAAGATCCACTCTAATTCATTCGTACGATCCATTCTAATTCATTCATACGATCTATTCTAATTCATTCATACAATCCATTCTAATTCTTTCACACGATCCATTCTAATTCATTCGTACGATCCATTCTAATTCATTCACTCAATCCATTCTATTTCATTCGTACGATCCATTCTTACTCATTGGTATGATCCATTCTAATTCATTCGAACGAATGTATCCATTCTAATTCATTCGTACGAATCCAATCTACTTCATTTGTACAATCCATTCTATTTCATTCGTACGATCCATTCTTACTCATTCGTATGATCCATTCTAATTCATTCGCACGAATGTATCCATTCTAAATCATTCGTACGATCCATTCTAATTCATTCGTACGATCCATTCTAAATCATTCGTACAATCCATTCTATTTCATTCGTACGATCAATTCTAATTCATTAGCACGATCAATTCTAATTCATTAGCACGATCCATTCTAATCCATTCTATTTCATTCGTACGATCCATTCTTACTCATTCGTATGATCCATTCTAATTCATTCGCACGAATGTATCCATTCTAATCCATTCGTACGATCCATTCTAATCCATTCGTACGATCCATTCTAATTCATTCGCATGAATGTAACCATTCTAATTCATTCATTTGATCCATTCTAATTCATTCGTACGATCCATTCTAATTCATTCGTCCGATCCATTCTAATTCATTCGCACGAATGTATCCATTCTAAACCATTCATACGATCCATTCTAATTTATTCGTACGATCCATTCTAATTCATTCGTAAGATCCATTCTAATTCATTCGTACGATCCATTCTAATCCATTCGTACGATCCATTCTTACTCATTCGTATGATCCGTTATGGATACATTCGTGCGAATGAATTAGAATGGATCATACGAATGAGTAAGAATGGATCGTACGAATGAAATAGAATGGATTGTGCGAATGAATTAGAATGGATCGTACGAATGAATTAGAATGGATCGTGTGAAAGAATTAGAATGGCGAATGAATTAGAATGGATACATTTGTGCAAATGAATTAGAATGGATCGTACGAATGAATTAGAATGGATCGTACGAATGAATTAGAATGGATCGTACGAATGAATTAGAATGGATCGTGCGAATGAATTAGAATGGATCGTACGAATGAATTAGAATGGATCGTACGAATGAACTAGAATGGATACATTCGTGCGAATGAATTAGAATCGATCGTACGAATGAATTAGAATGGATCGTACGAATGAATTAGAAAGGATCTTACGAATGAATTAGAATTGATCGTACGAATGAATTAGAATGGATCGTATGAATGAATTAGAATGGATCTTATGAATGAATTAGAATGGATCGTACAAATAAATTAGAATGGATCGTATGAATGGTTTAGAATGGATACATTCGTGCGAATGAATTAGAATGGATCGGACGAATGAATTAGAACGGATCGTACGAATGAATTAGAATGGATCAAATGAATGAATTAGAATGGTTACATTCATGCGAATGAATTAGAATGGATCGTACGAATGGATTAGAATGGATCGTACGAATGGATTAGAATAGATACATTCGTGCGAATGAATTAGAATGGATCATACGAATGAGTAAGAATGGATCGTACGAATGAAATAGAATGGATTGTACGAATGAATTAGAATGGATCATGCGAATGAATTTGAATGGATCGTACGAATGAATTAGAATGGATCGTGCTAATGAATAAGAATTGATCGTACGAATGAAATAGAATGGATTGTACGAATGATTTAGAATGGATCGTAGGAATGAATTAGAATGGATCGTACGAATGATTTAGAATGGATACATTCGTGCGAATGAATTAGAATGGATCATACGAATGAGTAAGAATGGATTGGATTGTACGAATGAATTAGAATGGATTCGTACGAATGAATTAGAATGGATACATTCGTGCGAATGAATTAGAATGGATCGTATGAATGAATTAGAATAGATTGTACGATCGTACGATCCATTCTAATTCATTCGTACGATCCATTTTAATTCATTCGTAAGATCCATTCTAATTCATTCGTACGATCCATTCTAATTCATTCGTACGATCCATTCTAATTCATTCGCACGAATGTATCCATTCTAGTTCATTCGTACGATCCATTCAAATTCATTCGTACGATCCATTCTAATTCATTCGCACGATCCAATCTAATTCATTCGTATGATCAATTCTAATTCATTCGCACGAATGTATCCATTCTAATTCATTCGTACGATCCTGAATTAGAATGGATCGTACGAATGAATTAGAATGGATCGTACGAATGAACTAGAATGGATACATTCGTCCTAATGAATTAGAATGGATCGTACGAATGAATTAGAATGGATCGTACAAATGAATTAGAATGGATCGTACGAATGAATTAGAATGGATCATACGAATGAGTAAGAATGGATCGTACGAATGAAATAGAATGGATTGTACGAATGAATTAGAATGGATCATACAAATGAATTAGAATGGATCGTGTGAAAGAATTAGAATGGATTGTATGAATGAATTAGAATGGATCATATGAATGAATTAGAATGGATCGTGCGAATGAATTCGAATGGATCGTACGAATGAATTAGAATGGATCGTACGAATGAATTAGAATGGATATATTTGTGCGAATGAATTAGAATGGATACATTCGTGCGAAAGAATTAGAATAGATCGTATGAATGAATTAGAATGGATCCTATGAATGAATTAGAATGGATCGTGCGAATGAATTAGAATGGATCGTACGAATGAATTAGAATGGATCGTGCTAATGAATTAGAATTGATCAAACGAATGAATTAGCATGGATCGTGCTAATGAATTAGAATGGAACGTACGAATGAATTAGAATGGATCGTGTGAAAGAATTAGAATGGATTGTATGAATGAATTAGAATGAATTCGTACGATCCATTCGAATTCATTCGCACGATCCATTCTAATTCATTCATACGATCCATTCTAATTCATTCATACAATCCATTCTAATTCTTTCACACGATCCATTCTAATTCATTCGTAGGATCCATTATAATTCATTCGTACAATCTATTCTATTTCATTCATACGATCCATTCTTACTCATTCGTATGATCCATTCTAATTCCTTCGGACGAATGTATCCATTCTAATTTATTCATACGATCCATTCTAATTCATTCGTACGATCCATTCTAATTTATTCGTACGATCCATTCTAATTCATTCGTCCGATCCATTCTAATTCATTCGCACGAATGTATCCATTCTAATTCATTCGTACGATCCATTCTAATTCATTCATACGATCCATTCTAATTCATTCGCACGAATGTATCCATTCTAGTTCATTCGTACGATCCATTCTAATTCATTCATACGATCCATTCTAATTCATTCGCACGATCCATTCTAATTCATTCGTACGATCCATTCTAATTCATTCATACGATCCATTCCAATTCATTCGTACGATCCATTCTAATTCATTCACACAAATGTATCCATTCTAATTCATTCGTACGATCCATTCTAATTCATTCGCACGATCCATTCTAATTCATTCGTACGATCCATTCTAATTCATTCGCACGATCTGTTCTTATTCATTCGCACAATCCATTCTAATTCATTCGCACGAATGTATCCATTCTAATTCATTCGTACGATCCATTCTAATTCATTCATACGATCCATTCTAATTCATTCGTATGATCCATTCTAATTAATTCGTATGATCCATTCTAATTCATTCGTACGATCCATTCTAATTCATTCATACAATCCATTCTAATTCATTCACACGAATGTATGTATTCTAATTAATTCGTACGATCCATTCTAATTTATTCGTATGATCTATTCTTATTCATTCGCACGATCCAGTCAAATTGATTCGCACGATCCATTCTAATTCATTCGCACGAATGTATCCATTCTAATTCATTCGTACGATCCATTCTAATTCATTAACATGATCCATTCTAATTCTTTCGTACGATCCATTCTAATTCATATGCACAAAGGTATCCATTCTAATCCATTCGTAGGATCCATTCTAATCCATTCGTACGATCCATTCTAATTCATTCGTACGATCCATTCTAATTCATTCGCTCGAATGTATCCATTCTAATCCATTCGTGCGATCCATTCTAATCCATTCGTACGATCCATTCTAATTCCTTCGCATGAATGTAACCATTCTAATTCATTCATATGATCCATTCTAATTCATTCGTACGATCCATTCTAATTCATTTGTCCGATCCATTCTAATTCATTCGCACGAATGTATCCATTCTAATTCATTCATACGATCTATTCTAATTCATTCGTAAGATCCATTCTAATTCATTCGTACGATCCATTCTAATTCATTCGTACGATCCATTCTAATTCATTCGCACGAATGTATCCATTCTAGTTCATTAGTACAATCCATTCTAATTCATTCGTACGAATTAGAATGGATCGTACGAATGAATTAGAATGGATCATATTAATGATTTAGAATGGATCGTACGAATGAATTAGAATGGATCATATTAATGAATTAGAATGGATCGTACGAATGAATTAGAATGGATCATATTAATGAATTAGAATGGATCGTACGAATGAATTAGAATGGATACATTCGTGCGAATGAATTAGAATGGATCGTACGAATGAATTAGAATGGATACATTCGTGCGAATGAATTAGAATGGATCGTGCACGAATGTATCCATTCTAATTCATTTGTACAATCCATTCTGCACAAAGGTATCCATTCTAATCCTTTCTAATCCATTCGTACAATCCATTCTTATTCATTCGTACGATCCATTCTAATTCATTCGCTCGAATGTATCCATTCTAATCCATTCGTACGATCCATTCTAATCCATTCGTACGATCCATTCTAATTCATTCGCATGAATGTAACCATTCTAATTCATTCATTTGATCCATTCTATTTCATTCATACGATCCATTCTAATTCATTCGTCCAATCAATTCTAATTCATTCGCACGAATGTATCCATTCTAATTCATTCGTACGATCCATTCTAATTCATTCGTAAGATCCATTCTAATTCATTCGTACGATCCATTCTAATTCATTCGCATGAATGTATCCATTCTAGTTCATTCGTACGATCCATTCTAATTCATTCGTACGATCCATTCTAATTCATTCGCACGATCCTTTCTAATTCATTCGTACGATTAATTCTAATTCATTCGCACGAATGTATCCATTCTAATTCATTCGTACGATCCTGAATTAGAATGGATCGTACGAATGAATTAGAATGGATACCTTTGTGCATATGAATTAGAATGGATCGTACGAATGAATTAGAATGGATCATATTAATGAATTAGAATAGATCGTACGAATGAATTAGAATGGATACATTCGTGCGAATGAATTAGAATGGATTGTACGAATGAATTAGAATGGGTCGTACGAATGAACTAGAATGGATACATTCGTGCGAATGAATTAGAATGGATCGTACGAATGAATTAAAATGGATCGTACGAATGAATTAGAATGGATCTTACGAATGAATTAGAATGGATCGTACGAATGAATTAGAATGGATCGTACGAATGAATTAGAATGGATCATATTAATGAATTAGAATGGATCGTACGAATGAATTAGAATGGATACATTCGTGCGAATGAATTAGAATGGATCGGACGAATGAATTAGAATGGATCGTACGAATAAATTGGAATGTATCAAATGAATGAATTAGAATGGTTACATTCATGCGAATGAATTAGAATGGATCGTACGAATGGATTAGAATGGATCGTACGAATGGATTAGAATGGATACATTCGAGCGAACGAATTAGAATGGATCGTACGAATGAATTATAATTAATCGTACGAATGGATTAAAATGGATCCTACGAATGGATTAGAATGGATACCTTTGTGCATATGAATTAGAATGGATCGTACGAATGAATTAGAATGGATCATATTAATGAATTAGAATGGATCGTACGAATGAATTAGAATGGATACATTCGTGCGAATGAATTAGAATGGATCGTGCGAATCAATAAGACTGGATCGTGCGAATGAATAAGAATAGATCATACGAATGAATTAGAATGGATCGTACGAATTAATTAGAATGGATACATTCGTGCTAATGAATTAGAATGGATTGTATGAATGAATTAGAATGGATCGTACAAATGAATTAGAATGGATCATACGAATTAATTAGAATGGATCATAAGAATGAATTAGAATGGATCGTACGAATGAATTACAATGGATCGTACGAATGAATTAGAATGGATACATTCGTGCGAATGAATTAGAATGGATTGTGCAAATGATTAAGAACAGATCGTGCGAATGAATTAGAATGGATCCTATGAATGAATTAGAATGGATCGTGCGAATGAATTAGAATGGATCGTACGAATGAATTAGAATGGATACATTTGTGCGAATGAATTAGAATGGATCGTACGAATGAATTAGAATGGATCGTATGAATGAATTAGAATGGATCGTACGAATGAATTAGAATGGATCGTGTGAATGAAATAGAATGGATCGTACGAATGAATTAGAATGGATCGTACGAATGAACTAGAATGGATACATTCGTGCGAATGAATTAGAATTGATCGTACCAATGAATTAGAATGGATCGTGCGAATGAATTAGAATGGATCGTGTGAAAGAATTAGAATGGATCGTACGAATGAAGTAGAATGGATCGTGCAAATGAATTAGAATGGATCGTACGAATGAATTAGAATGGATAAATTTGTGCGAATGAATTAGAATGGATCGTACGAATGAATTAGAATGGATCGTATGAATGAATTAGAATGGATCATACGAATGAATTAGAATGGATCGTACGAATGAATTAGAGTGGATCGTACGAATGAACTAGAATGGATACATTCGTGCGAATGAATTAGAATGGATCGTACGAATGAATTAGAATGGATCGTACGAATGAATTAGAATGGATCTTACCAATGAATTAGAATGGATCGTACGAATGAATTAGAATGGATCGTACGAATGAATTAGAATGGATACATTCGTGCGAATGAATTAGAATGGATCGGACGAATGAATTAGAATGGATCGTATGAATGAATTAGAATGGATCGTACGAATGAATTAGAATGGATCGTACGAATAAATTAGAATGGATACATTCGTCCGAATGAATTAGAATGGATCATATGAATGAGTAAGAATGGATCGTACGAATGAAATAGAATAGATTGTACGAATGAATTAGAATGGATTCGTACGAATGAATTAGAATGGATTCATTCATGCGAATGAATTAGAATGGATCGTACCAATGAGTAAGAATGGATCGTACGAATGAAATAGAATGGATTGTGCGAATGAATTAGAATGGATCGTACGAATGAATTAGAATGGATCGTGTGAAAGAATTAGAATGGATTGTATGAATGAATTAGAATAGATCGTATGAATGAATTAGAATGGATCGTACGAATGAATTAGAATGGATCGTACGAATGAATTAGAATGGATACATTCGTGCGAATGAATTAGAATGGATACATTCATGCGAAAGAATTAGAATAGATCGTGTGAATGAATTAGAATGGATCCTATGAATGAATTAGAATAGATCATGCGAATGAATTAGAATGGATCGTACGAATGAATTAGAATGGATCGTGCTAATGAATTAGAATTGATCGAACGAATAAATTACCATGGATCGTGCTAATAAATTAGAATGGAACGTACGAATGAATTAGAATGGATCGTGTGAAAGAATTAGAATGGATTGTATGAATGAATTCGAATTCATTCGTACAATCCATTCGAATTCATTCGCACGATCCATTCTAATTCATTCATACGATCCATTCTAATTTATTCATACAATCCATTCTAATTCTTTCACACGATCCATTCTAATTCATTCATAGGATCCATTCTAATTCATTCGTACAATCTATTCTATTTCATTCGTACGATCCATTCTTACTCATTTGTATGATCCATTCTAATTCATTCGGACGAATGTATCCATTCTAATTTATTCGTACGATCCATTCTAATTCATTCGTACGATCCATTCTAATTCATTCGTACGATCCATTCTTACTCATTCGTATGATCCATTCTAATTCATTCGTACGATCCATTCTAATTCATTCATACAATCCATTCTAATTCATTCGTACGATCGATTCTAATTCATTCGCACTATCCAATCTAATTCATTCGTAGGATCCATTCTAATTCATTCGTTTGATCAATTCTAATTTATTCGTTAAAATATATCCATTCTAATTCATTCGTACGATCCATTCTAATTCATTCGCACGATCCATTCTAATTCATTCGCACGAATGTATCCATTCTAATTCATTTGCACGATCCATTCTAATTCATTCCTATGATCTATTCTAATTCATTCGTACGATCCATTCTAATTCATTCTAATTCATTCGTACGATCCATTCTAATTCATTCGTATATTCCATTCTAATTCATTAGCATGATCCATGCTAATGAATTAGAATGGATCGTGCGATCCAATCTAATTCATTCATACGATCCATTCTTACTCATTCGTATGATCCATTCTAATTCAATCGTACGATCCATTCTAATTCATTCGTATGATCCATGCTAATTCCTTCGTTCGATCCATTCTAATTCATTCGTACGATCCATTCTAATTCATTCGTACGATCCATTCTAATTCCTTCGTACAATCCATTCTAATTCATTCGTACGATCCATTCTAATTCATTCGCGCAATCTATTCTAATTCATTCGTACGATCCATTCTAATTCATTCGTACGATCCATTCTAATTCATTCATACAATCCATTCTAATTTATTCGCACGAATGTATCCATTCTAATTCATTCGTACGATCCATTCTAATTCATTCGCACAATCTATTCTAATTCATTCATACGATCCATTCTAATTCATTCGCACGAATGTATCCATTCTAATTCATTCATACGATCCATTCTACTTCATTCGTACTATCCGTTCTAATTCACTCATACGATCTATTCTAATTCATTCATACGATCCATTCTAATTCATTTGCACAAATATATCCATTCTAATTCATTCGTACGATCCATTCTAATTCCTTCGTACGATCCATTCTAATTCCTTCGTACGATCCATTCTATTTCATTCGTATGATCCATTCTAATTCCTTCGTATGATCCATTCTAATTCCTTCGTATCCATTCTAATTCACTCATACGATCCATTCTAATTCATTCGTACGATCCATTCTAATTCATTCATACAATCCATTCTAATTCATTCGCACGAATGTATCCATTCTAATTCATTCGTACGATCAGTTCTAATTCATTCACAAAATCTATTCTAATTCATTCATACGATCCATTCTAATTGATTCACACGAATGTATCCATTCAAATTCATTCATACGATCTATTCTAATTTATTCGTACGATCCATTCTAATTCATTCGTATGATCCATTCTAATTCATTCGTACGATCCATTCTAAT
This sequence comes from Chamaelirium japonicum, assembly GCA_947650365.1. NCBI lineage: Eukaryota > Viridiplantae > Streptophyta > Magnoliopsida > Liliales > Melanthiaceae > Chamaelirium > Chamaelirium japonicum. The sequence goes on from OX393551.1 coordinate 98,386,463, forward strand.
TCATTCGTCCGATCCATTCTAATTCATTCGCACGAATGTATCCATTCTAATTCATTCGTACGATCCATTCTAATTCATTTATACGATCCATTCTAATTCATTCGTAAGATCCATTCTAATTCATTCATATGATCCATTCTAATTCATTCGTACGATCCATTCTAATTCATTCGCACGAATGTATCCATTCTAGTTCATTCGTACGATCCATTCTAATTCATTCATACGATCCATTCTAATTCATTCGCACGATCCATTCTAATTCATTCGTACGATCCATTCTATTTCGTTCATACGATCCTTTCTAATTCATTCGTACGATACATTCTAATTCATTCGCACAAATGTATCCATTCTAATTCATTCGTACGATCCATTCTAATTCATTCGCACGAATGTATATATTCTAATTCATTCGTACGATCCATTCTAATTCATTCGTACGATCCATTCTAATTAATTCGTATGATCCATTCTAATTCATTCGTACGATCAATTCTAGTTCATTCGTACGATCCATTCTTATTCATTCGTACGATCCATTCTAATTCATTCGTATGATCCATTCTAATTCATTCGTACGATCCATTCTAATTCATTCGTCCGATCCATTCTAATTCATTCGCACGAATGTATCCATTCTAATTCATTCGTACGATCCATTCTAATTCATTCGTATGATCCATTCTAATTTATTCGTAAGATCCATTCTAATTCATTCGTACGATCCATTCTAATTCATTCGTACGATCCATTCTAATTCATTCGCACGAATGTATCCATTCTAGTTCATTCGTACGATCCATTCTAATTCATTCGTACGATCCATTCTAATTCATTCGCACGATCCATTCTAATTCATTCGTACGATCCATTCTATTTCATTCATACGATCCATTCTAATTCATTCGTACGATCCATTCTAATTCATTCGCACAAATGTATCCATTCTAATTTATTCGTACGATCCATTCTAATTCATTCGTACGATCTATTCTAATTCATTCGTACGATCCATTCTAATTAATTTGTATGATCCATTCTAATTCATTCGTACGATCAATTCTAGTTCATTCGTACGATCCATTCTAATTCATTCGTACGATCCATTCTAATTCATTCGCACGATCCATTCTAATTCATTCATACAATCCATTCTAATTCTTTCACACGATCCATTCTAATTCATTCGTACGATCCATTCTAATTCATTCATGCAATCCATTCTATTTCATTCGTACGATCCATTCTTACTCATTCGTACGATCCATTCTAATTCATTCACACGAATGTATCCATTCGTACGAATGAATTAGAATAGATTGTACGAATGAATTAGAATGGATCGTACGAATGAATTAGAATGGATCGTATGAATGAATTAGAATGGATCGTACGAATGAATTAGAATGGATCGTGCGAATGAATTAGAATGGATCGTACTAATGAATTAGAATGGATCGTACGAATGAACTAGAATGGATACATTCGTGCGAATGAATTAGAATGGATCGTCCGAATGAATTAGAATGGATCGTACGAATGAATTAGAATGGATCTTACGAATGAATTAGAATGGATCGTACGAATGAATTAGAATGGATCGTACGAATGAATTAGAATGGATACATTCGTGCGAATGAATTAGAATGGATCGGACGAATGAATTAGAATGGATCGTACGAATGAATTGCAATGGATCAAATGAATGAATTAGAATGGTTATATTCATGCGAATGAATTAGAATGGATCGTACGAATGGATTAGAATGGATACATTCGAGCGAATGAATTAGAATGGATCGTACGAATGAATTAGAATGGATCGTACGAATGGATTAGAATGGATCCTACGAATGGATTAGAATGGATACCTTTCTGCATATGAATTAGAATGGATCGTACGAATGAATTAGAATGGATCATATTAATGAATTAGAATTGATCGTACGAATGAATTAGAATGGATACATACGTGCGAATGAATTAGAATGGATCGTGCGAATCAATTAGACTGGATCGTGCGAATGAATAAGAATAGATCATACGAATGAATTAGAATGGATCGTACGAATTAATTAGAATGGATACATTTGTGCGAATGAATTAGAATGGATTGCAAGAATGAATTAGAATGGATCGTACGAATGAGTTAGAATGGATCATACGAATTAATTAGAATGGATCATACGAATGAATTAGAATGGATTGTACGAATGAATTAGAATGGATCGTACGAATGAATTAGAATGGATACATTCGTGCGAATGAATTAAAATGGATTGTTCGAATGAATAAGAACAGATCGTGCAAATGAATTAGAATGGATCGCACGAATGAATTAGAATGGATCGGGCGAATGAATTAGAATGGATCGTACGAATGAATTAGAATGGATACATTTGTGCGAATGAATTAGAATGGATCGTACGAATGAATTAGAATGGATCGTACGAATGAATTAGAATGGATCGTGTGAATGAATTAGAATGGATCGTACGAATGAATTAGAATGGATCGTACGAATGAACTAGAATGGATACATTCATGCGAATGAATTAGAATGGATCGTACGAATGAATTAGAATGGATCGTACGAATAAATTAGAATGGATCTTACGAATGAATTAGAATGTATCGTACGAATGAATTAGAATGGATCGTACGAATGAATTAGAATGGATACATTCGTGCGAATGAATTAGAATGGATCGGACGAATGAATTAGAATGGATCGTACGAATAAATTAGAATGGAAACATTCGTCCGAATGAATTAGAATGGATCATACGAATGAGTAAGAATGGATCGTACGAATGAAATAGAATAGATTGTACGAATGAATTAGAATGGATCCTACGAATGAAATAGAATGGATCGTGTGAAAGAACTAAAATTGATTGTATGAATGAATTAGAATGGATCGTATGAATGAATTAGAATGGATCGTGCGAATAAATTCGAATGGATTGTACGAATTCATTCTAATTCTTTTATACAATCCATTCTAATTCTTTCACACGATCCATTCTAATTCATTCGTACGTTCCATTCTAATTCATTAGCACGATCCTTGCTAATTAATTCGTTCGATCAATTCTAATTCATTAGCACGATCCATTCTAATTCATTCGTACGATCCATTCTAATTCATTCGCACGATCCAATCTAATTCATTCATAGGATCCATTCTAATTAATTCATACGATCTATTCTAATTCTTTCGCACCAATGTATCCATTCTAATTCATTCACATGAATGTATCCATTCTAATTCATTCGTACGATCCATTCTAATTCATTCGTACGATCCATTCTAATTCATTCGTACAATCCATTCTAATTCATTCATACGATCTATTCTAATTCATTCATACAATCCATTCTAATTCTTTCACACGATCCATTCTAATTCATTCGTACGATCCATTCTGATTCATTCGCACAATCCATTCTATTTCATTCGTACGATCCATTCTTACTCATTGGTAAGATCCATTCTAATTCATTCGCATGAATGTATCCATTCTAATTCATTCGTACGAATCCATTCTAATTCATTCGTACAATCCATTCTATTTCATTCGTACGATCCATTCTTACTCATTCGTATGATCCATTCTAATTCATTCGCACGAATGTTTCCATTCTAAATCATTCGTACGATCCATTCTAATTCATTCGTACGATCCATTCTAAATCATTCGTACAATCCATTCTATTTCATTCGTACGATCAATTCTAATTCATTAGCACGATCCATTCTAATTCAATCGTACGATCCATTCAAATTCATTCGCACAATCCATTCTAATTCATGCGTAATCCATTCTATTTCATTCGTACGATCCATTCTTACTCATTCGTATGATCCATTCTAATTCATTCGCACGAATGTATCCATTCTAATCCATTTGTACCATCCATTCTAATCCATTCGTACGATCCATTCGCATGAATGTAACCATTCTAATTCATTCATTTGATCCATTCTAATTCATTCGTACGATCCATTCTAATTCATTCGTCCGATCCATTCTAATTCATTCACACGAATGTATCCATTCTAAACCATTCATACGATCCATTCTAATTTATTCGTACGATCCATTCTAATTCATTCGTAAGATCCATTCTAATTCATTCGTACGATCCATTCTAATCCATTTGTATGATCCATTCTTACTCATTCGTATGATCCATTATGGATACATTCGTGCGAATGAATTAGAATGGATCATACGAATGAGTAAGAATGGATCATACGAATGAAATAGAATGGATTGTGCGAATGAATTAGAATGGATCGTACGAATGAATTAGAATGGATCGTTTGAAAGAATTAGAATGGCGAATGAATTAGAATGGATACATTTGTGCGAATGAATTAGAATGGATCGTACGAATGAATTAGAATGGATCGTATGAATGAATTAGAATGGATTGTACGAACGAATTAGAATGGATCGTACGAATGAATAAGAATGGATCGTACGAATGAATTAGAATGGATCGTGCTAATGAATTAGAATTGATCGAACGAATGAATTAGCATGGATCGTGCTAATGAATTAGAATGGAACGTACGAATGAATTAGAATGGATCGTGTGAAAGAATTGGAATAGATTGTATGAATGAATTAGAAAGAATTCGTACGATCCATTCGAATTCATCCACACGATCCATTCTAATTCATTCATATGATCCATTCTAATTCATTCATACAATCCATTCTAATTCTTTCACATGATCCATTCTAATTCATTCGTAGGATCCATTCTAATTCATTCGTACAATCTATTCTATTTCATTCGTACGATCCATTCTTACTCATTCGTATGATCCATTTTAATTCCTTCGGACGAATGTATCCATTCTAATTTATTCGTACGATCCATTCTAATTCATTCGTACGATCCATTCTAATTCATTCGTACGATCCATTCTAATTCATTCGTCTGATCCATTCTAATTCATTCGCACGAATGTATCCATTCTAATTCATTCATACGATCCATTCTAATTCATTCGCACGAATGTATCCATTCCAAGTCATTCGTACGATCCATTCTACTTCATTCGTACGATCCATTCTAATTCATTCGTAAAAATGTATCCATTCTAATTCATTCGTACGATCCATTCTAATTCATTCGCAAAAATGTATCCATTCTAATTCATTCGTACGATCCATTCTAATTCATTCGCACGATCCATTCTAATTCATTCGTACGATCCATTCTAATTCATTCGCACGATCTGTACTTATTCATTTGCACAATCCATTCTAATTCATTCGCACGAATGTATCCATTCTAATTCATTCGTACGATCCATTCTAATTCATTCGTATGATCCATTCTAATTAATTCGTATGATCCAATCTAATTCATTCGTACGATCCATTCTAATTCATTCATACAATCCATTCTAATTCATTCGCACGAATGTATCCATTCTAATTAATTCGTACGATCCATTCTAATTCATTCGTATGATCTATTCTTATTCATTCGCACGATCCAGTCTAATTGATTCGCACGATCTATTCTAATTCATTCGCACGAATGTATCCATTCTAATTCATTCGTATGATCCATTCTAATTCATTAATATGATCCATTCTAATTCATTCGTACGATCCATTCTAATTCATATGCACAAAGGTATCCATTCTAATCCATTCGTAGGATCCATTCTAATCCATTCGTACGATCCATTCTAATTCATTCATACGATCCATTCTAGTTCATTCGCTCGAATGTATCCATTCTAATCCATTCGTACGATCCATTCTAATCCATTCGTACGATCCATTCTAATTCATTCGCATGAATGTAACCATTCTAATTCATTCATATGATCCATTCTAATTCATTCGTACGATCCATTCTAATTCATTTGTCCGATCCATTCTAATTCATACGCACGAATGTATCCATTCTAATTCATTCGTACGATACATTCTAATTCATTCGTACGATCTATTCTAATTCATTCGTAAGATCCATTCTAATTCATTCGTACGATCCATTCTAATTCATTTGTACGATCCATTCTATTTCATTCGCACGAATGTATCCATTCTAGTTCATTCGTACGATCCATTCTAATTCATTCGCACGATCCATTCTAATTCATTCGTACGATCAATTCTAATTCATTCGCACGAATGTATCCATTCTAATTCATTCGTACGAACCTGAATTAGAATGGATTGCTCGAATGAATTAGAATGGATACCTTTGTGCATATGAATTAGAATGGATCGTACGAATGAATTAGAATGGATACCTTTGTGCATATGAATTAGAATGGATCATACGAATGAATTAGAATGGATCATATTAATGAATTAGAATGGATCGTACGAATGAATTAGAATGGATACATTCGTGCGAATGAATTAGAATGGATCGTGCACGAATGTATCCAATCTGATTCATTCGTACGATCCATTCTGCACAAAGGTATCCATTCTAATCCATTCGTAGGATCCATATTAATCCATTCGTACGATCCATTCTAATTCATTCGTACGATCCATTCTAATTCATTCGCTCGAATGTATCTATTCTAATCCATTCGTATGATCCATTCTAATCCATTCGTACGATCCATTCTAATTCATTCGCATGAATGTAACCATTCTAATTCATTCATTTGATCCATTCTAATTCATTCGTACGATCCTTTCTAATTCATTCGTCCGATCCATTCTAATTCATTCGCACGAATGTATCCATTCTAATTCATTCGTACGATCCATTCTAATTCATTCGTAAGATCCATTCTAATTCATTCGTATGATCGATTCTAATTCATTCGCATGAATGTATCCATTCTAGTTCATTCGTACGATCCATTCTAATTCATTCGAACGATCCATTCTAATTCATTCGCACGATCCTTTCTAATTCATTCGTATGATTAATTCTAATTCATTCGCACGAATGTATCCATTCTAATTCATTCGTACGATCCTGAATTAGAATGGATCGTACGAATGAATTAGAATGGATACCTTTGTGCATATGAATTAGAATGGATCGTACGAATGAATTAGAATGGATCATATTAATGAATTAGAATGGATCGTACGAATGAATTAGAATGGATACATTCGTGCGAATGAATTAGAATGGATTGTACGAATGAATTAGAATGGATCGTACGAATGAACTAGAATGGATACATTCGTGCGAATGAATTAGAATGGATCGTACGAATGAAATAGAATGGATCGTACGAATGAATTAGAATGGATCTTACGAATGAATTAGAATGGATCGTACGAATGAATTAGAATGGATCGTACGAATGAATTAGAATGGATCGTACGAATGAATTAGAATGGATCATATTAATGAATTAGAATGGATCGTACGAATGAATTAGAATGGATACATTCGTGCGAATGAATTAGAATGGATCGGACGAATGAATTAGAATGGATCGTACGAATAAATTAGAATGGATCAAATGAATGAATTAGAATGGTTACATTCATGCGAATGAATTAGAATGGATCGTACGAATGGATTAGAATGGATCGTACGAATGGATTAGAATGGATATTTTCGAGCGAATGAATTAGAATGGATCGTACGAATGAATTAGAATTGATCGTACGAATGGATTAGAATGGATCCTACGAATGGATTAGAATGGATACCTTTGTGCATATGAATTAGAATGGATCGTACGAATGAATTAGAATGGATCATATTAATGAATTAGAATGGATCGTACGAATGAATTAGATGGATACATTCGTGCGAATGAATTAGAACGGATCGTGCGAATCAATTAGACTAGATCGTGCGAATGAATAAGAATAGATCATACGAATGAATTAGAATGGATCGTACGAATTAATTAGAATGGATACATTCGTGCTAATGAATTAGAATGGATTGTATGAATGAATTAGAATGGATCGTACGAATGAATTAGAATGGATCATACGAATTAATTAGAATGGATCATAAGAATGAATTAGAATGGATCGTACGAATGAATTAGAATGGATCGTACGAATGAATTAGAATAGATACATTCGTGCGAAAGAATTAGAATGGATTGTGCGAATGATTAAGAACAGATCATGCGAATAAATTAGAATGGATCCTACGAATGAATTAGAATGGATCGTGCGAATGAATTAGAATGGATCGTACGAATGAATTAGAATCGATACATTTGTGCGAATGAATTAGAATGGATCGTACGAATGAATTAGAATGGATCGTATGAATGAATTAGAATGGATCGTACGAATGAATTAGAATGGATCGTGTGAATGAATTAGAATGGATCGTACGAATGAATTAGAATGGATCGTACGAATGAACTAGAATGGATACATTCGTGCGAATGAATTAGAATGGATCGTACGAATGAATTAGAATGGATCGTGAGAATGAATTAGAATGGATCGTACGAATGAATTAGAATGGATCGTGTGAAAGAATTAGAATGGATCGTACGAATGAATTAGAATGGATCGTGCGAATGAATTAGAATGGATCGTACGAATGAATTACAATGGATACATTTGTGCGAATGAATTAGAATGGATCGTACAAATGAATTAGAATGGATCGTATAAATGAATTAGAATGGATCGTGCGAATGAATTAGAATGGATCGTGCGAATAAATTAGAATGGATCGTACGAATGAATTAGAATGGATCGTACGAATGAACTAGAATGGATACATTCGTGCGAATGAATTAGAATGGATCGTATGAATGAATTAGAATGGATCGTACGAATGAATTAGAATGGATCTTACGAATGAATTAGAATGGATCGTACGAATGAATTAGAATGGATCGTACGAATGAATTAGAATGGATACATTCGTGTGAATGAATTAGAATGGATCGGACGAATGAATTAGAATGGTTCGTACGAATGAATTAGAATGGATCGTACGAATAAATTAGAATGGATACATTCGTCCGAATGAATTAGAATGGATCATATGAATGAGTAAGAATGGATCGTACGAATGAAATAGAATAGATTGTACGAATGAATTAGAATGGATTCGTACGAATGAATTAGAATGGATTCATTCGTGCGAATGAATTAGAATGGATCGTACCAATGAGTAAGAATGGATCGTACGAATGAAATAGAATGGATTGTGCGAATGAATTAGAATGGATCGTACGAATGAATTAGAATGGATCATGTGAAAGAATTAGAATGGATTGTATGAATGAATTAGAATAGATCGTATGAATGAATTAGAATGGATCGTACGAATGAATTAGAATGAATCGTACGAATGAATTAGAATAGATCGTACGAATGAATTAGAATGGATACATTCGTGCGAAATAATTAGAATAGATCGTATGAATGAATTAGAATGGATCCTATGAATGAATTAGAATGGATCATGCGAATGAATTAGAATGGATCGTACGAATGAATTAGAATGGATCGTGCTAATGAATTAGAATTGATCGAACGAATGAATTAGCATGGATCGTGCTAATAAATTAGAATGGAATGTACGAATGAATTAGAATGGATCGTGTGAAAGAAATAGAATGGATTGTATCAATGAATTAGAATGAATTCGTACGATCCATTCGAATTCATTCGCACGATCCATTCTAATTCATTCATATGATCCATTCTAATTCATTCATACAATCCATTCTAATTCTTTCACACGATCCATTCTAATTCATTCGTAGGATCCATTCTAATTCATTCGTACGATCCATTCAAATTCATTCGTACGATCCATTCTTACTCATTCGTATGATCCATTCTAATTCATTCGTATGATCCATTCTAATTCATTCATACAATCCATTCTAATTCATTCGTACGATCGATTCTAATTCATTCGCACTATCCATTCTAATTCATTCGTACGATCCATTCTAATTCATTCGTATGATCCATTCTAATTTATTCGTTCAAATATATCCATTCTATTTCATTCGTACGATCCATTCTAATTCATTCGCACGATCCATTCTAATTCATTCGAACGAATGTATCCATTCTAATTCATTTGCACGATCCATTCTAATTCATTCCTATGATCTATTCTAATTCATTCGTACGATCCATTCTAATTCATTCTAATTCTTTCGTTCGATCGATTCTACGATCCATTCTAATTCATTCGTATATTCCATTCTAATTCATTAGCACGATCCATGCTAATGAATTAGAATGGATCGTACGATCCAATCTAATTCATTCATACGATCCATTCTTACTCATTCGTATGATCCATTCTAATTCAATCGTACGATCCATTCTAATTCGTTCGTATGATCCACTCTAATTCCTTCGTTCGATCCATTCTAATTCATTCGTACGATCCATTCTAATTCATTCGTACGATCCATTCTAATTCCTTCGTATGATCCATTCTAATTCATTCGTACGATCCATTCTAATTCATTCGCGCAATCTATTCTAATTCATTCGTACGATCCATTCTAATTCATTCGTACGATCCATTCTAATTCATTCATACAATCCATTCTAATTTATTCGCACGAATGTATCCATTCTAATTCATTCGTACGATCCATTCTAATTCATTCGCACAATCTATTCTAATTCATTCATACGATCCATTCTAATTCATTCACACGAATGTATCCATTCTAATTCATTCATACGATCCATTCTACTTCATTCGTACTATCCGTTCTAATTCACTCATACGATCCATTCTAATTCATTCATAGGATCCATTCTAATTCATTTGCACGAATATATCCATTCTAATTCATTCGTATGATCCATTCTAATTCCTTCGTACGATCCATTCTAATTCCTTCGTACGATCCATTATATTTCATTCGTATGATCCATTCTAATTCCTTCGTATGATCCATTCTAATTCCTTCGTATCCATTCTAATTCTCTCATACGATCCATTCACATTCATTCGTACGATCCATTCTAATTCATTCAAACAATCCATTCCAATTCATTCGCACGAATGTATCCATTCTAATTCATTCGTACGATCAGTTCTAATCCATTCACAAAATCTATTCTAATTCATTCATACGATCCATTCTAATTGATTCACACGAATGTATCCATTCTAATTCATTCATACGATCCATTCTAATTCATTCGTACGATCCATTCTAATTCATTCGTATGATCCATTCTAATTCATTCGTACGATCCATTCTAATTTATTCGTCCGATCCATTCTAATTCATTCGCACGAATGTATCCATTCTAATTCATTCGTACGGTCCATTCTAATTCATTCGTACGATCCATTCTAATTCATTCGTAAGATCCATTCTAATTCATTCATACGATCCATTCTAATTCATTCGTACGATCCATTCTAATTCATTCACACGAATGTATCCATTCTAGTTCATTCGTATGATCCATTCTAATTCATTCGTACGATCCATTCTAATTCATTCGCATGATCCATTCTAATTCATTCGTACGATCCATTCTATTTCATTCATACCATCCTTTCTAATTCATTCGTACGATCCATTCCAATTCATTCGCACAAATATATCCATTCTAATTCATTCGTACGATCCAATCTAAGTCAATCATACGATCCATTCTAATTCATTCGCACGAATGTATCCATTCTAATTCATTCGTACGATCCATTCTAATTCATTCGTACGATCCATTCTAATTAATTCGTATGATCCATTCTAATTCATTCGTACGATCAATTCTAGTTTATTCGTACGATCCATTCTAATTCATTCGTACGATCCATTCTAATTCATTCGTATGATCCATTCCAATTCAATCGACCGATCCATTCTAATTCATTCGCACGAATGTATCCATTCTAATTCATTCGTACGATCCATTCTAATTCATTCGTACGATACATTCTAATTCATTCGTATGATCCATTCTAATTCATTGGTACGATCCATTATAATTCATTCTTACGATCCATTCTAATTCATTCGCACGAATGTATCCATTCTAGTTCATTCGTACGATCCATTCTAATTCATTCGTACGATCCATTCTAATTTATTCGCACGATCCATTCTAATTCATTCGTACGATCCATTCTATTTCATTCATACGATCCATTCTAATTCATTTGTACGATCCATTCTAATTCATTCGCACAAATGTATCCATTCTAATTCATTCGTACGATCCATTCTAATTCATTCGTACGATCCATTCTAATTCATTCGCACGAATGTATCAATTCTAATTCATTCGTATGATCCATTCTAATTCATTCGTACGATCCATTCTAATTAATTCGTATGATCCATTCTAATTCATTCGTACGATCAATTCTAGTTCATTCGTACGATCCATTCTAATTCATTCATACGATCCATTCTAATTCATTCACACGATCCATTCTAATTCATTCATACAATCCATTCTAATTCTTTCACACGATCCATTCTAATTCATTCGTACGATCCATTCTAATTCATTCGTGCAATCCATTCTATTTCATTCGTACGATCTATTCTTACTCATTCGTACGATCCATTCTAATTCATTCACACGAATGTATCCATTCATACGAATGAATTATAATAGATTGTACGAATGAATTAGAATGGATCGTACGAATGAATTAGAATGGATCGTATGAATGAATTAGAATGGATCGTGCGAATGAATTAGAATGGATCGTATGAATGAATTAGAATGGATCGTACGAATAAACTAGAATGGATACATTCTTGCGAATGAATTAGAATGGATCGTACGAATGAATTTGAATGGATCGTACGAATGAATTAGAATGGATCTTACGAATGAATTAGAATGGATCGTACGAATGAATTAGATTGGATCGTACGAATGAATTAGAATGGATACATTCGTGCAAATGAATTAGAATGGATCGGACGAATGAATTAGAATAGATCGTACGAATGAATTAGAATGGATCAAATGAATGAATTAGAATGGTTACATTCATGCGAATGAATTAGAATGGATCGTACGAATGGATTAGAATGGATCGTACGAATGGATTTGAATGGATACATTCGAGCGAATGAATTAGAATGGATCGTACGAATGAATTAGAATGGATCGTACGAATGGATTAGAATGGATCCTACGAATGGATTAGAATGGATACCTTTGTGCATATGAATTAGAATGGATCATACGAATGAATTAGAATGGATCATATTAATGAATTAGAATGGATCGTACGAATGAATTAGAATGGATACACTCGTGCGAATGAATTAGAATGGATCGTGCGAATCAATTAGACTGGATCGTGCGAATGAATAAGAATAGATCATACGAATGAATTAGAATGGATCGTACGAATTATTTAGAATGGATACATTCGTGCGAATGAATTAGAATGGATTGTATGAATGAATTAGAATGGATCGTACGAATGAATTAGAATGGATCACACGAATTAATTAGAATGGATCATACGAATGAATTAGAATGGATCGTACGAATGAATTAGAATGGATCGTATCAATGAATTAGAATGGATACATTCGTGCGAATGAATTAAAATGGATTGAGCGAATGAATAAGAACAGATCGTGCGAATGAATTAGAATGGATCGTACGAATGAATTAGAATGGATCGTGCGAATGAATTAGAATGGATCGTACGAATGAATTAGAATGGATACATTTGTGCGAATGAATTAGAATGGATCGTACGAATGAATTAGAATGGATCGTATGAATGAATTAGAATGGATCGTACGAATGAATTAGAATGGATCGTGCGAATGAATTAGAATGGATCGTACGAATGAATTAGAATAGATCGTACGAATGAAATAGAATGGATACATTCGTGCGTATGAATTAGAATGGATCGTACGAATGAATTAGAATGGATCGTACGAATAAATTAGAATGGATCTTACGAATGAATTAGAATGGATCGTACGAATGAATTAGAATGGATCGTACGAATGAATTAGAATGGATACATTCGTGCGAATGAATTAGAATGGATCGGACGAATGAATTAGAATGGATCGTACGAATGAATTAGAATGGATCATACGAATAAATTAGAATGGATACATTCGTCCGAATGAATTAGAATGGATCATACGAATGAGTAAGAATGGATCGTACGAATGAAATAGAATAGATTGTACGAATGAATTAGAATGGATCCTACGAATGAATTAGAATGGATCGTGTGAAAGAATTAAAATGGATTGTATGAATGAATTAGAATGGATCGTATGAATGAATTAGAATGGATCGTGCGAATGAATTCGAATGGATCGTACGAATTCATTCTATTTCATTTATACAATCCATTCTAATTCTTTCACACGATCCATTCTAATTCATTCGTACGTTCCATTCTAATTCATTAGCACGATCCATGCTAATTCATTCGTTCGATCAATTCTAATTCATTAGCACGATCCATTTTAATTCATTCGTACGATCCATTCTAATTCATTCGCACGATCCATTCTAATTCATTCATAGGATCCATTCTAATTCATTCATACGATCTATTCTAATTCTTTCGCACGAATGTATCCATTGTAATTCATTCGCACGAATGTATCCATTCTAATTAATTCGTACGATCCATTCTAATTCATTCGTACAATCCATTCTAATTCATTCATACAATCCATTCTAATTCTTTCACACGATCCATTCTAATTCATTCGTACGATCCATTCTAATTCATTCGCACAATCCATTCTATTTCATTCGTATAATCCATTCTTACTCATTGGTACGATCCATTCTAATTCATTCGCACGAATGTATCCATTCTAATTCATTCGTACGAATCCATTCTAATTCATTCGTACAATCCATTCTATTTCATTCGTACGATCCATTCTTACTCATTCGTATGATCCATTCTAATTCATTCGCACGAATGTATCCATTCTAAATCATTCATACGATCCATTCTAATTCATTCGTACGATCCATTCTAAATCATTCGTACAATCCATTCTATTTCATTCGTACGATCAATTCTAATTCATTAGCACGAACCATTCTAATTCATTCGTACGATCCGTTCAAATTCATTCGCACGATCCATTCTAATTCATTCGTACAATCCATTCTATTTCATTCGTACGATCCATTCTTACTCATTCGTATGATCCATTCTAATTCATTCGCACGAATGTATCCATTCTAATCCATTCGTACGATCCATTCTAATCCATTCGTACGATCCATTCTAATTCATTCGCATGAATGTAACCATTCTAATTCATTCATTTGATCCATTCTAATTCATTCGTACGATCCATTCTAATTCATTCGTCCGATCCATTCTAATTCATTCGCACGAATGTATCCATTCTAAACCATTCATACGATCCATTCTAATTTATTCGTACGATCCATTCTAATTCATTCGTAAGATCCATTCTAATTCATTCATACGATCCATTCTAATCCATTCGTACGATCCATTCTTACTCATTTGTATGATCCATTATGGATACATTCGTGCGAATGAATTAGAATGGATCATACGAATGAGTAAGAATGGATCGTACGAATGAAATAGAATGGATTGTGCGAATGAATTAGAATGGATCGTACGAATGAATTAGAATGGATCGTGTGAAAGAATTAGAATGGCGAATGAATTAGAATGGATACATTTGTGCGAATGAATTAGAATGAATCGTATGAATGAATTAGAATGGATCGTATGAATGAATTAGAATGGATCGTACGAATGAATTAGAATGGATCGTGCGAATGAATTAGAATAGATCGTACGAATGAATTAGAATGGATCGTACGAATGAACTAGAATGGATACATTCGTACGAATGAATTAGAATGGATCGTACGAATGAATTAGAATGGATCGTACGAATGAATTAGAATGGATCTTATGAATGAATTAAAATGGATCGTACGAATAAATTAGAATGGATCGTACGAATGAATTAGAATGGATCTTACGAATGAATTAGAATGGATCGTACGAATAAACTAGAATGGATCGTATGAATGGTTTAGAATGGATACATTTGTGCGAATGAATTAGAATGGATCGGACGAATGAATTAGAATGGATCGTACGAATGAATTAGAATGGATCAAATGAATGAATTAGAATGCGTCACTCATGCGAGTGAATTAGAATGGATCGTACGAATGGATTAGAATGGATCGTACGAATGGATTAGAATGGATACATTCGTGCGAATGAATTAGAATGGATCATACGAATGAGTAAGAATGGATCGTACGAATGAAATAGAATGGATTGTACGAATGAATTAGAATGGATCGTGCGAATGAATTTGAATGGATCGTACGAATGAATTAGAATGGATCGTGCGAATGAATTAGAATTGATCGTACGAATAAAATAGAATGGATTGTACGAATGATTTAGAATGGATCGTACGAATGAATTAGAATAGATCGTACGAATGATTTAGAATGGATACATTTGTGCGAATGAATTAGAATGGATCATACGAATGAGTAAGAATGGATCGTACGAATGAAATAGAATGGATTGTACGAATGAATTAGTATGGATTCCTACGAATGAATTAGAATGGATACATTCATGTGAATGAATTAGAATGGATCGTATGAATGAATTAGAATAGATCGTACGAATGAATTAGAATGGATCGTGCGAATGAATTATAATGGATCATACGAATGAATTAGAATGGATCGTACGAATGAACTAGAATGGATACATTCGTGCGAATGAATTAGAATGGATCGTACGAATGAATTAGAATGGATCTTACGAATGAATTAGAATGGATCGTACGAATGAATTAGAATGGATCGTACGAATGAATTAGAATGGATAAATTCATGCGAATGAATTAGAATGGATCGGACGAATGAATTAGAATGGATCGTACGAATAAATTAGAATGGATCGTACGAATGAATTAGAATGGATCGTACGAATAAACTAGAATGGATACATTCGTCCGAATGAATTAGAATGGATCGTACGAATGAGTAAGAATGGATCATACGAATGAGTATGATCCATTCTAATTCATTCATACAATTTATTCTAATTCATTCGTACGATCCATTCTAATTCATTCGCACGATCCATTCTAATACATTCATACGATCCATTCTAATTCATTTGCACGTGTGAATGAATTAGAATGGATCGTACGAATGGATTAGAATGGATACATTCGTGCGAATGAATTAGAATGGATCGTTTGAATGAATTAGAATGGATCGTACGAATGTATTAGAATGGATCGTGCGAATGAATTAGAGTGGATCGTACGAATGAATTAGAATGGATCGTACGAATGAACTAGAATGGATACATTCGTGCGAATGAATTAGAATGGATCATACGAATGAATTAGAATGGATCGTACGAATGAATTAGAATGGATCGTACGAATGAATTAGAATAGATACATTCATGCGAATGAATTAGAATGGATTGGACGAATGAATTAGAATGGATCGTACGAATGAATTAGAATGGATCGTACGAATGAATTAGAATGGATCGTACGAATAAATTAAAATGGATACATTCGTCCGATTGAATTATAATGGATCATACGAATGAGTAAGAATGGATCGTACGAATGAAATAGAATAGATTGTACGAATGAATTAGAATGGATCGTACGAATGAATTAGAATGGATCGTACGAATGAATTAGAATGGATACATTCGTGCGAATGAATTAGAATGGATCGGACGAATGAAATAGAATGGATCGTACGAATGAATTAGAATGGATCGTACGGAATGAATTAGAATGGATTGTATGAATGAATTACAATGGATACATTCGTGCGAATGAATTAGAATGGATCATACGAATGAGTAAGAATGGATCGTACGAATGAAATAGAATGGATTGTACGAATGAATTAGAATGGATCGTACAAATGAATTAGAATGGATACATTCGTACGAATGAATTAGAATGGATCAAACGAATGAGTAAGAATGGATCGTACAAATGAAATAGAATAGATTGTACGAATGAATTAGAATGGATCGTACGAATGAATTAGAATGGATCTTGTGAAAGAATTAGAATGCATTGTATGAATGAATTAGAATGGATCGTATGAATGAATTAGAATGGATCGCGCGAATGAATTCGAATGGATCGCATGATCCATTCAAATAGAATGGATCGTACGAATAAATTAGAATGGATCGCATGATCATACGAATAAATTAGAATGGATCATAAGAATAAGTAATAATGGATCGTACGAATGAAATAGAATGGATTGTACGAATGAATTAGAATGGATACATTCGTGCGAATGAATTAGAATGGATCGTACGAATGAATTAGAATGGATCGTACGAATGAATTAGAATGCATCGTACGAAAAATTAGAATGGATATATTCGTGCGAATGAATTAGAATGGATCGTACGAATGAATTAGACTGGATCGTACGAATGAATTTGAATGGATACATTTGTGCGAATGAATCTAAATGGATTGTATGAATGAATTACAATGGATCGTACGAATGAATTAGAATGGATCGTACGAATGAATCAGAATAGCTCATACGAATGAATTAGAATGAATCATATGAATGAATTAGAATGGTTATATTCATGCGAATGAATTAGAATAGATCGTACGAATGAATTAGAATAGATCGTACGAATAAATTAGAATGGATCGTGGGAATAAATTAGAATGGATCGTACGAATGAATTAGAATGGATCCACTGAATGAGTTAGAATGGATCATACGAATGAATTAGAATGGATTGTACGAATGAACTAGAATGGATTGTGCGAATGAATTAGAATGGATCGTATGAATGAATAAGAATGGATCGTACGAATGAATTAGAATGGATCATGCGAATGAATTAGCATGAATCGTACGAATGTATTAGAATAGATCGTACGAATGAATTAGAATGAATCGTACGATCCATTCTAATTCATTCGTACGATCCATTCTAATTCATTCGCACGAATGTATCCATTCTAGTTTATTCGTACAATCCATTCTAGTTCATTCGTACGATCTATTCTAATTCATTCGTATGATCCATTCTAATTCATTCGTATGATCCATTCTAATTAATTCGTATGATCCCTTCTAATTCATTCGTACGATCCATTCTAATTCATTCATAGAATCCATTCTAATTCATTCGCACGAATATATCCATTCTAATTAATTCGTACGATCCATTCTAATTCATTCGTATGATCCATTCTTATTCATTCGCACGATCCAGTCTAATGGATTCGCACGATCCATTCTAATTCATTCGCACGAATGTATCCATTCTAATTCATTCGTACGATCCATTCTAATTCATTAATATGATCCATTCTAATTCATTCGCACGATCCATTCTAATTCATTCGTACGATCCATTCTAATTCATTCGTACGATCCATTCTAATTTATTCGCACGATCAATTCTAATTCATTTATACAATCTATTCTATTTCATTGGTACGATCCATTCTTACTCATTCGTATGATCCATTCTAATTCATTCGGACGAATGTATCCATTCTAATTTATTCGTACGATCCATTCTAATTCATTCATACGATCCATTCTAATTCATTCGTACGATCTACTCTAATTCATTCGTCCGATCCATTCAAATTCATTCGCACGAATGTATCCATTCTAATTCATTCGTACGGTCCATTCTAATTCATTTGCACAATCCATTCTATTTCATTCGTACGATCCATTCTTACTCATTCGTATGATCCATTATGGATACATTCGTGCGAATGAATTAGAATGGATCATACGAATGAGTAAGAATGGATCGTACGAATGAAATAGAATGGATTGTGCGAATGAATTAGAATGGATCGTACGAATGAATTAGAATGGATCATGTGAAAGAATTTGAATGGATTGTATGAATGAATTAGAATAGATCGTATGAATGAATTAGAATGGATCGAACGAATGAATTAGAATGGATCATACGAATGAACTAGAATGGATACATTCGTGCGAATGAATTAGAATGGATCGTTCGAATGAATTAGCACGATCCATGCTAATTCATTCATTCGATCAATTCTAATTCATTAGCACGATCCATTCTAATTCATTCATACGATCCATTCTAATTCATTCGCACGATCCATTCTAATTCATTCGTACGATCCATTCTAATTCTTTCACACGATCCATTCTAATTCATTCGTACGATCCATTCTAATACATTCGTACGATCTATTCTAATTCATTCGTACGATCCATTCTATTTTCATTCGTACGAACCATTCTAATTCATTCGCTCGAATGTATCCATTCTAATCCATTCGTACGATCCATTCTAATCCATTCATACGATTGATTCTAATTCATTCGCATGAATGTAACCATTCTAATTCATTCATTTGATCCATTCAAATTCATTCGTACGATCCATTCTAATTCATTTGTCCGATCCATTCTAATTCATTCGCACGAATGTATCTATTCTAATCCATTCGTAAGATCCATTCTAATTCATTCGTACGATCCATTCTAATTTATTCGTACGATCCATTCTAATTCATTAATATGATCCATTCTAATTCATTCGTTCGATCCATTCTAATTCATATGCACAAAGGTATCCATTCTAATTCATTCGTACGATCCATTCTAATTCAAAATCGTACGAATGAATTAGAATGGATACATTCGTGCTAATGAATTAGAATTGATCGTACGAATGAATTAGAATGGATCGTGCGAATGAATTAGAATGGATCGTACGAATGAATTAGAATGGATCGTACGAATGAACTAGAATGGATACATTCGTGCGAATGAATTAGAATGGATCGTACCAATGAATTAGAATGGATCGTACCAATGAATTAGAATGGATCTTACGAATGAATTAGAATGGATCGTATGAATGAATTAGAATGGTCGTATGAATGAATTAGAATGGATACATTCGTGCGAATGAATTAGAATGGATCGGACGAATGAATTAGAATGGATCGTACGAATGAATTAGAATGGATCAAATGAATGAATTAGAATGGTTACATTCATGCGAATGAATTAGAATGGATCGTACGAATGGATTAGAATGGATCGTACGAATGGATTAGAATGGATACATTCGAGCGAATGAATTAGAATGGATCGTATGAATGAAATTAGAATGGATCGTACGAATGAATTAGAATAGATCGTACGAATGAATTAGAATAGATCGTACGAATGAATTAGAATGGATCGTACGAATAAATTAGAATGGATACATTCGTCCGAATGAATTAGAATGGATCATATGAATGAGTGAGAATGGATCGTACGAATGAAATAGAATAGATTGTACGAATGAATTAGAATGGATCCTACGAATGAATTAGAATGGATCGTGTGAAAGAATTAGAATGGATTGTATGAATGAATTAGAATGGATCATATGAATGAATTAGAATGGATCGTGCGAATGAATTCGAATGGATCGTACGAATTCATTCTAATTCATTCATACAATCCATTCTAATTCTTTCACACGATCCATTCTAATTCATTCGTACGTTCCATTCTAATTCATTTGCACGATCCATGCTAATTCATTCGTTCGATCAATTCTAATTCATTAGCACGATCCATTCTAATTCATTCGTGCGATCCATTCTAATTCCTTCGTACGATCCATTCTAATTCATTCGTACGATCTATTCTAATTCATTCGTACGATCCATTCTAATTCATTCGTACGATCCATTCTAATTCCTTCATACGATCCATTCTAATTCATTCGTACGATCCATTCTAATTCATTCGTGCAATCCATTCTATTTCATTCGTACGATCCATTCTTACTCATTCGTACGATCCATTCTAATTCATTCACACGAATGTATCCATTCGTACGAATGAATTAGAATAGATTGTACGAATGAATTAGAATGGATCGTACGAAGGAATTAGAATGGATCGTACGAATGAATTAGAATGGATCGTACGAATGAATTAGAATAGATCGTACGAATGAATTAGAATGGATCGTATGAAGGAATTAGAATGGATCGTACGAATGAATTAGAATGGATATATTCGTGCAAATGAATTAGAATGGATCGTATGAATGTATTAGAATGGATCGTATGAGTGAATTAGAATGGATCGTACGAATGAATTAGAATGGATTGTATGAATGAATTAGAATGGATCGTATGAATGAATTAGAATGGATCACACGAATTAATTAGAATGGATCATACGAATGAATTAGAATGGATCGTACGAATGAATTAGAATGGATCGTACGAATGAATTAGAATGGATACATTCGTGTCGCATGAATGTAACCATTCTAATTCATTCATTTGATCCATTCTAATTCATTCGTACGATCCATTCTAATTCATTCGTCCGATCCATTCTAATTCATTCGCACGAATGTATCCATTCTAATTCATTCGTACAATCCATTCTAATTCATTCGTACGATCCATTCTAATTCATTCGTACGATCCATTCTAATTCATTCGCACGAATGTATCCATTCTAGTTCATTCATACGATCCATTCTAATTCATTGGTACGATCCATTCTAATTCATTCGCACGATCCATTCTAATTCATTCGTATGATCAATTCTAATTCATTCGCACGAATGTATCCATTCTAATTCATTCGTACGATCCTGAATTAGAATGGATCATACGAATGAATTAGAATGGAAACCTTTGTGCATATGAATTAGAATGGATCGTACGAATGAATTAGAATGGATCATATTAATGAATTAGAATGGATCGTACGAATGAATTAGAATGGATACATTCGTGCGAATGAATTAGAATGGATCGTGCACGAATGTATCCATTCTAAATCATTCGTACGATCCATTCTAATTCATTAATATGATTCATTCTAATTCATTCGTACAATCCATTCAAATTCATATGCACAAAGGTATCCATTCTAATCCATTCGTAGGATCCATTCTAATCCATTCGTACGATCCATTCTAATTCATTCGTACGATCCATTCTAATTCATTCGCTCGAATGTATCCATTCTAATCCATTTGTACGATCCATTCTAATCCATTCGTACGATCCATTCTAATTCATTCGCATGAATGTAACCATTCTAATTCATTCATTTGATCCATTCTAATTCATTCATACGATCCATTCTAATTCATTTGTCCGATCCATTCTAATTCATTCGCACGAATGTATCCATTCTAATTCATTCGTACGATCCATTCTAATTCATTCGTACAATCCATTCTATTTCATTCGTACGATCCATTCTTACTCATTCGTATGATCCATTCTAATTCATTCGCACGAATGTATCCATTCTAATTCATTCATACAATTCATTCTAATTCATTCCATACGATCCATTCTAATTCATTCGTACGATCGTACGAATGAATTAGAATGGATCGTACGAATGAATTAGAATAGATTGTGCGAATGAATTAGAATGGATCGTACGAATGAATTAGAATGGATCGTACGAATGAATTAGAATGGATCATACGAATAAGTAAGAATGGATCGTACGAATGAATTAGAATGGATCGTACAAATGAATTAGAATGGATCGTACGAATAAATTAGAATGGATACATTCGTCCGAATGATTTAGAATGGATCATACGAATGAGTAAGAGTGGATCGTACGAATGAAATAGAATAGATTGTATGAATGAATTAGAATGGATCCTTCGAATGAATTAGAATGGATCGTGTGAAAGAATTAGAATGGATTGTATGAATGAATTAGAATGGATCGTATGAATGAATTAGAATGGATCGTGCGAATGAATTCGAATGGATCGTACGAATTCATTCTAATTCATTCATACAATCTATTCTAATTCTTTGACACGATCCATTCTAATTCATTCGTACGTTCCATTCTAATTCATTAGCACGATCCATGCTAATTCATTCGTTCGATCAATTCTAATTCATTCGCACGATCCATTCTAATTCATTCGTACGATCCATTCTAATTCATTCGCACGATCCATTCTAATTCCTTCATAGGATCCATTCTAATTCATTCATACGATCTATTCTAATTCTTTCGCACGAATGTATCCATTCTAATTCATTCGCACGAATGTATCTATTCTAATTCATTCGTACGATCCATTCTAATTCATTCGTACGATCCATTCGAATTCATTCGCAAGATCCATTCTAATTCATTCATATGATCCATTCTAAATCATTCATACAATCCATTCTAATTCTTTCACACGATCCATTCCAATTCATTCGTACGATCCATTCTAATTCATTCGAACAATCCATTCTATTTCATTCGTACGATCCATTCTTACTCATTCGTATGATCCATTCTAATTCATTCGTATGATCCATTCTAATTCATTCGTACGATCCATTCTAATTCATTCGTACGATCCATTCTAATTCATTTACACGAATGTATCAATTCTAGTTCATTCGTATGATCCATTCTAATTCATTCGTACGATCCATTCTAATTCAGGATCGTACGAATGAATTAGAATGGATACATTCGTGTGAATGAATTAGAATTGATCGTACGAATGAATTAGAATGGACCGTGCGAATAAATTAGAATGGATCGTACGAATGAATTATAATGGATCGTACGAATGAACTAGAATGGATACATTCGTGCGAATGAATTAGAATGGATCGTACGAATGAATTAGAATGGATCGTACGAATGAATTAGAATGGATCGTGCTAATGAATTAGAATTGATCGAACGAATGAATTAGCATGGATCGTGCTAATGAATTAGAATGGAACGTACGAATGAATTAGAATGGATCGTGTGAAAGAATTAGAATGGATTGTATGAATGAATTAGAATGAATTCGTACGATCCATTCGAATTCATTCGCACGATCCATTCTAATTCATTCATACGATCCATTCTAATTCATTCGTACAATCTATTCTATTTCATTAGTACGATCCATTCTTACTCATTCGTATGATCCATTCTAATTCATTCGGACGAATGTATCCATTCTAATTTATTCGTACGATCCATTCTAATTCATTCGTACGATCCATTCTAATTCATTCGTACGATCTATTCTAATTCATTCGTACGATCCATTCTAATTTCATTCGTACGATCCATTCTAATTCATTCGCTCGATTATATCCATTCTAATTTCATTCGTACGATCCATTCTAATCCATTCGTACGATCCATTCGAATTCATTCGCATGAATGTAACCATTCTAATTCATTCATTTGATCCGTTCTAATTCATTCGTACGATCCATTCTAATTCATTCGTCTGATCCATTCTAATTCATTCGTACGAATGTATCCATTCTAATTCATTCGTACGATCCATTCTAATTCATTCGTACGATCCATTCTAATTCATTCGCACGAATGTATCCATTCTAGTTCATTCATACGATCCATTCTAATTCATTTGTACGATCCGTTCTAATTCATTCGCACGATCCATTCTAATTTATTCGTACGATCAATTCTAATTCATTCGCACGAATGTATCCATTCTAATTCATTCGTACGATCCTGAATTAGAATGGATCGTACGAATGAATTATAATGGATACCTTTGTGCATATGAATTAGAATGGATCGTACGAATGAATTAGAATGGATCATATTAATGAATTAGAATGGATCATACGAATGAATTAGAATGGATCATACGAATGAATTAGAATGGATCTTACGAATGGATTAGAATGGATAGATTCGTGCGAATGAATTAGAATGGATCGGACGAATGAATTAGAATGGATAGTACGAATGAATTAGAATGGATCAAATGAATGAATTAGAATGGTTACATTCATGCGAATGAATTAGAATGGATCGTACGAATGGATTAGAATGGATCGTACGAATGGATTAGAATGGATACATTCGAGCGAATGAATTAGAATGGATCGTACGAATGAAATTAGAATGGATCGTACGAATGAATTAGAATAGATCGTACGAATGAATTAGAATGGATCGTACGAATGAATTAGAATGGATCATGTGAAAGAATTAGAATGGTTCATAAGAATGAATTAGAATGGATCGTGCGAATGAATTAGGATGGATCGTACGAATGAATTAGAATGGATCGTGCTAATGAATTAGAATTGATCGAACGAATGAATTAGCATGGATCATGCTAATGAATTAGAATGGAACGTACGATCCATTCTAATTCATTCGTACGATCCATTCTAATTCATTCGTACGATCCATTCTAATTCATTCGCACGAATGTATCCATTCTAGTTCATTCGTACGATCCATTCTAATTCATTCGTACGATCCATTCTAATTCATTCATACGATCTATTCTAATTCATTCATACAATCCATTCTAATTCTTTCACACGATCCATTCTAATTCATTCGTACGATCCATTCTAATTCATTCGCACAATCCATTCTATTTCATTCGTACGATCCATTCTTACTCATTCGTATGATCAATTCTAATTCATTCGCACAAATGTATCCATAATGGATCATACGAATGAGTAAGAATGGATCGTATGAATGAAATAGAATGGATTGTGCGAATGAATTAGAATGGACTGTACGAATGAATTAGAATGGATACATTCGTGCGAATAAATTAGAATGGATCGGACGAATGAATTAGAATGGATCGTACAAATGAATTAGAATGGATCGTACGAATGAATTAGAATGGATTGTACGAATAAATTAGAATGGATACATTCGTCCGAATGAATTAGAATGGATCATACGAATGAGTAAGAATGGATCGTACGAATGAAATAGAATAGATTGTACGAATGAATTAGAATGGATCGTGCGAATGAATTAGAATGGATCGTACGAATGAATTAGAATGGATCGTACGAATGAATTAGAATGGATCATATTAATGAATTAGAATGGATCGTACGAATGAATTAGAATGGATACATTCGTGCGAATGAATTAGAATGGATCGTGTGAATCCATTAGACTGGATCGTGCGAATGAATAAGAATGGATCATACGAATGAATTAGAATGGATCGTACGAATTAATTAGAATGGATACATTCGTGCGAATGAATTAGAATGGATTGTATGAATGAATTAGAATGGATCGTACGAATGAATTAGAAAGGATCATACGAATTTATTAGAATGGATCATACGAATGAATTAGAATAGATCGTACGAATGAATTAGAATGGATCGTACGAATGAACTAGAATGGATCGTACGAATGAACTAGAATGGATACATTCGTGCGAATGAATTAGAATGGATCGTACGAATGAATTAGAATGGATCGTACGATTCATTCTAATTCATTCGTACGATCCATTCTAATACATTCGTACGATTCATGCTAATTCATTCGCACGATCCATTCTAATTCATTCGTACGATCGATTCTTATTCATTCATACGATCCATTCTAATTCATTCGCACAATCCATTCTAATTCATTTGTACAATCCATTCTAATTCATTCGTATGATCCATTCTAACTCATTCGGTGGATCCATTCTAATTCATTCGTACGATCCATTCTAATTCATTCCCACGATCCATTCTAATTTATTCGTACGATCCATTCTAATTCATTCGTACGATCTATTCTAATTCATTTGCATGAATGTAACCATTATAATTCATTCATACGATTCATTCTAATTCATTCGTATGAGCTATTCTAATTCATTCGTACGATCCATTCTAATACATTCGTACGATCCATTGTAATTCATTCATACAATCTATTTAGATTCATTCGCACAAATGTATCCATTCAAATTCATTCGTACGATCCAGTCTAATTCATTCGTACGATCCATTCTAACTCATTCGCACGAATATATCCATTCTAATTCTTTCGTACGATGCATTCTAATTCATTCGTACGATCCATTCTAATTCATTCGTACGATCCATTCTAATTCATTCGTACGATCTATTCTAATTCATTCGCACGAATGTATCCATTCTAATTCATTCGTACAATCCATTCTATTTCATTCGTACGATCCATTCTTACTCATTCGTATGATCCATTCTAATTCATTCGTATGATCCATTCTAATTCATTCGTACGATCCATTCTAATTCATTCTTACAATCCATTCTAATTCATTCGCACGATCCATTCTAATTCATTCATACGATCCATTCTAATTCATTCATACGATCCATTCTAATTCATTCCTACAATCCATTCTAATTGATTCGCCCGATCCATTCTAATTCATTCATACGATCCATTCTATTCGAATGGATCATGCGATCCATTCGAATTCATTCGCACGATCCATTCTAGTTCTAATTCATTCGCACAAATGTATCCATTCTAGGTCATTCGTACGATCCATTCTAATCCATTCGCACAATCCATTCTAATTCATTCATACGATCCATTCTAATTCATTCATACAATCCATTCTAATTCTTTCGCACGAATGTATCCATTCTAATTCATTCGCACAAATGTATCCATTCTAATTCATTCGAACGATCCATTCTAATTCATTCTTACGATCCATTCTAATTCATTCGTAGGATCCATGCACGAATGTATCTATTCTAGTTCATTCGTACGATCCATTCTAATTCATTCGTACGATCCATTCTAATTCATTCGCACGATCCATTCTAATTCATTCGTACGATCGATTCTAATTCATTCGCACGAATGTATCCATTCTAATTCATTCGTACATACGATCCATTCTAATTCATTCGCACGAATGTATCCATTCTAATTCATTTGTATAATCCATTCTATTTCATTTGTACGATCCATTCTTACTCATTCGTATGATCCATTCTAATTCATTCGCACGAATGTATCTATTCTAATTCATTCTAATTCCTTCGTATCCATTCTAATTCCTTCGTATCCATTCTAATTCACTAAAACGATCCATTCTAATTCATTCGTACGATCCATTCTAATTCATTCGTACGATCCATTCTCACTCATTCGTACGATCCATTCTAATTCATTCATACGATCCATTCTAATTCATTCGTACGATCCATTCTAAGTCATTCGTACGATACATTCTAATTCATTCGTAAGATCCATTCTAATTCATTCGTACGATCCATTCTAATTCATTAGTACGATCCATTCTAATTCATTCGCACGAATGTATCCATTCTAGTTCATTCGTACGATCCATTCTAATTCATTCGTACGATCCATTCTAATTCCTTCGTACGATCCATTCTAATTCATTCGTACGATCCATTCTAATTCATTCGTACGATCCATTCTAATTCCTTCGTATCCATTCTAATTCACTCATACGATCCATTCTAATTCATTCGTATGATCCATTCTAATTCATTCATACAATCCATTCTGATTTATTCACACGAATGTATCCATTCTAATTCATTCGTACGATCAGTTCTAATTCATTCACAAAATCTATTCTAATTCATTCATACGATCCATTCTAATTCATTCACACGAATGTATCCATTCTAATTCATTCGTACGATCCATTCAAATTCATTCGTACGATCCATTCTACTTCATTCATACAATCCATTCTAATTCATTCGCACGAATGTATCCATTCTAATTAATTCGTACGATCCATTCTAATTCATTCGTATGATCTATTCGTTTTCATTCGCACGATCCAGTCTAATTGATTCGCACGATCCATTCTAATTCATTCGCACGAATGTATCCATTCTAATTCATTCGTACGATCCATTCTAATTCATTAATATGATCCATTCTAATTCATTCGTACGATCCATTCTAATTCATATGCACAAAGGTATCCATTCTAATCCATTCGTAGGATCCATTCTAATCCATTCGAACGATCCATTCTAATTCATTCGTATGATCTATTCTAATTCATTCGCTCGAATGTATCCATTCTAATCCATTCGTACGATCCATTCTAATCCATTCGTTCGATCCATTCTAATTCATTCATTTGATCCATTCTAATTCATTCGTACGATCCATTCTAATTCATTCGTCCGATCCATTCTAATTCATTCGCACGAATGTATCCATTCTAATTTATTCGTACGGTCCATTCTAATTCATTCGCACAATCCATTCTATTTCATTCGTACGATCCATTCTTACTCATTCGTATGATCCATTATGGATACTTTCGTGCGAATGAATTAGAATGGATCATACGAATGAGTAAGAATGGATCGTACGAATGAAATAGAATGGATTGTGCGAATGAATTAGAATGGATCGTACGAATGAATTAGAATGGATCGTGCGAAAGAATTAGAATGGATTGTATGAATGAATTAGAATAGATCGTATGAATGAATTAGAATGGATCGTATGAATGAATTAGAATGGATCGTACGAATGAATTTGAATGGATCGTACGAATGAATTAGAATGGATCTTACGAATGAATTAGAATGGATCGTACGAATAAATTAGAATGGATACATTTGTTCGAATGAATTAGAATGGATCATACGAATGAGTAAGAATGGATTGTACGAATGAATTAGAATGGATCCTACGAATGAATTAGAATAGATCGTGTGAAAGAATTAGAATGGATTGTATGAATGAATTAGAATGAATTCGTACGATCCATTCGAATTCATTCGCACGATCCATTCTAATTCATTCATACGATCCATTCTAATTCATTCATACAATCCATTCTAATTCTTTCACATGATCCATTCTAATTCATTCGTAGGATCCATTCTAATTCATTCGTACAACTATTCTAATACATTCGTACGATCCATTCTTACTCATTCGTATGATCCATTCTAATTCATTCGGACGAATGTATCCATTCTAATTTATTCGTACGATCCATTCTAACTCATTCGTACGATCCATTCTAATTCATTCGTACGATCCATTCTAATTCATTCGTCCGATACATTCTAATTCATTCGCACGAATGTATCCATTCTAATTCGTTCGTACGATCCATTCTAATTCATTCGTGCGATCCATTCTAATTCATTCATAAGATCCAATCTAATTCATTCGTACGATCCATTCTAATTCATTCGTACGATCAATTCTAATTCATTCGCACGAATGTATCCATTCTAATTCATTCGTACGATCCTGAATTAGAATGGATCGTACGAATGAATTATAATGGATACCTTTGTGCATATGAATTAGAATGGATCGTACGAATGAATTAGAATGGATCATATTAATGAATTAGAATGGATCATACGAATGAATTAGAATGGATCATACGAATGAATTAGAATGGATCTTACGAATGGATTAGAATGGATAGATTCGTGCGAATGAATTAGAATGGATCGGACGAATGAATTAGAATGGATAGTACGAATGAATTAGAATGGATCAAATGAATGAATTAGAATGGTTACATTCATGCGAATGAATTAGAATGGATCGTACGAATGGATTAGAATGGATCGTACGAATGGATTAGAATGGATACATTCGAGCGAATGAATTAGAATGGATCGTACGAATGAAATTAGAATGGATCGTACGAATGAATTAGAATAGATCGTACGAATGAATTAGAATGGATCGTACAATTGAATTAGAATGGATCATGTGAAAGAATTAGAATGGTTCATACGAATGAATTAGAATGGATCGTGCGAATGAATTAGGATGGATCGTACGAATGAATTAGAATGGATCGTGCTAATGAATTAGAATTGATCGAACGAATGAATTAGCATGGATCATGCTAATGAATTAGAATGGAACGTACGATCCATTCTAATTCATTCGTACGATCCATTCTAATTCATTCGTACGATCCATTCTAATTCATTCGCACGAATGTATCCATTCTAGTTCATTCGTACGATCCATTCTAATTCATTCGTACGATCCATTCTAATTCATTCATACGATCTATTCTAATTCATTCATACAATCCATTCTAATTCTTTCACACGATCCATTCTAATTCATTCGTACGATCCATTCTAATTCATTCGCACAATCCATTCTATTTCATTCGTACGATCCATTCTTACTCATTCGTATGATCAATTCTAATTCATTCGCACAAATGTATCCATAATGGATCATACGAATGAGTAAGAATGGATCGTACGAATGAAATAGAATGGATTGTGCGAATGAATTAGAATGGACCGTACGAATGAATTAGAATGGATACATTCGTGCGAATAAATTAGAATGGATCGGACGAATGAATTAGAATGGATCGTACAAATGAATTAGAATGGATCGTACGAATGAATTAGAATGGATTGTACGAATAAATTAGAATGGATACATTCGTCCGAATGAATTAGAATGGATCATACGAATGAGTAAGAATGGATCATACGAATGAAATAGAATAGATTGTACGAATGAATTAGAATGGATCGTGCGAATGAATTAGAATGGATCGTACGAATGAATTAGAATGGATCGTACGAATGAATTAGAATGGATCATATTAATGAATTAGAATGGATCGTACGAATGAATTAGAATGGATACATTCGTGAGAATGAATTAGAATGGATCGTGTGAATCCATTAGACTGGATCGTGCGAATAAATAAGAATGGATCATACGAATGAATTAGAATGGATCGTACGAATTAATTAGAATGGATACATTCGTGCGAATGAATTAGAATGGATTGTATGAATGAATTAGAATGGATCATACGAATGAATTAGAAAGGATCATACGAATTTATTAGAATGGATCATACGAATGAATTAGAATGGATCGTACGAATGAATTAGAATGGATCGTACGAATGAACTAGAATGGATCGTACGAATGAACTAGAATGGATACATTCGTGCGAATGAATTAGAATGGATCGTACGAATGAATTAGAATGGATCGTACGATTCATTCTAATTCATTCGTACGATCCATTCTAATACATTCGTACGATTCATGCTAATTCATTCGCACGAACCATTCTAATTCATTCGTACGATCCATTCTTATTCATTCATACGATCCATTCTAATTCATTCGCACAATCCATTCTAATTCATTTGTACAATCCATTCTAATTCATTCGTATGATCCATTCTAACTCATTCGGTGGATCCATTCTAATTCATTCGTACGATCCATTCTAATTCATTCCCACGATCCATTCTAATTTATTCGTACGATCCATTCTAATTCATTCGTACGATCTATTCTAATTCATTTGCATGAATGTAACCATTCTAATTCATTCATACGATTCATTCTAATTCATTCGTATGAGCTATTCTAATTCATTCGTACGATCCATTCTAATACATTCGTACGATCCATTGTAATTCATTCATACAATCTATTTAGATTCATTCGCACAAATGTATCCATTCAAATTCATTCGTACGATCCAGTCTAATTCATTCGTACGATCCATTCTAACTCATTCGCACGAATATATCCATTCTAATTCTTTCGTACGATGCATTCTAATTCATTCGTACGATCCATTCTAATTCATTCGTACGATCCATTCTAATTCATTCGTACGATCTATTCTAATTCATTCGCACGAATGTATCCATTCTAATTCATTCGTACAATCCATTCTATTTCATTCGTACGATCCATTCTTACTCATTCGTATGATCCATTCTAATTCATTCGTATGATCCATTCTAATTCATTCGTACGATCCATTCTAATTCATTCTTACAATCCATTCTAATTCATTCGCACGATCCATTCTAATTCATTCATACGATCCATTCTAATTCATTCATACGATCCATTCTAATTCATTCCTACAATCCATTCTAATTGATTCGCCCGATCCATTCTAATTCATTCATACGATCCATTCTATTCGAATGGATCATGCGATCCATTCGAATTCATTCGCACGATCCATTCTAGTTCTAATTCATTCGCACAAATGTATCCATTCTAGGTCATTCGTACGATCAATTCTAATCCATTCGCACAATCCATTCTAATTCATTCATACGATCCATTCTAATTCATTCATACAATCCATTCTAATTCTTTCGCACGAATGTATCCATTCTAATTCATTCGCACAAATGTATCCATTCTAATTCATTCGAACGATCCATTCTAATTCATTCTTACGATCCATTCTAATTCATTCGTAGGATCCATGCACGAATGTATCTATTCTAGTTCATTCGTACGATCCATTCTAATTCATTCGTACGATCCATTCTAATTCATTCGCACGATCCATTCTAATTCATTCGTACGATCGATTCTAATTCATTCGCACGAATGTATCCATTCTAATTCATTCGTACATACGATCCATTCTAATTCATTCGCACGAATGTATCCATTCTAATTCATTTGTATAATCCATTCTATTTCATTCGTACGATCCATTCTTACTCATTCGTATGATCCATTCTAATTCATTCGCACGAATGTATCCATTCTAATTCATTCATACGATTCATTCTAATTCATTCGCACAATCCATTCTATTTCATTCGTACGATCCATTCTTACTCATTCGTACGATCCATTCTAATTCCTTCGTACGATCCATTATATTTCATTCGTATGATCCATTCTAATTACTTCGTACGATCCAATCTAATTCCTTCGTATCCATTCTAATTCACTAAAACGATCCATTCTAATTCATTCGTACGATCCATTCTAATTCATTCGTACGATCCATTCTCACTCATTCGTACGATCCATTCTAATTCATTCATACGATCCATTCTAATTCATTCGTACGATCCATTCTAAGTCATTCGTACGATACATTCTAATTCATTCGTAAGATCCATTCTAATTCATTCGTACGATCCATTCTAATTCATTAGTACGATCCATTCTAATTCATTCGCACGAATGTATCCATTCTAATTCATTCGTACGATCCATTCTAATTCATTCGTACGATCCATTCTAATTCCTTCGTACGATCCATTCTAATTCATTCGTACGATGAATTCTAATTCATTCGTACGATCCATTCTAATTCATTCGTACGATCCATTCTAATTCCTTCGTATCCATTCTAATTCACTCATACGATCCATTCTAATTCATTCATACAATCCATTCTAATTCATTCACACGAATGTATCCATTCTAATTCATTCGTACGATCAGTTCTAATTCATTCACAAAATCTATTCTAATTCATTCATACGATCCATTCTAATTCATTCACACGAATGTATCCATTCTAATTCATTCGTACGATCCATTCAAATTCATTCGTACGATCCATTCTACTTCATTCGTATGATCCATTCTAATTAATTCGTACGATCCATTCTAATTCATTCGTACGATCCATTCTAATTCATTCATACAATCCATTCTAATTCATTCGCACGAATGTATCCATTCTAATTAATTCGTACGATCCATTCTAATTCATTCGTATGATCTATTCTTTTTCATTCGCACGATCCAGTCTAATTGATTCGCACGATCCATTCTAATTCATTCGGACGAATGTATCCATTCTAATTCATTCGTACGATCCATTCTAATTCATTAATATGATCCATTCTAATTCATTCGTACGATCCATTCTAATTCATATGCACAAAGGAATCCATTCTAATCCATTCGTAGGATCCATTCTAATCCATTCGAACGATCCATTCTAATTCATTCGTATGATCTATTCTAATTCATTCGCTCGAATGTATCCATTCTAATCCATTCGTACGATCCATTCTAATCCATTCGTTCGATCCATTCTAATTCATTCTCATGAATGTAACCATTCTAATTCATTCATTTGATCCATTCTAATTCATTCGTACGATCCATTCTAATTCATTCGTCCGATCCATTCTAATTCATTCGCACGAATGTATCCATTCTAATTTATTCGTACGGTCCATTCTAATTCATTCGCACAATCCATTCTATTTCATTCGTACGATCCATTCTTACTCATTCGTATGATCCATTATGGATACTTTCGTGCGAATGAATTAGAATGGATCATACGAATGAGTAAGAATGGATCGTACGAATGAAATAGAATGGATTGTGCGAATGAATTAGAATGGATCGTACGAATGAATTAGAATGGATCGTGCGAAAGAATTAGAATGGATTGTATGAATGAATCAGAATAGATCGTATGAATGAATTAGAATGGATCGTATGAATGAATTAGAATGGATCGTACGAATGAATTTGAATGGATCGTACGAATGAATTAGAATGGATCTTACGAATGAATTAGAATGGATCGTACGAATAAATTAGAATGGATACATTTGTTCGAATGAATTAGAATGGATCATACGAATGAGTAAGAATGGATTGTACGAATGAATTAGAATGGATCCTACGAATGAATTAGAATAGATCGTGTGAAAGAATTAGAATGGATTGTATGAATGAATTAGAATGAATTCGTACGATCCATTCGAATTCATTCGCACGATCCATTCTAATTCATTCATACGATCCATTCTAATTCATTCATACAATCCATTCTAATTCTTTCACATGATCCATTCTAATTCATTCGTAGGATCCATTCTAATTCATTCGTACAACTATTCTAATACATTCGTACGATCCATTCTTACTCATTCGTATGATCCATTCTAATTCATTCGGACGAATGTATCCATTCTAATTTATTCGTACGATCCATTCTAACTCATTCGTACGATCCATTCTAATTCATTCGTACGATCCATTCTAATTCATTCGTCCGATACATTCTAATTCATTCGCACGAATGTATCCATTCTAATTCGTTCGTACGATCCATTCTAATTCATTCGTACGATCCATTCTAATTCATTCATAAGATCCAATCTAATTCATTCGTACGATCCATTCTAATTCATTCGTACGATCCATTCTAATTCATTCACACGAATGTATCCATTCTAGTTCATTCGTACGATCCATTCTAATTCATTCGTACGATCCATTCTAATTCCTTCGTACGAACCATTCTAATTCATTCGTACGATCTATTCTAATTCATTCGTACTATCCATTCTAATTCATTCGTACGATCCATTCTTATTCATTCGTACGATCCATTCTAATTCCTTCGTATCCATTCTAATTCACTCATACGATCCATTCTAATTCATTCGTACGATCCATTCTAATTCATTCATACAATCGATTCTAATTCATTCGCACGAATGTATTCATTCTAATTCATTCGTACGATCAGTTCTAATTCATTCAAAAAATCTATTCTAATTCATTCATACGATCCATTCTAATTCATTCACACGAATGTATCCATTCTAATTCATTCATACGATCCATTCTAATTCATTCATACGATCCATTCTAATTCACTGATACGATCCATTCTAATACATTCATACGATCCATTCTAATTCATTTGCACGAATATATCCATTCTAATTCATTCGTACGATCCATTCTAATTCATTCGTACGATCTATTCTAATTCATTCGTACGATCCATTCTAATTCATTCGTACGATCCATTCTAATTCCTTCGTACGATCCATTCTAATTCATTCGTACGATCCATTCTAATTCATTCATACAATCCATTCTAATTCTTTCACACGATCCATTCTAATTCATTCGTACGATCCATTCTAATTCATTCGTGCAATCCATTCTATTTCATTCGTACGATCCATTCTTACTCATTCGTACGATCCATTCTAATTCATTCACACGAATGTATCCATTCGTACGAATGAATTAGAATAGATTGTACGAATGAATTAGAATGGATCGTACGAATGATTTAGAATGGATCGTACGAAGGAATTAGAATGGAT
The DNA here is from genome assembly GCA_947650365.1 of Chamaelirium japonicum. Taxonomy (NCBI): domain Eukaryota; kingdom Viridiplantae; phylum Streptophyta; class Magnoliopsida; order Liliales; family Melanthiaceae; genus Chamaelirium; species Chamaelirium japonicum. The sequence goes on from OX393551.1 coordinate 98,424,144, forward strand.
CGTACGAATGAATTAGAATAGATCGTACAAATGAATTAGAATGGTTCGTACGAAGGAATTAGAATGGATCGTACGAATGAATTAGAATGGATATATTCGTGCAAATGAATTAGAATGGATCGTATGAATGTATTAGAATGGATCGTATGACTGAATTAGAATGGATCGTACGAATGAATTAGAATGGATTGTTCGAATGAATTAGAATGGGTACATTCGTGCGAATGAATTAGAATTGATCGTACGAATGAATTAGAATGGATCGTGCGAATGAATTAGAATGGATCGTACAAATGAATTAGAATGGATCGTACGAATGAACTAGAATGGATACATTCGTGCGAAAGAATTAGAATGGATCGTACGAATGAATTAGAATGGATCATACGAATGAATTAGAATGGTTCTTACGAATGAATTAGAATGGATCGTACGAATGAATTAGAATGGATCGTACGAATGAATTAGAATGGATACATTCGTGCGAATGAATTAGAACGGATCGGACGAATGACTTAGCATCGATCGTAAGAATGAATTAGAATGGATCAAATGAATGAATTAGAATGGATCAAATGAATTAATTAGAATGGATCGTACGAATGGATTAGAATGGATCCTACGAATGGATTAGAATGGATACCTTTGTGCATATGAATTAGAATGGATCGTACGAATGAATTAGAATGGATCATATTAATGAATTAGAATGGATCGTACGAATGAATTAGAATAGATACATTCGTGCGAATGAATTAGAATGGATCGTGCGAATCAATTAGACTGGATCGTGCGAATGAATAAGAATAGATCATACGAATGAATTAGAATGGATCGTACGAATTAATTAGAATGGATACATTCGTGCGAATGAATTAGAATAGATTGTATGAATGAATTAGAATGGATCGTACAAATGAATTAGAATGGATCATACGAATTAATTAGAATGGATCATACGAATGAATTAGAATGGATCGTACGAATGAATTCGAATGGATACATTCGTGCGAGTGAATTAGAATGGATTGTGCGAATGAATAAGAACAGATCGTGCGAATGAATTAGAATGGATCGTACGAATGAATTAGAATGGATCATGCGAATGAATTAGAATGGATCGTACGAATGAATTAGAATGGATACATTTGTGCGAATGAATTAGAATGGACCGTACGAATGAATTAGAATGGATCGTATGAATGAATTAGAATGGATCGTACGAATGAATTAGATTGGATCATGCGAATGAATTAGAATGGATCGTACGAATGAATTAGAATGGATCGTACGAATGAACTAGAATGGATACATTTGTGCGAATGAATTAGAATGGATCGTACGAATGAATTAGAATGGATCGTACGAATGAATTAGAATGGATCTTACGAATGAATTAGAATGGATCGTACGAATGAATTAGAATGGATACATTTGTGCGAATGAATTAGAATGGATCGGACGAATGAATTAGAATGGATCGTACGAATGAATTAGAATGGATCGTACGAATGAATTAGAATGGATCGTACGAATAAATTAGAATGGATACATTTGTCCGAATGAATTAGAATGGATCATACGAATGAGTAAGAATGGATTGTACGAATGAAATAGAATAGATTGTACGAATGAATTAGAATGGATCCTACGAAAGAATTAGAATGGATCGTGTGAATGAATTAGAATGGATCGTATGAATGAATTAGAATGGATCGTATGAATGAATTAGAATGGATCGTGCGAATGAATTCGAATGGATCGTACGAATTCATTCTAATTCCTTCATACAATCCATTCTAATTCTTTCACACGATCTATTCTAATTCATTCGTAGGATCCATTTTAATTCATTCGTACAATCTATTCTATTTCATTCGTACGATCCATTCTTACTCATTCGTATGATCCATTCTAATTCATTCGTACAATCTATTCTATTTCATTCGTACGATCCATTCTTACTCATTCGTATGATCCATTCTAATTCATTCGGACGAATGTATCCATTCTAATTTATTCGTACGATCCATTCTAATTCATTCGTACGATCCATTCTAATTCTTTCATACGATCCATTCTAATTCATTCATACAATCCATTCTAATTCTATCACACGATCCATTCTAATTCATTCGTAGGATCCATTCTAATTCATTCGTACAATCTATTCTATTTCATTCGTACGATCCATTCTTACTCATTCGTATGATCCATTCTAATTCATTCGGACGAATGTATCCATTCTAATTTATTCATACGATCCATTCTAATTCATTCGTACGATCCATTCTAATTCATTCGTATGATCCATTCTAATTCATTCGTCCGATCCATTCTAATTCATTCGCATGAATGTATCCATTCTAATTCATTCGTACGATCCATTCTAATTCATTCGTACGATCCATTCTAATTCATTCGTAAGATCCATTCTAATTCATTCGTATAATCCATTCTAATTCATTCGTACGATCCATTCTAATTCATTCGCACGAATGTATCCATTCTAGTTCATTTGTACGATCCATTCTAATTCATTCGTACGATCCATTCTAATTCATTCGCACGATCCATTCTAATTCATTCGTATGATCCATTCTAATTCATTCATACGATCCATTCTAATTCATTCGTACGATCCATTCTAATTCATTCACACAAATGTATCCATTCTAATTCATTCGTACAATCCATTCTAATTCATTCGCACGATCCATTCTAATTCATTCGTACGATCCATTCTAATTCTTTCACACGATCCATTCTAATTCATTTGTACGATCCATTCTAATTCATTCGCACGATCCATTCTAATTCATTCGTACGATCCATTCTAATTCATTCATACGATCCATTCTAATTCATTCGTATGATCCATTCTAATTCATTCGCACAAATGTATCCATTCTAATTCATTCGTACGATCCATTCTAATTCATTCGCACGATCCATTCTAATTCATTCGTACGATCCATTCTAATTCATTCGCACAATCTGTTCTTATTCATTCGCACAATCCATTCTAATTCATTTGCACGAATGTATCCATTCTAATTCATTCGTACGATCCATTCTAATCCATTCGTACGATCCATTCTAATTCATTCGTATGATCCATTCTAATTAATTCGTATGATCCATTCTAATTCATTCGTACGATCCATTCTAATTCATTCATACAATCCATTCTAATTCATTCGTATGATCCATTCTAATTCACTCATACGATCCATTCTAATACATTCATACAATCCATTCTAATTCATTTGCACGAATATATCCATTCTAATTTATTCGTACGATCCATTCTAATTCATTCGCACAATCCATTCTAATTCATTCGCACGAATGTATCCATTCTAATTCATTCGTACGATCCATTCTAATTCATTCGTACGATCCATTCTAATTCATTCGCATGATCCATTCTAATTAATTCGTATGATCCATTCTAATTCATTCGTACGATCCATTCTAATTCATTCATACAATCCATTCTAATTCATTCGTACGATCCATTCTAATTCACTCATACGATCCATTCTAATACATTCATACGATCCATTCTAATTCATTTGCACGAATATATCCATTCTAATTCATTCGTACGATCCATTCTAATTCCTTCGTACGATCCATTCTAATTCATTCGTACGATCTATTCTAATTCATTTGCACGATCCATTCTAATTCATTCGTACGATCCATTCTAATTCTTTCACACGATCCATTCTAATTCATTCGTACGATCCATTCTAACGTACGAATGAATTAGAATGGATCGTACGAATGAATTAGAATGGATCGTGCGAATGAATTAGAATGGATCATACGAATGAATTATAATGGATCGTACGAATGAACTAGAATGGATACATTCGTGCGAATGAATTAGAATGGATCGTACGAATGAATTAGAATGGATCGTACGAATGAATTAGAATGGATCGTACGAATGAATTAGAATGGATACATTCGTGCGAATGAATTAGAATGGATCGGACGAATGAATTAGAATGGATCGTACGAATGAATTAGAACGGATCGTACGAATGAATTAGAATAGATCGTACGAATAAATTAGAATGGATACATTCGTCCGAATGAATTAGAATGGATCATACAAATGAGTAAGAATGGATCGTACGAATGAAATAGAATAGATTGTACGAATGAATTAGAATGGATTCGTACGAATGAATTAGAATGGATACATTCGTGCGAATGAATTAGAATGGATCGTACCAATGAGTAAGAATGGATCGTACGAATGAAATAGAATGGATTGTGTGAATGAATTAGAATGGATCGTACGAATGAATTAGAATGGATCGTGTGAAAGAATTAGAATGGATTGTATGAATGAATTAGAATAGATCGTATGAATGAATAAGAATAGATCGTGCGAATGAATTAGAATGGATCGTACGAATGAATTAGAATGAATCGTGCGAATGAATTAGAATGGATCGTACGAATGAATTAGAATGGATACATTAGTGCGAATGAATTAGAATGGATCGTACGAATGAATTAGAATGGATCGTAGGAATGAATTAGAATGGATCGTACGAATGAATTAGAATGGATCGTGCGAATGAATTAGAATGGATCGTACGAATGAATTAGAATGGATCGTACGAATGAACTAGAATGGATACATTCGTGCGAATGAATTAGAATGGATCGTACGAATGAATTAGAATGGATCGTACGAATGAATTAGAATGGATCTTACGAATGAATTAGAATGGATCGTACGAATGAATTAGAATGGGTCGTACGAATAAATTAGAATGGATCGTACGAATGAATTAGAATGGATCTTACGAATGAATTAGAATGGATCGTGCTAATGAATTAGAATTGATCGTACGAATGAAATAGAATGGATTGTACGAATGATTTAGAATGGATCGTACGAATGAATTAGAATGGATCGTACGAATGATTTAGAATGGATACATTCGTGCGAATGAATTAGAATGGATCATACGAATGAGTAAGAATGGATCGTACGAATGAAATAGAATGGATCATATTAATGAATTAGAATGGATCGTACGAATGAATTAGAATGGATACATTCGTGCGAATGAATTAGAATGGATCGTGCACGAATGCATCCATTCTAATTCATTCGTACGATCCATTCTAATTCATTAATATGATCCATTCTAATTCATTCGTACGATCGATTCTAATTGATATGCACAAAGGTATCTATTCTAATCCATTCGTAGGATCCATTCTAATCCATTCGTACGATCCATTCTAATTCATTCGTACGATCCATTCTAATTCATTCGCTCGAATGTATCCATTCTAATCCATTCGTATGATCCATTCTAATCCATTCGTACGATTCATTCTAATTCATTTGCATGAATGTAACCATTCTAATTCATTCATTTGATCCATTCTAATTCATTCATCCGATCCATTCTAATTCATTCGTCCGATCCATTCTAATTCATTCGCACGAATGTATCCATTCTAATTCATTCGTATGATCCATTCTAATTCATTCGTAAGATATATTCTAATTCATTCGTACGATCCATTCTAATTCATTCATACGATCCATTCTAATTCATTCGTACGATCCATTCTAATTCTTTCATACGATCCATTCTAATTCATTCATACAATCCATTCTAATTCATTCATACGATCCATTCTAATTCATTCGCACGAATGTATCCATTCTAATTCATTCGTACGATCCATTCTAATTCATTCGTACGATCCATTCTAATTCATTCGTACGATCCATTCTAATTCACTCATACGATCCATTCTAATACATTCATACGATCCATTCTAATTCATTTGCACGAATATATCCATTCTAATTCATTCGTACGATCCATTCTAATTCCTTCGTACGATCCATTCTAATTCATTCGTACGATCTATTCTAATTCATTCGTACGATCCATTCTAATTCATTCGTACGATCCATTCTAATTCCTTCGTACGATCCATTATAATTCATTCGTACGATCCATTCTAATTCATTCGTACAATCTATTCTAATTCATTCGTACGAATGGATAGATTCGTGTGAATGAATTAGAATGGATCGTACAAATGAGTAAGAATGGATCGTACGAATGAAATAGAATGGATTGCACGAATGATTTAGAATGGATCGTATGAATGAATTAGAATGGATCGTGTGAAAGAATTAGAATGGATTGTATGAATGAATTAGAATGGATCGTACGAAGGAATTAGAATGGATCATACGAATGAATTAGAATGGATCATACGAATGAATTAGAATAGATCGTACGAATGAATTAGAATGGATCGTACAAATGAATTAGAATGGATCGTGGGAAAGAATTAGAATGGATCGTACGAATGAATTAGAATGGATCGTGCGAATGAATTAGAATAGATCGTACGAATGAATTAGAATGGATCGTGCTAATGAATTAGAATTGATCGAACGAATGAATTAGCATGGATCGTGCATTCGTACGATCCATTCTAATTCATTCGTATGATCCATTCTAATTTATTCATACGATCCATTCCAATTCATTCGCACGAATGTATCCAATCTAGTTCATTCGTACGATCCATTCTAATTCATTCGTACGATCCATTCTAATTCATTCATACGATCTATTCTTATTCATTCATACAATCCATTCTAATTCTTTCACACGATCCATTCTAATTCATTCGCACAATCCATTCTATTTCATTCGTACGATCCATTCTTACTCATTCGTATGATCCATTCTAATTCATTCACACGAATGTATCCATAATGTATCATACGAATGAGTAAGAATGGATCGTACGAATGAAATAGAATGGATTGTGCGAATGAATTAGAATGGACCGTACGAATGAATTAGAATGGATACATTCGTGCGAATAAATTAGAATGGATCGGACGAATGAATTAGAATGGATCGTACGAATGAATTAGAATGGATCGTACGAATGAATTAGAATGGATCGTACGAATAAAATAGAATGGATACATTCGTCCGAATGAATTAGAATGGATCATGCGAATGAGTAAGAATGGATCGTACGAATAAATTAGAATTGATCGTGCGAATGAATTAGAATGGATCGTACGAATGAATTAGAATGGATCGTACGAATGAACAAGAATGGATACATTCGTGCGAATGAATTAGAATGGATAGTCCGAATGAATTAGAATGGATCGTACGAATGAATTAGAATGGATCGTACGAATGAAATAGAATAGATTGTACGAATGAAATAGAATGGATCCTACGAATGAATTAGAATGGATCGTGTGAAAGAATTAGAATGGATTGTATGAATGAATTAGAATGGATCGTATGAATGAATTAGAATGGATCGTGCGAATGAATTCTAATGGATCGTATGAATTCATTCTAATTCATTCATACAATCCATTCTAATTCTTTCTCACGATCCATGCTAATTCATTCGTTCGATCAATTCTAATTCATTAGCACGATCCATTCTAATTCATTCGTACGATCCATTCTAATTAATTCGCACGATCCATTCTAATTCATTCATACAATCCATTCTAATTCTTTCACCCGATCCATTCTAATTCATTCGTAGGATCCATTCTAATTCATTCGTACAATCTATTCTATTTCATTCCTACGATCCATTCTTACTCATTCGTATGATCCATTCTAATTCATTCGGACGAATGTATCCATCCTAATTTATTTGTACGATCCATTCTAATTCATTCATACGATGCATTCTAATTCATTTGTACGATCCATTCTAATTCATTCGTACGATCTATTCTAATTCATTCATACGATCCATTCTAATTCTTTCACACGATCCATTCTAATTCATTCGTACGATCCATTCTAATTCATTCGCACAATCCATTCTATTTCATTCGTACGATCCACTCTTACTCATTCGTATGATCCATTCTAATTCATTCGCACGAATCTATCCATAATGGATCATACGAATGAGTAAAAATGGATCGTACGAATGAAATAGAATAGATTGTGCGAATGAATTAGAATGGACCGTACGAATGAATTAGAATGGATACATTTGTGCGAATGAATTAGAATGGATCGGACGAATGAATTAGAATGGATCGTACGAATGAATTAGAATGGATCGTACGAATGAATTAGAATGGATCTTACGAATAAATTAGAATGGATACATTCGTCCGAATGAATTAGAATTGATCATACGAATGAGTAAGAATGGATCGTACGAATGAAATAGAATAGATTGTACGAATGAATTAGAATGGATCCTACGAATGAATTAGAATGGATCGTGTGAAAGAATTAGAATGGATTGTATGAATGAATTAGAATGGATCATGCGAATGAATTAGAATGGATCGTACGAATGAATTAGAATGGATCAAATGAATGAATTAGAATGGTTACATTCATGCGAATGAATTAGAATGGATCGTACGAATGGATTAGAATGGATCGTACGAATAGATTAGAATGGATACATTCGTGCGAATGAATTAGAATGGATCATACGAATGAGTAAGAATGGATCGTACGAATGAAATAGAATGGATTGTACGAATGAATTAGAATGGATCGTGCGAATGAATTTGAATGGATCGTACGAATGAATTAGAATGGATCGTGCTAATGAATTAGAATTGATCGTACGAATGAACAGACTGGATTGTACGAATGATTTAGAATGGATCGTGTGAATGAATTAGAATGGATCGTGTGAAAGAATTAGAATGGATTGTATGAATGAATTAGAATGGATCGTACGAATGAATTAGAATGGTTCGTACGAAGGAATTAGAATGGATCGTACGAATGAATTAGAATGGATCGTACGAATGAATTAGAATAGATCGTACGAATGAATTAGAATGGATCGTACGAAGGAATTAGAATGGATCGTACGAATGAATTAGAATGGATCAAATGAATGAATTAGAATGGTTACATTGATGCGAATGAATTAGAATGGATCGTACGAATGGATTAGAATGGATCGTACGAATGGATTAGAATGGATACATTCGTGCGAATGAATTAGAATGGATCATACGAATGAGTAAGAATGGATCGTACGAATGAAATAGAATGGATTGTACGAATGAATTAGAATGGATCGTGCGAATGAATTTGAATGGATCGTACGAATGAATTAGAATGGATCGTGCTAATGAATTAGAATTGATCGTATGAATGAAATAGACTGGATTGTACCAATGATTTAGAATGGATCGTGCGAATGAATTAGAATGGATCGTGTGAAAGAATTAGAATGGATTGTATGAATGAATTAGAATGGATCGTACGAATGAATTAGAATGGATCGTACGAAGGAATTAGAATGGATCGTACGAATGAATTAGAATGGATCGTACGAATGAATTAGAATAGATCGTACGAATGAATTAGAATGGATCGTACGAAGGAATTAGAATGGATCGTACGAATGAATTAGAATGGATATATTCGTGCAAATGAATTAGAATGGATCGTATGAATGTATTAGAATGGATCGTATGAGTGAATTAGAATGGATCGTACGAATAAATTAGAATGGATCGTATGAATGAATAAGAATGGATACATTCGTGTGAATGAATTACAATGGATCGTATGAATGAATTAGAATAGATTTTTTGAATGAATTAGAACTGATCGTACGAATGAATTAGAATGGATACATTCGTGCGAATGAATTAGAATGGATTGTATGAATGAATTAGAATGGATCGTACGAATGAATTAGAATGGATACATTCGTGCAAATAAATTAGAATGGATCGTACGAATGAATTAGAATGGATCGTACGAATGAATTAGAATGGATACATTCGTGCGAATGAATTAAAACGGATCGGACGAATGAATTAGAATGGATCGTACGAATGAATTAGAATGGATCAAATGAATGAATTAGACTGATTACATTCATGCGAATGAATTAGAATGGATCGTACAAATGGATTAGAATGGATCGTACGAATGGATTAGAATGGATACATTCGAGCGAATGAATTAGAATGGATCGTACGAATGAATTAGAATGGATCGTACGAATGGATTAGATTGGATCCTACGAATGGATTAGAATGGATACCTTTGTGCATATGAATTAGAATGGATCGTACGAATGAATTAGAATGGATCATATTAATGAATTAGAATGGATCGTACGAATGAATTAGAATGGATACATTCGTGCGAATGAATTAGAATGGATCGTGTGAATCAATTAGACTGGATCGTGCGAACGAATTAGAATAGATCATACGAATGAATTAGAATGGATCGTACGAATTAATTAGAATGGATACATTCGTGCGAATGAATTAGAATGGATTGTATGAATGAATTAGAATGGATTGTACGAATGAATTAGAATGGATCATACGAATTAATTAGAATGGATCATACGAATGAATTAGAATGGATCGTACGAATGAATTAGAATGGATACATTCGTGCGAATGAATTAGAATGGATTGTGCGAATAAATAAGAATAGATCGTGCGAATGAATTAGAATGGATCGTACGAATGAATTAGAATGGATACATTTGTGCGAATGAATTAGAATGGATCATACGAATGAATTAGAATGGATCGTATGAATGAATTAGAATGGATCGTACGAATGAATTAGAATGGATCATGCGAATGAATTAGAATGGATCGTATGAATGAATTAGAATGGATCGTACGAATGAACTAGAATGGATACATTCGTGCGAATTAATTAGAATGGATCGTACTAATGAATTAGAATGGATCGTACGAATGAATTAGAATGGATCTTACGAATGAATTAGAATCGATCGTACGAATGAATTAGAATGGATACATTCGTGCGAATGAATTAGAATGGATCGGACGAATGAATTAGAATGGATCGTACGAATGAATTAGAATGGATCGTACGAATGAATTAGAATGGATTGTACGAATAAATTAGAATGGATACATTCGTCCGAATGAATTAGAATGGATCATACGAATGAGTAAGAATGGATCGTACGAATGAAATAGAATAGATTGTACGAATGAATTAGAATGGATCCTACGAATGAATTAGAATGGATCGTGTGAAAGAATTAGAATGGATTGTATGAATGAATTAGAATGGATCGTATGAATGAATTAGAATGGATCGTGCGAATGAATTCGAATGGATCGTACGAATTCATTCTAATTCATTCATACAATCCATTCTAATTCTTTCGCACGATCTATTCTAATTCATTCGTAAGATCCATTCTAATTCATTCGTACAATCTATTATATTTCATTCATACGATCCATTCTTACTCATTCGTATGATCCATTCTAATTCATTCGTACAATCTATTCTATTTCATTCGTACGATCCATTCTTACTCATTCGTATGATCCATTCTAATTCATTCGTACGAATGTATCCATTCTAATTTATTCGTACGATTCATTCTAATTCATTCGTACGATCCATTCTAATTCTTTCATACGATCCATTCTAATTCATTCATACAATCCATTCTAATTCTTTCACACGATCCATTCTAATTCATTCGTAGGATCCATTCTAATTCATTCGTACAATCTATTCTATTTCATTCGTACGATCCATTCTTACTCATTCTATGATCCATTCTAATTCATTCAGATGAATGTATACATTTTTATTTATTCATACGATCCATTCTAATTCATTCGTACGATCCATTCTAATTCATTCGTACGATCCATTCTAATTCATTCGTCTGATCCATTCTAATTCATTCGCACGAATGTATCCATTCTAATTCATTCGTACGATCCATTCTAATTCATTCGCACGAATGTATCCATTCTAGTTCATTCGTACGATCCATTCTAATTCATTCGTACGATCCATTCTAATTCATTCGCACGATCCATTCTAATTCATTCGTACGATCCATTCTAATTCATTCATACGATCCATTCTAATTCATTCGTACGATCCATTCTAATTCCTTCGCACAAATGTATCCATTCTAATTCATTCGTACGATCCATTCTAATTCATTCGCACGATCCATTCTAATTCATTCGTACGATCCATTCTAATTCTTTCACACGATCCATTCTAATTCATTCGTACGATCCATTCTAATTCATTCACACGATCCATTCTAATTCATTCGTATGATCCATTCTAATTCATTCATACGATCCATTCTAATTCATTCGTATGATCCACTCTAATTCATTCGCACAAATGTATCCATTCTAATTCATTCGTACGATCCATTCTAATTCATTCGCACGATCCATTCTAATTCATTCGTACGATCCATTCTAATTCGTTCGCACGATCTGTTCTTATTCATTCGCACAATCAATTCTAATTCACTCGCACGAATGTATCCATTCTAATTCATTCGTACGATCCATTCTAATTCATTCGTACGATCCATTCTAATTCATTCGTATGATCCATTCTAATTAATTCGTATGATCCATTCTAATTCATTCGTACGATCCATTCTAATTCATTCATAAAATCATTCTAATTCATTCGTACGATCCATTCTAATTCACTCATACGATCCATTCTAATACATTCATACGATCCCTTCTAATTCATTTGCACGAATATATCCATTCTAATTCATTCGTACGATCCATTCTAATTCATTCGTACGATCCATTCTAATTCATTCGCACAATCCATTCTAATTCATTCGCACGAATGTATCCATTCTAATTCATTCGTACGATCCATTCTAATTCATTCGTACGATCCTTTCTAATTCATTCGTATGATCCATTCTAATTAATTCGTATGATCCATTCTAATTCATTCGTACGATCCATTCTAATTCATTCTTACAATCCATTCTAATTCATTCGTACGATCCATTCTAATTCCTTCGTACGATCCATTCTTATTCATTCGTACGATCTATTCTAATTCATTCGCACGATCCATTCTAATTCATTCGTACGATCCATTCTAATTCTTTCACACGATCCATTCTAATTCATTCGTACGATCCATTCTAACGTACGAATGAATTAGAATGGATCGTGTGAATGAATTAGAATGGATCGTACGAATGAATTAGAATGGATCGTACGAATGAACTAGAATGGATACATTCATGCGAATGAATTAGAATGGATCGTACGAATGAATTAGAATGGATCGTACGAATGAATTAGAATGGATCTTACGAAAGAATTAGAATGGATCGTACGAATGAATTTGAATGGATCGTACGAATGAATTAGAATGGATACATTCGTGCGAATGAATTAGAATGGATCGGACGAATGAATTAGAATGGATCGTACGAATGAATTAGAACGGATCGTACGAATGAATTAGAATGGATCGTACGAATAAATTAGAATGGATACCTTCGTCCGAATGAATTAGAATGGATCATACGAATGAGTAAGAATGGATCGTACGAATGAAATAGAATAGATTGTACGAATGAATTAGAATGGATTCATACGAATGAATTAGAATGGATACATTCGTGCGAATGAATTAGAATGGATCATACCAATGAGTCAGAATGGATCATACGAATGAAATAGAATGGATTGTGCGAATGAATTAGAATGGATCGTACGAATGTATTAGAATGGATCGTGTGAAAGAATTAGAATGGATTGTATGAATAAATTAGAATAGATCGTATGAATGAATAAGAACAGATCGTGCGAATGAATTAGAATGGATCGTACGAATGAATTAGAATGGATCATGCGAATGAATTAGAATGGACCGTACGAATGAATTAGAATGAATACATTTGTGCGAATGAATTAGAATGGATCGTACGAATGAATTAGAATAGATCGTATGAATGAATTAGAATGGATCGTACGAATGAATTAGAATGGATCGTGCGAATGAATTAGAATGGATCGTACGAATGAATTAGAATGGATCGTACGAATGAACTAGAATGGATACATTCGTGGGAATGAATTAGAATGGATCGTACGAATGAAATAGAATGGATCGTACGAATGAATTAGAATGGATCGGACGAATGAATTAGAATGAATCGTATGAATGAATTACAATGGATCGTACGAATGAATTAGAATCGATCGTGCTAATGAATTAGAATTGATCGTACGAATGAAATAGAATGGATTGTACGAATGATTTAGAATGGATCGTACGAATGAATTAGAATGGATCGTACGAATGATTTAGAATGGATACATTCGTGCGAATGAATTAGAATGGATCATACGAATGAGTAAGAATGGATCGTACGAATGAAATAGAATGGATCATATTAATGAATTAGAATGGATACATTCGTGCGAATGAATTAGAATGGATCGTGCACGAATGTATCCATTCTAATTCATTCGTACGATCCATTCTAATTCATTAATATGATCCATTCTAATTCATTCGTACGATCCATTCTAATTCATATGCACAAAGGTATCCATTCTAATACATTCGTAGGATCCATTCTAATCCATTCGTACGATCCATTCTAATTCATTCGTACGATCCATTCTAATTCATTCGCTCGAATGTATCCATTCTAATCCATTCGTACGATCCATTCTAATCCATTCGTACGATCCATTCTAATTCATTCGCATGAATGTAACCATTCTAATTCATTCATTTGATCCATTCTAATTCATTCGTATGATCCATTCTAATTCATTCGTCCGATCCATTCTAATTCATTCGCACGAATGTATCCATTCTAATTCATTCGTACGATCGATTCTAATTCATTCGTACGATCCATTCTAATTCATTCGTAAGATCCATTCTAATTCATTCGTACGATCCATTCTAATTCATTCGTACGATCCATTCTAATTCATTCGTACGATCCATTCTAATTCTTTCATACGATCCATTCTAATTCATTCATACAATCCATTCTAATTCTTTCACACGATCCATTCTAATTTATTCGTAGGATCCATTCTAATTCATTCGTACAATCTATTCTATTTCATTCGTACAATCCATTCTTACTCATTCGTATGATCTATTCTAATTCATTCGGACGAATGTATCCATTCTAATTTATTCGTACGATCTATTCTAATTCATTCGTACGATCCATTCTAATTCATTCGCACGATCCATTCTAATTCATTCGTACGATCCATTCTAATTCATTCATACGATCCATTCTAATTCATTCGTACGATCCATTCTAATTCATTCATACAATCCATTCTAATTCATTCGTACGATCCATTCTAATTCACTCATACGATCCATTCTAATACATTCATACGATCCATTCTAATTCATTTGCACGAATATATCCATTCTAATTCATTCGTACGATCCATTCTAATTCCTTCGTACGATCCATTCTAATTCATTCGTACGATCTATTCTAATTCATTCGTACGATCCATTCTAATTCATTCGTACGATCCATTCTAATTCCTTCATACGATCCATTCTAATTCATTCGTACGATCCATTCTAATTCATTCGTACAATCGATTCTAATTCATTCGTACGAATGGATACATTCGTGTGAATGAATTAGAATGGATCGTACGAATGAGTAAGAATGGATCGTACGAATGAAATAGAATGGATTGCACGAATGATTTAGAATGGATCGTACGAATGAACTAGAATGGATCGTGTGAAAGAATTAGAATGGATTGTATGAATGAATTAGAATGGATCGTACGAATGAATTAGAATGGATCGTACGAATGAATTAGAATAGATCGTACGAATAAATTAGAATGGATCGTACGAATGAATTAGAATGGATCGTGTGAAAGAATTAGAATGGATCGTACGAATGAATTAGAATGGTTCGTGCGAATGAATTAGAATGGATCGTACGAATAAACTAGAATGTATCGTGCTAATGAATTAGAATTGATCGAACGAATGAATTAGCATGGATCGTCCATTCGTACGATCCATTCTAATTCATTCGTATGATCCATTCTAATTCATTCGTACGATCCATTCTAATTCATTCGTACGATCCATTCTAATTCATTTGCACGAATGTATCCATTCTAGTTCATTCGTACGATCCATTCTAATTCATTCGTACGATCCATTCTAATTCATTCATACGATCTATTCTAATTCATTCATACAATCCATTCTAATTCTTTCACACGATCCATTCTAATTCATTCGCACAATCCATTCTTTTTCATTCGTACGATCCATTCTTACTCATTCGTATGATCCATTCTAATTCATTCGCACGAATGTATCCATAATGGATCATACGAATGAGTAAGAATGGATCGTACGAATGAAATAGAATGGATTGTGCGAATGAATTAGAATGGACCGTACGAATGAATTAGAATGGATACATTCGTGCGAATAAATTAGAATGGATCGGACGAATGAATTAGAATGGATCGTACGAATGAATTAGAATGGATCGTACGAATAAATTAGAATGGATACATTCGTCCGAATAAATTAGAATGGATCATACGAATGAGTAAGAATGGATCGTACGAATAAATTAGAATTGATCGTGCGGATGAATTAGAATGGATCGTACGAATGAATTAGACTGGATCTTACGAATGAACTAGAATGGATACATTCGTGCGAATGAATTAGAATGGATAGTCCGAATGAATTAGAATGGATCGTACGAATGAATTAGAATGGATCGTACGAATGAAATAGAATAGATTGTACGAATGAATTAGAATGGATCCTACGAATGAATTAGAATGGATCGTGTGAAAGAATTAGAATGGATTGTATGAATGAATTAGAATGGATCGTATGAATGAATTAGAATGGATCGTGCGAATGAATTCGAATGGATCGTACGAATTCATTCTAATTCATTCATACAATTTATTCTAATTCTCTCACACGATCCATTCTAATTCATTCGTAGGATCCATTCTAATTCATTCGTACAATCTATTCTATTTCATTCGTACGATCCATTCTAATTCATTCGTACGATCCATTCTAATTCATTCGGACTATCCATTCTAATTCATTCGCACGAATGTATCCATTCTAGTTCATTCGTACGAATGTATCCATTCTAATTCATTTGGACGAATGTATCCATTCTAATTTATTCGTACGATCCATTCTAATTCATTCGTACGATCCATTCTAATTCATTCGTACGATCCATTCTAATTCATTCGGACTATCCATTCTAATTCATTCGCACGAATGTATCCATTCTAGTTCATTCGTACGAATGTATCCATTTTAATTCATTCGGACGAATGTATCCATTCTAATTTATTCCTACGATCCATTCTAATTCATTCGTACGATCCATTCTAATTCATTCATACGATCTATTCTATTTCATTCATACAATCCTTTCTAATTCTTTCACACGATCCATTCTAATTCATTCGTACGATCCATTCTAATTCATTCGCACAATCCATTCTATTTCATTCGTACGATCCATTCTTACTCATTCGTATGATCCATTCTAATTCATTCGTACGAATGTATCCATAATGGATCATACGAATGAGTAAGAATGGATCGTACAAATGAAATAGAATAGATTGTGCAAATGAATTAGAATGGACCGTACGAATGAATTAGAATGGATACATTCGTGCGAATGAATTAGAATGGATCGTACGAATGAATTAGAATGGATCGTACGAATAAATTAGAATGGATACATTCGTCCGAATGAATTAGAATTGATCATACGAATGAGTAAGAATGGATCGTACGAATGAAATAGAATAGATTGTACGAATGAAATAGAATGGATCCTACGAATGAATTAGAATGGATCGTGTGAAAGAATTAGAATGGATTGTATGAATGAATTAGAATGGATCGTGCGAATGAATTAGAATGGATCGTACGAATGAATTAGAATGGATCGGACGAATGAATTAGAATGGATCGCACGAATGAATTAGAATGGATCAAATGAATGAATTAGAATGGTTACATTCATGCGAATGAATTAGAATGGATCGTACGAATGGATTAGAATGGATCGTACGAATGGATTAGAATGGATACATTCTTGCGAATGAATTAGAATAGATCATACGAATGAGTAAGAATGGATCGTACGAATGAAATAGAATGGATGGTACGAATGAATTAGAATGGATCGTGCGAATGAATTTGAATGGATCGTACGAATGAATTAGAATGGATCGTGCTAAAGAATTAGAATTGATCGTACGAATGAAATAGAATGGGTTGTACGAATGATTCAGAATGGATCGTACGAATGAATTAGAATGGATCGTGTGAAAGAATTAGAATGGATTGTATGAATGAATTAGAATGGATCGTACGAATGAAATAGAATGGATCGTACGAAGGAATTAAAATGGATCGTACGAATGAATTAGAATGGATATATTCGTGCAAATGAATTAGAATGGATCGTATGAATGTATTAGAATGGATCGTATGAGTGAATTAGAATGGATCGTACGAATGAATTAGAATGGATCGTATGAATGAATTAGAATGGATACATTCGTGTGAATGAATTAGAATGGATCGTATGAATGAATTAGAATAGATTTTGTGAATGAATTAGAACTGATCGTACGAATGAATTAGAATGGATACATTCGTGCGAATGAATTAGAATTGATTGTATGAATGAATTAGAATGGATCGTACGAATGAACTAGAATGGATACATTCGTGCGAATAAATTAGAATGGATCGTACGAATGAATTAGAATGGATCGTACGAATGAATTAGAATGGATCTTATGAATGAATTAGAATGGATCGTACGAATGAATTAGAATGGATCGTACGAATGAATTAGAATGGATACATTCGTGCGAGTGAATTAGAATGGATCGGACGAATGAATTAGAATAGATCGTACGAATGAATTAGAATGGATCGTACGAATGAATTAGAATGGATCATACGAAAAAATTAGAATGGATACATTCATCCGAATGAATTAGAATTGATCATACGAATGAGTAAGAATGGATCGTACGAATGAAATAGAATAGATTGTACGAATGAATTAGAATGGATCCTACGAATGAATTAGAATGGATCGTGTGAAAGAATTAGAATGGATTGTTTGAATGAATTAGAATGAATCGTATGAATGAATTAGAATAGGTCGTGCGAATGAATTCGAATGAATCGTACGAATTCATTCTAATTCATTCATACAATCCATTCTAATTCTTTCACACGATCCATTCTAATTCATTCGTACGTTCCATTCTAATTCATTAGCAGGATCCATGCTAATTCATTCGTTCGATCAATTCTAATTCATTAGCACGATCCATTCTAATTCATTCGTATGATCCATTCTAATTCATTCGCACGATCCATTCTAATTCATTCATAGGATCCATTCTAATTCATTCATACAATCCATTCTAATTCATTCATACAATCCATTCTAATTCTTTCACACGATCCATTCTAATTCATTCATAGGATCCATTCTAATTCATTCATACAATCTATTCTATTTCATTCGTACGATCCATTCTTACTCATTCGTATGATCCATTCTAATTCATTCGGACGAATGTATCCATTCTAATTTATTCGTACGATCCATTCTAATTCATTCGTACGATCCATTCTATTTCATTCGTACGATCCATTCTTACTCATTCGTACGATCCATTCGAATTCATTCGCACGATCCATTCTAATTCATTCATACGATCCATTCTAATTCATTCATACAATCCATTCTAATTCTTTCACACGATCCATTCTAATTCATTCGTAGGATCCATTCTAATTCATTCATATAATCTATTCTATTTCATTCGTACGATCCATTCTTACTCATTGGTATGATCCATTCTAATTCATTCGGACGAATGTATCCATTCTAATTTATTCGTACGATCCATTCTAATTCATTCGTACGATCCATTCTTACTCATTCGTATGATCCATTCTAATTCATTCGTACGATCCATTCTAATTCATTCGTACGATCCATTCTAATTCATCCGCACAATCTATTCTAATTCATTCGTACGATCGTACGAATGAATTAGAATGGATCGTACGGAATGAATTAGAATGGATCGTACGAATGAATTAGAATGGATCATACGAATGAGTAAGAATGGATCGTACAAATGAAATTAGAATGGATCGTACAAATGAATTAGAATGGATCGTACAAATGAATTAGAATGGATCGTACAAATGAATTAGAATGGATCATACGAATGAGTAAGAATGGATCGTACAAATGAAATAGAATGGATTGTACGAATGAATTAGAATGGATCGTACGAATGAATTAGAATGGATCATGTGAAAGAAGTAGAATGCATTGTATGAATGAATTAGAATGGATTGTATGAATGAATTAGAATAGATCGTGCGAATGAATTCGAATGGATCACATGATCCATTCGAATAGAATGGATCGTATGAATGAATTAGAATGGATCGGGCGAATGAATTAGAATGGATTGTAGGAATGAATTAGAATGAATCGTATGAATGAATTAGAATGGATCGTATAAATGAATTAGAATGGATCATGCGAATGAATTAGAATGGATCGTACGAATGAATTAGAATGGATCGTACAAATGAATTAGAATGGATCATACGAATGAATTAGAATGGATCATACGAATGAGTAAGAATGGATCGTACGAATGAAATAGAATCGATTGTACGAATGAATTAGAATGGATACATTCGTGCGAATGAATTAGAATGGATCGTACGAATTAATTAGAATGGATCGTACGAATGAATTAGAATGGATCGTACGAATGAATTAGAATGCATCGTACGAAAGAATTAGAATGGATATATTCGTGCGAATGAATTAGAATGGATTGTACGAATGAATTAGACTGGATCGTACGAATGAATTTGAATGGATACATTTGTGCGAATGAATCTAAATGGATTGTATGAATGAATTACAATGGATCGTACGAATGAATTAGAATGGATCGTACGAATGAATTAGAATAGCTCATACGAATGAATTAGAATGAATCGTATGAATGAATTAGAATGGTTACATTCGTGCGAATGAATTAGAATAGATCGTACGAATGAATTAGAATGGATCGTACGAATAAATTAGAATGGATCGTGAGAATGAATTAGAATGGATCGTACGAATGAATTAGAATGGATCCACCGAATGAGTTAGAATGGATCATACGAATGAATTAGAATGGATTGTACGAATGAATTAGAATGCATTGTGCGAATGAATTAGAATGGATCGTATGAATGAATAAGAATGGATCGTACGGATGAATTAGAATGGATCGTGCGAATGAATTAGCATGAATCGTATGAATGTATTAGAATGGATCGTACGAATGAATTAGAATGAATCGTACGATCCATTCTAATTCATTCGTACGTTCCATTCTAATTCATTCACACGAATGTATCAATTCTAGTTCATTCGTACGATCCATTCTAGTTCATTCGTACAATCCATTCTAATTCCTTCGTACGATCCATTCTAATTCATTCGTATGATCCATTCTAATTAATTCGTATGATCCATTCTAATTCATTCGTACGATCCATTCTAATTCATTCACACAATCCATTCTAATTCAATCGCACGAATGTATCCATTCTAATTAATTCGTACGATCCATTCTAATGCATTCGTATGATCCATTCTTATTCATTCGCACGATCCAGTCTAATAGATTCGCACGATCCATTCTAATTCATTCGCACGAATGTATCCGTTCTAATTCATTCGTACG
The DNA here is from genome assembly GCA_947650365.1 of Chamaelirium japonicum. NCBI lineage: Eukaryota > Viridiplantae > Streptophyta > Magnoliopsida > Liliales > Melanthiaceae > Chamaelirium > Chamaelirium japonicum. The sequence goes on from OX393551.1 coordinate 98,445,841, forward strand.
ATCCATTCTAATTCATTAATTTGATCCATTCTAATTCATTCGCACGGTCCATTCTAATTCATTCGTACGATCCATTCTCGTACGATCCATTCTAATTCATTCGTACGATCCATTCTAATTCATTCACACGATACATTCTAATTCATTCGGACGAATGTATCCTTTCTAATTTATTCGTATGATCCATTCTAATTCATTCGTACGATCCATTCTAATTCATTCGTACGATCCATTCTAATTCATTCGTCCGATCCATTCTAATTCATTCGCACGAATGTATCCATTCTAGTTCATTCGTACGATCCATTCTAATTCATTCGCACAATCCATTCTATTTCATTCGTACGATCCATTCTTACTCATTCGTATGATCCATTATGGATACATTCGTGCGAATGAATTAGAATGGATCATACGAATGAGTAAGAATGGATCGTACGAATGAAATAGAATGGATTGTGCGAATGAATTAGAATGGATCGTACAAATGAATTAGAATGGATCGTGTGAAAGAATTAGAATGGATTGTATGAATGAATTAGAATAGATCTTATGAATTAATTAGAATGGATCGTACGAATGAGTTAGAATGGATCATACGAATGAACGAGAATGGATACATTCGTGCGAATGAATTAGAATGGATCGTACGAATGAATAAGAATGGATCTTACGAATGAATTAGAATGGATCGTACGAATGCACGATCCATGCTAATTCATTCGTTCGATCAATTCTAATTCATTAGCACGATCCATTCTAATTCATTCGTACGATCCATTCTAATTCATTCGCACGATCCATTCTAATTCATTCGTACGATCCATTCTAATTCTTTCACACGATCTATTCTAATTCATTCGTACAATCCATTCTAATTCATTCGTACGATCTATTCTAATTCATTCGTACGATCCATTTTTATTTCATTCGTACGATCCATTCTAATTCATTCGCTCGAATGCATCCATTCTAATCCATTCGTACGATCCATTCTAATCCATTCGTACGATCTATTCTAATTCATTTGCATGAATGTAACCATTCTAATTCATTCATTTGATCCATTCTAATTCATTCGTACGATCCATTCTAATTCATTCGTCCGATCCATTCTAATTCATTCGCACGATCCATTCTAATTCATTTGTACGATCCATTCTAATTCTTTCACACGATCCATTCTATTTCATTCGTACGATCCATTCTAATTCATTCGTACGATCTATTCTAATTCATTCGTACGATCCATTCTAATTCATTCGTACAATCCATTCTAATTCCTTCGTACGATCCATTCTAATTCATTCATACAATCCATTCTAATTCTTTCACACGATCCATTCTAATTCATTCGTACGATCCATTCTAATTCATTCGTGAAATCCATTCTATTTCATTCGTACGATCCATTCTTACTCATTCGTACGATCCATTCTAATTCATTCACACGAATGTATCCATTCGTACGAATGAATTAGAATAGATTGTACGAATGAATTAGAATGGATCGTACGAATGAATTAGAATGGATCGTACGAAGGAATTAGAATGGATCGTACGAATGAATTAGAATGGATCGTACGAATGAATTAGAATAGATCGTACGAATGAATTAGAATGGATCGTATGAATGAATTAGAATGGATCGTACGAATGAATTAGAATGGATCGTGCGAATGAATTTGAATGGATCGTACGAATGAATTAGAATGGATCGTACGAATGAACTAGAATGGATACATTCGTGCGAATGAATTAGAATGGATCGTACGAATGAATTAGAATGGATCGTACGAATGAATTAGAATGGATCTTACGAATGAATTAAAATGGATCGTACGAATAAATTAGAATGGATACATTCGTCCGAATGAATTAGAATGGATCATACGAATGAGTAAGAATGGATCGTACGAATGAAATAGAATAGATTGTACGAATGAATTAGAATGGATCCTACGAATGAATTAGAATGGATCGTGTGAAAGAATTAGAATGGATTAGAATGGATCGTACGAATGAATTAGAATGGATACATTCGTGCGAATGAATTAAAATGGATCGGACGAATGAATTAGAATGGATCGTACGAATGAATTAGAATGGATCAAATGAATGAATTAGAATGGTTACATTCATGCGAATGTATTAGAATGGATAGTATGAATGGATTAAAATGGATCATACGAATGGATTAGAATGGATACATTTGTGCGAATGAATTAGAATGGATTGTATGAATGAATTAGAATGGATCATACGAATGAATTAGAATAGATCGTACGAATGAATTAGAATGGATCGTGTGAAAGAATTTGAATGGATTGTATGAATGAATTAGAATAGATCGTATGAATGAATTAGAATGGATCGTACGAATGAATTAGAATGGATCGTATGAATGAATTAAAATGGATCGTACGAATGAATTAGAATGGATACATTCGCGAATGAATTAGAATGGATCGTACGAATGAATTAGAATGGATCGTACGAATGAATTAGAATGGATCTTACGAATGAATTAGAATGGATCGTACGAATGAATTAGAATGGATACATTTGTGCGAATGAATTAGAATGGATCGTATAAGTGAATTAGAATGGATTAGAATGGATCGTATGAGTGAATTAGAATGGATCGTGCGAATGAATTAGAATGGACTGTATAAATGAATTAGAATGGATCGTACGAATGAATTAGAATGGATCATACGAATGAATTAGAATGGATCGTACGAATGAACTAGAATGTATCCATTCGTGCGAATGAATTAGAATGGATCGGACGAATAAATTAGAATGGATCGTACGAATGAATTAGAATGGATCAAATGAATGAATTAGAATGGTTACATTCATGCGAATGAATTAGAATAGATCGTACGAATGGATTAGAATGGATCGTACGAATGGATTAGAATGGATACATTCGAGCGAATGAATTAGAATGGATCGTACGAATGAATTAGAATGGATCATACGAATGGATTAGAATGGATCCTACGAATGGATTAGAATGGATACCTTTGTGCATATGAATTAGAATGGATCGTACGAATGAATTAGAATATGGATACATTCGTGCGAATGAATTAGAATGGATCGTGCGAATCAATTAGACTGGATCGTGCGAATGAATTAGAATGAATTAGAATGGATACATTCGTGCGAATGAATTAGAATGGATTGTATGAATGAATTAGAATGGATCGTACGAATGAATTAGAATGGATCATACGAATTAATTAGAATGGATCATACGAATGAATTAGAATGGGTCATACGAATGAATTAGAATGGATACATTCGTGCGAATGAATTAGAATGGATTGTGCGAATGAATAAGAATGGATCCTATGAATGAAATTAGAATGAATTAGAATTAGAATGGATCGGACGAATGAATTAGAATGGATCGTGCGAATGAATTAGAATGGATCGGACGAATGAATTACAATGGATCGTACGAATGAATTAGAATGGATCGTACGAATGAATTAGAATAGCTCATACGAATGAATTAGAATGAATCGTATGAATGAATTAGAATGGTTACATTCGTGCGAATGAATTAGAATAAATCGTACGAATGAATTAGAATGGATCGTACGAATAAATTAGAATGGATCGTGGGAATGTATTAGAATGGATCGTACGAATGAATTAGAATGGATCCACCGAATGAGTTAGAATTGATCATACGAATGAATTAGAATGGATTGTACGAATGAATTAGAATGGATTGTGCGAATGAATTAGAATGGATCCTATAAATGAATTAGAATGGATCGTGTGAAAGAATTAGAATGGATTGTATGAATGAATTAGAATGGATCGTATGAATGAATTAGAATGGATTGTACGAATGAATTAGAATGGATCGTATGAATGAATTAGAATGGATACATTCGTGTGAATGAATTAGAATGGATCGTATGAATGAATTAGAATAGATTTTGTGAATGAATTAGAACTGATCGTACGAATGAATTAGAATGGATACATTCGTGCGAATGAATGAGAATGGATTGTATGAATGAATTAGAATGGATCCTATGAATGAATTAGAATAGATCGTACGAATGAATTAGAATGGATACATTCGTGCGAATGAATTAGAATTGATCGTACGAATGAATTAGAATGGATCGTGCGAATGAATTAGAATGGATCGTACGAACGAATTAGAATGAATACATTCGTGCGAATGAATTAGAATGGATACATTCGTGTGAAAGAATTAGAATAGATCGTATGAATGAATTAGAATGGATCCTATGAATGAATTAGAATGGATCGTGCGAATGAATTAGAATGGATCGTACGAATGAATTAGAATGGATCGTGCTAATGAATTAGAATTGATCGAACGAATGAATTAGCATGGATCGTGCTAATGAATTAGAATGGAACGTACAAATGAATTAGAATGGATCGTGTGAAAGAATTAGAATGGATTGTATGAATGAATTAGATTGAATTCGTACGATCCATTCGAATTCATTCGCACGATCCATTCTAATTCATTCATACGATCCATTCTAATTCATTCATACAATCCATTCTAATTCTTTCACACGATCCATTCTAATTCATTCGTAGGATCCATTCTAATTCATTCGTACAATCTATTCTATTTCATTCGTACGATCCATTCTTACTCATTCGTATGATCCATTCTAATTCATTCGGACGAATGTATCCATTCTAATTTATTCGTACGATCCATTCTAATTCATTCGTACGATCCATTCTAATTCATTCGTACGATCCATTCTTACTCATTCGTATGATCCATTCTAATTCATTCGTACGATCCATTCTAATTCATTCGTACGATCCATTCTAATTCATTCGCACAATCTATTCTAATTCATTCGTACGATCCATTCTAATTCATTCGTACGATCGTACGAATGAATTAGAATGGATCGTACGGAAAGAATTAGAATGGATTGTATGAATGAATTAGAATGGATACATTCGTGCGAATGAATTAGAATGGATCATACGAATGAGTAAGAATGGATCGTACGAATGAAATAGAATGGGTTGTACGAATGAATTAGAATGGATCGTACAAATGAATTAGAATGGATCGTACGAATGAATTAGAATGAATCATACGAATGAGTAAGAATGGATCGTACAAATGAAATAGAATGGATTGTACGAATGAATTAGAATGGATCGTACGAATGAATTAGAATGGATCGTGTGAAAGAATTAGAATGCATTGTATGAATGAATTAGAATGGATCGTATGAATGAATTAGAATGGATCGTGCGAATGAATTCGAATGGATCGCATGATCCATTCGAATAGAATGGATCGTATGAATGAATTAGAATGGATCGGGCAAATGAATTAGAATGGACTGTAGGAATGAATTAGAATGGATCGTATGAATGAACTAGAATGGATCGTATGAATGAATTAGAATGGATCGTGCGAATGAATTAGAATGGATCGTACGAATGAATTAGAATAGATCGTACGAATGAATTAGAATGGATCGTACGAATGAAATAGAATGGATTGTACGAATGAATTAGAATGGATACATTCATGTGAATGAATTAGAATGGAACGGACGATTGAATTAGAATGGATCGTACGATTCATTCTAATTCATTCGTACGATTCATTCTAATACATTCGTACGATTCATGCTAATTCATTCGCACGATCCATTCTAATTCATTCGTACGATCTATTCTTATTCATTCATACGATCCATTCTAATTCATTCGCACAATCCATTCTAATTCATTCGTACAATCCATTCTAATTCATTCGTATGATCCATTCTAACTCATTCGGTGGATCCATTCTAATTCATTCGTACGATCCATTCTAATTCATTCCCACGATCCATTCTAATTTATTCGTACGATCCATTCTAATTCATTCGTACGATCTATTCTAATTCATTCGCACGAATGTAACCATTCTTATTCATTCATACGATTCATTCTAATTTATTCGTATAAGCTATTCTAATTCATTTGTACGAGCCATTCTAATTCATTCGTATGATCCATTGTAATTCATTCATACAATCCATTTAGATTCATTCGCACAAATGTATCCATTCAAATTCATTAGTACGATCCAGTCTAATTCATTCGTACGATCCATTCTAATTCCTTCGTACGATCCATTCTAATTCATTCGTACGATCTATTCTAATTCATTCGTACGATCCATTCTAATTCATTCGTACGATCCATTCTAATTCCTTCGTACGATCCATTCTAATTCATTCGTCCGATCCATTCTAATTCATTCGTACAATCTATTCTAGTTCATTCGTACGAATGGATACATCCGTGTAAATTAATTAGAATGGATCGTACGAATGAGTAAGAATGGATCGTACGAATGAAATAGAATGGATTGCACGAATGAATTAGAATGGATTGTACGAATGAATTAGAATGGATCGTGTGAAAGAATTAGAATGGATTGTATGAATGAATTATAATGGATCGTACGAATGAATTAGAATGGATCGTACGAAGGAATTAGAATGGATCGTACGAATGAATTAGAATGGATCGTACGAATGTATTAGAATAGATCGTACGAATGAAATAGAATGGATCATACGAATGAGTAAGAATGGATTGTATGAATGAATTAGATTGGATATATTTGTGCGAATGAATTAGAATGGATCGTACGAATGAATTAGAATGGATCGTATGAATGAATTAGAATGGATCGTACGAATGAATTAGAAAGGATCGTGCGAATGAATTAGAATGGATCATACGAATGAATTATAATGGATCGTGTGAAAGAATTAGAATGGATCGTACGAATGAATTAGAATGGATCGTGCGAATGAATTAGAATGGATCGTTTGAATGAATTAGAATAGATTTTGTGAATGAATTAGAACTGATCGTTGGAATGAATTAGAATGGATCGTACGAATGAATTAGAATGGATACATTTGTGCGAATGAATTAGATTGGATCGTACGAATGAATTAGAATGGATCGTATGAATGAATTAGAATGGATACATTCGTGCGTATGAATTAGAATGGATCGTGTGAATCCATTAGACTGGATCGTGCGAATGAATAAGAATGGATCATACGAATGAATTAGAATGGATCGTACGAATTAATTAGAATGGATACATTCGTGCGAATGAATTAGAATGGATTGTATGGATGAATTAGAATGGATCGTACGAATGAATTAGAATGGATCATCTGAATTAATTAGAATGGATCATACGAATGAATTAGAATGGATCGTACGAATGAATTAGAATGGATCGTACGAATGAACTAGAATGGATCGTACGAATGAAATAGAATAAATTGTACGAATGAATTAGAATGGATTCGTACGAATGAATTAGAATGGATACATTCGTGCGAATGAATTAGAATGGATACATTCGTGCAAAAGAATTAGAATAGATCGTATGAATGAATTAGAATGGATCCTATGAATGAATTATAATGGATCGTGCGAATGAATGAGAATGGATCGTACGAATGAATTAGAATGGATCGTGCTAATGAATTAGAATTGATCGAACGAATGAATTAGCATGGATCGTGCTAATGAATTAGAATAGATCGTACGAATGAATTAGAATAGATCAAATGAATGATATAGAATGGTTACATTCATGCGAATGAATTAGAATGGATCGTACAAATGGATTAGAATGGATCGTACGAATGGATTAGAATGGATACATTCGAGCGAATGATCTAGAATGGATCGTACGGAATGAATTAGAATGGATTGTATGAATGAATTAGAATGGATCGTGCGAATGAATTAGAATGGATCGTACGAATGAATTAGAATGGATCTTACGAATGAATTAGAATGGATCGTACGAATGAGTAAGATTGGATCGTACAAATGAAATAGAATAGATTGTACGAATGAATTAGAATGGATCCTACGAATGAATTAGAATGGATCGTGTGAAAGAATTAGAATGGATTGTATGAATGAATTAGAATGGATCGTACGAATGAATTAGAATGGATACATTCGTGCGAATGAATTAGAATTGATCGTACGGATGAATTAGAACGGATCGTGCGAATGAATTAGAATGGATCGTACGAATGAATTAGAATGGATCGTACGAATGAACTAGAATGGATACATTCGTGCGAATGAATTAGAATGGATCGTACGAATGAATTAGATTGGATCGTACGAATGAATTAGAATGGATCTTACGAATGAATTAGAAAGGATCTTACGAATGAATTAGAATGGATCGTACGAATGAATTAGAATGGATACATTCGTGCGAATGAATTAGAATGGATCGGATGAATGAATTAGAATGGATCGTACGAATGAATTAGAATGGATCGTACGAATGAATTAGAATGGATCGTACGAATAAATTAGAATGGATACATTCGTCCGAATGAATTAGAATGGATCATACGAATGAGTAAGAATGGATCGTACAAATGAAATAGAATGGATCGTACGAATGAACTAGAATGGATACATTCGTGCGAACGAATTAGAATGGATCAGACGAATGAATTAGAATGGATCGTACGAATGAATTAGACTGGATCGTACGAATGAATTAGAATGGATCGTATGAATGAATTAGAATGGATACATTCGTGCGAACGAATTAGAATTGATTGTACGAATGAATTAGAATGGATCGTGCAAATGAATTAGAATGGATCGTACGAATGAATTAGAATGGATCGTACGAATGAACTAGAATGGATACATTCGTGCGAATGAATTAGAATGGATCGTACGAATGAATTAGAATGGATCTTACGAATGAATTAGAATGGATCGTACGAATGAATTAGAATGGATCGTACGAATGAATTAGAATGGATACATTCGTGCGAATGAATTAGAATGGATCGGACGAATGAATTAGAATGGATCGTACGAATAAATTAGAATGGATCAAATGAATGAATTAGAATGGTTACATTCATGCGAATGAATTAGAATGGATCGTACTAATGGATTAGAATGGATCGTACGAATGGATTAGAATGGATACATTCGAGCGAATGAATTAGAATGGATCGTACGAATGAATTAGAATGGATCGTACGAATGGATTAGAATGGATCCTACGAATGGATTAGAATGGATACCTTTGTGCATATGAATTAGAATGGATCGTACGAATGAATTAGAATGGATCATATTAATGAATTAGAATGGATCGTACAAATGAATTAGAATGGATACATTTGTGCATGATCCATTCTAATTCATTCGCACGAATGTATCCATTCTAATTCATTCGTACGATCCATTCTAATTCATTAATATGATCCATTCTAATTCATTCGTCCGATCCATTCTAATTCATTCGCACAATCCATTCTAATTCATTCGCACAATCCATTCTAATTCATTCGTACGATCCATTCTAATTCATTCGTATGATCCATTCTAATTAATTCGTATGATTCATTCTAATTCATTCGTATGATCCATTCTAATTCAATCATACAATCCATTCTAATTCATTCGTACGATCCATTCTAATTCACTCATACGATCAGTTGTAATACATTCATACGATCCATTCTAATTCATTTGCACGAATATATCCATTCTAATTCATTCGTCCGATCCATTCTAATTCATTCGTCCAAACCATTCTAATTCATTCGCATGAATGAATCCATTCTAAACCATTCATATGATCCATTCTAATTCATTCGTAAGATCCATTCTAATTCATTCATATGATCCATTCTAATTCATTCGTACGATCCATTCTAATTCATTCGCACGAATGTATCCATTCTAGTTCATTCGTACGATCCATTCTAATTCATTCCTACGATCCATTCTAATTCATTCGCACGATCCATTCTAATTCATTCGTACGATCCATTCTAATTCATTCGCACGAATGTATCCATTCTAATTCATTCGTACATACAATCCATTCTAATTCATTCGCACGAATGTATCCATTCTAATTCATTTGTATAATCCATTCTATTTCATTCATACGATCTATTCTTACTCATTCGTATGATCCATTCTAATTCATTCACACGAATGTATCCATTCTAATTCATTCGTACGATCCATTCTAATTCATTCGCATGATCCATTCTAATTCATTCGCACGAATGTATCCATTCTAATTCATTCGTACGATCCATTCTAATTCATTCGCCCTATCCATTCTAATTCATTCGTACGATCCATTCTAATTCATTCGTATGATCCATTCTAATTTATTCGTTCAAATATACCCATTCTAATTCATTCGTACGATCCATTCTAATTCATTCGCACGATCCATTCTAATTCATTCGCACGAATGTATCCATTCTAATTCATTTGCACGATCCATTCTAATTCATTCCTATGATCTATTCTAATTCATTCGTACGATCCATTCTAATTCATTCGCTCGAATGTATCCATTCTAATTCATTCGTACGATCCATTCTAATTCGTTCATATGATCCATTCTAATTCGTTCGTACGATCCATTCTAATTCGTTCGTACGATCCATTCTAATTCATTCGTATGATCCATTCTAATTCATTCCTACGATCTATTCTAATTCATTCGCTCGAATATATCCATTCTAATTCATTCATTCGATCCATTCTAATTCATTCGCACGATCCATTCTAATTCATTCGTATGATCCATTCTAATCCATTCGTACAATCCATTCTAATTCATTCGTACGATCCATTCTAATTCATTCGTACGATCCATTCTAATTCATTCGCACGAATGTATCCATTCTAGTTCATTCGTACGATCCATTCTAATTCATTCGTACGATCCATTCTAATTCATTTGCACGATCCATTCTAATTCATTCGTACGATCAATTCTAATTCATTCATACGATCCATTCTAATTCATTAGTACGATCCATTCTAATTCATTCATACAATCCATTCTAATTCATTCGTACGATCCATTCTAATTCACTCATACGATCCATTCTAATACATTCATACGATCCATTCTAATTCATTTGCACGAATATATCCATTCTAATTTATTCGTACGATCCATTCTATTTCCTTCGTATGATCCATTCTAATTCATTCGTACGATCTATTCTAATTCATTCGTACGATCCATTCTAATTCATTCGTACAATCCATTGTAATTCATTCGTACGATCCATTCTAATTCATTCGTACAATCTATTCTAATTCATTCGTACAAATGGATACATTCGTGTGAATGAATTAGAATGGATCGTACGAATGAGTAAGAATGGATCGTACGAATGAAATAGAATGGATTGCACGAATGAATTAGAATGGATCGTACGAATGAATTAGAATGGATCGTGTGAAAGAATTAGAATGAATTGTATGAATGAATTAGAATGGATCGTACGAAGGAATTAGAATGGATACATTTGTGCGAATGAATTAGAATGGATCGTATGAATGAATTTGAATGGATCGTACGAATGAATTAGAATTGATCGTGCGAATGAATTAGAATGGATCGTACGAATGAATTAGAATGGATCGTACGAATGAACTAGAATGGATACATTCGTGCGAATGAATTAGAATGGATTGTATGAATGAATTAGAATGGATCGTACGAATGAATTAGAATGGATCGTATGAGTGAATTAGAATGGATACGAAGGAATTAGAATGGATCGTACGAAGGAATTAGAATGGATCATACGAATGAAATAGAATGGATCGTACGAAGGAATTAGAATGGATCGTACGAAGGAATTAGAATGGATCGTACGAATGAATTAGAATGGATATATTCGTGCAAATGAATTAGAATGGATCATATGAATGAATTAGAATGGATCGTATGAGTGAATTAGAACGGATAGTACGAATGAAGTAGAATGGATCGTATGAATGAATTAGAATGGATACATTCGTGCGAATGAAGAAGAATGGATCGTATGAATGAATTAGAATAGATTGTGTGAATGAATTAGAATGGATCATACGAATGAATTAGAATGGATACATTCGTGCGAATAAATTAGAATGGATCGGACGAATGAATTAGAATGGATCGTACGAATGAATTAGAATGGATCGTACGAATGAATAAGAATGGATCGTACGAATAAATTAGAATGCATACATTCGTCCAAATGAATTAGAATGGATCATACGAATGAGTAAGAATGGATCGTACGAATGAAATAGAATAGATTGTACGAATGAATTAGAATGGATCCTACGAATGAATTAGAATGGATCATGTGAAAGAATTAGAATGGATTGTATGAATGAATTAGAATGGATCGTATGAATGAATTAGAATGGATCGTGCGAATGAATTCGAATGGATTGTACGAATTCATTCTAATTCATTCATACAATCCATTCTAATTCTTTCACACGATCTATTCTAATTCATTCGTAGGATCCATTCTAATTCATTCGTACAATCTATTCTGTTTCATTCGTACGATCCATTCTTACTCATTCGTATGATCCATTCTAATTCATTCGGACGAATGTATCCATTCTAATTTATTCGTACAATCCATTCTAATTCATTCGTACGATCCATTCTAATTCATTCGTCCGATCCATTCTAATTCATTCGCACGAATGTATCCATTCTAATTCATTCGTACGATCCATTCTTACTAATTCATTCGTCATACAATCCATTCTAATTCATTCACACGATCCATTCTAATTCATTCATACGTTCCATTCTAATTCATTAGCACGATCCATGCTAATTCATTCGTTCGATCAATTCTAATTTATTAGCACGATCCATTCTAATTCATTCGTACGATCCATTCTAATTCATTCGCACAATCCATTCTAATTCATTCATAGGATCCATTCTAATTCATTCATACGATCTATTCTAATTCTTTCACACGAATGTATCCATTCTAATTCATTCGCACGAATGTATCCATTCTAATTCATTCGTACGATCCATTCTAATTCATTCGTACGATCCATTCTAATTCATTCATACGATCTATTCTAATTCATTCATACAATCCATTCTAATTCTTTCACATGATCCATTCTAATTCATTCGTACGATCCATTCTAATTCATTCGCACAATCCATTCTATTTCATTCGTACGATCCATTCTTACTCATTCATATGATCCATTCTAATTTATTCGCACGAATGCATCCATAATGGATCATACGAATAAGTAAGAATGGATCGTACGAATGAAATAGAATGGATTGTGCGAATGAATTATAATAGACCGTACGAATGAATTAGACGTACGAATAAATTAGAATGGATCATACGAATGAGTAAGAATGTATCGTCATTCTAATTCATTCGTATGATCCATTCTAATTCATTTGTATCCATTCTATTTCATTCGCACGATCCATTCTAATTCATTCGCACAATCTATTCTAATTCATTCGTACAATCCATTCTAATTCATTCGTACGATCCATTCTAATTCATTCATACAATCCATTCTAATTTATTCGCACGAATGTATCCATTCTAATTCATTCGTACGATCCATTCTAATTCATTCGCACAATCTATTCTAATTCATTCATACGATCCATTCTAATTCATTTGCACGAATATATCCATTCTAATTCATTTATACGATCCATTCTACTTCATTCGTACTATCCGTTCTAATTCACTCATACGATCCATTCTAATTCATTCATACGATCCATTCTAATTCATTTGCACGAATATATCCATTCTAATTCATTCGTACGATCCATTCTAATTCCTTCGTACGATCCATTCTAATTCCTTCGTACGATCCATTCTAATTCCTTCGTACGATCTATTCTATTTTATTCGTATGATCCATTCTAATTCCTTCGTACGATCCATTCTAATTCCTTCGTATCCATTCTAATTCACTCATACGATCCATTCTAATTCATTCGTATGATCCATTCTAATTCATTCATACAATCCATTCTAATTCATTCGCACGAATGTATCCAGTCTATTCCATTCGTACGATCCATTCTAATCCATTAGTACGATCTATTCTAATTCATTCGCATGAATGTAACCATTCTAATTCATTTATTTGATCCATTCTAATTCATTCGTACGATCCATTCTAATTCATTCGTCCGATCCATTCTAATTCATTCGCACGAATGTATCCATTCTAATTCATTCGTATGATCCATTCTAATTCATTCGTACGATCCATTCTAATTCATTCGTACGATCCATTCTAATTCATTCGTACAATCCATTCTAATTCTTTCACATGATCCATTCTAATTCATTCGTACGATCCATTCTAATTCATTCATACAATCCATTCTAATTCATTCGTATGATCCATTCTAATTCACCCATACGATCGATTCTAAAACATTCATACGATCCATTCTAATTCATTTCCACGAATATATCCATTATAATTCATTCGTACGATCCATTCTAATTCCTTCGTACGATCCATTCTAATTCATTCGTACGATCTATTCTAATTCATTCGTACGATCCATTCTAATTCATTCGTACAAGCAAATAAATTAGAATGGATCGTATGAGTGAATTAGAATGGATCGTACGAATGAATTAGAATGGATTGTATGAATGAATTAGAATGGATCGTACGAATGAATAAGAATGGATCATACGAATTAATTAGAATGGATTATACGAATGAATTAGAATGGATCGTACGAATGAATTAGAATGGATCATACGAATGAACTAGAATGGATACATTCGTACGATCCATTCTAATTCATTCGCACAATCCATTCTGTTTCATTCGTACGATCCATTCTTACTCATTGGTACGATCCATTATAATTCATTCGCACGAATGTATCCATTCTAATTCATTCGTACGAATCCATTCTAATTCATTCGTACAATCTATTCTATTTCATTCGTACGATCCATTCTTACTCATTCGTATGATCCATTCTAATACATTCGGACGAATGTATCCATTCTAATTTATTCGTACGATCCATTCTAATTCATTCGTACGATCCATTCTAATTCATTCGTACGATCCATTCTATTTCATTCGTACGATCCATTCTTACTCATTCGTATGATCCATTCTAATTCATTCGCACGAATGTATACGAATGAAATAGAATGGATTGCACGAATGAATTAGAATGGATCGTACGAATGAATTAGAATGGATCGTGTGAAAGTATTAGAATGGATTGTATGAATGAATTAGAATGGATCATACGAAGGAATTAGAATGGATCGTACGAATGAATTAGAATGGATCGTACGAATGAATTAGAATAGATCGTACGAATGAATTAGAATAGATTGTATGAATGAATTAGAATGGATCGTGGGAAAGAATTAGAATGGATCGTACGAATGAATTAGAATGGATCGTGCGAATGAATTAGAATGGATCGTACGAATAAATTAGAATGGATCGTGCTAATGAATTAGAATTGATCGAATGAATGAATTAGCATGGATCGTTCATTCGTACGATCCATTCTAATTCATTTGTAACATCCATTCTAATTCATTCGTACGATCCATTCTAATACATTCGTACGATCCATTCTAATTCATTCGCACGAATGTATCCATTCTAGTTCATTCGTACGATCCATTCTAATTCATTCGTACGATCCATTCTAATTCATTCCTACGATCCATTCTAATTCATTCGCACGATCCATTCTAATTCATTCGTACGATCCATTCTAATTCTTTCACACGATCCATTCTAATTCATTCATACGATCCATTCTAATTCATTCGTACGATCTATTCTAATTCATTCGTACGATCCATTCTAATTCATTCGTACGATCCATTCTAATTCATTCGCACGATCCATTCTAATTCATTCGTACGATCCATTCTAATTCTTTCACACGATCCATTCTAATTCATTCATACGATCCATTCTAATTCATTCGTACGATCTATTCTAATTCATTCGTATGATCCATTCTAATTCATTCGTACGAATCCATTCTAATTCAGTCGTACAATCCATTCTATTTCATTCGTACGATCCATTCTTACTCATTCATATGATCCATTCTAATTCATTCGCACGAATGTATCCATAATGGATCATACGAATGAGTAAGAATGGATCGTACGAATGAAATAGAATTGATTGTGCGAATGAATTAGAATGGACCGTACGAATGAATTAGAATGGATACATTCGTGCGAATAAATTAGAATGGATCGGACGAATGAATTAGAATGGATCGTACGAATGAATTAGAATGGATCGTACGAATGAATTAGAATGGATCGTACGAATAAATTAGAATGGATACATTCGTTCGAATGAATTAGAATGGATCATACAAATGAGTAAGAATGGATCGTACGAATGAAATAGGATTGATTGTACGAATGAATTAGAATGGATCCTACGAATGAATTAGAATAGATCGTGTGAAAGAATTAGAATGGATTATATGAATGAATTAGAATGAATTCGTACGATCCATTCGAATTCATTCGCACGATCCATTCTAATTCATTCATACGATCCATTCTAATTCATTCATACAATCCATTCTAATTCTTTCACACGATCCATTCTAATGCATTCGTAGGATCCATTCGAATTCATTCGTATAATCTATTCTATTTCATTCGTACGATCCATTCTTACTCATTCGTATGATCCATTCTATTTCATTCGGACGAATTATCCATTCTAATTTATTCGTACGATCCATTCTAATTCATTCGTATGATCCATTCTAATTCATTCGTACGATCCATTCTAATTCATTCATCCGATCCATCCTAATTCATTCGCACGAATGTATCCATTCTAATTCATTCGTACGATCCATTCTAATTCATTCGTACGATCCATTCTAATTCATTCGTACGATCCATTCTAATTCATTCGCACGAATGTATCCATTCTAGTTCATTCCTACGATCCATTCTAATTCATTCGTACGATCCATTCTAATTCATTCGCACGATCCATTCTAATTCATTCGTACAATCAATTCTAATTCAATCGTACGAATGAATTAGAATGGATACCTTTGTGCATATGAATTAGAATGGATCGTACGAATGAATTAGAATGGATCATATTAATGAATTAAAATAGATCGTACGAATGAATTAGAATGGATACATTCGTGCGAATGAATTAGAATGGATCGTACGAATGAATTAGAATGGATCGTACTAATGAACTAGAATGGATACATTCGTGTGAATGAATAAGAATGGATCGTACGAATGAATTAGAATGGATCGTATGAATAAATTAGAATGGATCTTACGAATGAATTAGAATAGATCGTACGAATGAATTAGAATGGATCGTACGAATGAATTAGAATGGATCGTACGAATGAATTAGAATGGATCATATTAATGAATTAGAATGGATCGTACGAATGAATTAGAATGGATACATTCGTGCGAATGAATTAGAATGGATCGGACGAATGAATTAGAATGGATCGTACGAATGAATTAGAATGGATCAAATGAATGAATTAGAATGGTTACATTCATGCGAATGAATTAGAATGGATCGTACGAATGGATTAGAATGGATCGTACGAATGGATTAGAATGGAAACATTCGAGCGAATGAATTAGAATGGATCATACGAATGAATTAGAATGGATCGTACGAATGGATTAGAATGGATCCTACGAATGGATTAGAATGGATACCTTTGTGCATATGAATTAGAATGGGTCGTACGAATGAATTAGAATGGATCATATTAATGAATTAGAATGGATCGTACGAATGAATTAGAATGGATACATTCGTGGACGATCCTTTCTAATTCATTCGCACGAATGGATAATCGTACGAATGAATTAGAATGCATGGTACGAAAGAATTAGAATGGATATATTCGTGCGAATGAATTAGAATGGATCGTACGAATGAATTAGATTGGATCGTACGAATGAATTTGAATGGATACATTTGTGTGAATGAATCTAAATGGATTGTATGAATGAATTACAATGGATCGTACGAATGAATTAGAATGGATCGAACGAATGAGTTAGAATAGCTCATACGAATGAATTAGAATGAATCGTATGAATGAATTAGAATGGTTACATTCGTGCGAATGAATTAGAATAGATCGTACAAATGAATTTGAATGGATCGTACGAATAAATTAGAATGGATCGTGGGAATGAATTAGAATGGATCGTACGAATGAATTAGAATGGATCGTACGAATGAACTAGAATGGATACATTCGTGCGAATGAATTAGAATGGATCGTACGAATGAATTAGAATAGATCGTACGAATTAATTAGAATGGATCTTACGAATGAATTAGAATGGATCGTACGAATGAATTAGAATGGATCGTACGAATGAATTAGAATGGATACATTCGTGCGAATGAATTAGAATGGATCGGACGAATGAATTAGAATGGATCGTACGAATGAATTAGAATGGATCTTACGAATGAATTAGAATGGATCGTACGAATGAATTAGAATGGATCGTATGAATGAATTAGAATGGATACATTCGTGCGAATGAATTAGAATGGATCGGACGAATGAATTAGAATGGATCGTACGAATGAATTAGAATGGATCGTACGAATAAATTAGAATGGATACCTTCGTCCGAATGAATTAGAATGGATCATACGAATGAGTAAGAATGGATCGTACGAATGAAATAGAATAGATTGTACGAATGAATTAGAATGGATCCTACGAATGAATTAGAATGGGTCGTGTGAAAGAATTAGAATGGATTGTATGAATGAATTAGAATGGATCGTATGAATGAATTAGAATGGATCGTGCGAATGAATTCGAATGGATCGTACGAATTCATTCTAATTCATTCATACAATCCATTCTAATTCTTTCACACGATCTATTCTACTTCATTCGTAGGATCCATCCTAATTCATTCGTACAATCTATTCTATTTCATTCGTAAGATCCATTCTTACTCATTCGTATGATCCATTCTAATTCATTCGGACGAATGTATCCATTCTAATTTTTTCGTACGATCCATTCTAATTCATTCGTACGATCCATTCTAATTCATTCGTCCGATCCATTCTAATTCATTCGCACGAATGTATCCATTCTAATTCATTCGTACGGTCCATTCTAATTCATTCGCACAATCCATTCTATTTCATTCGTACGATCCATTCTTACTCATTCGTATGATCCATTATGGATACATTCGTGCGAATGAATTAGAATGGATCATACGAATGAGTAAGAATGGATCGTACGAATGAAATAGAATGGATTGTGCGAATGAATTAGAATGGATCGTACGAATGAATTAGAATGGATCGTGTGAAAGAATTAGAATGGATTGTATGAATGAATTAGAATAGATCGTATGAATGAATTAGAATGGATCGTACGAATGAATTAGAATGGATCGTACGAATGAACTAGAATGGATACATTCGTGCGAATGAATTAGAATGGATCGTACGAATGAATTAGAATGGATCGTACGAATGAATTAGAATGGATCTTACGAATGAATTAGAATGGATCGTACGAATGCACGATCCATGCTAATTCATTTGTTCGATCAATTCTAATTCATTAGCATGATCCATTCTAATTCATTTGTACGATACATTCTAATTCATTCGCACGATCCATTCTAATTCATTCGTACGATCCATTCTAATTCTTTCACACGATCCATTCTAATTCATTCGTACGATCCATTATAATTCATTCGTACGATCTATTCTAATTCATTCGTACGATCCATTCTAATTCCTTCGTACGATCCATTCTAATTCATTCATACAATCCATTCTAATTCTTTCTCGCGATCCATTCTAATTCATTCGTACGATCCATTCTAATTCATTCGTGCAATCCATTCTATTTCATTCGTACGATCCATTCTTACTCATTCGTACGATCCATTCTAATTTATTCACACGAATGTATCCTTTCGTACGAATGAATTAGAATAGATTGTACGAATGAATTAGAATGGATCGTACGAATGAATTAGAATGGATCGTAGGAAGGAATTAGAATGGATCGTACGAATGAATTAGAATGGATCGTACGAATGAATTAGAATAGATCGTACGAATGAATTAGAATGGATCGTACGAAGGAATTAGAATGGATCGTACGAATGAATTAGAATGGATATATTCGTGCAAATGAATTAGAATGGATCGTATGAATGTATTAGAATGGATCGTATGAGTGAATTAGAATGGATCGTACGAATGAATTAGAATGGATTGTATGAATGAATTAGAATGGATCGTACGAATGAATTAGAATGGATCATGTGAAAGAATTAGAATGGATTGTACGAATGAATTAGAATGGATCCTATGAATTATATAGAATGGATCGTGCGAATCAATTAGACTGGATCGTGCGAATGAATAAGAATAGATCATACGAATGAATTAGAATGGATCGTATGAATTAATTAGAATGGATACATTCGTGCGAATGAAATAGAATGGATCGTACGAATGAATTAGAATGGATCGTACGAATGAAATAGAATGGATACATTCGTGCGAATGAATTAGAATGGATCGGACGAATGAATTAGAATGGATCGTACGAATGAATTAGAATGGATCAAATGAATGAATTAGAATGGTTACATTCATGCGAATGAATTAGAATGGATCGTACGAATGGATTAGAATGGATTGTACGAATGGATTAGAATGGATACATTCGAGCGAATGAATTAGAATTGATCGTACGAATGAATTAGAATGGATCGTATGAATGGATTAGAATGGATCCTACGAATGGATTAGAATGGATACCTTTGTGCATATGAATTAGAATGGATCGTACGAATGAATTAGAATGGATCATATTAATGAATTAGAATGGATCGTACGAATGAATTAGAATGGGTACATTCGTGCACGATCCATTCTAATTCATTCGCACGAATGTATCCATTCTAATTCATTCGTATGATCCATTCTAATTTATTAATATGATCCATTCTAATTCGTTCGTACGATCCATTCTAATTCATATGCACAAAGGTATCCATTCTAATTCATTCGTATGATCCATTCTAATTCAGGATCGTACGAATGAATTAGAATGGATACATTCGTGCAAATGAATTAGAATTGATCCTAACAATGAATTAGAATGGATCGTGCGAATTAATTAGAATGGATCGTACGAATGAATTAGAATGGATCGTACGAATGGATTAGAATGGATACATTCTAGCGAATGAATTAAAATGGATCGTACGAATGAATTAGAATGGATCATACGAATGGATTAGAATGGATCCTACGAACGGATTAGAATGGATACCTTTGTGCATATGAATTAGAATGGATTGTACGAATGAATTAGAATGGATCATATTAATGAATTAGAATGGATCGTACGAATGAATTAGAATGGATACATTTGTGCGAATGAATTAGAATGGATCGTGCGAATCAATAAGACTGGATTATGCGAATGAATAAGAATAGATCATACGAATGAATTAGAATGGATCTTACGAATTAATTAGAATGGATACATTCGTGCGAATGAATTAGAATGGATTGTATGAATGAATTAGAATGGATCGTACGAATGAATTAGAATGGATCTTACGAATTAATTAGAATGGATACATTCGTGCGAATGAATTAGAATGGATTGTACAAATGAATTAGAATGGATCGTACGAATGGATTAAAATGGATCATACGAATGAATTTGAATGGACCGTGTGAATGATTTAGAATGGATCGAAGGAATGAATTAGAATGGATATATTTGAGCAAATGAATTAGAATAGATCGTAGGAATGAATTAGAATGGATCATACGAATGAATTAGAATGGATCGTACGAACGAATTAGAATGGATCGTACGAACGAATTAGAATGGATCATATGAACGAATTAGAATGGATCGTACAAATGAATTAGAATGGATACATACGAGCGAATGAATTAGAATGGATCGTACGAATGAATTAGAATAGATCATAGGAATGAATTAGAATGGATCGTGCAAATGAATTAGAATGGATACATTCGTGCGAATGAATTAGAATGGATCGTGCGAATGAATTAGAATGGATCGTACGAATGAATTAGAATGGATATATTTGAACTAATAAATTAGAATGGATCATACGAATGAATTAGAATTGATCGTACGAATGAATTAGAATGGATAGTGCGAATGAATTAGAATCGATCGTACGAATGGATTAGAATGGATCATATTAATGAATTAGAATGGATCGTACGAATGAATTAGAATGGATACATTCGTACGAATGAATTAGAATGGATCGTGCGAATGAATTAGCAGGAATCGTACGAATGTATTAGAATTGATCGTACGAATGAATTAGAATGAATCGTACGATCCATTCTAATTCAATGGTCCGATCCATTCTAATTCATTCGCATGAATGTATCCATTCTAATTCATTCGTACAATCCATTCTATTTCATTCGTACGATCCATTCTTACTCATTCGTATGATCCATTCTAATTCATTCGTACGATCCATTCTAATTCATTCGTACGATCCATTCTAATTCATTCGCACGATCCATTCTAATTCATTCATACGATCCATTTTAATTCATTCATACGATCCATTCTAATTCATTCCTACAATCCATTCTAATTCATTCGCCCGATCCATTCTATTCGAATGGATCATGCGATCCATTCGAATTCATTCGCACGATCCATTCTAATTCATTCATACGATCCATTCTAATTGATTCATACAATGCATTCTAATTCTTTCACACGATCCATTCCAATTCATTCGTACGATCCATTCTAATTCATTCGTACAATCCATTCTATTTCATTTGTACGATCCATTCCTACTCATTCGTATGATCCATTCTAATTCATTCGTACGATCCGTTCTAATTCATTTGTACGATCCATTCTAATTCATTTGTACAATCCATTCTATTTCATTCGTACGATCCATTTTACTCATTCGTATGATCCATTCTAATTCATTCGCACGAATGTATCCATTCTAATTCATTCGTACAATCCATTCTAATTCATTCTGTATGATCCATTCTAATTCATTCGTACGATCGTACGAATGAATTAGAATGGATTGTACGAATGAATTAGAATAGATTGTGCGAATGAATTAGAATGGATCGTACGATTGAATTAGAATGGATCGTACGAATGAATTAGAATGGATCATACGAATGAGTAAGAATGGATCGTACGAATGAAATAGAATAGATTCTACGAATGAATAAGAATGGATCCTACGAATGAATTAGAATGGATCGTGTGAAAGAATTAGAATGGATTGTATGAATGAATTAGAATGGATCGTATGAATGAATTAGAATGGATCGTGCGAATGAATTCGAATGGATTGTACGAATTCATTCTAATTCATTCATACAATCCATTCTAATTTTTTCACACGATCCATTCTAATTCATTCGTACGTTCCATTCTAATTCATTAGCACGATCCATGCTAATTCATTCATTCAATCAATTCTAATTCATTAGCACGATCCATTCTAATTCATTCGTACGATCCACTCTAATTCATTCGCCCGATCCATTCTAATTTATTCATAGGATCCATTCTAATTCATTCATACGATCTATTCTAATTCTTTCGC
This sequence comes from Chamaelirium japonicum, assembly GCA_947650365.1. Classification (NCBI taxonomy): domain Eukaryota; kingdom Viridiplantae; phylum Streptophyta; class Magnoliopsida; order Liliales; family Melanthiaceae; genus Chamaelirium; species Chamaelirium japonicum. Next base: position 98,469,459 of record OX393551.1, read on the forward strand.
ACGAATGTATCCATTCTAATTCATTCGCATGAATGTATCCATTCTAATTCATTCGTACGATCCATTCTAATTCATTCGTACGATCCATTCGAATTCATTCGCACGATCCATTCTAATTCATTGGTATGATCCATTCGAATTCATTCATACAATCCATTCTATTTCATTCGTACGATCCATTCTTACTCATTCGTACGATCCATTCTAATTCATTCGTATCATCCATTCTAATTCATTCGTACGATCTATTCTAATTCATTCGTACGATCCATTCTAATTCATTCGTACGGTCCATTCTAATTCATTCGCACGAATGTATCCATTCTAGTTCATTTGTACGATCCATTCTAATTCATTCGTACGATACATTCTAATTCAGGATCGTACGATTGAATTAGAATGGATACATTCGTGCGAATGAATTAGAAATTATTGTACGAATGAATTAGAATGGATCGTGCGAATGAATTAGAATGGATCGTACGAATGAATTAGAATGGATCGTACGAATGAACTAGAAAGGATACATTCGTGCGAATGAATTAGAATGGATCGTACGAATTTATTAGAATGGATCGTGCGAATGAATTAGAATGGATCGTACAAATGAATTAGAATGGATACATTCATGCGAATGAATTAGAATGGATCGTACGAATAAATTAGAATGGATCGTACGAATGAATTAGAATGGATCTTACGAATGAATTAGAATGGATCGTACGAATAAATTAGAATGGATCGTATGAATGGTTTAGAATGGATACATTCGTGCGAATGAATTAGAATGGATCGGACGAATGAATTAGAATGGATCGTACGAATGAATTAGAATGGATCAAATGAATGAATTAGAATGGTTACATTCATGCGAATGAATTAGAATGGATCGTACGAATGGATTAGAATGGATCGTACGAATGGATTAGAATGGATACATTCGTGCGAATGAATTAGAATAGATCATACGAATGAGTAAGAATGGATCGTACGAATGAAATAGAATGGATTGTACGAATGTATTAGAATGGATCGTGCGAATGAATTTGAATGGATCGTACGAATGAATTAGAATGGATCGTGCTAATGAATTAGAATTGATTGTATGAATGAAATAGAATGGATTGTATGAATAATTTACAATGGATCGTACGAATGAATTAGAATGGATCGTACGAATGATTTAGAATGGATACATTCGTGCGAATGAATTAGAATGGATCATACGAATGAGTAAGAATGGATTGTACGAATGAAATAGAATGGATTGTACGAATGAATTAGAATGGATTCTTTCGAATGAATTAGAATGGATACATCCGTGCGAATGAATTAGAATGGATCGTACCAATGAGTAAGAATGGATCGTACGAATGAAATAGAATGGATTGTGCGAATGAATTAGAATGGATCGTACGAATGAATTAGAATGGATCGTGTGAAAGAATTAGAATCGATTGTATGAATGAATTAGAATAGATTGTATGAATGAATTAGAATGGATCGTACGAATGAATTAGAATGGATCGTACAAATGAATTAGAATGGATCGTACGAATGAATTAGAATGGATACATTCGTGCGAATGAATTAGAATGGATACATTCGTGCGAAAGTATTAGAATAGATCGTATAAATGAATTAGAATGGATCATATGAATGAATTAGAATGGATCGTGCGAATGAATTAGAATGGATCGTACGAATGAATTAGAATGGATCGTGCTAATGAATTAGAATTGATCGAACGAATGAATTAGCATGGATCGTGCTAATGAATTAGAATGGAACGTACGAATGAATTAGAATGGATCGTGTGAAAGAATTAGAATGGATTGTATGAATGAATTAGAATGAATTCGTACGATCCATTCGAATTCATTCGCACGATCCATTCTAATTCATTCATACGATACATTCTAATTCATTCAGACAATCCATTCTAATTCTTTCACACGATCCATTCTAATTCATTCGTAGGATCCCTTCTAATTCATTCGTACAATCTATTCTATTTCATTCGTACGATCCATTCTTACTCATTCGTATGATCCATTCTAATTCATTCGGACGAATGTATCCATTCTAATTTATTCGTACGATACATTCTAATTCATTCGTACGATCCATTCTAATTCATTCGTACGATCCATTCTAATTCATTCGTCCGATCCATTCTAATTCATTCGCACGAATGTATCCATTCTAATTCATTCGTACGATCCATTCTAATTCATTCGTACGATCCATTCTAATTCATTCGTAAGATCCATTCTAATTCATTCGTACGATCCATTCTAATTCATTCATACGATCCATTCTAATTCATTCGCACGATCTGTTCTTATTCATTTGCACAATCCATTCTAATTCATTCGCACGAATGTATCTATTCTAATTAATTCGTATGATCCATTCTAATTCATTCGTAAGATCCATTCTAATTCATTCGCACGATCCATTCTAATTCATTCATACGATCCATTCTAATTCATTCGCATGATCTGTTCTTATTCATTCGCACAATCCATTCTAATTCATTCGCACGAATATATCTATTCTAATTAATTCGTATGATCCATTCTAATTCATTCGTATGATCTATTCTTATTCATTCGCATGATCCAGTCTAATTGATTCGCACGATCCATTCTAATTCATTCGCACAAATGTATCCATTCTAATTCATTCGTACGATCCATTCTAATTCATTCGCACGATCCATTCTAATTCATTCATACGATCCATTCTAATTCATTCGCACGATCTGTTCTTATTCATTCGCACAATCCATTCTAATTCATTCGCACGAATGTATCCATTCTAATTAATTGGTATGATCCATTCTAATTCATTTGTATGATCTATTCTTATTCATTCGCACGATCCAGTCTAATTGATTCGCACGATCCATTCTAATTCATTCGCACGAATGTATCCATTCTAATTCATTCGTACATTCCATTCTAATTCATTAATATGATCCATTCTAATTCATTCGTACATTCCATTCTAATTCATTAATATGATCCATTCTAATTCATTCGTACGATCCATTCTAATTCATATGCACAAAGTTATCCATTCTAATCCATTCGTAGGATTCATTCTAATCCATTCGTACGATCCATTCTAATTCATTCGCTCGAATGTATCCATTCTAATCCATTCGTATGATCCATTCTAATCCATTCATACGATCCATTCGAATTCATTCGCATGAATGTAACCATTCTAATTCATTCATTTGATCCATTCTAATTCATTCGTACGATCCATTCTAATTCATTCGTCCGATCCATTCTAATTCATTCGCACGAATGTATCCATTCTAATTCATTCGTACGATCCATTCTAATTCATTCGTACGATCCATTCTAATTCATTCGTACGATCCATTCTAATTCATTCGCATGAATGTATCCATTCTAGTTCATTCGTACAATCCATTACGATCCATTCTTACTCATTGGTACGATCCATTCAAATTCATTCGTACGAATGTATCCATTCTAATTCATTCGTACGATCCATTCTAATTCATTCGGAATTAGAATGGATCGTACGAATGTATTAGAATGGATCGTATGAGTGAATTAGAATGGATCGTACGAATGAATTAGAATGGATCGTATGAATGAATTAGAATGGATCGTACGAATGAATTAGAATGGATACATTCGTGCGAATGAATTAGAATGGATTGTATGAATGAATTAGAATGGATCCTACGAATGAATTAGAATGGATCGTGCGAATGAATTAGAATGGATCGTACGAATGCATTAGAATGGATCGTGCTAATGAATTAGAATTGATCGAACGAATGAATTAGCATGGATCGTGCTAATGAATTAGAATGGAACGTACGAATGAATTAGAATGGATCATGTGAAAGAATTAGAATGGATTGTATGAATGAATTATAACGAATTCGTACGATCCATTCGAATTCATTCGCTCGATCCATTCTAATTCATTCATATGATCCATTCTAATTCATTCGTACAATCTATTCTATTTCATTCGTACGATCCATTCTTACTCATTCGTATGATCCATTCTAATTCATTCGGACGAATGTATCCATTCTAATTTATTCGTACGATCCATTCTAATTCATTCGTACGATCCATTCTAATTCCTTCGTACGATCCATTCTAATTCATTCGTCCGATCCATTCTAATTCATTCGCACGAATGTATCCATTCTAATTCATTCGTACGATCCATTCTAATTCATTCGTACGATCCATTCTAATTCATTCGTAAGATCCATTCTAATTCATTCGTACGATCCATTCTAATTCATTCGTACGATCCATTCTAATTCATTCGCACGAATGTATCCATTCTAGTTCATTCGTACGATCCATTCTAATTCATTCATACAATCCATTCTAATTCATTCGCACGAATGTATCCATTCTAATTCATTCGTACGATCAGTTCTAATTCATTCACCAAATCTATTCTAATTCATTCATACGATCCATTCTAATTCATTCACACGAATGTATCCATTCTAATTCATTCATACGATCGATTCTAATTCATTCGTACGATCCATTCTAATTCACTCATACGATCCATTCTAATACATTCATACGATCCATTCTAATTCATTTGCACGAATATATCCATTCTAATTCATTCGTACGATCCATTCTAATTCCTTCGTACGATCCATTCTAATTCATTCGTACGATCCATTCTAATTCATTCCGTACGATCCATTCTAATTCATTCGTACGATCGTACGAATGAATTAGAATGGATCGTATGAATGAATTAGAATGGATCAGGCGAATGAATTAGAATGGATCGTACGAATGAATTAGAATGGATCGTACGAAGGAATTAGAATGGATCGTATGAATGAATTATAATGGATCGTACGAATGAATTAGAATAGATCGTACGAATGAATTAGAATGGATCGTATGAAGGAATTAGAATGGATCGTACGAATGAATTAGACTGGATCGTACGAATGAATTTGAATGGATACATTTGTGCGAATGAATCTAAATGGATTGTATGAATGAATTATAATAGATCGTACGAATGAATTAGAATGGATCGTACGAATGAATTAGAATAGCGCATATGAATGAATTAGAATGAATCGTATGTATGAATTAGAATGGTTACATTTGTGCGAATGAATTAGAATAGATCGTACGAATGAATTAGAATGGATCGTACGAATAAATAAGAATGGATCGTGGGAATGAATTAGAATGGATCGTACAAATGAATTAGAATGGATCCACCGAATGAGTTAGAATGGATCATACGAATGAATTAGAATTGATTGTACGAATGAATTAGAATGGATTGTGCGAATGAATTAGAATGGATCATATTAATGAATAAGAATGGATCGTACGAATGAATTAGAATGGATCGTGCGAATGAATTAGCATGAATCGTACGAATGTATTAGAATGGATCGTACGAATAAATTAGAATGAATCGTACGATCCATTCTAATTCAATCGTCCGATCCATTCTAATTCATTCGCATGAATGTATCCATTCTAATTCATTCGTACAATCCATTCTATTTCATTCGTACGATCCATTCTTACTCATTCGTATGATCCATTCTAATTCATTCGTATGATCCATTCTAATTCATTCATACGATCCATTCTAATTCATTCGTACGATCAATTCTAATTCATTCGCACGATCCATTCTAATTCATTCATACGATCCATTCTAATTCATTCATACAATCCATTCTAATTCATTCCTACAATCCATTCTAATTCATTCGCCCGATCCATTCTAATTCATTCATACAATCCATTCTATTCGAATGGATCATGCGATCCATTCGAATTCATTCGTACGATCCATTCTAATTCATTCATACGATCCATTCTAATTCATTCATACAATGCATTCTAATTCTTTCGCACGATCCATTCTAATTCATTTATACGATCCATTCTAATTCATTCATACGATCCATTCTAATTCACTCATACGATCCATTCTAATACTTTCATACGATCCATTCTAATTCATTTGCACGAATATATCCGTTCTAATTCATTCGTACGATCCATTCTAATTCCTTCGTACGATCCATTCTAATTCATTCGTACGATCTATTCTAATTCATTCGTACGATTCATTCTAATTCATTCGTACGATCCATTCTAATTCCTTCGTACGATCCATTCTAATTCCTTCGTACGATCCATTCTAATTCATTCATACAATCCATTCTAATTCTTTCACACGATCCATTCTAATTCATTCGTACGATCCATTCTAATTCATTCGTGCAATCCATTCTATTTCATTCGTACGATCCATTCTTACTCATTCGTACGATCCATTCTAATTCATTCACACGAATGTATCCATTCGTACGAATGAATTAGAATAGATTGTACGAATGAATTAGAATGGATCGTACGAATGAATTAGAATGGATCGTGTGAAAGAATTAGAATGGATTGTATGAATGAATTAGAATGGATCGTACGAAGGAATTAGAATGGATTGTACGAATGAATTAGAATGGATCGTACGAATGAATTTGAATGGATCGTACGAAGGAATTAGAATGGATCGTACGAATGAATTAGAATGGATATATTCGTGCAAATGAATTAGAATGGATCGTATGAATGTATTAGAATGGATCGTATGAGTGAATTAGAATGGATCGTACGAATGAATTAGAATGGATCGTATGAATGAATTAGAATGGATACATTCGTGCGAATGAATTAGAATTGATCGTACGAATGAATTAGAATGGATCGTGCGAATGAATTAGAATGGATCGTACGAATGAATTAGAATGGATCGTACGAATGAACTAGAATGGATACATTCGTGCGAATGAATTAGAATGAATCGTTCGAATGAATTAGAATGGATCGTACGAATGAATTAGAATGGATTTTATGAATGAATTAGAATGGATCGTACGAATGAATTAGAATGGATCGTACGAATGAATTAGAATGGATACATTTGTGCGAATGAATTAGAATGGATCGGACGAAGGAATTAGAATGGATCGTACGAATGAATTAGAATGGATAGAACGAATGAATTAGAATGGTTACATTCATGCGAATGAATTAGCATGGATCATACGAATGGATTAGAATGGATCGTACGAATGGATTAGAATGGATACATTCGAGCGAATGAATTAGAATGGATCGTACGAATGAATTAGAATAGGTCGTACGAATGGATTAGAATAGATCCTACGAATGGATTAGAATGGATACCTTTGTGCATATGAATTAGAATGGATCGTACGAATGAATTAGAATGGATCATATTAATGAATTAGAATGGATCATACGAATGAATTAGAATGGATACATTCGTGCGAATGAATTAGAATGGATCGTGCGATTCCATTAGACTGGATCGTGCGAATGAATAAGAATGGATCATACGAATGAATTAGAATGGATCGTACGAATTAATTTGAATGGATACATTCGTGCGAATGAATTAGAATGGATTGTATGAATGAAATAGAATGGATCGTACGAATAAATTAGAATGGATCATACGAATTAATTAGAATGGATCATACGAATGAATTAGAATGGATCGTACGAATGAATTAGAATGGATCGTACGAATGAATTAAAATGGATCGGACGAATGAATTAGAATGGATCGTACGAATGAATTAGAATGGATCAAATGAATGAATTAGAATGGTTACATTCATGCGAATGAATATGAATGGATCGTACGAATGGATTACAATGGATACATTCGTGCGAATGAATTAGAATGGATTGTATGAATGAATTAGAATGGAACGTACGAATGAATTAGAATGGATCGTATGAGTGAATTAGAATGGATACGAAGGAATTAGAATGGATCGTACGAAGGAATTAGAATGGATCATACGAATGAAATAGAATGGATCGTACGAAGGAATTAGATTGGATCGTACGAAGGAATTAGAATGGATCGTATGATTGAATTAGAATGGATATATTCGTGAAAATGAATTAGAATGGATCGTATGAATGAATTAGAATGGATCATATGAGTGAATTAGAACAGATAGTACGAATGAAGTAGAATGGATCATATGAATGAATTAGAATGGATACATTCGTGCGAATGAATTTGAATGGATCGTATGAATGAATTAGAATAGATTGTGTGAATGAATTAGAATGGATCGTACAAATGAATTAGAATGGATCGTACGAATGAATTAGAATGTATCGTACAAATGAATTAGAATAGATTGCGCGAATGAATTAGAATGGATCGTGCGAATGAAATAGAATGGATACAAATGAATTAGAATGGATCATACGAATGAATTAGAATGACGATCCATTCTTACTCATTCGTATGATCCATTCTAATTTATTCGCACGAATGTATCCATTCTAATTCATTCGTACGTCTAATTCATTCGTACGGTCCATTCTAATTCATTCGCACAATCCATTCTATTTCATGCGTACGATCCATTCTTACTCATTCGTATGATCCATTATGGATACATTCGTGCGAATGAATTAGAATGGATCATACGAATGAGTAAGAATGGATTGTATGAATGAAATAGAATGGATTGTGCAAATGAATTAGAATGGATCATACGAATGAATTAGAATGGATCGTGTGAAAGAATTAGAATGGATTGTATGAATGAATTAGAATAGATCGTATGAATGAATTAGAATGGATCGTACGAATGAATTAGAATGGATCGTACGAATGAATTAGAATGGATCGTACGAATGAATTAGAATGGATACATTCGTGCGAATGAATTAGAATGGATACATTCGTGGGAAAGAATAGAATAGATCGTATGAATGAATTAGAATGGATCCTATGAATGAATTAGAATGGATCGTGCGAATGAATTAGAATGGATCATACGAATGAATTAGAATGGATCGTGCTAATGAATTAGAATTGATCGAACGAATGAATTAGCATGGATCGTGCTAATGAATTAGAATGGAACGTACGAATGAATTAGAATGGATCGTGTGAAAGAATTAGAATGGATTGTATGAATGAATTAGAATGAATTCGTACGATCCATTCGAATTCATTCGCACAATCCATTCTAATTCATTCATACGATCCATTCTAATTCATTCATACAATCCATTCTAATTTTTTTACACGATCCATTCTAATTCATTCGTAGGATCCATTCTAATTCATTCGTACAATCTCTTCTATTTCATTCGTACGATCCATTCTTACACATTCGTATGATCCATTCTAATTCATTCGGACGAATGTATCCATTCTAATTTATTCGTACGATCCATTCTAATTCATTCGTACGATCCATTCTTACTCATTCGTATGATCCATTCTAATTCATTCGTACGATCCATTCTAATTCATTCGTACGATCGATTCTAATTCATTCGCACTATCCATTCTAATTCATTCGTACGATCCATTCTAATTCATTCGTATGATCCATTCTAATTTATTCGTTCAAGTATATCCATTCTAATTCATTCGTACGATCCATTCTAATTCATTCACACGATCCATTCTAATTTATTTGCACGAATGTATCCATTATAATTCATTTGCATGATCCATTCTAATTCATTCCTATGATCTATTCTAATTCATTCGTACGATCCATTCTAATTCATTCTAAGTCATTCGTACGATCCATTCTACGATCCATTCTAATTCATTCGTATATTCCATTCTAATTCAATAGGTCCCCTAGCTTCGTGGACATTGGCTCCGACTCTGAGTCTTTCAGCTTGTAGTCGAAGGCCATAGGGGCTAGGGCGGACCCTCCGATCCCGCCAGCAGTCGGAGCTCGCCCGGGAGAGGCGCCAGCCCCCACTCCTTCTCCCAACGTGCCGCCTCCTACCGACGCTCCGGGGGGTCCTAGCGCGGGCTCCTCTGCGGAGGAGGGGAGGGCGCCCTACTACATGCGGCAGCTGCTGGGTCGCAACGTCTTCGCCCGAGCCCCCTTCGCTTCCATAAGCGAACGCCTGGCCGAGGTACCTCTTGCCCTCTCTGCCCTTACGCCAAAAATGTTAATTCTCGCTAACTTTTTCATCTTCCTTATGCAGGCGGAGAAACAGAGCCAGGCGCTGGCCGCGGAGGTCGCTGGGGCTGGGAAGGCGCTGACCGCCTTGTTCGATGATTCCCTTCGGGGGTCTGAGCGCAAGGTGGACGAGCACATCCATGAGCTCCAGCGGGCTTCACACGCCGTGGCTCTGAAAGAGGCGGAGGTGCTTCGGCAGAGGGTCGCGACCCTGGTGTCGGGCATGGCCGAGCTGGAGGCGTCCCAGCTCAAGTCCTCCGACGACCTCAAAAAGGCCGTGGCGGAGCGGGACGAGGCCGTCACTGCCAGAGAGGCCGCAAGGATGGAGTTGTACGAATGAATTAGAATGGATCGTACGAATGAATTAGAATGGATCGTGTGAAAGAATTAGAATGCATTGTATAAATGAATTAGAATGGATCGTATGAATGATTAGAATGGATTGTGCGAATGAATTCGAATGGATCGCATGATCCATTCGAATAGAATGGATCGTATGAATGAATTAGAATGGATCGGGCGAATGAATTAGAATGGATTGTAGGAATGAATTAGAATGGATCGTATGAATGAATTAGAATGGATCGTAAGAATGAATTAGAATGGATCGTGCGAATGAATTAGAATGGATCGTACGAATGAATTAGAATGGATCGTACGAATGAATTAGAATGGATCATATGAATGAATTAGAATGGATCGTATGAATAAAATAGAATGGATTGTACGAATGAATTAGAATGGATACATTCATGCGAATGAATTAGAATGGATCGGACGATTGAATTAGAATGGATCGTACGATTCATTCTAATTCATTCGTACGATCCATTCTAATACATTCGTACGATTCATGCTAATTCATTCGCACGATCCATAATAATTCATTCGTACGATCCATTCTTATTCATTCATACGATCCATTCTAATTCATTCTCACAATCCATTCTAATTCATTTGTACAATCCATTCTAATTCATTCGTATGATCCATTCTAACTCATTCGGTGGATCCATTCTAATTCATTCGTACGATCCATTCTAATTCATTCCCACGATCCATTCTAATTTATTCATACGATCCATTCTAATTCATTCCTACGATCTATTCTAATTCATTCGCACGAATGTAACCATTCTAATTCATTCATACGATTCATTCTAATTCATTCGTATGAGCTATTCTAATTCATTCGTACGATCCATTCTAATTCATTCGTACGATCCATTGTAATTCATTCATACAATCCATTTAGATTCATTCGCACAAATGTATCCATTCAAATTCATTCGTACGATCCAGTCTAATTCATTCGTACGATCCATTCTAATTCCTTCGTACGATCCATTCTAATTCATTCGTACGATCTATTCTAATTCATTCGTACGATCCATTCTAATTCCTGCGTACGATCCATTCTAATTCATTCGTACGATCCATTCTAATTCATTCGTACAATCTATTCTAATTCATTCATACGAATGGATACATTCGTGTGAATGAATTAGAATGGATCGTACGAATGGGTAAGAATGGATCGTACGAATAAAATAGAATGGATTGCACGAATGAATTAGAATGGATTATACGAATGAATTAGAATGGAACGTGTGAAAGAATTAGAATGGATTGTATGAATGAATTAGAATGGATCGTACGAATGAATTAGAATGGATCGTACGAAGGAATTAGAATGGATCGTACGAATGAATTAGAATGGATCGTACGAATGAATTAGAATAGAGCGTACGAATGAATTAGAATGGATCGTACGAATGAATTAGAATGGATATATTCGTGCAAATGAACTAGAATGGATCGTATAAATGTATTAGAATGGATCGTATGAGTGAATTAGAATGGATCGTACGAATGAATTAGAATGGATCATATGAATGAATTAGAATGGATACATTCGTGTGCATGAATTAGAATGGATCGTATGAATGAATTAGAATAGATTTTGTGAATGAATTAGAACTGATCGTACGAATGAATTAGAATGGATACATTCGTGCGAATGAATTAGAATCGATTGTACGAATGAATTAGAATGGATCGTACGAATGAACTAGAATGGATACATTCGTGCGAATGAATTAGAATGAATCGTACGAATGAATTAGAATGGATCGTACGAATGAATTAGAATGAATCTTACGAATGAATTAGAATGGATCGTACGAATGAATTAGAATGGATCGTACAAATGAATTAGAATGGATACATTCGTGCGAATGAATAAGAATGGATCGGATGAATGAATTAGAATGGATCGTACGAATGAATTAGAATGGATCGTACGAATAAATTAGAATGGATACATTTGTCGAATGAATTAGAATGGATCATACGAATGAGTAAGAATGGATCGTACGAATGAAATAGAATAGATTGTACGAATGAATTAGAATGGATCCTACGAATGAATTAGAATGGATCGTGTGAAAGAATTAGAATGGATTGTATGAATGAATTAGAATGGATCGTATGAATGAATTAGAATGGATCGTGCGAATGAATTCGAATGGATCGTACGAATTCATTCTAATTCATTCATACAATCCGTTCTAATTCTTTCACACGATCCATTTTAATTCATTCGTACGTTCCATTCTAATTCATTAGCACGATCCATGCTAATTCATATGTTCGATCAATTCTAATTCATTAGCACGATCCATTCTAATTCATTTGTACGATCCATTCTAATTCATTCGCACAATCCATTCTAATTCATTCATAGGATCCATTCTAATTCATTCATACAATCTATTCTAATTCATTCGCACGAATGTATCCATTCTAATTCATTCGTACTATCAGTTCTAATTCATTCACAAAATATATTCTAATTCATTCATACGATCCATTCTAATTAATTCACACGAATGTATCCATTCTAATTCATTCATACGATCCATTCTAATTCATTCGTACGATCCATTCTAATTCACTCATACGATCCATTCTAATACATTCATACCATCCATTTTAATTCATTTGCAGGAATATATCCATTCTAATTCATTCGTACGATCCATTCTAATTCCTTCGTACGATCCATTCTAATTCATTTGTACGATCTATTCTATTTCATTTGTACGATCCATTCTTACTCATCGTACGATCCATTCTAATTCATTCGTCCGATCCATTCTAATTCATTCGCACGAATGTATCCATTTTAATTCATTCGTTCGATCAATTTTAATTCATTAGCACGATCCATTCTAATTCATTCGTACGATCCATTCTAATTCATTCACACGATCCATTCTAATTCATTCATAGGATCCATTCTCATTCATTCATACGATCTTTCGCACGAATGTATCCATTCTAATTCATTCGCACGAATGTATCCATTCTAATTCATTCGCACGAATGTATCCATTCTAATTCATTCGTACGATCCATTCTAATTCATTCGTACGATCCATTCTAATTCATTCGTACGATCCATTCTAATTCATTCATACGATCTATTCTAATTCATTCATACAATCCATTCTAATTCTTTCACACGATCCATTCTAATTCATTCGTTCGATCAATTCTAATTCATTAGCACGATCCATTCTAATTCATTCGTACGATCCATTCTAATTCATTCGTACCATTCAATTCTAATTCATTCGTACGATCCATTCTAATTCATTCGTATGATCCATTCTAATTAATTCGTATGATCCATTCTAATTCATTCGTATGATCCATTCTAATTCATTCATACAATCCATTCTAATTCATTCGCACGATCCATTCTAATTCACTCATACGATCCATTCTAATACATTCATACGATCCGTTCTAATTCATTTGCACGAATATATCCATTCTAATTCATTCGTACGATCCATTCTAATTCCTTCATACGATCCATTCTAATTCATTCGTACGATCCATTCTAATTTATTCATACGATCCATTCTAATTCATTCGTACGATCCATTCTAATTCATACGCACAAATGTATCCATTCTAATTCATTCGTACGATCCATTCTAATTCATTCGTACGATCCATTCTAATTCATTCGTAAGATCCATTCTAATTCATTCGTACGATCCATTTTAATTCATTCGTACGATCTATTCTAATTCATTCGCACGAATGTATCCATTCTAGTTCATTCGTACGATCCATTCTAATTCATTTGTACGATCCATTCTAATTCATTCGCATGATCCATTCTAATTCATTCATACGATCCATTCTAATTCATTCGTACGATCCATTCTAATTCATTCGCACAAATGTATCCATTCTAATTCATTCGTACGATCCATTCTAATTCATTCGCACGATCTATTCTAATTCATTCGTACGATCCATTCTAATTCATTCGCACGATCTGTTCTTATTCATTCGCACAATCCATTCTAATTCATTCGCACAAATGTATCAATTCTAATTCATTCGTACGATCCATTCTAATTCATTCGTACGATCCATTCTAATTCATTCGTATGATCCTTTCTAATTAATTCGTCTGATCCATTCTAATTCACTCATATGATCCATTCTAATACATTCATACGATCCATTCTAATTCATTTGCACGAATATATCCATTCTAATTCATTCGTATGATCCATTCTAATTCATTCATACGATCTATTATAATTCATTCATACAATCCATTCTAATTCTTTCACACGATCCATTCTAATTCATTCGTATGATCCATTCTAATTCATTCGCACAATCCATTCTATTTCATTTGTACGATCCATTCTTACTCATTCGTATGATCCATTCTAATTCATTCGCACGAATGTATCCATAATGGATCATACGAATGAGTAAGAATGGATCGTACGAATGAAATAGAATGGATTATGCAAATGAATTAGAATGGACCGTACGAATGAATTAGACGTACGAATGAATTAGAGTGGATAAATTCGTGCGAATAAATTAGAATGGATCATACGAATGAGTAAGAATGGATCGTCATTCTAATTCATTCGTATGATCCATTCTAATTCATTTGTATCCATTCTATTTCATTTGCATAATCCATTCTAATTCATTCGCGCAATCAATTCTAATTCATTCGTACGATCCATTCTAATTCATTCGTACGATCCATTCTAATTCATTTGTACGATCCATTCTAATTCATTCGCACGATCCAGTCTAATGGATTCGCATGATCCATTCTAATTCATTCGCACGAATGTATCCATTCTAATTCATTCGTACAATCCATTCTAATTAATTAATATGATCCATTCTAATTCATTCGTACGATCCATTCTAATTCATATGCACAACGGTATCCATTCTAATCCATTCATAGGATCCATTCCAATCCATTCATACGATCCATTCTAATTCATTCGTACGATCCATTCTAATTCATTCGCTCGAATGTATCCATTCTAATCCATTCGTACGATCCATTCTAATCCATTCGTATGATCCATTCTAATTCATTCGCATGAATGTAACCATTCTAATTCATTCATTTGATCCATTCTAATTCATTCATACGATCCATTCTAATTCATTCGTCCGATCCATTCTAATTCATTCGCACGAATGTATCTATTCTAATTCATTCGTACGATCCATTCTAATTCATTCGTACGATCCATTCTAATTCATTCGTAAGATCCATTCTAATTCATTCGTACGATCCATTCTAATTCATTCGCACGAATGTATCCATTCTAGTTCATTCGTACGATTCATTCTAATTCATTCGTAAGATCCATTCTAATTCATTCGTACGATCCATTCTAATTCATTCGTACGATCCATTCTAATTCATTCGTAAGATCCATTCCAATTCATTCATACGATCCATTCTAATTCATTCGTACGATCCATTCTAATTCATTCGCACGAATGTATCCATTCTAGTTCATTCGTACGATCCATTCAAATTCATTCGTACGATCCATTCTAATTCATTCGCACGATCCATTCTAATTCATTCGTACGATCCATTCTAATTCATTCATACGATCCATTCTAATTCATTCGTACGATCCATTCTAATTCATTCGCACAAATGTATCCATTAAAATTCATTCGTACGATCCATTCTAATTCATTCGCACGATCCATTCTAATTCATTCGTACGATCCATTCTAATTTTTTCACACGATCCATTATAATACATTCATACGATCCATTCTAATTCATTCGCACAAATGTATCCATTCTAATTCATTCGTACGAACCATTCTAATTCATTCGCACGATCCATTCTAATTCATTCGTACGATCCATTCTAATTCTTTCACACGATCCATTCTAATTCATTCGTACGATCCATTCTAATTCATTTGCACGATCCATTCTAATTCATTTGTACGATCCATTCTAATTCATTCATACGATCCATTCTAATTCATTCGTACGATCCATTCCAATTCATTCGCACAAATGTATCCATTCTAATTCATTCGTACGATCCATTCTAATTCATTCGCACGATCCATTCTAATTCATTCATACAATCCATTCTAATTCTTTCACACGATCTATTCTATTTTATTCGTACGATCCATTCTTACTCATTCGTATGATCCATTCTTCTTCATTCGGACGAATGTATCCATTCGAATTTATTCGTACGATCCATTCTAATTCATTCGTACGATCCATTCTAATTCATTAATATGATCCATTCTAATTCATTCGTACGATCCATTCGAATTCATTCGTAGGATCCATTCTAATTCATTCGTACAATCTATTCTATTTCATTCGTACGATCCATTCTTACTCATTCGTATGATCCATTCTAATTCATTCGGACGAATGTATCCATTCTAATTTATTCATACGATCCATTCTAATTCATTCGTACGATCCATTCTAATTCACTCGTACGATCCATTCTAATTCATTCGTACGATCCATTCTAATTCATTCGTATGATCCCTTCTAATTCATTCATACGATCTATTCTAATTCATTCATACAATCCATTCTAATTCTTTCACACGATCCATTCTAATTCATTCGTACGATCCATTCTAATTCATTCGCACAATCCATTCTATTTCATTCGTACGATCCATTCTTACTCATTCGTATGATCCATTCTAATTCATTCGCACGAATGTATCCATAATGGATCATACGAATGAGTAAGAATGGATCGTACGAATGAAATAGAATGGATTGTGCGAATGAATTAGAATGGACCGTACGAATGAATTAGACGTACGAATGAATTAGAATGGATACATTCGTGCGATTAAATTAGAATGGATCATCATTCTAATTCATTCGTATGATCCATTCTAATTCATTTGTATCCATTCTATTTCATTCGCACGATCCATTCTAATTCATTCGCGCAATCTATTCTAATTCATTCGTACGATCCATTCTAATTCATTCGTACGATCCATTCTAATTCATTCTTTCAATCCATTCTAATTTATTCGCACGAATGTATCCATTCTAATTCATTCGTACGATCCATTCTAATTCATTCGTACGATCCATTCTAATTCATTCGTACGATCCATTCTAATTCATTCGTAAGATCCATTCCAATTCATTCATACGATCCATTCTAATTCATTCGTACGATCCATTCTAATTCATTCGCACGAATGTATCCATTCTAGTTCATTCGTACGATCCATTCAAATTCATTCGTACGATCCATTCTAATTCATTCGCACGATCCATTCTAATTCATTCGTACGATCCATTGTAATTCATTCATACGATCCATTCTAATTCATTCGTACGATCCATTATAATTCATTCGCACAAATGTATCCATTCTAATTCATTCGTACGATCCATTCTAATTCATTCGCACGATCCATTCTAATTCATTCGTACGATCCATTCTAATTCTTTCACACGATCAATTCTAATTCATTCGTACGATCCATTCTAATTCATTCGCACGATCCATTCTAATTCATTCGTACGATCCATTCTAATTCATTCATACGATCCATTCTAATTCATTCGCACAAATGTATCCATTCTAATTCATTCGTACGATCCATTCTAATTCATTCGCACGATCCATTCTAATTCATTCATACAATCCATTCTAATTCTTTCACACGATCTATTCTAATTCATTTGTAGGATCCATTCTAATTCATTCGTACAATCTATTCTATTTCATTCGTACGATCCATTCTTACTCATTCGTATAATCCATTCTACTTCATTCGGACGAATGTATCCATTCTAATTTATTCGTACGATCCATTCTAATTCATTCGTACGATCCATTCTAATTCATTCATATGATCCATTCTAATTCATTCGTATGATCTATTCTTATTCATTCGCACGATCCAGTCTAATTGATTCGCACGATCCATTCTAATTCATTCGCACGAATGTATCCATTCTAATTCATTCGTACGATCCATTCTAATTCATTAATATGATCCATTCTAATTCATTCGTACGATCCATTCGAATTCATTCGTAGGATTCATTCTAATTCATTCGTACAATCTATTCTATTTCATTCGTACGATCCATTCTTGCTCATTCGTATGATCCATTCTAATTCATTCGGACGAATGTATCCATTCTAATTTATTTGTACGATCCATTCTAATTCATTCGTACGATCCATTCTAATTCATTCGTACGATCCATTCTAATTCATTCATACGATCTATTCTAATTCATTCATACAATCCATTCTAATTCTTTCACATGATCCATTCTAATTCATTCGTACGATCCATTATAACTCATTCGTACGATCCATTCTAATTCATTCGTACAATCCATTCTAATTCTTTCACACGATCCATTCTAATTCATTCGTAGGATCCATTCTAATTCATTCGTAGAATGAGTAAGAATGGATCGTACGAATGAAATAGAATGGATTGTACGAATGATTTAGAATGGATACATTCGTGCGAATGAATTAGGATGGATTGTGCGAATGAATTAGAATGGATCGTACGAATGAATTAGAATGGATCAAGTGAAAGAATTAGAATGGATTGTATGAATGAATTAGAATAGATTGTATGAATGAATTAGAATGGATCGTACGAACGAATTAGAATGAATCGTACGAATGAATTAGAATGGATCGTACGAATGAATTAGAATAGATCGTACGAATGAATTAGAATGGATCATACGAATGAATTAGAATGGATCGTGTGAAAGAATTAGAATGGATCATACGTATGAATTAGAATGGATCGTGCGAATGAATTAGAATGGATCGTAGGAATGAATTAGAATGGATCGTACCAATGAGTAAGAATGGATCGTACGAATGAAATAGAATGGATTGTGCAAATGAATTAGAATGGATCGTACGAATGAATTAGAATGGATCGTGTGAAAGAATTAGAATGGATTGTATGAATGAATTAGAATAGATCGTATGAATGAATTAGAATGGATCGTACGAATGAATTAGAATGGATCGTGCGAATGAATTAGAATGGATCGTACGAATGAATTAGAATGGATACATTCGTGCGAATGATTTAGAATGGATCGGACGAATGAATTAGAATGGATCAAATGAATGAATTAGAATGGATCGTACGAATGAATTAGAATGCTTCGTACGAAAGAATTAGAATGGATATATTCGTGCGAATGAATTAGAATGGATCGTATGAATGAATTAGAATGGATCGCATGAGTGAATTAGAACGGATAGTACGAATGAAGTAGAATGGATCGTATGAATGAATTAGAATGGATACATTCGTGCGAATGAATTAGAATGGATCGTATGAATGAATTAGAATAGATTGTGCGAATGAATTAGAATGGATCGTACGAATGAATTAGAATGGATACATTCGTGCGAATAAATTAGAATAGATTGTATGAATGAATTAGAATGGATCGTACGAATGAATTAGAATGGATCGTACGAATGAATTAGAATAGATTGCGCGAATGAATTAGAATGGATCGTGCGAATAAAATAGAATGGATACAAATGAATTAGAATGGATCATACGAATGAATTAGAATGACGATCCATTCTTACTCATTCGTATGATCCATTCTAATTTATTCGCACGAATGTATCCATTCTAATTCATTCGTACGTCTAATTCATTCGTACGGTCTATTCTAATTCATTCGCACAATCCATTCTATTTCATTCGTACGATCCATTCTTACTCATTCGTATGATCCATTATGGATACATTCGTGCGAATGAATTAGAATGGATCATACGAATGAGTAAGAATGGATCGTACGAATGAAATTGAATGGATTGTGCGAATGAATTAGAATGGATCGTATGAATGAATTAGAATGGATCGTGTGAAAGAATTAGAATGGATTGTATGAATGAATTAGAATAGATCGTATGAATGAATTAGAATGGATCGTACGAATGAATTAGAATGGATCGTACGAATGAATTAGAATGGATCGAACGAATGAATTAGAATGGATACATTCGTGCGAATGAATTAGAATGGATACATTCGTGCGAAAGAATTAGAATAGATCGTATGAATGAATTAGAATGGATCCTATGAATGAATTAGAATGGATCGTGCGAATGAATTAGAATGGATCGTACGAATGAATTAGAATGGATCGTGCTAATGAATTAGAATTGATCGAACAAATGAATTAGCATGGATCGTGCTAATGAATTAGAATGGAACGTACGAATGAATTAGAATGGATCGTGTGAAAGAATTAGAATGGATTGTAAGAATGAATTAGAATGAATTCGTACGATTCATTCGAATTCATTCGCACGATCCATTCTAATTCATTCATACGATCCGTTCTAATTCATTCATACAATCCATTCTAATTCTTTCACACGATCCATTCTAATTCATTCGTAGGATCCATTCTAATTCATTCGTACAATCTATTCTATTTCATTCGTACGATCCATTCTTACTCATTCGTATGATCCATTCTAATTCATTCGGACGAATGTATCCATTCTAATTTATTCGTACGATCCATTCTAATTCATTCGTACGATCCATTCTAATTCATTCGTACGATCCATTCTTACTCATTCGTATGATCCATTCTAATTCATTCGTACGATCCATTCTAATTCATTCGTACGATCGATTCTAATTCATTCGCACTATCCATTCTAATTCATTCGTACAATCCATTCTAATTCATTCGTATGATCCATTCTAATTTATTCGTTCAAATATATCCATTCTAATTCATTCGTACGATCCATTCTAATTCATTCGCACGATCCATTCTAATTCATTCGCACGAATGTATCCATTCTAATTCATTCCTATGATCTATTCTAATTCATTTGTACGATCCATTCTTATTCATTCTAATTCATTCGTACGATCCATTCTAATTCATTCTTATATTCCATTCTAATTCATTAGCACGATCCATGCTAATGAATTAGAATGGATCGTACGATCCAATCTAATTCATTCATACGATCCATTCTTACTTATTTGTATGATCCATTCTTATTCAATCGTACGATCCATTCTAATTCATTCGTACGATCCATTCTAATTCCTTCGTACGATCCATTCTAATTCATTCGTATGATCCATTCTAATTCATTCGTACGATCCATTCTAATTCCTTCGTACGATCCATTCTAATTCATTCGTACAATCTATTCTAATTCATTCGTACGAATGGATACATTCGTGTGAATGAATTAGAATGGATCGTACGAATGAGTAAGAATGGATCGTACGAATGAAATAGAATGGATTGCACGAATGAATTAGAATTCATCGTACGAATGAATTAGAATGGATCGTGCGAATGAATTAGAATGGATCGTACGAATGAATTAGAATGGATCGTACGAATGAACTAGAATGGATACATTCATGCGAATGAATTAGAATGGATCGTACGAATGAATTAGAATGGATTGTACGAATGAATTAGAATGGTTCTTACGAATGAATTAGAATGGATCGTACGAATGAATTAGAATGGATCGTACGAATGAATTAGAATGGATACATTTGTGCGAATGAATTAGAATGGATCGGACGAATGAATTAGAATGGATCGTACGAATGAATTAGAATGGATCGTACGAATGGATTAGAATGGATCATACGATTGAATTAGAATGGATCGTGCGAATGAATTAGAATGGATCGAACGAATGAATTAGAATGGATCGTACGAATGAGTAAGAATGGATCGTACAAATGAATTAGAATGGATTAGAATGGATCGTACGAATGAAATAGAATAGATTGTACGAATGAATTAGAATGGATTCGTACGAATGAATTAGAATGGATACATTCGTGCGAATGAATTAGAATGGATCGTACCAATGAGTAAGAATGGATCGTACGAATGAATTAGAATGGATCGTACGAAGGAATTAGAATGGATCGTACGAATGAATTAGAATGGATCGTACGATTGAATTAGAATGGCTCATACGAATGAGTAAGATTGGATCGTATGAATGAATTAGATTGGATCGTACGATCCATTCTAATTCATTAGCATGGATCGTGCTAATGAATTAGAATGGAATATACGAATGAATTAGAATGGTTCGTAGAATGGATCGTACGAATGAATTTGAATGGATACATTTGTGCGAATGAATCTAAATGGATTATATGAATGAATTAGAATGGATCGTACGAATGAATTAGAATGGATCATACGAATTAATTAGAATGGATCGTACGAATGAATTAGAATGGTTACATTCGTGCGAATGAATTAGAATGGATCGTACGAATGAATTAGAATGGATATATTCATGCAAATGAATTAGAATGGATCGTACGAATGAATTAGAATGGATCATACGAATTAATTAGAATGGATCTTACGAATGAATTAGAATGGATCGTACGAATGAATTAGAATGGATCGTACGAATGAATTAGAATGGATCGTGCGAATGAATTAGAATGGATCGTATGAATGAATTAGAATAGATCGTACGAATGAATTAGAATGGATCGTACGAATGGATTAGAATGGATACATTCGAGCGAATGAATTAGAATGGATCGTACGAATGAAGTAGAAAGGATCATACGAATGAGTAAGAATGGATCGTACGAATGAATTAGAATGAATCGTACGAATGAATTAGAATGGATCATACAAATAAATTAGAATGGATACATTCGTCCGAATAAATTAGAATGGATCATACGAATGAGTAAGAATGGATTGTACGAATGAAATAGAATAGATCGTACGAATGAATTACAATGGAATATACGAATGAATTAGAATGGATCATACGAATGAATTAGAATGGATCGTATGAATGAATTAGAATAGATCGTACGAATGAATTAGAATGGATCGTGTGAATAAATTCGAATGGATCGTACGATCCATTCTAATTCATTCATACAATCCATTCTAATTCATTCGCATGAATGTATCCATTCTAATCCATTCGTACGATCCATTCTAATTCATTCGCACAAATGTATCCATTCTAATTCATTCGTATGATCCATTCTAATTCATTCGTACGATATCTAATTCATTCGTACGATCCATTCTAAATCATTCGTATGATCCATTCTAATTAATTCGTATGATCCATTCTAATTCATTCGTACGATCCATTCTAATTCATTCGTACAATCCTTTCTAATTTATTCGTACGATCCATTCTAATTTATTCGTATGATCCATTCTAATTCATTCGTACGATCCATTGTAATTCATTCGCATAATCCATTCTAATTCATTCGTACGATCCATTCTAATTCATTCGCATAATCCATTCTATTTCATTCGTACGATCCATTCTTACTCATTGGTACGATCCATTCTAATTCATTCGCACGAATGTATCCATTCTAATTCATTCATACGAATCCATTCTAATTCATTCGTACAATCCATTCTATTTCATTCGTACGATCCATTCTTACTCATTCGTATGATCCATTCTAATTCATTCGCACGAATGTATCCATTCTAAATCATTCGTACGATCCATTCTAATTCATTCGTACGATCCATTCTAAATCATTCGTACAATCCATTCTATTTCATTCATACGATAAATTCTAATCCATTCTAATTCATTCTATTTCATTCGTACGATCCGTTCTAATTCACTCATACGATCCATTCTAATTCATTCATACGATCCATTCTAATTCATTTGCACGAATATATCCATTATAATTCATTCGTACGATCAATTCTAATTCATTCGCACGAATGTATCCATTCTAATTCATTCGTACGATCTATTCTAATTCATTCGTACGATCCATTCTAATTCATTCATACAATCCATTCTAATTCTTTCACACGATCCATTCTAATTCATTCGTAGGATCCATTCTAATTCATTCGTACAATCTATTCTATTTCATTCGTACGATCCATTCTTACTCATTCGTATGATCCATTCTAATTCATTCGCACGAATGTATCCATTCTAATTCATTCCTACGAATCCATTCTAATTCATTCGTACAATCCATTCTATTTCATTCGTACGATCCATTCTTACTCATTCGTACGATCCATTCTAATTCATTCGCACGATCCATTCTAATTCATTCGCACGATCCATTCTTACTCATTCGTATGATCCATTCTAATTTATTCGCACGAATGTATCCATTCTAATTCATTCGTACGTCTAATTCATTCGTACGGTCCATTCTAATTCATTCACACAATCCATTCTATTTCATTCGTACGATCCATTCTTACTCATTCGTATGATCCATTATGGATACATTCGTGCGAATGAATTAGAATAGATCATATGAATGAGTAAGAATGGATCGTACGAATGAAATATAATGGATTGTGCGAATGAATTAGAATGGATCGTACGAATGAATTAGAATGGATCGTGTGAAAGAATTAGAATGGATTGTATGAATGAATTAGAATAGATCGTATGAATGAATTAGAATGGATCGTACGAATGAATTAGAATGGATACATTCGTGCGAATGAATTAGAATTGATCGTACAAATGAATTATAATGGATATATTCGTGCAAATGAATTAGAATGGATCGTATGAATGAATTAGAATGGATACATTCGCGAATGAATTAGAATGGATCGTACGAATGAATTAGAATGGATCGTACGAATGAATTAGAATGGATCTTACGAATGAATTAGAATGGATCGTACGAATGAATTAGAATGGATCGTACGAATGAATTAGAATGGATACATTCGTGCGAATGAATTAGAATGGATCGGACGAATGAATTAGAATGGATCATACGAATGAATTAGAACGGATCATACGAATGAATTAGAATGGATCGTACGAATAAATTAGAATGGATACATTCGTCCGAATAAATTAGAATGGATCATACGAATGAGTAAGAATGGATCGTACGAATGAAATAGAATAGATTGTACGAATGAATTAGAATGGATCCTACGAATGAATTAGAATGGATCGTGTGAAAGAATTCAAATGGATCGTACGAATTCATTCTAATTCATTCATACAATCCATTTTAATTCTTTCACACGATCCATTCGAATTCATTCGTACGTTCCATTCTAATTCATTAGCACGATCCATGCTAATTCGTTCGTTCGATCAATTCTAATTCATTAGCACGATCCATTCTAATTCATTCGTATGATCCATTATAATTCATTTGCACGATCCATTCTAATTCATTCATAGGATCCATTCTAATTCATTCATACGATCTATTCTAATTCTTTCGCACGAATGTATCCATTCTAATTCATTCGCACGAATGTTTCCATTCTAATTTGTTCGTACGATCCATTCTAATTCATTCGCACAAATGTATCCATTCTAATTCATTCGTACGATCTATTCTAATTTATTCGCACGATCCATTCTCATTCATTCGTACGATCCATTCTAATTCATTCATACGATCCATTCTAATTCATTCGCACGAATGTATCCATTATAATTCATTTATGCGATCCATTCTACTTCATTCGTACTATCCATTCTAATTCACTCATACGATCCATTCTAATTCATTTATACGATCCATTCTAATTCATTTGCACGAATATATCCATTCTAATTCATTCGTATGATCCATTCTAATTCCTTCGTACGATCCATTCTGATTCCTTCGTACGATCCATTCTAATTCCTTCGTACGATCTATTCTATTTCATTCGTATGATCCATTCTAATTCCTTCGTACGATCCATTCTAATTCCTTCGTATCCATTCTAATTCACTCATACGATCCATTCTAATTCATTCGTACGATCCATTCTAATTCATTCGCACGAATGTATCCATTCTAATCCATTCGTACGATCCATTCTAATCCATTAGTACGATATATTCTAATTCATTCGCATGAATGTAACCATTCTAATTCATTCATTTGATCCATTCTAATTCATTCGTACGATCCATTCTAATTCATTCGTACAATCCATTCTAATTCTTTCACACGATCCACTCTAATTCATTCGTACGATCCATTCTAATTCATTCATACAATCCATTCTAATTCATTCGTACGACCCATTCTAATTCATCCATACGATCGATTCTAATACATTCATACGATCCATTCTAATTCATTTCCACGAATATATCCATTATAATTCATTCGTACGATCCATTCTAATTCCTTCGTACAATCCATTCTAATTCATTCGTACGATCTATTCTAATTCATTCGTATGATCCATTCTAATTCATTCGTACGTCCAAATGAATTAGAATGGATCGTATGAATGTATTAGAATGGATCGTATGAGTGAATTAGAATGGATCGTACGAATGAATTAGAATGGATTGTATGAATGAATTAGAATGGATCGTACGAATGAATTAGAATGGATCATACGAATTAATTAGAATGGATCATACGAATGAATTAGAATGGATTGTACGAATGAATTAGAATGGATCATACGAATGAATTATAATGGATACATTCGTACGATCCATTCTAATTCATTCGCACAATCCATTCTGTTTCATTCGTTGGATCCATTCTTACTCATTGGTACGATCCATTCTAATTCATTCGCACGAATGTATCCATTCTAATTCATTCGTACGAATCCATTCTAATTCATTCGTACGAATCCATTCTAATTCATTCGTACAATCTATTCTATTTCATTCGTACGATCCATTCTTACTCATTCGTATGATCCATTCTAATTCATTCGGACGAATGTATCCATTCTAATTTATTCGTACGATCCATTCTAATTCATTCGTACGATCCATTCTAATTCATTCGTACGATCCATTCTATTTCATTCGTACGATCCATTCTTACTCATTCGTATGATCCATTCTAATTCATTCGCACGAATGTATACGAATGAAATAGAATGGATTGCACGAATGAATTAGAATGGATCGTACGAATGAATTAGAATGGATCGTGTGAAAGAATTAGAATGGATTGTATGAATGAATTAGAATGGATCGTACGAAGGAATTAGAATGGATCGTACGAATGAATTAGAATGGATCGTACGAATGAATTAGAATAGATCGTACGAATGAATTAGAATGGATCGTACGAATGAATTAGAATGGATCGTGTGAAAGAATTAGAATGGATCGTACGAATGAATTAGAATGGATCGTGCGAATGAATTAGAATGGATCGTACGAATGAATTAGAATGGATCGTGCTAATGAATTAGAATTGATTGAATGAATGGATTAGCATGGATCGTGCATTCGTACGATCCATTCTAATTCATTCGTAAGATCCATTCTAATTCATTCGTACGATCCATTCTAATTCATTCATACGATCCATTCTAATTCATTCGCACGAATGTATCCATTCTAGTTCATTCGTACGATCCATTCTAATTCATTCGTACGATCCATTCTAATTCATTCATGCGATCTATCCTAATTCATTCATACAATCCATTCTAATTCTTTCACACGATCCATTCTAATTCATTCGTACCATCCATTCTAATTCATTCGCACAATCCATTCTATTTCATTCGTACGATCCATTCTTACTCATTCGTATGATCCATTCTAATTCATTCGCACGAATGTATCCATAATGGATCATACGAATAAGTAAGAATGGATCGTACGAATGAAATAGAATGGATTGTGCGAATGAATTAGAATGGACCGTACGAATAAATTAGAATGGATACATTCGTGCGACTAAATTAGAATGGATCGGACGAATGAATTAGAATGGATCGTACGAATGAATTAGAATGGATCGTACGAATGAATTAGAATGGATCGTATGAATAAATTAGAATGGATACATTCGTCCGAATGAATTAGAATGGATCATACAAATGAGTAAGAATGGATCGTACGAATGAAATAGAATAGATTGTACGAATGAATTAGAATGGATCCTACGAATGAATTAGAATCGATCGTGTGAAAGAATTAGAATGGATTGTATGAATGAATTAGAATGAATTCGTACCATCCATTCGAATTCATTCGCACGATCCATTCTAATTCATTCATACGATCCATTCTAATTCATTCATACAATCCATTCTAATTCTTTCACACGATCCATTCTAATTCATTCGTAGGATCCATTCGAATTCATTCGTACAATCTATTCTATTTCATTCGTACGATCCATTCTTACTCATTCGTATGATCCATTCTATTTCATTCGGACGAATGTATCCATTCTAATTTATTCGTACGATCCATTCTAATTCATTCGTACGATCCATTCTAATTCATTCGTACGATCCATTCTAATTCATTCGTCCGATCCATTCTAATTCATTCGCACGAATGTATCCATTCTAATTCATTCGTACGATCCATTCTAATTCATTCGTACGATCCATTCTAATTCATTCGTAAGATCCATTCTAATTCTTTCGTACGATCCATTCTAATTCATTCGTACGATCTATTCTAATTCATTCGCACGAATGTATCCATTCTAGTTCATTCCTACGATCCATTCTAATTCATTCGTACGATCCATTCTAATTCATTCGCACGCTCCATTCCAATTCATTCGTACGATCAATTCTAATTCATTCGCACGAATGTATCCATTCTAATTCATTCGTACGATCCTGAATTAGAATGGATCGTACGAATGAATTAGAATGGATCATATTAATGAATTAAAATGGATCGTACGAATGAATTAGAATGGATACATTCGTGCGAATGAATTAGAATGGATCGTACGAATGAATTAGAATGGATCGTACGAATGAACTAGAATGGATACATTCGTGCGAATGAATTAGAATGGATCGTACGAATGAATTAGAATGGATCGTATGAATGAATTAGAATGGATCTTACGAATGAATTAGAATAGATCGTACGAATGAATTAGAATGGAACGTACGAATGAAATAGAATGGATCGTACGAATGAATTAGAATGGATCATATTAATGAATTAGAATGGATCGTACGAATGAATTAGAATGGATACATTCGTGCGAATGAATTAGAATGGATCGGACGAATGAATTAGAATGGATCGTACGAATGAATTAGAATGGATCAAATGAATGAATTAGAATGGTTACATTCATGCGAATGAATTAGAATGGATCGTACGAATGGATTAGAATGGATCGTACGAATGGATTAGAATGGATACATTCGAGCGAATGAATTAGAATGGATCATACGAATGAATTAGAATGGATCGTACGAATGGATTAGAATGGATCCTACGAATGGATTAGAATGGATACCTTTGTGCATATGAATTAGAATGGATCGTACGAATGAATTAGAATGGATCATATTAATGAATTAGAATGGATCGTACGAATGAATTAGAATGGATACATTCGTGCACGATCCATTCTAATTCATTCGCCCGAATGGATAATCGTACGAATGAATTAGAATGCATCGTACGAAAGAATTAGAATGGATATATTCGTGCGAATGAATTAGAATGGATCGTACGAATGAATTAGAAGGGATCGTACGAATGAATTTGAATGGATATATTTGTGCGAATGAATCTAAATGGATTGTATGAATGAATTACAATGGATCGTACGAATGAATTAGAATGGATCGTACGAATGAATTAGAATAGCTCATACGAATGAATTAGAATGAATCGTATGAATGAATTAGAATGGTTACATTCGTGCGAATGAATTAGAATAGATCGTACAAATGAATTTGAATGGATCGTACGAATAAATTAGAATGGATCGTGAGAATGAATTAGAATGGATCGTACGAATGAATTAGAATGGATCGTACGAATGAACTAGAATGGATACACTCATGCGAATGAATTAGAATGGATCGTACGAATGAATTAGAGTAGATCGTACGAATTAATTAGAATGGATCTTACGAATGAATTAGAATGGATCGTACGAATGAATTAGAATGGATCGTACGAATGAATTAGAATGGATACATTCGTGCGAATGAATTAGAATGGATCGGACGAATGAATTAGAATGGATCGTACGAATGAATTAGAATGGATCTTACGAATGAATTAGAATGGATCGTACGAATGAATTAGAATGGATCGTATGAATGAATTAGAATGGATACATTCGTGCGAATGAATTAAAATGGATCGGACGAATGAATTAGAATGGATCGTACGAATGAATTAGAATGGATCGTATGAATGAATTAGAATGGATCGTACGAATAAATTAGAATGGATACATTCGTCCGAATGAATTAGAATGGATCATACGAATAAGTAAGAATGGATCGTACGAATGAAATAGAATAGATTGTACGAATGAATTAGAATGGATCCTACGAATGAATTAGGATGGATCGTGTGAAAGAATTAGAATGGATTGTATGAATGAATTAGAATGGATCGTATGAATGAATTAGAATGGATCGTGTGAATGAATTCGAATGGATCGTACGAATTCATTCTAATTCATTCATACAATCCATTCTAATTCTTTCACACGATCTATTCTAATTCATTCGTAGGATCCATTCTAATTCATTCGTACAATCTATTCTATTTCATTCGTAAGATCCATTCTTTCTCATTCGTATGATCCATTCTAATTCATTCGGATGAATGTATCCATTCTAATTTTTTCGTACGATCCATTCTAATTCATTCGTACGATCTATTCTAATTCATTCGTCCGATCCATTCTAATTCATTCGCACGAATGTATCCATTCTAATTCATTCGTACGGTCCATTCTAATTGATTCGCACAATCCATTCTATTTCATTCGTACGATCCATTCTTACTCATTCGTATGATCCATTATGGATACATTCGTGCGAATGAATTAGAATGGATCATACGAATGAGTAAGAATGGATCGTACGAATGAAATAGAATGGATTGTGCGAATGAATTAGAATGGATCGTACGAATGACTTAGAATGGATCGTGTGAAAGAATTAGAATGGATTGTATGAATGAATTAGAATAGATTGTATGAATGAATTAGAATGGATCGTACGAATGAATTAGAACGGATCATACGAATGAACTAGAATGGATACATTCGTGCGAATGAATTAGAATGGATCGTACGAATGAATTAGAATGGATCGTACGAATGAATTAGAATGGATCTTACGAATGAATTAGAATGGATCGTACGAATGCACGATCCATGCTAATTCATTCGTTTGATCAATTCTAATTCATTAGCACGATCCATTCTAATTCATTCGTACGATACATTCTAATTCATTCGTACGATACATTCTAATTCATTCGCACGATCCATTCTAATTCATTCGTAGGATCCATTCTAATTCTTTCACACGATCCATTCTAATTCATTCGTACGATCCATTATAATTCATTCGTACGATCTATTCTAATTCATTCGTACGATCCATTTTAATTCCTTCGTACGATCCATTCTAATTCATTCATACAATCCATTCTAATTCTTTCACACGATCCATTCTAATTCATTCGTACGATCCATTCTAATTCATTCGTGCAATCCATTCTATTTCATTCGTATGATCCATTCTTACTCATTCGTACGATCCATTCTAATTCATTCACACGAATGTATCCTTTCGTACGAATGAATTAGAATAGATTGTACGAATGAATTAGAATAGATCGTACGAACGAATTAGAATGGATCGTATGAAGGAATTAGTATGGATCGTACGAATGAATTAGAATGGATCGTACGAATGAATTAGAATAGATCATACGAATGAATTAGAATGTGTCGTACGAAGGAATTAGAATGGATCGTACGAATGAATTAGAATGGATATATTCGTGCAAATGAATTAGAATGGATCGTATGAATGTATTAGAATGGATCGTATGAGTGAATTAGAATGGATCGTACAAATGAATTAGAATAGATTGTATGAATGAATTAGAATGGATCGTACGAATGAATTAGAATGGATCGTGTGAAAGAATTAGAATGGATTGTACGAATGAATTAGAATGGATCCTATGAATTATATAGAATGGATCGTGCGAATCAATTAGACTGGATCGTGCGAATGAATAAGAATAGATCATACGAATGAATTAGAATGGATCGTATGAATTAATTAGAATGGATACATTCGTGCAAATGAATTAGAATGGATCGTACGAATGAATTAGAATGGATCGTACGAATGAAATAGAATGGATACATTCGTGCGAATGAATTAGAATGGATCGGACGAATGAATTAGAATGGATCGTACGAATGAATTAGAATGGTTCAAATGAATGAATTAGAATGGTTACAATCATGCGAATGAATTAGAATGGATCGTACGAATGGATTAGAATGGATTGTACGAATGGATTAGAATGGATACATTCGAGCGAATGAATGAGAATGGATTGTACGAATAAATTAGAATGGATCATACGAATGGATTAGAATGGATCCTACGAATTGATTAGAATGGATACCTTTGTGCATATGAATTAGAATAGATCGTACGAATGAATTAGAATGGATCATATTAATGAATTAGAATGGATCGTACGAATGAATTAGAATGGGTACATTCGTGCACGATCCATTCTAATTCATTCGCACGAATGTATCCATTCTAATTCGTTCGTACGATCCATTCTAATTCATTAATATGATCCATTCTAATTCGTTCATACGATCCATTCTAATTCATATGCACAAAGGTATCCATTCTAATTCATTCGTATGATCCATTCTAATTCAGGATCGTACGAATGAATTAGAATGGATACATTCGTGCGAATGAATTAGAATTGATCGTACGAATGAATTAGAATGGATCGTGTTGGGGGTAGCTGAAATCTACCCTGGAGTTCGCCCCCCCCCCTCCCCCCCGTGCTCACCAAATCACCTTGACAGGGAGCGAGATCCACATTGGGCTGAAGGGGCCTAGGCCAAGGGCACTCATAGGAGCTCACCTAAGGTCGCTGGAGCTCGCCAGAGCTCGCCCAGGAGCCCGCCTGAGCTCGCCCAGGAGCTCGCCTAAGCTCTCTCAGGAGCTCGCCCAAGCTCGCTTGCAGTGGTAGCGGGAGTTAGATCGTCATGCATAACAAAGACACCGGCATCGCAAACGCCCCTGGCTCATGCAGGAGCTCGCCCTAGATCGCACAGGAGCTCGCCCAAGTTCGCCCTTGCCCGTGGATCTCATAGACCCTAGGATTCCAAGGGGTGGGGAACTCGCCCAGGAGCCCACCTAAGCTCGCTCGGGAGCTCGCCAGGCTCGCCCCGGAGCTCGCCTAAGCTCGCTCAAGAGCTCGCCAAGCTCGTTCATGAGCTCACCCAAGCTCGCCCAGGAGCTCGCTTAGCTCGCTCCGGAGCTCGCCCAAGCTCGCCCCGACCCCTGTTTATCGAAGAGGTTGCCCCCGCGAGGTCCGACTCTTGATAAATATGGACGAAAGGATGGAGCAGTGTCGGGCGAGCTTGCCTTTGCTCCCTCCCTGAGACCGCCCAGACTTGAACATTCCAGATCAGCCAGCTGGCAGCGACAAGAAAGATGCTCTCCCCCACTCAAACCGCCTGGCAGGCTTGACGACAGAATGTCAGGGCGCGAGTACCAAGGACTGTCAGACCCACGCGAGCCAGAATATGGGGGTCTAGAAGGCCCTGGAAGAATCTCCACGCGTCGGGCCACGGTAGGCCGCCGATTGCTATAAATGCTCACCCCCAGGCTCCATAGTACAGGTTCGAAATCCCTTTCCCTACCACTTTGATATACAACAGCTCGCCGTTGTGCTACCATGACTGACTAGAGCGTCGGAGGGCCTGCGCTCCTAAGGGAGCCAACCGTTCTCACGTTCTCTTTTCTTTGTCTTGCAGGCGGCCCGCACGGAACAGCGAAAAAATCCCCCAAACAGATCGTGCGAATGAATTAGAATGGATCGTACGAATGAATTAGAATGGATCGTACGAATGAACTAGAATGGATACATTCGTGCGAATGAATTAGAATGGATCGTACGAATGAATTAGAATGGATCGTACGAATGAATTAGAATGGATCGTACGAATGAATTAGAATGGATACATTCGTGCGAATGAATTAGAATGGATCGGACGAATGAATTAGAATAGATCGTACAAATGAATTAGAATGGATCAAATGAATGAATTAGAATGGTTACATTCATGCGAATGAATTAGAATGGATCGTAC
This sequence comes from Chamaelirium japonicum, assembly GCA_947650365.1. Classification (NCBI taxonomy): domain Eukaryota; kingdom Viridiplantae; phylum Streptophyta; class Magnoliopsida; order Liliales; family Melanthiaceae; genus Chamaelirium; species Chamaelirium japonicum. The sequence goes on from OX393551.1 coordinate 98,504,056, forward strand.
GAATGGATTATAATGGATCGTACGAATGGATTAGAATGGATACATTCGAGCAAAATTAGAATGGATCGTACGAATGAATTAGAATGGATACATTCGTGCGAATGAATTAGAATGGATCGTGCGAATGAATTAGAATGTATTCATTCGCACGATCCATTCTAATCCATTCGCACGATCCATTCTAATTCATTCGCACAATCCATTCTAATTCATTCGCACGAATGTATCCATTCTAATTAATTCGTACGATCCATTCTAATTCATTCGTATGATCTATTCTTATATATTCGCACGATCCAGTCTAATTGATTCGCACGATCCATTCTAATTCATTCGCACAAATGTATCCATTCTAATTCATTCGTACAATCCATTCTAATTCATTCGCACGATCCATTCTAATTCATTCATACGATCCATTCTAATTCATTCGCACGATCTGTTCTTATTCATTCGCACAATCCATTCTAATTCATTCGAATGAATGTATCCATTCTAATTAATTCGTACGATCCATTCTAATTCATTCGTATGATCTATTCTTATTCATTCGCACGATCCAGTCTAATTGATTCGCACGATCCATTCTAATTCATTCGCACGAATGTATCTATTCTAATTCATTCGTACAATCCATTCTAATTCATTAATATGATCCATTCTAAGTCATTCGTACGATCCATTCTAATTCATATGCACAAAGGTATCCATTCTAATCCATTCGTAGGATCCATTCTAATCCATTCGTACGATCCATTCTAATTCATTCGTACGATCCATTCTAATTCATTCGCTCGAATGTATCCATTCTAATCCATTCGTACGATCCATTCTAATTCATTCGCATGAATAGAACCATTCTAATTCATTCATTTGATCCATTCTAATTCATTCGTACGATCCACTCTAATTCATTCGTCCGATCCATTCTAATTCATTCGCACGAATGTATCCATTCTAATTCATTCATATGATCCATTCTAATTCATTCGTACGATCTATTCTAATTCATTCGCACGAATGTATCCATTCTAGTTCATTCGTACGATCCATTACGATCCATTCTTACTCATTGGTATGATCCATTCTAGTTCATTCGTACGAATGTATCCATTCTAATTCATTCGTACGATCCATTCTAATCCATTCGGAATTAGAATGGATCATACGAATGTATTAGAATGGATCATATGAGTGAATTAGAATGGATCGTACGAATGAATTAGAATGGATCGTATGAATGAATTAGAATGGATACGTTCGTGTGAATGAATTAGAATGGATCGTATGAATGAATTAGAATAGATTTTGTGAATGAATTAGAACTGATCGTACGAATGAATTAGAATGGATACATTCGTGCGAATGAATTAGAATGGATTGTATGAATGAATTAGAATGGATCCTATGAATGAATTAGAATGGATCCTATGAATGAATTAGAATGGATCGTGCGAATGAATTAGAATAGATCGTACGAATGAATTAGAATGGATCGTGCTAATGAACTAGAATTGATTGAACGAATGAATTAGCATGGATCGTGCTAATGAATTAGAATGGAACGTACGAATGAATTAGAATGGATCGTGTGAAAGAATTAGAATGGATTGTATGAATGAATTAGAACGAATTCGTACGATCCATTCGAATTCATTCGCACGATCCATTCTAATTCATTCATACGATCCATTCTATTTCATTCATACAATTCATTCTAATTCTTTCACACGATCCATTCTAATTCATTCGTAGGATCCATTCTAATTCATTCGTACAATCTATTCTATTTCATTCGTACGATCCATTCTTACTCATTCGTATGATCCATTCTAATTCATTCGTATGAATGTATCCATTCTAATTTATTCGTACGATCCATTCTAATTCATTCGTACGATCCATTCTAATTCCTTCGTACGATCCATTCTAATTCATTCGTCCGATCCATTCTAATTCATTCGTACGATCCATTGTAATTCATTCGTACGATCCATTCTAATTCATTCGTAAGATCCATTCTAATTCATTCGTACGATCCATTCTAATTCATTCGTACGATCCATTCTAATTCATTCGCACGAATGTATCCATTCTAGTTCATTCGTACGATCCATTCTAATTCATTCATACAATCCATTCTAATTCATTCGCACGAATGTATCTATTCTAATTCATTCGTACGATCAGTTCTAATTCATTCACCAAATCTATTCTAATTCATTCATACGATCCATTCTAATTCATTCACACGAATGTATCCATTCTAATTCATTAATACGATCCATTCTAATTCATTCGTACGATCCATTCTAATTCATTCATACGATCCATTCTAATACATTCATACGATCCAATCTAATTCATTTGCACAAATATATCCATTCTAATTCATTCGTACGATCCATTCTAATTCATTCGTACGATCCATTCTAATTCATTCCGTACGATCCATTCTAATTCATTCGTACGATCGTACGAATGAATTAGAATGGATCGTATGAATGAATTAGAATGGATCGGGCGAATGAATTAGAATGGATCGTACGAATGAATTAGAATGGATCGTACGAAGGAATTAGAATGGATCGTACGAATGAATTATAATGGATCGTACGAATGAATTAGAATAGATCGTACAAATGAATTAGAATGGATCGTACGAAGGAATTAGAATGGATCGTACGAATGAATTAGACTGGATCGTACGAATGAATTTGAATGGATACATTTGTGCGAATGAATCTAAATGGATTGTATGAATGAATTATAATGGATCGTACGAATGAATTAGAATGGATCGTACGAATGAATTAGAATAGCTCATACGAATGAATTAGAATGAATCGTATGAATGAATTAGAATGGTTACATTCGTGCGAATGAATTAGAATAGATCGTACGAATGAATTAGAATGGATCGTACGAATAAATTAGAATGGATCGTGGGAATGAATTAGAATGGATCGTACGAATTAATTAGAATGGATCCACCGAATGAGTTAGAATGGATCATACGAATGAATTAGAATTGATTGTACGAATGAATTAGAATGGATTGTGCGAATGAATTAGAATGGATCGTTTGAATGAATAAGAATGGATCGTACGAATGAATTAGAATGGATCGTGCGAATGAATTAGCATGAATCGTACGAATGTTTTAGAATGGATCATATGAATAAATTAGAATGAATTGTACGATCTATTCTAATTCAATCGTCCGATCCATTCTAATTCATTCGCATGAATGTATCCATTCTAATTCATTCGTACAATCCATTCTATTTCATTCGTACGATCCATTCTTACTCATTCGTATGATCCATTCTAATTCATTCGTATGATCCATTCTAATTCATTCCTACGATCCATTCTAATTCATTCGTACGATCCATTCTAATTCATTCGCACGATCCATTCTAATTCATTCATACGATCCATTCTAATTCATTCATACGATCCATTCTAATTCATTCCTACAATCCATTCTAATTCATTCGCCCGATCCATTCTAATTCATTCATACGATCTATTCTATTCGAATGGATCATGCGATCCATTCGAATTCATTCGCACGATCCATTCTAATTCATTCATACGATCCATTCTAATTCATTCATACAATGCATTCTAATTCTTTCGCACGATCCATTCTAATTCATTCATACGATCCATTCTAATACATTCGTACGATCCATTCTAATTCACTCATACGATCCATTCTAATACATTCATACGATCCATTCTAATTCATTTGCACGAATATATCCATTCTAATTCATTCGTACGATCCATTCTAATTCCTTCGTACGATCCATTCTAATTCATTCGTACGATCTATTCTAATTCATTCGTACGATTCATTCTAATTCATTCGTACGATCTATTCTAATTCCTTCGTACGATCCATTCTAATTCCTTCGTACAATCCATTCTAATTCATTCACACGATCCATTCTAATTCTTTCACACGATCCATTCTAATTCATTCGTACGATCCATTCTAATTCATTCGTGCAATCCATTCTATTTCATTCGTACGATCCATTCTTACTCATTCGTACGATCCATTCTAATTCATTCACACGAATGTATACATTCGTACGAATGAATTAGAATAGATTGTACGAATGAATTAGAATGGATCGTACGAAGGAATTAGAATGGATCGTACGAATGAATTAGAATGGATCGTACGAATGAATTAGAATAGATCGTACGAATTAATTAGAATGGATCGTACGAAGGAATTAGAATGGATCGTACGAATGAATTAGAATGGATATATTCGTGCAAATGAATTAGAATGGATCGTATGAATGTATTAGAATGGATCGTATGAGTGAATTAGAATGGATCGTACGAATGAATTAGAATGGATCGTATGAATGAATTAGAATGGATACATTCGTGCGAATGAATTAGAATTGATCGTACGAATGAATTAGAATGGATCGTGCGAATGAATTAGAATGGATCGTACGAATGAATTAGAATGGATCGTACGAATGAACTAGAATGGATACATTCGTGCGAATGAATTAGAATGGATCGTTCGAATGAATTAGAATGGATCATACGAATGAATTAGAATGGATCTTACGAATGAATTAGAATGGATCGTACGAATGAATTAGAATGGATCGTACGAATGAATTAGAATGGATGCATTCGTGCGAATGAATTAGAATGGATCGGACGAAGGAATTAGAATGGATCGTACGAATGAATTAGAATAGATCAAATGAATGAATTAGAATGGTTATATTCATGCGAATGAATTAGAATGGATCGTACGAATGGATTAGAATGGATCGTACGAATGGATTAGAATGGATACATTCGAGCGAATGAATTAGAATGGATCGTACGAATGAATTAGAATGGATCGTACGAATGGATTAGAATAGATCCTACGAATGGATTAGAATGGATACCTTTGTGCATATAAATTAGAATGGATCGTACAAATGAATTAGAATGGATCATATTAATGAATTAGAATGGATCATACGAATGAATTAGAATGGATACATTCGTGCGAATGAATTAGAATGGATCGTGCGAATCCATTAGACTGGATCGTGCGAATGAATAAGAATGGATCATACGAATGAATTAGAATGGATCGTACGAATTAATTAGAATGGATACATTCGTGCGAATGAATTAGAATGGATTGTATGAATGAATAAGAATGGATCGTACGAATGAATTAGAATGGATCATACGAATTAATTAGAATGGATCATACGAATGAATTAGAATGGATCGTACGAATGAATTAGAATGGATTGTACGAATGAATTAAAATGGATACATTCGTGCGAATGAATTAGAATGGATCGGACGAATGAATTAGAATGGATCGTACGAATGAATTAGAATGGATCAAATGAATGAATTAGAATGGTTACATTCATGCGAATGAATTAGAATGGATCGTACGAATGGATTACAAAGGATACATTCGTGCGAATGAATTAGAATGGATTGTATGAATGAATTAGAATGGAACATACGAATGAATTAGAATGGATCGTATGAGTGAATTAGAATGGATACGAAGGAATTAGAATGGATCGTACGAAGGAATTAGAATGGATCATACGAATGAAATAGAATGGATCGTACGAAGGAATTAGATTGGATCGTACGAAGGAATTAGAATGGATAGTACGAATGAATTAGAATGGATATATTCGTGCAAATGAATTAGAATGGATCGTATGAATGAATTAGAATGGATCATATGAGTGAATTAGAACGGATAGTACGAATGAAGTAGAATGGATCGTATGAGTGAATTAGAATGGATATATTCGTGCGAATGAATTTGAATGGATCATATGAATGAATTAGAATAGATTGTGCGAATGAATTAGAATGGATCGTACAAATGAATTAGAATGGATACATTCGTGCGAATAAATTAGAATGGATTGTATGAATGAATTAGAATGGATCGTACGAATGAATTAGAATGGATCGTACAAATGAATTAGAATAGATTACGCGAATGAATTAGAATGGATCGTGCGAATGAAATAGAATGGATACAAATGAATTAGAATGGATCATACGAATGAATTAGAATGACGATCCATTCTTACTCATTCGTATGATCCATTCTAATTTATTCGCACGAATGTATCCATTCTAATTCATTCGTACGTCTAATTCATTCGTACGGTCCATTCTAATTCATTCGCACAATCCATTCTATTTCATGCGTACGATCCATTCTTACTCATTCGTATGATCCATTATGGATACATTCGTGCGAATGAATTAGAATGGATCATACGAATAAGTAAGAATGGATTGTACGAATGAAATAGAATGGATTGTGCGAATGAATTAGAATGGATCGTACGAATGAATTAGAATGGATCGTGTGAAAGAATTAGAATGGATTGTATGAATGAATTAGAATAGATCGTATGAATGAATTAGAATGGATCGTACGAATGAATTAGAATGGATTGTACGAATGAATTAGAATGGATCGTACGAATGAATTTGAATGGATACATTCGTGCGAATGAATTAGAATGGATACATTCGTGCGAAAGAATAGAATAGATCGTATGAATGAATTAGAATGGATCCTATGAATGAATTAGAATGGATCGTGCGAATGAATTAGAATGGATCGTACGAATGAATTAGAATGGATCGTGCTAATGAATTAGAATTGATCGAACGAATGAATTAGCATGGATCGTGCTAATGAATTAGAATGGAACGTACGAATGAATTAGAATGGATCGTGTGAAAGAATTAGAATGGATTGTATGAATGAATTAGAATGAATTCGTACGATCCATTCGAATTCATTCGCACGATCCATTCTAATTCATTCATACGATCCATTCTAATTCATTTATACAATCCATTCTAATTCTTTCACACGATCCATTCTAATTCATTCGTAGGATCCATTCTAATTCATTCGTACAATCTATTCTATTTCATTCGTACGATCCATTCTTACGCATTCGTATGATCCATTCTAATTCATTCGGACGAATGTATCCATTCTAATTTATTCGTACGATCCATTCTAATTCATTCGTACGATCCATTCTTACTCATTCGTATGATCCATTCTAATTCATTCATACGATCCATTCTAATTCATTCGTACGATCGATTCTAATTCATTCGCACTATCCATTCTAATTCATTCGTACGATCCATTCTAATCTATTCGTATGATCCATTCTAATTTATTCATTCAAATATATCCATTCTAATTAATTCGTACGATCCATTCTAATTCATTCGCATGATCCATTCTAATTTATTCGCACGATTGTATCCATTCTAATTCATTTGCACGATCCATTCTAATTCATTCCTATGATCTATTCTAATTCATTCGTACGATCCATTCTAATTCATTCTAATTCATTCGTACGATCCATTCTATGATCCATTCTAATTCATTCGTATATTCCATTCTAATTCAACAGGTCCCCTAGCTTCGTGGACATTGGCTCCGACTCTGAGTCCTTCAGCTCGGAGTCGGAGGCCAAAGGGGCTAGGGCGGACCCTCCGAGCCCGCCAGCAGCCGGAGCTCGCCCGGGAGAGGCGCCAGCCCCCACTCCTTCTCCCGACGTGCTGCCTCCTACCGACGCTCCGGGGGGTCCCAGCGCGGGCTCCTCTGCGGAGGAGGGGAGGGCGCCCTACTACGTGCGGCAGCTGCTGGGCCGCAACGTCTTCGCCCGAGCCCCCTTCGCTTCCATAAGCGAACGCCTGGTCGAGGTACCTCTATCCCTCTCTGCCCTTACGCCAAAAATGTTAATTCTCGCTAACTTTTTCATTCGCTCGAATGTATCCATTCTAATCCATTCGTACGATCCATTCTAATCCATTCGTACGATCCATTCTAATTCATACGATTCATTCTTACGATCCATTCTATTTCATTCGTACGATCCATTCTCACTCATTGGTACGATCCATTCTAATTCATTCGCACGAATGTATCCATTCTAATTCATTCGTACGAATCCATTCTAATTCATTCGTACGATCCATTCTAATTCATTCGCACGATCCATTCTAATTCATTCGTACGTTCCATTCTAATTCATTCGCACGAATGTATCCATTCTAATTCATTCGTACGATCCATTCTAATTCATTCGTACGATCCATTCTAATTCATTCGCACGAATGTATCCATTCTAGTTCATTCGTACGATCCATTCTAATTCATTCGTACGATCCATTCTAATTCATTAGCACGATCCATGCTAATTCATTCATACAATCTATTCTAATTCATTCATACAATCCATTCTGATTCTTTCACACGATCCATTCTAATTCATTCGTACGATCCATTCTAATTCATTCGCACAATCCATTCTAATTCATTCGCACGAATGTATCCATTCTAAATCATTCTTACAATCTATTCTATTTCATTCGTACGATCCATTCTTACTCATTGTACGAATGAATTAGAATGGATCCTACGAATGAATTAGAATGGATCGTGTGAAAGAATTAGAATGGATCGTACGAATGAATTAGAATGGATACATTCGTGCGAATGAATTAGAATGGATACATTCGTGCGAAAGAATTAGAATAGATCGTATGAATGAATTAGAATGGATCCTATGAATGAATTAGAATGGATCGTGCGAATGAATTAGAATGGATCGTATGAATGAATTAGAATGGATCGTGCTAATGAATTAGAATTGATCGAACGAATGAATTAGCATGGATCGTGCTAATGAATTAGAATGGAACGTACGAATGAATTAGAATGGATTGTGTGAAAGAATTAGAATGAATTGTATGAATGAATTAGAATGAATTCGTACGATCCATTCAAATTCATTCGCACGATCCATTCTAATTCATTCATACGATCCATTCTAATTCATTCATACAATCCATTCTAATTCTTTCACACGATCCATTCTAATTCATTCGTAGGATCCATTCTAATTCATTCGTACAATCTATTCAATTTCATTCGTACGATCCATTCTTACTCATTCGTATGATCCATTCTAATTCATTCGCACAAATGTATCCATTCTAATTTATTCGTACGATCCATTCTAATTCATTCGCACGATCCATTCTAATTCCTTCGTACGATCCATTCTAATTCATTCATACAATCCATTCTAATTCTTTCACACGATCCATTCTAATTCATTCGTACGTTCCATTCTAATTCATTAGCACGATCCATGCTAATTCATTCGTTCGATCAATTCTAATTCATAAGCACGATCCATTCTAATTCATTCGCACGATCCATTCTAATTCATTCATAGGATCCATTCTAATTCATTCATACGATCTATTCTAATTCTTTTGCACGAATGTATCCATTCTAATTCATTCGCACGAATGTATCCATTCTAATTCATTCATACGATCCATTCTAATTCTTTCACACGATCTATTCTAATTCATTCGTAGGATCCATTCTAATTCATTCGTACAATGAGTAAGAATGGATCGTACGAATGAAATAGAATGGATTGTACGAATGATTTAGAATGGATACATTCGTGCGAATGAATTAGAATGGATTGTGCGAATGAATTAGAATGGATCGTACGAATGAATTAGAATGGATCGTGTGAAAGAATTAGAATGGATTGTATGAATGAATTAGAATAGATCGTATGAATGAATTAGAATGGATCGTATGAGTGACTTAGAATGGATACGAAGGAATTAGAATGGATCGTACGAAGGAATTAGAATGGATCATACGAATGAATTAGAATGGATCGTGCTAATGAATTAGAATGGATACATTCGTGCGAATGAATTAGAATGGATCGTATGAATGAATTAGAATGGATCGTACGAATGAATTAGAATGGATCGTGCGAATGAATTAGAATGGATATATTCGTGCTAATGAATTAGAATGGATCATGCGAATGAATTAGAATGGATCGTATTAATGAATTAGAATGGATACATTCGTGCGATTGAATTAGAATGGATCGTATGAATGAATTAGAATAGATCGTGCTAATGAATTAGAATTAGAATGGATATATTCGTGCAAATGAATTAGAATGGATCGTACGAATGAATTAGAATGGATAATACGAATTAATTAGAATGGATCATACGAATGAATTAGAATGGATCGCACGAATGAATTAGAATGGATAGTACGAATGAATTAGAATGGATAGTGCGAATGAATTATAATGGATTATACAAATGAATAAGAATGGATACATTCGTGCGAATGAATTAGAATGGATCGTATATACGAATGAATTAGAATGGATACATTCGTGCGAATGAATTAGAATGGATCGTGCGAATGAATTAGAATGGATCGTACGAATGAATTAGAATGGATCGTACGAATGAACTAGAATGGATACATTCGTGCGAATGAATTAGAATGGATCGTACGAATGAATTAGAATGGATCGTACGAATGAATTAGAATGGATCATACGAATGAATTAGACTGGATCGTACGAATGAATTAGAATGGATCGTACGAATGAATTAGAATGGATCGTACGAATAAATTAGAATGGACACATTCGTGCGAATGAATTAGAATGGATCATACGAATGAGTAAGAATGGATCGTACGAATGAAATAGAATAGATTGTACGAATGAATTAGAATGGATCCTACGAATGAATTAGAATGGATCGTGTGAAAGAATTAGAATGGATTGTATGAATGAATTAGAATGGATCGTATGAATGAATTAGAATGGATCGTGCGAATGAATTCGAATGGATCGTACGAATTCATTCTAATTCATTCATACAATCCATTCTAATTCTATCAGACGATCCATTCTAATTTATTCGTACGTTCCATTCTAATTCATTAGCACGATCCATACTAATTCATTCGTTCGATCAATTCTAATTCATTAGCACGATCCATTCTAATTCATTCGTACGATCCATTCTAATTCATTCGCACGATCCATTCTAATTCATTCATTGGATCCATTCTAATTCATTCATACGATCTATTCTAATTCTTTGGCACGAATGTATCCCGAATGAATTAGAATGAATCGTATGAATGAATTAGAATGGTTACATTCGTGCGAATGAATTAGAATAGATCGTACGAATGAATTAGAATGGATCGTACGAATAAATTAGAATGGATCGTGGGAATGAATTAGAATGGATCGTACGAATGAATTAGAATGCATCCACCGAATGAGTTAGAATGGATCATACGAATGAATTAGAATGGATTGTACGAATGAATTAGAATGGATTGTGCGAATAAATTAGAATGGATCCTACGAATGAATTAGAATGGATCGTGTAAAAGAATTAGAATGGATTGTATGAATGAATTAGAATGGATCGTATGAATGAATTAGAATGGATCGCACGAATGAATTAGAATGGATCATACGAATGAAATAGAATGGATTGTACGAAGGAATTAGAATGGATCATACGAAGGAATTAGAATAGATCGTACGAAGGAATTAGAATGGATCGTACGAATGAATTAGAATGGATATATTCGTGCAAATGAATTAGAATGGATCGTATGAATGAATTAGAATGGATTGTATCAGTGAATTAAAACGGATCGTACGAATAAAATAGAATGAATTAGAATGAATTAGAATTGATCGTACGAATGAAATAGAATGGATTGTACGAATGATTTAGAATTGATCGAACGAATGAATCAGAATAGATCGTACGAATGATTTAGAATGGATACATTCGTGCGAATGAATTAGAATGGATCATACGAATGAGTAAGAATGGATCGTACGAATGAAATAGAATGGATTGTACGAATAAATTAGAATGGATTCGTACTAATGAATTAGAATGGATACATTCGTGCGAATGAATTAGAATGGATCGTACCAATGTGTAAGAATGGATTGTACGAATAAAATAGAATGGATTGTGCGAATGAATTAGAATGGATCGTACGAATGAATTAGAATGGATCGTACGAATGAATTAGAATGGATCATACGAATTAATTAGAATGGATCATACGAATGAATTAGAATGGATCGTACGAATGAATTAGAATAGATCGTACGAATGAATTAGAATGGATCGTACGAATGAATTAGAATGGATCATACAAATTAATTAGAATGGATCGTACGAATGAATTAGAATGGATCGTACGAATGAATTAGAATGGATCGTACGAATGAATTAGAATGGATCGTACGAATGAATTAGAATGGATATATTTGTGCGAATGAATTAGAATGGATCGTACGAATGGATTAGAATGGATCGTACGAATGGATTAGAATGGATACATTCATGCGAATGAATTATAATAGATTGTATGAATGAATTAGAATGGATCGTACGATCCATTCGAATTTATTCGCACGATCCATTCTAATTCATTCGTACGATCCATTCTAATTCATTCATACGATCCATTCTAATTCATTCGTACGATCCATTCTAATTCATTCATACGATCCATTCTAATTCATTCGTACGATCCATTCTAATTCATTCGTATATTCTATTCTAATTCATTCGTACGATCTATTCTATTTCATTCGTACGATCCATTCTTACTCATCCGTATGGTCCATTCTAATTCATTCGGACGAATGTATCCATTCTAATTTATTCGTACGATCCATTCTAATTCATTCGTACGATCCATTCTTACTCATTCGTATGATCCATTCTAATTCATTCGTACGATCCATTCTAATTCATTCGCTCGAATGTATCCATTCTAATCCATTCGTACGATCCATTCTAATTCATTAGCACGATCCATTCTAATTCTTTCACATGATCCATTCTAATTCATTCGTACGATCCATTCTAATTCATTCGCACAATCCATTCTATTTCATTCGTACGATCCATTCTTACTCATTCGTATGATCCATTCTAATTCATTCGCACGAATGTATCCATAATGGATCATACGAATGAGTAAGAATGGATCGTACGAATGAAATAGAATGGATTGTGCGAATGAATTAGAATGGACCGTACGAATGAATTAGAATGGATCGTACGAATGAATTAGAATGGATATATTTGAACGAAGAAATTAGAAAGGATCATACGAATGAATTAGAATGGATCGTACGAATGAATTAGAATGGATAGTGCGAATGAATTAGAATCGATCGTACGAATGAATTAGAATGGATCGTACGAATGAATTAGAATGGATCATACGAATGAGTAAGAATGGATCGTACGAATGAATTAGAATGGATCGTACGGTCCATTCTAATTCATTCGCACGAATGTATCCATAATGGATCATACGAATAAGTAAGAATGGATCGTACGAATGAAATAGAATGGATTGTGCGAATGAATTAGAATGGACCGTACGAATAAATTAGAATGGATACATTCGTGCGACTAAATTAGAATGGATCGGACGAATGAATTAGAATGGATCGTACGAATGAATTAGAATGGATCGTACGAATGAATTAGAATGGATCGTATGAATAAATTAGAATGGATACATTCGTCCGAATGAATTAGAATGGATCATACAAATGAGTAAGAATGGATCGTACGAATGAAATAGAATAGATTGTACGAATGAATTAGAATGGATCCTACGAATGAATTAGAATCGATCGTGTGAAAGAATTAGAATGGATTGTATGAATGAATTAGAATGAATTCGTACCATCCATTCGAATTCATTCGCACGATCCATTCTAATTCATTCATACGATCCATTCTAATTCATTCATACAATCCATTCTAATTCTTTCACACGATCCATTCTAATTCATTCGTAGGATCCATTCGAATTCATTCGTACAATCTATTCTATTTCATTCGTACGATCCATTCTTACTCATTCGTATGATCCATTCTATTTCATTCGGACGAATGTATCCATTCTAATTTATTCGTACGATCCATTCTAATTCATTCGTACGATCCATTCTAATTCATTCGTACGATCCATTCTAATTCATTCGTCCGATCCATTCTAATTCATTCGCACGAATGTATCCATTCTAATTCATTCGTACGATCCATTCTAATTCATTCGTACGATCCATTCTAATTCATTCGTAAGATCCATTCTAATTCTTTCGTACGATCCATTCTAATTCATTCGTACGATCTATTCTAATTCATTCGCACGAATGTATCCATTCTAGTTCATTCCTACGATCCATTCTAATTCATTCGTACGATCCATTCTAATTCATTCGCACGATCCATTCCAATTCATTCGTACGATCAATTCTAATTCATTCGCACGAATGTATCCATTCTAATTCATTCGTACGATCCTGAATTAGAATGGATCGTACGAATGAATTAGAATGGATCATATTAATGAATTAAAATGGATCGTACGAATGAATTAGAATGGATACATTCGTGCGAATGAATTAGAATGGATCGTACGAATGAATTAGAATGGATCGTACGAATGAACTAGAATGGATACATTCGTGCGAATGAATTAGAATGGATCGTACGAATGAATTAGAATGGATCGTATGAATGAATTAGAATGGATCTTACGAATGAATTAGAATAGATCGTACGAATGAATTAGAATGGAACGTACGAATGAAATAGAATGGATCGTACGAATGAATTAGAATGGATCATATTAATGAATTAGAATGGATCGTACGAATGAATTAGAATGGATACATTCGTGCGAATGAATTAGAATGGATCGGACGAATGAATTAGAATGGATCGTACAAATGAATTAGAATGGATCAAATGAATGAATTAGAATGGTTACATTCATGCGAATGAATTAGAATGGATCGTACGAATGGATTAGAATGGATCGTACGAATGGATTAGAATGGATACATTCGAGCGAATGAATTAGAATGGATCATACGAATGAATTAGAATGGATCGTACGAATGGATTAGAATGGATCCTACGAATGGATTAGAATGGATACCTTTGTGCATATGAATTAGAATGGATCGTACGAATGAATTAGAATGGATCATATTAATGAATTAGAATGGATCGTACGAATGAATTAGAATGGATACATTCGTGCACGATCCATTCTAATTCGTTCGCCCGAATGGATAATCGTACGAATGAATTAGAATGCATCGTACGAAAGAATTAGAATGGATATATTCGTGCGAATGAATTAGAATGGATCGTACGAATGAATTAGAAGGGATCGTACGAATGAATTTGAATGGATACATTTGTGCGAATGAATCTAAATGGATTGTATGAATGAATTACAATGGATCGTACGAATGAATTAGAATGGATCGTACGAATGAATTAGAATAGCTCATACGAATGAATTAGAATGAATCGTATGAATGAATTAGAATGGTTACATTCGTGCGAATGAATTAGAATAGATCGTACAAATGAATTTGAATGGATCGTACGAATAAATTAGAATGGATCGTGAGAATGAATTAGAATGGATCGTACGAATGAATTAGAATGGATCGTACGAATGAACTAGAATGGATACATTCATGCGAATGAATTAGAATGGATCGTACGAATGAATTAGAGTAGATCGTACGAATTAATTAGAATGGATCTTACGAATGAATTAGAATGGATCGTACGAATGAATTAGAATGGATCGTACGAATGAATTAGAATGGATACATTCGTGCGAATGAATTAGAATGGATCGGACGAATGAATTAGAATGGATCGTA
Organism: Chamaelirium japonicum; assembly: GCA_947650365.1. Lineage (NCBI taxonomy): Eukaryota > Viridiplantae > Streptophyta > Magnoliopsida > Liliales > Melanthiaceae > Chamaelirium > Chamaelirium japonicum. Next base: position 98,519,739 of record OX393551.1, read on the forward strand.
CGAATGAATTAGAATGGATCTTACGAATGAATTAGAATGGATCGTACGAATGAATTAGAATGGATCGTATGAATGAATTAGAATGGATACATTCGTGCGAATGAATTAAAATGGATCGGACGAATGAATTAGAATGGATCGTACGAATGAATTAGAATGGATCGTATGAATGAATTAGAATGGATCGTATGAATAAATTAGAATGGATACATTCGTCTGAATGAATTAGAATGGATCATACGAATGAGTAAGAATGGATCGTACGAATGAAATAGAATAGATTGTACGAATGAATTAGAATGGATCCTACGAATGAATTAGAATGGATCATACGAATGAATTAGAATGGATCATATTAATGAATTAGAATGGATCGTATGAATTAATTAGAATGGATACATTCGTGCGAATAAATTAGAATGGATTTTATGAATGAATTAGAATGGATCGTACGAATGAATTAGAATGGATCGTACGAATGAATTAGAATAGATTGCGCGAATGAATTAGAATGGATCGTACGAATGAATTAGAATGGATCGTACGAAGGAATTAGAATGGATCGTACGAAGGAATTAGAATGGATCGTACGAATGAATTAGAATGGATCGTACGAAGGAATTAGAATGGATCGTACGAATGAATTAGAATGGATCGTACGATTGAATTAGAATGGATCATACGAATGAGTTAGAATGGATCGTATTAATGAATTAGATTGGATCGTACGATCCATTCTAATTCATTAGCATGGATCGTGCTAATAAATTAGAATGGAATATACGAATGAATTAGAATGGATCGTAGAATGGATCGTACGAATGAATTAGAATGAATTAGAATGGATCGTACGAATGAATTAGAATAGATCATAGGAATGAATTAGAATGGATCATGCAAATGAGTTAGAATGGATACATTCGTGCGAATAAATTAGAATGGATTGTATGAATGAATTAGAATGGATCGTATGAATGAATTAGAATGGATCGTACGAATGAATTAGAATAGATTGCGCGAATGAATTAGAATGGATCGTGTGAATGAAATAGAATGGATACAAATGAATTAGAATGAATCATACGAATGAATTAGAATGACGATCCATTCTTACTCATTCGTATGATCCATTCTATTTAATTCGCACGAATGTATCCATTCTAATTCATTCGTACGATCCATTCTAATTCATTCATAGGATCCATTCTAATTCATTCATAAAATCCATTCTAATTCATTTGCACGAATGTATCCATTCTAATTCATTCGTACGATCAGTTCTAATTCATTCACAAAATCTATTCTAATTCATTCATACGATCCATTCTAATTCATTCACACGAATGTATCCATTCTAACTCATTCATATGATCCATTCTAATATATTCATACGATCCATTCTAATTCATTTGCACGAATATATCCATTCTAATTCATTCGTACGATCCATTCGAATTCCTTCGTACGATCCATTCTAATTCATTCGTATGACCTATTCTAATTCATTCGTACGATCCATTCTAATTCATTCGTACGATCCATTCTAATTCCTTCATACGATCCATTCTAATTCATTCGTACGATCCATTCTAATTCATTCGTACAATCTATTCTAATTCATTCGTACGAATGGATACATTTGTGTGAATGAATTAGAATGGATCGTACGAATGAGTAAGAATGGATCGTACGAATGAAATAGAATGGATTGCACGAATGAATTAGAATGGATCGTACGAATGAATTAGAATGGATCGTGTGAAAGAATTAGAATGGATTGTACGAATGAATTAGAATGGATCGTACGAATGAATTAGAATGGATCGTACGAAGGAATTAGAATGGATTGTACGATTGAATTAGAATGGATCATACGAATGAATTAGAATGGATCATACGAATGAATTAGAATGGATCGTACGAAGGAATTAGAATGGATCGTACGAAGGAATTAGAATGGATCGTATGAATGAATTAGAATGGATACATTCGTGTGAATGAATTAGAATGGATCGTATGAATGAATTAGAATAGATTTTGTGAATGAATTAGAACTGATCGTACGAATGAATTATAATAGATACATTCGTGCGAATGAATTAGAATGGATTGTATGAATGAATTAGAATGGATCCTATGAATGAATTAGAATGGATCGTACGAATGAATTAGAATGGATCGTACGAATGAATTAGAATGGATAAATTCGTGCAAATGAATTAGAATGGATCGTATGAATGTATTAGAATGGATCGTATGAGTGAATTAGAATGGATCGTGCGAATGAATTAGAATGGATTGTATGAATAAATTAGAATGGATCGTACGATCCATTCTAATTCATTCTATGATCCATTCTAATTCATTCGTATGATCCATTATAATTCATTCGTCTGATCCATTCTAATTCAATCGCACGAATGTATCTATTCTAATTCATTCGTACGACCCATTCTAATTCATTCGCACGATCCATTCTAATTCATTCGTACGATCCATTCTAATTCATTCATACGATCTATTCTAATTCATTCATACAATCCATTCTAATTCTTTCACACGATCCATTCTAATTCATTCGTACGATCCATTCTAATTCATTCGCACAATCCATTCTATTTCATTCGTACGATCCATTCTTACTTATTGGTACGATCCATTCTAATTCATTAGCACGATCCATTCTAATTCATTCGTACGATCCATTCTAATTCATTCGCACAATCCATTCTAATTCATTCGTACGATCCATTCTAATTCATTCTATGATCCATTCTAATTCATTCATACAATCCACTCTAATTCATTCCGTACGATCCATTCTAATTCATTCGTACGATCCATTCTATTTCATTCGTACGATCCATTCTTACTCATTGGTAAGATCCATTCTAATTCATTCGCACGAATGTATCCATTCTAATTCATTCGTACGAATCCATTCTAATTCATTCGTACGATCCATTCTAATACATTCATACGATCCATTCTAATTCATTTGCACGAATATATCCATTCTAATTCATTCGTACGATCCATTCTAATTTCTTCGTACGATCCATTCTAATTCATTCATACGATCCATTCAAATTCTTTCATAAGATCCATTCTAATTCATTCGTACGATCCATTCTAATTCATTCGTACGATCCATTCTAATTCATTCGCATGAATGTATCCATTCTAGTTCATTCGTACGATCCATTCTAATTCATTCGTACGATCCATTCTAATTCATTCGCACGATCCATTCTAATTCATTCGTACGATCAATTCTAATTCATTCGCACGAATGTATCCATTCTAATTCATTCGTACGATCCTGAATTAGAATGGATCGTACGAATGAATTAGAATCGATACCTTTGTGCATATGAATTAGAATGGATCGTAAGAATGAATTAGAATGGATCATATTAATGAATTAGAATGGATCGTACGAATGAATTAGAATGGGTACATTCGTGCGAATGAATTAGATTGGATCGTGCACGAATGTATCCATTCTAATTCATTCGTACGATCCATTCTAATTCATTAATCTGATCTATTCTAATTCATTCGTACGATCCATTCAAATTCATATGCACAAAGGTATCCATTCTAATCCATTCATAGGATCCATTCTAATTCATTCGTACGATCCATTCTAATTCATTCGTACGATCCACTCTAATTCATTCGCTCGAATGTATCCATTCTAATCCATTCGTATGATCCATTCTAATCCATTCGTACGATCCATTCTAATTCATTCGCATGAATGTAACCATTCTAATTCATTCATTTGATCCATTCTAATTCATTCGTACGATCCATTCTAATTCATTCGTCCGATCCATTCTAATTCATTCGCACGAATGTAACCATTTTAATTCATTCGTACGATCCATTCTAATTCATTCGTACGATCCATTCTAATTCATTCGTAAGATCCATTCTAATTCATTCGTACGATCCATTCTAATTCATTCGTACGATCCATTCTAATTCATTCGCATGAATATATCCATTCTAGTTCATTCGTATGATCCATTCTAATTCATTCGTATGATCCATTCTAATTCATTCGCACAATCCATTCTAATTCATTCGTACGATCAATTCTAATTCATTCGCATGAATGTATCCATTCTAATTCATTCATACGATCCATTCTAATTCATTCATGCGATCCATTCTAATTCATTCGTACGATCCATTCTAATTCATTCGTCCGATCCATTCTAATTCATTCGCACAAATGTATCCATTCTAATTCATTCGCACGATCCATTCTAATTCATTCGTACGATCAATTCTAATTCATTCGCACGAATGTATCCATTCTAATTCATTCATATGATCCATTCTAATTCATTCGTACGATCCATTCTAATTTATTCGTACGATCCATTCTAATTCATTCGTCCGGTCCATTCTGATTCATTCGCACGAATGTATCCATTCTAATTCATTCGTACGATCCATTCTAATTCATTCGTATGATCTATTCTAATTCATTCGTACGATCTAGTCTAATTCATTCGTACGATCCATTCTAATTCATTCGCACGATCCATTCTAATTCATTCGTATGATCAATTCTAATTCATTCGTATGATCCATTCTAATTCACTCATACGATCCATTCTAATACATTCATACGATCCATTCTAATTCATTTGCACGAATATATCCATTCTAATTCATTCCTACGATCCATTCTAATTCCTTCGTACGATCCATTCTAATTCATTCGTACGATCTTTTCTAATTCATTCGTACGATCCATTCTAATTCATTCGTACGATCCATTCTAATTCCTTCGTACGATCCATTCTAATTCATTCGTACGATCCATTCTAATTCATTCATACAATCCATTCTAATTCTTTCACACGATCCATTCTAATTCATTTGTACGATCCATTCTAATTCATTCGTGCGATCCATTCTAATTCATTCATGCAATCTATTCTATTTCATTCGTGCGATCCATTCTTACTCATTCGTATGATCCATTCTAATTCATTCGGACGAATGTATCCATTCTAATTTATTCGTACGATCCATTCTAATTGATTCGTACGATCCATTCTTACTCATTCGTACGATCCATTCTAATTTATTCGTACGATCCATTCTAATTCATTCGCACGAATGTATCCATTCTAATTCATTCATACGATCCATTCTAATTCATTCGTACGATCCATTCTAATTTATTCGTACGATCCATTCTAATTCATTCATCCGATCCATTCTAATTCATTCGCACGAATGTATCCATTCTAATTCATTCGTACGATCCATTCTAATTTATTCGTACGATCCATTCGAATTCATTCGCACGAATGTATCCATTCTAGTTCATTCGTACGATCCATTCTAATTCATTCGTACGATCCATTCTAATTCATTCGCACGATCCATTCTAATTCATTCGTATGATCAATTCTAATTCATTCGTACGATCCATTCTAATTCACTCATACGATCCATTCTAATACATTCATACGATCCATTCTAATTCATTTGCACGAATATATCCATTCTAATTCATTCATACGATGCATTTGAATTCCTTCGTACGATCCATTCTAATTCATTCGTACGATCTATTCTAATTCATTCGTACGATCCATTCTAATTCATTCGTACGATCCATTCTAATTCCTTCGTACGATCCATTCTAATTCATTCGTACGATCCATTCTAATTCATTCATACAATCCATTCTAATTCATTCGTACGATCCATTCTAATTCATTCGTGCAATCTATTCTATTTCATTCGTACGATCCATTCTTACTCATTCGTATGATCCATTCTAATTCATTCGGACGAATGTATCCATTTTAATTTATTCGTACGATCCCTTCTAATTCATTCTATGATTCATTCTAATTCATTTGATCCATTCTAATTCATTCATACGATCCATTCTAATTCATTCGTCCGATCCATTCTAATTCATTCGCACGAATGTATCCATTCTAATTCATTCGTACGATCCATTCTAATTCATTCACACGATCCATTCTAATTCATTCGTACGATCCATTCTAATTCATTCATACGATCTATTCTAATTCATTCATACAATCAATTCTAATTCTTTCACACGATCCATTCTAATTCATTCGTACGATCCATTCTAATTCATTCGCACAATCCATTCTATTTCATTCGTACGATCCATTCTTACTCATTGGTACGATCCATTCTAATTCATTAGCACGATCCATTCTAATTCATTCGTACGATCCATTCTATTTCATTCGCACGATCCATTCTAATTCATTCGTACGATCCATTCTAATTCATTCTATGATCCATTCTAATTCATTCATACAATCCATTCTAATTCATTCCGTACGATCCATTCTAATTCATTCGTACGATCCATTCTATTTCATTCGTACGATCCATTCTTACTCATTGGTACGATCCATTCTAATTCATTTGCACGAATGTATCCATTCTAATTCATTCGTACGAATCCATTCTAATTCATTCGTACGATCCATTCTAATACATTCATACGATCCATTCTAATTCATTTGCACGAATATATCCATTCTAATTCATTCGTACGATCCATTCTAATTTCTTCGTACGATCCATTCTAATTCATTCGTACGATCCATTCTAATTCATTCGTAAGATCCATTCTAATTCATTCGTACGATCCATTCTAATTCATTCGTACGATCCATTCTAATTCATTCGCACGAATGTATCCATTCTAGTTCATTCATACGATCCATTCTAATTCATTCGTACGATCCATTCTAATTCATTCGCACGATCCATTCTAATTCATTCGTACGATCAATTCTAATTCATTCGCACGAATGTAACCATTCTAATTCATTCGTATGATCCTGAATTAGAATGGATCGTACGAATGAATTAGAATGGATACCTTTGTGCATATGAATTAGAATGGATCGTACGAATGAATTAGAATGGATCATATTAATGAATTAGAATGGATCGTACGAATGAATTAGAATGGATACATTCGTGCGAATGAATTCGAATGGATCGTGCACGAATGTATCCATTCTAATTCATTCGTACGATCCATTCTAATTCATTATTCTGATCCATTCTAATTCATTCGTACGATCCATTCTAATTCATATGCACAAAGGTATCCATTCTCATCCATTCGTAGGATCCATTCTAATCCATTCGTACGATCCATTCTAATTCATTCGTACGATCCACTCTAATTCATTCGCTCGAATGTATCCATTCTAATCCATTCGTACGATCCATTCTAATCCATTCGTACGATCCATTCTAATTCATTCGCATGAATGTAACCATTCTAATTCATTTATTTGATCCATTCTAATTCATTCGTACGATCCATTCTAATTCATTCATCCGATCCATTCTAATTCATTCGCACGAATATACCCATTCTAAACCATTCATACGATCCATTCTAATTTATTCGTACGATCCATTCTAATTCATTCATAAGATCCATTCTAATTCATTCGTACGATCCATTCTAATTCATTCGTACGATCCATTCTAATTCATTCGTAAGATCCATTCTAATTCATTCGTACGATCCATTCTAATTCATTCGTACGATCCATTCTAATTCATTCGCACAAATGTATCCATTATAGTTCATTCGTACGATCCATTCTAATTCATTCGTACGATCCATTCTAATTCATTCGCACGATCCATTCTAATTCATTCGTACGATCCATTCTAATTCATTCATACGATCCATTCTAATTCATTCGTACGATCCATTCTAATTCATTCGCACGAATGTATCCATTCTAATTCATTCGTACGATCCATTCTAATTCATTCGCACGATCCATTCTAATTCATTCGTAAGATCCATTCTAATTCATTCGTACGATCTATTCTAATTCATTCGTACGATCCATTCTAATTCATTCGCACGATCCATTCTAATTCATTCGTACGATCCATTCTAATTCTTTCACACGATCCATTCTAATTCATTCGTACGATCCATTCTAATTCATTCGCACGATCCATTCTAATTCATTCGTACGATCCATTCTAATTCATTCATACGATCCATTCTAATTCATTCGCACAAATGTATCCATTCTAATTCATTCGTAAGATCCATTCTTATTCATTCGCACGATCCATTCTAATTCATTCGTACGATCCATTCTAATTCATTCGCACGATCTGTTCTTATTTATTCGCACAATCCATTCTAATTCATTCGCACGAATGTATCCATTCTAATTCTTTCGTACGATCCATTCTAATTCATTCGTACGATCCATTCTAATTAATTCGTATGATCCATTCTAATTCATTCGTACGATCCATTCTAATTCATTCATACAATCTATTCTAATTCATTCGTACGATCCATTCTAATTCACTCATACGATCCATTCTAATACATTCATACGATCCATTCTAATTCATTTGCACGAATATATCCATTCTAATTCATTCGTACGATCCATTCTAATTCCTTCGTACGATCCATTCTAATTCATTCGTACGATCTATTCTAATTCATTCGTACGATCCATTCTAATTCAATCGTACGATCCATTCTAATTCCTTCGTACGATTTATTCTAATTCATTCGTACGATCCATTCTAATTCATACGTACAATCTATTCTAATTCATTTGTACGAATGGATACATTCGTGTGAATGAATTAGAATAGATCGTACGAATGAGTAAGAAAGGATCGTACGAATGAAATAGAATGGATTGCACGAATGAATTAGAATGGATCATACGAATGAATTAGAATGGATCGTGTGAAAGAATTAGAATGGATTGTATGAATGAATTAGAATGGATCGTACGAAGGAATTAGAATGAATCCATTCTAATTCATTCGCACGAATGTATCCATTCTAATTCAGTCGTACGATCCATTCTAATTCATTCGTACGATCTATTCTAATTCATTCGTAAGATCCATTCTAATTCTTTCGTACGATCCATTCTAATTCATTCGCACGAATGTATCCATTCTAGTTCATTCGTACGATCCATTCTAATTCATTCGTACGATCCATTCTAATTCATTCGCACGATCCATTCTAATTCATTCGTACGATCCATTCTATTTCATTCATACGATCCATTCTAATTCATTCGTACGATCCATTCTAATTCATTCACACAAATGTATCCATTCTAATTCATTCGTACGATCCATTCTAATTCATTCGCACGAATGTATCCATTCTAATTCATTCGTACGATCCATTCTAATTCATTCATACGATCCATTCTAATTAATTCGTATGATCCATTCTAATTCATTCGTATGATCAATTCTAGTTCATTTGTACGATCCATTCTAATTCATTCGTACGATCCATTCTAATTCATTCGCACGATCCATTCTAATTCATTCATATGAGCCATTCTAATTCATTCATACAATCCATTCTAATTCTTTCACACGATCCATTCAAATTCATTCGTACGATCCATTCTAATTCATTCGTACAATCCATTCTATTTCATTCGTACGATCCATTCTAATTCATTCGTAGGATCCATTCTAATTCATTCGTACGATCCATTCTAATTCATTCGTACGATCCATTCTAATTCATTTGTACGATCCATTCTAATTCATTCGTACGATCCATTCTAATTCATTCGCACGATCCATTCTAATTCATTCATAGGATCCATTCTAATTCATTCATACGATCTATTCTAATTCTTTCGCACGAATGTATCCATTCTAATTCATTCGCACGATTGTATCCATTCTAATTCATTCGTACGATCCATTCTAATTCATTCGTACGATCCATTCTAATTCATTCATACGATCCATTCTAATTCATTCGTACGATCCATTCAAATTCATTCGCACGATCCATTCTAATTCATTCGTAAAATCCATTCTATTTCATTCGTACGATCCATTCTTACTCATTCGTATGATCCATTCTAATTCATTCGCACGAATGTATCCATTCTAATCCATTCGTACGATCCATTCTAATCCATTTGTACGATCCATTCTAATTTATTCGCATGAATGTAACCATTCTAATTCATTCATTTGATCCATTCTAATTCATTCGTACGATCCATTCTAATTCATTCGTCCGATCCATTCTAATTCATTCGCACGAATATACCCATTCTAAACCATTCATACGATCCATTCTAATTTATTCGTACGATCCATTCTAATTCATTCATAAGATCCATTCTAATTCATTCGTACGATCCATTCTAATTCATTCGTACGATCCATTCTAATTCATTCGTAAGATCCATTCTAATTCATTCGTACGATCCATTCTAATTCATTCGTACGATCCATTCTAATTCATTCGCACAAATGTATCCATTCTAGTTCATTCGTACGATCCATTCTAATTCATTCGTACGATCCATTCTAATTCATTCGCACGATCCATTCTAATTCATTCGTACGATCCATTCTAATTCATTCATACGATCCATTCTAATTCATTCGTACGATCCATTCTAATTCATTCGCACGAATGTATCCATTCTAATTCATTCATACGATCCATTCTAATTCATTCGCACGATCCATTCTAATTCATTCGTACGATCCATTCTAATTCTTTCACACGATCCATTCTAATTCATTCGTACGATCCATTCTAATTCATTCGCACGATCCATTCTAATTCATTCGTACGATCCATTCTAATTCATTCATACGATCCATTCTAATTCATTCGCACAAATGTATCCATTCTAATTCATTCGTACGATCCATTCTAATTCATTCGCACGATCCATTCTAATTCATTCGTACGATCCATTCTAACTCATTCGCACGATCTGTTCTTATTTATTCGCACAATCCATTCTAAATCATTCGGACGAATGTATCCATTCTAATTCATTCATACGATCCATTCTAATTCATTCGTACGATCCATTCTAATTAATTCGTATAATCCATTCTAATTCATTCGTACGATCCATTCTAATTCATTCATACAATCTATTCTAATTCATTCGTACGATCAATTCTAATTCACTCATACGATCCATTCTAATACATTCATATGATCCATTCTAATTCATTTGCACGAATATATCCATTCTAATTCATTCGTACGATCCATTCTAATTCCTTCGTACGATCCATTCTAATTCATTCGTACGATCTATTCTAATTCATTCGTACGATCCATTCTAATTCATTCGTACGATCCATTCTAATTCCTTCGTACGATCCATTCTAATTCATTCGTACGATCCATTCTAATTCATTCGTACAATCTATTCTAATTCATTCGTACGAATGGATACATTCGTGTGAATGAATTAGAATAGATCGTACGAATGAGTAAGAAAGCATCGTACGAATGAAATAGAATGGATTGCACGAATGAATTAGAATGGATCGTACGAATGAATTAGAATGGATCGTGTGAAAGAATTAGAATGGATTGTATGAATGAATTAGAATGGATCGTACGAATGAATTAGAATGGATCGTACGAAGGAATTAGAATGGATCCATTCTAATTCATTCGCACGAATGTATCCATTCTAATTCAGTCGTACGATCCATTCTAATTCATTCGTACGATCCATTCTAATTCATTCGTAAGATCCATTCTAATTCATTCGTACGATCCATTCTAATTCATTCGCACGAATGTATCCATTCTAGTTCATTCGTACGATCCATTCTAATTCATTCGTACGATCCATTCTAATTCATTCGCACGATCCATTCTAATTCATTCGTACGATCCATTCTATTTCATTCATACGATCCATTCTAATTCAATCGTACGATCCATTCTAATTCATTCGCACAAATGTATCCATTCTAATTCATTCGTACGATCCATTCTAATTCATTCACACGAATGTATCCATTCTAATTCATTCGTACGATCCATTCTAATTCATTCGTACGATCCATTCTAATTAATTCGTATGATCCATTCTAATTCATTCGTATGATCAATTCTAGTTCATTCGTACGATCCATTCTAATTCATTCGTACGATCCATTCTAATTCATTCGCACGATCCATTCTAATTCATTCATACAATCCATTCTAATTCTTTCACACGATCCATTCTAATTCATTCGTACGATCCATTCTAATTCATTCGTGCAATCCATTCTATTTCATTCGTACGATCCATTCTTACTCATTCGTACGATCCATTCTAATTCATTCACACGAATGTATCCATTCGTACGAATGAATTAGAATAGATTGTACGAATGAATTAGAATGGATCGTACGAATGAATTAGAATGGATCGTACGAATGAATTAGAATGGATCGTACGAATGAATTAGAATGGATCATGCGAATGAATTAGAATGGATCGTACGAATGAATTAGAATAGATCATACGAATGAATTAGAATGGATCATACGAATTAATTTGAATGGATCGTACGAATGAATTAGAATGGATCGTACGAATGAATTAGAATGGATACATTCGTGCAAATGAATTAGAATGGATCGTATGAATGTATTAGAATGGATCGTATGAGTGAATTAGAATGGATCGTACGAATGAATTAGAATGGATTGTATGAATGAATTAGAATGGATCGTACGAATGAATTAGAATGGATCGTATGAATGAATTAGAATGGATCGTACGAATGAATTAGAATGGATCGTGCGAATGAATTAAAATGGATCGTACGAAGGAATTAGAATGGATCGTACGAATGAACTAGAATGGTTACATTCGTGCGAATGAATTAGAATGGATCGTACGAATGAATTAGAATGGATCGTACGAATGGATTAGAATGGATCATACGAATGAATTAGAATGGATCGTGCGAATGAATTAGAATGGATCGTACGAATGAATTAGACTGGATCATATGAACGAATTAGAATGGATCGTACGAGGTTACATTCATGCGAATGAATTAGAATGGATCGTGCGAATGGATTAGAATGGATCGTACGAATGGATTAGAATGGATACATTCGTGCGAATGAATTAGAATGGATTGTATGAATGAATTAGAATGGATCGTACGATCCATTCTAATTCATTCGTATGATCCATTCTAATTAATTCGTATAATCCATTCTAATTCATTTGTACGATCCATTCTAATTCGTACGAATGAATTAGAATGGATCGTACGAATGAATTAGAATGGATACATTCGTTCGAATGAATTAGAATGGATCATACGAATGAGTAAGAATGGATCGTACTAATGAAATAGAATAGATTGTACGAATGAATTAGAATGGATCCTACGAATGAATTAAAATGGATCGTGTGAAAGAATTAGAATGGATTGTATGAATGAATTAGAATAGATCGTATGAATGAATTAGAATGGATCGTGCGAATGAAATCGAATGGATCGTACGAATTCATTCTAATTCATTCATACAATCCATTCTAATTCTTTCACATGATCCATTCTTATTCATTCTTACGTTCCATTCTAATTCATTAGCACGATCCATGCTAATTCATTCGTTCGATCAATTCTAATACATTAGCACGATCCATTCTAATTCCTTCGTACGATCCATTCTAATTCATTCGCACGATCTATTCTAATTCATTCATAGGATCCATTCTAATTCATTCATATGATCTATTCTAATTCTTTCGAACGATTGTATCCATTCTAATTCATTTGCACAAATGTATACATTCTAATTCATTCGTACGATCCATTCTAATTCATTCGTACGATCCATTCTAATTCATTCGTATGATCCATTCTAATTCATTCATACGATCTATTCTAATTCATTCATACAATCCATTCTAATTCTTTCACACGATCCATTCTAATTCATTCGTACGATCCATTCTAATTCATTCGCACAATCCATTCTATTTCATTCGTACGATCCATTCTTACTCATTGGTACGATCCATTCTAATTCATTCGCACGAATGTATCCATTCTAATTCATTCGTACGAATCCATTCTAATTCATTCGTACAATCCATTCTATTTCATTCGTACGATCCATTCTTACTCATTCGTATAATCCATTCTAATTCATTTGCACGAATGTATCCATTCTAAATCATTCATACGATCCATTCAAATTCATTCGTACGATCCATTCTAAATCATTCGTACAATCCATTCTTTTTCATTCGTACGATCAATTCTAATTCATTAGCACGATCCATTCTAATTCATTCGTACGTTCCATTCAAATTCATTCGCACGATCCATTCTAATTCATTCCTACAATCTATTCTATTTCATTCGTACGATCCATTCTTACTCATTCGTATGATCCATTCTAATTCATTCGCACAAATGTATCCATTCTAATCCATTCGTACGATCCATTCTAATCGATTCGTATGATCCGTTCTAATTCATTCGCATGAATGTAACCATTCTAATTCATTCATTTGATTCATTCTAATTCATTCGTACGATCCATTCTAATTCATTCATCCGATCCATTCTAATTCATTCGCACGAATGTATCCATTCTAAACCATTCATACGATCCATTCTAATTTATTCGTACGATCCATTCTAATTCATTCGTAAGATCCATTCTAATTCATTCGTACAATCCATTCTAATTCATTCGTATGATCCATTCTAATTCATTCGCACGAATGTATCCATTCTTGTTCATTCGTACGATCCATTCTAATTCGTTCGTACGATCCAATCTAATTCATTCGCACGATCCATTCTAATTCATTCATACAATCTATTCTAATTCATTCGTACGATCAATTCTAATTCACTCATACGATCCATTCTAATACATTCATATGATCCATTCTAATTCATTTGCACGAATATATCCATTCTAATTCATTCGTACGATCCATTCTAATTCCTTCGTACGATCCATTCTAATTCATTCGTACGATCTATTCTAATTCATTCGTACGATCCATTCTAATTCATTCGTACGATCCATTCTAATTCCTTCGTACGATCCATTCTAATTCATTCGTACGATCCATTCTAATTCATTCGTACAATCTATTCTAATTCATTCGTACGAATGGATACATTCGTGTGAATGAATTAGAATAGATCGTACGAATGAGTAAGAAAGCATCGTACGAATGAAATAGAATGGATTGCACGAATGAATTAGAATGGATCGTACGAATGAATTAGAATGGATCGTGTGAAAGAATTAGAATGGATTGTATGAATGAATTAGAATGGATCGTACGAATGAATTAGAATGGATCGTACGAAGGAATTAGAATGGATCCATTCTAATTCATTCGCACGAATGTATCCATTCTAATTCAGTCGTACGATCCATTCTAATTCATTCGTACGATCCATTCTAATTCATTCGTAAGATCCATTCTAATTCATTCGTACGATCCATTCTAATTCATTCGCACGAATGTATCCATTCTAGTTCATTCGTACGATCCATTCTAATTCATTCGTACGATCCATTCTAATTCATTCGCACGATCCATTCTAATTCATTCGTACGATCCATTCTATTTCATTCATACGATCCATTCTAATTCAATCGTACGATCCATTCTAATTCATTCGCACAAATGTATCCATTCTAATTCATTCGTACGATCCATTCTAATTCATTCACACGAATGTATCCATTCTAATTCATTCGTACGATCCATTCTAATTCATTCGTACGATCCATTCTAATTAATTCGTATGATCCATTCTAATTCATTCGTATGATCAATTCTAGTTCATTCGTACGATCCATTCTAATTCATTCGTACGATCCATTCTAATTCATTCGCACGATCCATTCTAATTCATTCATACAATCCATTCTAATTCTTTCACACGATCCATTCTAATTCATTCGTACGATCCATTCTAATTCATTCGTGCAATCCATTCTATTTCATTCGTACGATCCATTCTTACTCATTCGTACGATCCATTCTAATTCATTCACACGAATGTATCCATTCGTACGAATGAATTAGAATAGATTGTACGAATGAATTAGAATGGATCGTACGAATGAATTAGAATGGATCGTACGAATGAATTAGAATGGATCGTACGAATGAATTAGAATGGATCATGCGAATGAATTAGAATGGATCGTACGAATGAATTAGAATAGATCATACGAATGAATTAGAATGGATCATACGAATTAATTTGAATGGATCGTACGAATGAATTAGAATGGATCGTACGAATGAATTAGAATGGATACATTCGTGCAAATGAATTAGAATGGATCGTATGAATGTATTAGAATGGATCGTATGAGTGAATTAGAATGGATCGTACGAATGAATTAGAATGGATTGTATGAATGAATTAGAATGGATCGTACGAATGAATTAGAATGGATCGTATGAATGAATTAGAATGGATCGTACGAATGAATTAGAATGGATCGTGCGAATGAATTAAAATGGATCGTACGAAGGAATTAGAATGGATCGTACGAATGAACTAGAATGGTTACATTCGTGCGAATGAATTAGAATGGATCGTACGAATGAATTAGAATGGATCGTACGAATGGATTAGAATGGATCATACGAATGAATTAGAATGGATCGTGCGAATGAATTAGAATGGATCGTACGAATGAATTAGACTGGATCATATGAACGAATTAGAATGGATCGTACGAGGTTACATTCATGCGAATGAATTAGAATGGATCGTGCGAATGGATTAGAATGGATCGTACGAATGGATTAGAATGGATACATTCGTGCGAATGAATTAGAATGGATTGTATGAATGAATTAGAATGGATCGTACGATCCATTCTAATTCATTCGTATGATCCATTCTAATTAATTCGTATAATCCATTCTAATTCATTTGTACGATCCATTCTAATTCGTACGAATGAATTAGAATGGATCGTACGAATGAATTAGAATGGATACATTCGTTCGAATGAATTAGAATGGATCATACGAATGAGTAAGAATGGATCGTACTAATGAAATAGAATAGATTGTACGAATGAATTAGAATGGATCCTACGAATGAATTAAAATGGATCGTGTGAAAGAATTAGAATGGATTGTATGAATGAATTAGAATAGATCGTATGAATGAATTAGAATGGATCGTGCGAATGAAATCGAATGGATCGTACGAATTCATTCTAATTCATTCATACAATCCATTCTAATTCTTTCACATGATCCATTCTTATTCATTCTTACGTTCCATTCTAATTCATTAGCACGATCCATGCTAATTCATTCGTTCGATCAATTCTAATACATTAGCACGATCCATTCTAATTCCTTCGTACGATCCATTCTAATTCATTCGCACGATCTATTCTAATTCATTCATAGGATCCATTCTAATTCATTCATATGATCTATTCTAATTCTTTCGAACGATTGTATCCATTCTAATTCATTTGCACAAATGTATACATTCTAATTCATTCGTACGATCCATTCTAATTCATTCGTACGATCCATTCTAATTCATTCGTATGATCCATTCTAATTCATTCATACGATCTATTCTAATTCATTCATACAATCCATTCTAATTCTTTCACACGATCCATTCTAATTCATTCGTACGATCCATTCTAATTCATTCGCACAATCCATTCTATTTCATTCGTACGATCCATTCTTACTCATTGGTACGATCCATTCTAATTCATTCGCACGAATGTATCCATTCTAATTCATTCGTACGAATCCATTCTAATTCATTCGTACAATCCATTCTATTTCATTCGTACGATCCATTCTTACTCATTCGTATAATCCATTCTAATTCATTTGCACGAATGTATCCATTCTAAATCATTCATACGATCCATTCAAATTCATTCGTACGATCCATTCTAAATCATTCGTACAATCCATTCTTTTTCATTCGTACGATCAATTCTAATTCATTAGCACGATCCATTCTAATTCATTCGTACGTTCCATTCAAATTCATTCGCACGATCCATTCTAATTCATTCCTACAATCTATTCTATTTCATTCGTACGATCCATTCTTACTCATTCGTATGATCCATTCTAATTCATTCGCACAAATGTATCCATTCTAATCCATTCGTACGATCCATTCTAATCGATTCGTATGATCCGTTCTAATTCATTCGCATGAATGTAACCATTCTAATTCATTCATTTGATTCATTCTAATTCATTCGTACGATCCATTCTAATTCATTCATCCGATCCATTCTAATTCATTCGCACGAATGTATCCATTCTAAACCATTCATACGATCCATTCTAATTTATTCGTACGATCCATTCTAATTCATTCGTAAGATCCATTCTAATTCATTCGTACAATCCATTCTAATTCATTCGTATGATCCATTCTAATTCATTCGCACGAATGTATCCATTCTTGTTCATTCGTACGATCCATTCTAATTCGTTCGTACGATCCAATCTAATTCATTCGCACGATCCATTCTAATTCATTCGTACGATCCATTCTAATTCATTCGTACGAATGAATTAGAATGGATACATTCGTGCGAATGAATTAGAATGGATCGTACCAATGAGTAAGAATGGATCGTACGAATGAAATAGAATGGATTGTGCGAATGAATTAGAATGGATCGTACGAATGAATTAGAATGGATCGTGTGAAAGAATTAGAATGGATTGTATGAATGAATTAGAATAGATCATATGAATGAATTAGAATGGATCGTATGAGTGAATTAGAATGGATACGAAGGAATTAAAATGGACCGTACGAAGGAATTAGAATGGATCATACGATTGAAATAGAATGGATCGTACGAAGGAATTAGAATGGATCGTACGAAGGAATTAGAATGGATTGTACGAAGGAATTAGAATGGATCGTACGAATGAATTAGAATGGATATATTCGTGCAAATGAATTAGAATGGATTGTATGAATGAATTAGAATGGATCATTCGTATGATCCATTCTAACTCATTCGGTGGATCTATTCTAATTCATTCGTACGATCCATTCTAATTCATTCCCACGATCCATTCTAATTTATTCGTACGATCCATTCTAATTCATTCGTACGATCTATTCTAATTCATTCGCACGAGTGTAACCATTCTAATTCATTCGTACGATCCATTCTTTTTCATTCGTACGATCCATTCTAATTCACTCATACGATCCATTCTAATACATTCATACGATCCATTGTAATTCATTTGCACGAATATATCCATTCTAATTCATTCGTACGATCCATTCTAATTCATTCGTACGATCCATTCTAATTCATTCGTAAGATCCATTCTAATTCATTCGTACGATCCATTCTAATTCATTCGTACGATCCATTCTAATTCCTTCGTACGAATGAATTAGAATGGATACATTTGTGCGAATGAATTAGAATGGATCGTACGAATGAATTAGAATGGATCGTCCGAATGAATTAGAATGGATCATACGAATGAGTAAGAATGGATCGTACGAATGAAATAGAATAGATTGTATGAATGAATTAGAAAGGATCCTACGAATGAATTAAAATGGATCGTGTGAAAGAATTAGAATGGACTACATGAATGAATTAGAATGGATCGTATGAATGAATTAGAATGGATCGTGCGAATGAATTCGAATGGATCGTACGAATTCATTCTAATTCATTAATACAATCCATTCTAATTCTTTCACACGATCCATTCTAATTCATTCGTACGTTCCATTCTAATTCATTAGCACGATCCATGCTAATTCATTCGTTCGATCAATTCTAATTCATTAGCATGATCCATTCTAATTCATTCGTACGATCCATTCTAATTCATTCGCACGATCCATTCTAATTCATTCATAGGATCCATTCTAATTCATGCATACGATCTATTCTAATTCTTTCGCACGAATGTATCCATTCTAATTCATTCGCACGAATGTATCCATTCTAATTCATTCATACGATCCATTCTAATTCATTCGTACGATCCATTCTAATTCATTCGTACGATCCATTCTAATTCATTCATATGATCTATTCTAATTCATTCATATAATCCATTCTAATTCTTTCACACGATCCATTCTAATTCATTCGTACGATCCATTCTAATTCATTCGCACAATCCATTCTATTTCATTCGTACGATCCATTCTTACTCATTCGTATGATCCATTCTAATTCATTCGCACGATCCATTCTAATTCATTCGTACGATCCATTCTAATTCATTCATACAATCCATTCTAATTCATTCATACGATCCATTCTAATTCCTTCGTACGATCCATTCTAATTCATTCGTACGATCCATTTGAATTCATTCGTACAATCTATTCTAATTCATTCATACAATCCATTCTAATTCATTCGCACGATCCATTCTAATTCATTCATACGATCCATTCTATTCGAATGGATCATGCGATCCATTCGAATTCATTCGCACGATCCATTCTAATTCATTCATACGATCCATTCTAATTCATTCGTCTGATCCATTCTAATTCATTCGCACGAATGTATCCATTCTAATTCATTCGTACGATCCATTCTAATTCATTCGTAAGATCCATTCTAATTCATTCGTACGATCCATTCTAATTCATTCGCACGAATGTATCCATTGTAATTAATTCATACGATCCATTCTACTTCATTCGTACTATCCGTTCTAATTCACTCATACGATCCATTCTAATTCATTCGCACGATCCATTCTAATTCATTCGTACGATCCATTCTAATTAATTCGTACGATCCATTCTAATTAATTCGTACGATCCATTCTAATTCATTCGTACGATCCATTCTAATTCATTCATACAATCCATTCTAATTCATTCGCACGAATGTATCCATTCTAATTAATTCGTACGATCCATTCTAATTTATTCGTATGATCTATTCTTATTCATTCACACGATCCAGTCTAATTGATTCGCACGATCCATTCTAATTCATTCGCACGAATGTATCCATTCTAATTCATTCGTACGATCCATTCTAATTCATTAATATGATCCATTCTAATTCATTCGTACGATCCATTCTAATTCATATGCACAAAGGTATCCATTCTAATTCATTCGCACGAAAGAATTAGAATGGATTGTATGAAAGAATTAGAATGGATCGTGCGAATGAATTAGAATGGATCGTACGAAGGAATTAGAATGGATCGTACGAAGGAATTAGAATGGATCGTACGAATGAGTAAGAATGGATCGTACAAATGAATTCGAATGGATCGTACGAATAAATTAGAATGGATACATTCATCCGAATGAATTAGAATGGATCATACGAATGAGTAAAAATGGATCGTACGAATGAAATAGAATAGATTGTACGAATGAATTAGAATGGATCGTGCGAATGAATTAAAATGGATCGTACGAATGAATTAGAATGGATCGTACGAATGAATTAGAATGGATCTTGCGAATGAATTAGAATGGATCATATTAATGAATTAGAATGGATCGTACGAATGAATTAGAATGGATACATTCGTGCGAATGAATTAGAATGGATCGTGCGAATCCATTAGACTGGATCGTGCGAATGAATAAGAATGGATCATACGAATGAATTAGAATGGATCGTACGAATTAATTAGAATGGATACATTCGTGCGAATGAATTAGAATGGATTGTATGAATGAATTAGAATAGATCCTACGAATGAATTAGAATGGATCATACGAATTAATTAGAATGGATCATACGAATGAATTAGAAAGGATCGTACGAATGAATTAGAATGGATCGTATGAATGAACTAGAATGGATCGTACGAATGAACTAGAATGGATACATTCATGCGAATGAATTAGAATGGATCGTACGAATGAATTAGAATGGATCGTACGATTCATTCTAATTCATTCGTACAATCCATTGTAATACATTCGTACGATTCATGCTAGTTCATTCGCACGATCCATTCTAATTCATTCGTACGATCCATTCTTATTCATTCATACGATCCATTCTAAATCATTCGCATAATCCATTCTAATTCATTCGTACAATCCATTCTAATTCATTCGTATGATCCATTCTAACTCATTCGGTGGATCCATTCTAATTCATTCGTACGATCCATTCTAATTCATTCCCACGATCCATTCTAATTTTGTTCGTACGATCCATTCTAATTCATTCGTATGATCTATTCTAATTCATTCACACGAATGTAACCATTCTAATTCATTCATACGATTTATTCTAATTCATTCGTATGAGCTATTCTAATTCATTCGTACGAACCATTCTAATTCATTCGTACGATCCATTGTAATTCATTCAAACAATCTATTTAGATTCATTCGCACAAATGTATCCATTCAAATTCATTCGTACGATCCAGTCTAATTCATTCGTACGATCCATTCTAATTCATTCGCACGAATATATCCATTCTAATTCTTTCGTAAGATGCATTCTAATTCATTCGTACGATCCATTCTAATTCATTCGTACGATCCATTCTAATTCATTCGCACGATCCATTCTAATTCATTCATATGATCCATTCTAATTCATTCATACAATCCATTCTAATTCTTTCACACGATCCATTCTAATTCATTCGTACGATCCATTCTAATTCATTCGTACGATCCATTCTATTTCATTCGTACGATCCATTCTAATTCATTCGTACGATCCATTCTAATTCATTCGTACGATCCATTCTAATTCATTCGTACGATCCATTCTAATTCATTCGCACGATCCATTCTAATTCATTCATAGGATCCATTCTAATTCATTCATACGATCTATTCTAATTCTTTTGCACGAATGTATCCATTCTAATTCATTCGCACGATTGTGTCCATTCTAATTCATTCGTACGATCCATTCTAATTCATTCGTACGATCCATTCTAATTCATTCATACGATCCATTCTAATTCATTCGTACGATCCATTCAAATTCATTCGCACGATCCATTCTAATTCATTCGTAAAATCCATTCTATTTCATTCGTACGATCCATTCTTACTCATTCGTATGATCCATTCTAATTTATTCGCACGAATGTATCCATTCTAATCCATTCGTACGATCCGTTCTAATCCATTCGTATGATCCATTATAATTCATTCGCATGAATGTAACCATTCTAATTCATTCATTTGATCCATTCTAATTCATTCGTACGATCCATTCTAATTCATTCGTCCGATCCATTCTAATTCATTCCCACGAATATACCCATTCTAAACCATTCATACGATCCATTCTAATTTATTCGTACGATCCATTCTAATTCATTCATAAGATCCATTCTAATTCATTCGTACGATCCATTCTAATTCATTCGTACGATCCATTCTAATTCATTCGTAAGATCCATTCTAATTTATTCGTACGATCCATTCTAATTCATTCGTACGATCCATTCTAATTCATTCGCACAAATGTATCCATTCTAGTTCATTCGTACGATCCATTCTAATTCATTCGTACGATCCATTCTAATTCATTCGCACGATCCATTCTAATTCATTCGTACGATCCATTCTAATTCATTCATACGATCCATTCTAATTCATTCGTACGATCCATTCTAATTCATTCGCACGAATGTATCCATTCTAATTCATTCGTACGATCCATTCTAATTCATTCGCATGATCCATTCTAATTCATTCGTACGATCCATTCTAATTCTTTCACACGATCCATTCTAATTCATTCGTACGATCCATTCTAATTCATTCGCACGATCCATTCTAACTCATTCGTACGATCCATTCTAATTCATTCATACGATCCATTCTAATTCATTCGCACAAATGTATCCATTCTAATTCATTCGTATGATCTATTCTAATTCATTCATACAATCCATTCTAATTCTTTCACACGATCCATTCTAATTCATTCGTACGATCCATTCTAATTCATTCGCACAATCCATTCTATTTCATTCGTACGATCCATTCTTACTCATTCGTATGATCCATTCTAATTCATTCGCACGATCCATTCTAATTCATTCGTACGATCCATTCTAATTCATTCATACAATCCATTCTAATTCATTCGTACGATCCATTCTAATTCCTTCGTACGATCCATTCTAATTCATTCGTACGATCCATTCTAATTCATTCGTACAATCTATTCTAATTCATTCATACAATCCATTCTAATTCATGCGATCCATTCAAATTCATTCGCACGATCCATTCTAATTCATTCATACGATCCATTCTAATTCATTCGTCCGATCCATTCTAATTCATTCGCACGAATGTATCCATTCTAATTCATTCGTACGATCCATTCTAATTCATTCGTAAGATCCATTCTAATTCATTCGTACGATCCATTCTAATTCATTCGCACGAATGTATCCATTCTAATTAATTCATACGATCCATTCTACTTCATTCGTACTATCCGTTCTAATTCACTCATACGATCCATTCTAATTCATTCGTACGATCCATTCTAATTAATTCGTACGATCCATTCTAATTAATTCGTACGATCCATTCTAATTCATTCGTACGATCCATTCTAATTTATTCATACAATCCATTCTAATTCATTCGCACGAATGTATCCATTCTAATTAATTCGTACGATCCATTCTAATTTATTCGTATGATCTATTCTTATTCATTCGCACGATCCAGTCTAATTGATTCGCACGATCCATTCTAATTCATTCGCACGAATGTATCCATTCTAATTCATTCGTACGATCCATTCTAATTCATTAATATGATCCATTCTAATTCATTCGTACGATCCATTCTAATTCATATGCACAAAGGTATCCATTCTAATTCATTCGCACGAAAGAATTAGAATGGATTGTATGAAAGAATTAGAATGGATCGTGCGAATGAATTAGAATGGATCGTACGAAGGAATTAGAATGGATCGTACGAAGGAATTAGAATGGATCGTACGAATGAGTAAGAATGGATCGTACAAATGAATTCGAATGGATCGTACGAATAAATTAGAATGGATACATTCATCCGAATGAATTAGAATGGATCATACGAATGAGTAAAAATGGATCGTACGAATGAAATAGAATAGATTGTACGAGTGAATTAGAATGGATCGTGCGAATGAATTAAAATGGATCGTACGAATGAATTAGAATGGATCGTACGAATGAATTAGAATGGATCTTGCGAATGAATTAGAATGGATCATATTAATGAATTAGAATGGATCGTACGAATGAATTAGAATGGATACATTCGTGCGAATGAATTAGAATGGATCGTGCGAATCCATTAGACTGGATCGTGCGAATGAATAAGAATGGATCATACGAATGAATTAGAATGGATCGTACGAATTAATTAGAATGGATACATTCGTGCGAATGAATTAGAATGGATTGTATGAATGAATTAGAATAGATCTTACGAATGAATTAGAATGGATCATACGAATTAATTAGAATGGATCATACGAATGAATTAGAAAGAATCGTACGAATGAATTAGAATGGATCGTATGAATGAACTAGAATGGATCGTACGAATGAACTAGAATGGATACATTCATGCGAATGAATTAGAATGGATCGTACGAATGAATTAGAATGGATCGTACGATTCATTCTAATTCATTCGTACGATCCATTGTAATACATTCGTACGATTCATGCTAGTTCATTCGCACGATCCATTCTAATTCATTCGTACGATCCATTCTTATTCATTCATACGATCCATTCTAATTCATTCGCATAATCCATTCTAATTCATTCGTACAATCCATTCTAATTCATTCGTATGATCCATTCTAACTCATTCGGTGGATCCATTCTAATTCATTCGTACGATCCATTCTAATTCATTCCCACAATCCTTTCTAATTTTGTTCGTAGGATCCATTCTAATTCATTCGTACGATCTATTCTAATTCATTCACACGAATGTAACCATTCTAATTCATTCATACGATTTATTCTAATTCATTCGTATGAGCTATTCTAATTCATTCGTACGAACCATTCTAATTCATTCGTACGATCCATTGTAATTCATTCAAACAATCCATTTAGATTCATTCGCACAAATGTATCCATTCAAATTCATTCGTACGATCCAGTCTAATTCATTCGTACGATCCATTCTAATTCATTCGCACGAATATATCCATTCTAATTCTTTCGTACGATGCATTCTAATTCATTCGTACGATCCATTCTAATTCATTCGTACGATCCATTCTAATTCATTCGCACGATCCATTCTAATTCATTCATATGATCCATTCTAATTCATTCATACAATCCATTCTAATTCTTTAACACGATCCATTCTAATTCATTCGTACGATCCATTCTAATTCATTCGTACGATCCATTCTATTTCATTCGTACGATCCATTCTAATTCATTCGTACGATCCATTCTAATTCATTCGTACGATCCATTCTAATTCATTCGTACGATCCATTCTAATTCATTCGTACGATCCTTTCTAGTTCATTCGCACGATCCATTCTAATTCATTCATAGGATCCATTCTAATTCATTCATACGATCTATTCTAATTCTTTCGCACGAATGTATCCATTCTAATTCATTCGCACGATTGTATCCATTCTAATTCATTCGTACGATCCATTCTAATTCATTCGTACGATCCATTCTAATTCATTCATACGATCCATTCTAATTCATTCGTACGATCCATTCAAATTCATTCGCACGATCCATTCTAATTCATTCGTAAAATCCATTCTATTTCATTCGTACGATCCATTCTTACTCATTCGTATGATCCATTCTAATTCATTCGCACGAATGTATCCATTCTAATCCATTCGTACGATCCATTCTAATCCATTCGTACGATCCATTATAATTCATTCGCATGAATGTAACCATTCTAATTCATTCATTTGATCCATTCTAATTCATTCGTACGATCCATTCTAATTCATTCGTCCGATCCATTCTAATTCATTCCCACGAATATACCCATTCTAAACCATTCATACGATCCATTCTAATTTATTCGTACGATCCATTCTAATTCATTCATAAGATCCATTCTAATTCATTCGTACGATCCATTCTAATTCATTCGTACGATCCATTCTAATTCATTCGTAAGATCCATTCTAATTTATTCGTACGATCCATTCTAATTCATTCGTACGATCCATTCTAATTCATTCGCACAAATGTATCCATTCTAGTTCATTCGTATGATCCATTCTAATTCATTCGTACGATCCATTCTAATTCATTCGCACGATCCATTCTAATTCATTCGTACGATCCATTCTAATTCATTCATACGATCCATTCTAATTCATTCGTACGATCCATTCTAATTCATTCGCACGAATGTATCCATTCTAATTCATTCGTACGATCCATTCTAATTCATTCGCACGATCCATTCTAATTCATTCGCACGATCCATTCTAATTCATTCGTACGATCCGTTCTAATTCTTTCACACGATCCATTCTAATTCATTCGTACGATCCATTCTAATTCATTCGCACGATCCATTCTAACTCATTCGTACGATCCATTCTAATTCATTCATACGATCCATTCTAATTCATTCGCACAAATGTATCCATTCTAATTCATTCGTATGATCCATTCTAATTCATTTGCAGGAATATATCCATTCTAATTCATTCGTACGATCCATTCTAATTCCTTCGTACGATCCATTCTAATTCATTCGTACGATCTATTCTAATTCATTCGTACGATCCATTCTAATTCATTCGTACGATCCATTCTAATTCTTTCGTACGATCCATTCTAATTCATTCGTACGATCCATTCTAATTCATTCGTACAATCTATTCTAATTCATTCGTACGAATGGATACATTCGTGTGAATGAATTAGAATAGATCGTACGAATGAGTAAGAAAGGATCGTACAAATGAAATAGAATGGATTGCACGAATGAATTAGAATGGATCGTACGAATGAATTTGAATGGATCGTGTGAAAGAATTATAATGGATTGTATGAATGAATTCGAATGGATCGTACGAATGAATTAGAATGGATCGTACGAAGGAATTAGAATGGATCCATTCTAATTCATTCGCACGAATGTATCGATTCTAATTCAGTCGTACGATCCATTCTAATTCATTCGTACGATCCATTCTAATTCATTCGTAATATCCATTCTAATTCATTCGTACGATCCATTCTAATTCATTCGCACGAATGTATCCATTCTAGTTCATTCGTACGATCCATTCTAATTCATTCGTACGATCCATTCTAATTCATTCGCACGATCCATTCTAATTCATTCGTACGATCCATTCTATTTATTCATACGATCCATTCTAATTCATTCGTACGATCCATTCTAATTCATTCGCACAAATGTATCCATTCTAATTCATTCGTACGATCCATTATAATTCATTCATACGATCCATTCTCATTCATTCACACGAATGTATCCATTCTAATTCATTCGTACGATCCATTCTAATTCATTCGTACGATCCATTCTAATTAATTCGTATGATCCATTCAAATTCATTCGTATGATCAATTCTAGTTCATTCGTACGATCCATTCTAATTCATTCGTACGATCCATTCTAATTCATTCGCACGATCCATTCTAATTCATTCATACAATCCATTCTAATTCTTTCACACGATCCATTCTAATTCATTCGTACGATCCATTCTAATTCATTCGTGCAATCCATTCTATTTCATTCGTACGATCCATTCTTACTCATTCGTACGATCCATTCTAATTCATTCACACGAATGTATCCATTCGTACGAATGAATTAGAATAGATTGTACGAATGAATTAGAATGGATCGTACGAATGAATTAGAATGGTTCGTATGAATGAATTAGAATGGATCGTACGAATGAATTAGAATGGATCATGCGAATGAATTAGAATGGATCGTACGAATGAATTAGAATAGATCATACGAATGAATTAGAATGGATCATACGAATTAATTAGAATGGATCGTACGAATGAATTAGAATGGATCGTACG
The DNA here is from genome assembly GCA_947650365.1 of Chamaelirium japonicum. Classification (NCBI taxonomy): domain Eukaryota; kingdom Viridiplantae; phylum Streptophyta; class Magnoliopsida; order Liliales; family Melanthiaceae; genus Chamaelirium; species Chamaelirium japonicum. The sequence goes on from OX393551.1 coordinate 98,548,679, forward strand.
ACTGAATTAGAATGGATACATTCGTGCAAATGAATTAGAATGGATCATATGAATGTATTAGAATGGATCGTATGAGTGAATTAGAATGGATCGTACGAATGAATTAGAATGGATTGTATGAATGAATTAGAATGGATCGTACGAATGAATTAGAATGGATCGTATGAATGAATTAGAATGGATCGTACGAATGAATTAGAATGGATCGTGCGAATAAATTAAAATGGATCGTACGAATGAATTAGAATGGATCGTACGAATGAACTAGAATGGATACATTCGTGCGAATGAATTAGAATAGATCGTACGAATGAATTAGAATGGATCGTACGAATGAATTAGAATGGATCGTACGAATGGATTAGAATGGATCATACGAATGAATTAGAATGGATCGTGCGAATGAATTAGAATGGATCGTACGAATGAATTTGACTGGATCATATGAACGAATTAGAATGGATCGTACGAGGTTACATTCATGCGAGTGAATTAGAATGGATCGTACGAATGGATTAGAATGGATCGTACGAATGGATTAGAATGGATACATTCGTGCGAATGAATTAGAATGGATTGTATGAATGAATTAGAATGGATCGTACGATCCATTCTAATTCATTTGTATGATCCATTCTAATTAATTCGTATGATCCATTCTAATTCATTTGTACGATCCATTCTAATTCATTCGTACGATCCATTCTAATTCATTCGCACAATCCATTCTATTTCATTCGTACGATCCATTCTTACTCATTGGTACGATCCATTCTAATTCAATCGCAGAATGTATCCATTCTAATTCATTCGTACGAATCCATTCTAATTCATTCGTACAATCCATTCTATTTCATTCGTACGATCCATTCTTACTCATTCGTATGATCCATTCTAATTCATTCGCACGAATGTATCCATTCTAAATCATTCGTACGATCCATTCTAAATCATTCGTATAATCCATTCTATTTCATTCGTACGATCAATTCTAATTCATTCTAATTCATTCTATTTCATTCGTACGATCCGTTCTAATTCACTCATACGATCCATTCTAATTCATTCATACGATCCATTCTAATTCATTTGCACAAATATATCCATTCTAATTCATTCGTACGATCCATTCTAATTCCTTCGTACGATCCATTCTAATTCCTTCGTACGATCCATTCTATTTCATTTGTATGATCCATTCTAATTCCTTCGTACGATCCATTCTAATTCCTTCGTATCCATATTAATTCACTCATACGATCCATTCTAATTCTTTCATACGATCTATTCTAATTCATTCATACAATCCATTCTAATTCTTTCACACGATCCATTCTAATTCATTCGTACGATCCATTCTAATTCATTCGCACAAGCCATTCTATTTCATTCGTACGATCCATTCTTACTCATTGGTACGATCCATTCTAATTCATTCGCACAAATGTATCCATTCTAATTCATTCATACGAATCCATTCTAATTCATTCGTACAATCTATTCTATTCCATTCTAATTCATTAGCACGATCCATTCTAATTCATTCGTACGATCCATTCTAATTCATTCGTACGATCCATTCTTACTCATTCGTACGATCCATTCTAATTCATTCGTCCGATCCATTATAATTCATTCGCACGAATGTATCCATTCTAATTCATTCGTTCGATCAATTCTAATTCATTAGCACGATCCATTCTAATTCATTCGTACGATCCATTCTAATTCATTCGCACGATCCATTCTAATTCATTCGTAGGATCCATTCTAATTCATTCGTACGATCCATTCTAATTCATTCGCACAATCCATTCTATTTCATTCGTACGATCCATTCTTACTCATTTGTACGATCCATTCTACTTCATTCGCACGAATGTATCCATTCTAATTCATTCGGATGAATCCATTCTAATTCATTCGTATAATCTATTCTATTTCATTCGTACGATCCATTCTGACTCATTCGTATGATCCATTCTAATTAATTCGGACGAATGTATCCATTCTAATTTATTCGTACGATCCATTCTAATTCATTCGTACGATCCATTCTAATTCATTCGTACGATCCATTCTAATTCATGCGTAAGATCCATTCTAATTCATTCGTACGATCCTTTCTAATTCATTCGTACGATCCATTCTAATTCATTCGTACGATCCATTCTAATTCATTCGCACAAATGTATCCATTCTAATTCATTCGTACAATCCATTCTATTTCATTCGTACGATCCATTCTTACTCATTCGTATGATCCATTCTAATTCATTCGTATGATCCATTCTAATTCATTCGTACGATCCATTCTAATTCATTCGTACGATCCATTCTAATTCATTCGGACGGTCCATTCTAATTCATTCATACGATCCATTCTAATTCATTCATACGATCCATTCTAATTCATTCCTACAATCCGTTCTAATTCATTCGCCCGATCCATTCTAATTCATTCATACGATCCATTCTATTCGAATGGATCATGCGATCCATTCGAATTCATTCGCACGATCCATTCTAATTCATTCATACGATCCATTCTAATTCATTCATACAATGCATTCTAATTATTTCACACGATCCATTCTAATTTATTGGTACGATCCATTCTAATTCATTCGTACAATCCATTCCATTTCATTTGTACGATCCATTCTTACTCATTCGTATGATCCATTCTAATTCATTCGTACGATCCATTCTAATTCATTTGTACGATCCATTCTAATTCATTCGTACAATCCATTCTATTTCATTCGTACGATCCATTCCTACTCATTCGTATGATCCATTCTAATTCATTCGCACGAATGTATCCATTCTAATTCATCCATACAATCCATTCTAATTCATTTCGTACGATCCATTCTAATTCATTCGTACGATCGTACGAATGAATTAGAATGGATCGTACGATTGAATTAGAATAGATTGTGCGAATGAATTAGAATGGATCGTACGAATGAATTAGAATGGATCATACGAATGAATTAGAATGGATCATACGAATGAGTAAGAATGGATCATACGAATGAATTTGAATGGATCGTACGAATGAATTAGAATGGATCGTACGAATAAATTAGAATGGATACATTCGTCCGAATAAATTAGAATGGATCATACGAATGAGTAAGAATGGATCGTACGAATGAAATAGAATAGATTGGACGAATGAATTAGAATGGATCCTACGAATGAATTAGAATGGATCGTGTGAAAGAATTAGAATGGATTGTATGAATGAATTAGAATGGATCGTATGAATGAATTAGAATGGATCGTGCGAATGAATTCGAATGGATCGTACGAATTCATTCTAATTCATTCATACAATCCATTCTAATTCTTTCACACAATCCATTCTAATTCATTCGTACGTTCCATTCTAATTCATTAGCACGATCCAGGCTAATTCATTCGTTCGATCAATTCTAATTCATTAGCACGATCCATTCTTATTCATTCGCACGATCCATTCTAATTCATTCGCACGATCCATTCTAATTCATTCATAGGATCCATTCTAATTCATTCATACGATCTATTCTAATTCTTTCGCACGAATGTATCCATTCTAATTCATTCGCACGAATGTATCCATTCTAATTCATTCGTACGATCCATTCTAATTCATTTGTACGATCCATTCGAATTCATTCGCACGATCCATTCTAATTCATTCATATGATCCATTCTAATTCATTCATACAATCCATTCTAATTCTTTCACACGATCCATTCTAATTCATTCGTACGATCCATTCTAATTCATTCGTACAATCCATTCTATTTCATTCGTACGATCCATTCTTACTCATTCGTATGATCCATTCTAATTCATTCGTATGATCCATTCTAATTCATTCGTACGATCCATTCTAATTCATTCGTACGATCCATTCTAATTCATTCGTACGATCCATTCTAATTCATTCGTACGAATGTATCCATTCTAATTCATTTGCACGATCCATTCTAATTCATTCCTATGATCTATTCTCATTCATTTGTACGATCCATTCTAATTCATTCTAATTCATTCGAACGATCCATTCTACGATCCATTCTAATTCATTCATACGATCCATTCTAATTCATATGCACAAAGGTATCCATTCTAATCCATTCGTAGGATCCATTCTAATCCATTCATACGATCCATTCTAATCCATTCGTATGATCCATTCTAATTCATTCGCTCGAATGTATCCATTCTAATCCATTCGTACGATCCATTCTAATCCATTCGTACGATCCATTCTAATTCATTCGCATGAATGTAACCATTCTAATGAATTCATATGATCCATTCTAATTCATTCGTACGATCCATTCTAATTCATTCGTACGATCCATTCTAATTCATTCACACGAATGTATCCATTCTAATTCATTCGTACGATCCATTCTAATTCATTCGTACGATCCATTCTAATTCATTCGTAAGATCCATTCTAATTCATTCGTACGATCCATTCTAATTCATTCTAATTCATTCGTACGATCGTACGAATTAATTAGAATGGATCGTACGGAATGAATTAGAATGGATCGTACGAATGAATTAGAATGGATCGTACGAATGAACTAGAATGGATACATTCGTGCGAATGAATTAGAATGGATCGTACGAATGAATTAGAATGGATCGTACGAATAAATTAGAATGGATCTTACAAATGAATTAGAATGGATCGTACGAATGAATTAGAATGGATCGTACGAATGAATTAGAATGGATACATTAGTGCGAATGAATTAGAATAGATTGGACGAATGAATTAGAATGGATCGTACGAATGAATTAGAATGGATCAAATGAATGAATTAGAATGGATCGTACGAATGAATTAGAATGCATCGTACGAAAGAATTAGAATGGATATATTCGTGCGAATGAATTAGAATGGATCGTACGAATGAATTAGACTAGATCGTACGAATAAATTTGAATGGATACTTTTGTGCGAATGAATCTAAATGGATTGTATGAATGAATTACAATGGATCGTACGAATGAATTAGAATGGATCGTACGAATGAATTAGAATAGCTCATACGAATGAATTAGAATGAATCGTATGAATGAATTAGAATGGTTACATTCGTGCGAATGAATTAGAATAAATCGTACGAATGAATTAGAATAGATCGTACGAATAAATTAGAATGGATCGTGGGAATGACTTAGAATGGATCGTACGAATGAATTAGAATGGATCCACCGAATGAGTTAGAATAGATCATACGAATGAATTAGAATGGATTGTACGAATGAATTGGAATGGATTGTGCGAATGAATTAGAATGGATCGTATGAATGAATAAGAATGGATCGTACGAATGAATTAGAATGGATCGTGCGAATGAATTAGCATGAATCATACGAATGTATTAGAATGGATCGTACGAATGAATTAGAATGAATCATACGATCCATTCTAATTCATTCGTACGATCCATTCTAATTCATTCGCACGAATGTATCCATTCTAGTTCATTCGTATGATCCATTCTAATTCATTCGTACGATCCATTCTAATTCATTCGTACGATCCATTCTAATTCATTCGTACGATCCATTCTAATTCATTCATTTGATCCATTCTAATTCATTCGTACGATCCATTCTAATTCATTCATACGATCCATTCTAATTCATTCCTAAGATCCATTCTAATTCATTCGTACGATCCATTCTAATTCATTCGTACGATCCATTCTAATTCATTCGCACGAATGTAACCATTATAGAATGAATTAGAATGGATCGTATGAATGAATTTGAATGGATCGTACGAATGAATTAGAATGGATCATGCGAATGAATTAGATTGGATCGTACGAATGAATTAGAATAGATCGTACGAATGAACTAGAATAGATACATTCGTGCAAATGAATTAGAATGGATCGTACGAATGAATTAGAATGGATCGTACGAATGAATTAGAATGGATCGTACAAATGGATTAGAATGGATCATACGAATGAACTAGAATGGATTGTACGAATGAATTAGAATGGATCGAACGAATGAATTAGAATGGATATATTCAAGCGAATGAATTAGAATAGATCGTAGGAATGAATTAGAATGGATCATACGAATGAATTACAATGGATCGTACGAATGAATTAGAATGGATCGTACGAATGAATTAGAATGGATCGTGTGAAAGAATTAGAATGGATTGTATGAATGAATTAGAATAGATCGTATGAATGAAATAGAATGGATATATTCGTGCGAATGAATTAGAATGGATCGTACGAATGAGTTAGAATGGATCGTACGATTCATTCTAATTCATTCGTACGATCCATTCTAATACATTCGGACGATTCATGCTAATTCATTCACACGATCCATTCTAATTCATTCGTACGAGCCATTCTTATTCATTCATACGATCCATTCTAATTCATTCGCACAATCCATTCTAATTCATTCATACCATCCATTCTAATTCATTCGTATGATCCATTCAAACTCATTCGGTGGATCCATTCTAATTCATTCGTACAATCCATTCTAATTCATTCCCACGATCCATTCTAATTTATTCGTATGATCCATTCTAATTCATTCGTACGATCTATTCTAATTCATTCGTACGAATGTAACCATTCTAATTCATTCATACGATTCATTCTAATTCATTCCTATAAGCTATTCTAATTCATTCGTATGATCCATTCTAATTGATTCATACGATCCATTGTAATTCATTCATACAATCCATTTGGATTCATTCGCACAAATGTATCCATTCAAATTCATTCGTACGATCCAGTCTAATTCATTCGTACGATCCATTCTAATTCTTTCGTACAATGCATTCTAATTCATTCGAACGATCCATTCTAATTCATTCGTACGATCCATTCTAATTCATTCGTACGATCCATTCTAATTCATTCGCACGAATGTATCCATTCTAATTCATTCGTACAATCCATTCTATTTTATTCGTACGATCCATTCTTAATCATTCGTATGATCCATTCTAATTCATTCGTATGATCCATTCTAATTCATTTGTACGATCCATTCTAATTCATTCGTACGATCCATTCTAATTCATTCGCACGATCCATTCTAATTCATTCATATGATCCATTCTAATTCATTCATACAGTCCATTTTAATTCTTTCACACGATCCATTCTAATTCATTCGTACGATCCATTCTAGTTCATTTGTACAATCCATTCTATTTCATTCGTACGATCCATTCTTACTCATTCGTATGATCCATTCTAATTCATTCGTACGATCCATTCTAATTCATTCGTACGATCCATTCTAATTCATTCGTACGATCCATTCTAATTTATTCGCACGATCCATTCTAATTCATTCATAGGATCCATTCTCATTCATTCATACAATCTATTCTAATTCTTTCGCATGAATGTATCCATTCTAATTCATTCGCACGAATGTATCCATTCTAATTCATTCGTACGATCCATTCTAATTCATTCGTACGATCCATTCAAATTCATTCGCACGATCCATTCTAATTCATTCGTACAATCCATTCTATTTCATTCGTACGATCCATTCTTACTCATTCGTATGATCCATTCTAATTCATTCGCACGAATGCATCCATTCTAATCCATTCGTACGATCCATTCTAATCCATTCGTCCGATCCATTCTAATTCATTCGCATGAACGTAACCATTCTAATTCATTCATTTGATCCATTCTAATTCATTCGTACGATCCATTCTAATTCATTCGTCCGATCCATTCTAATTCATTCGCACGAATGTATCCATTCTAAACCATTCATACGATCCATTCTAATTCATTCGTAAGATCCATTCTAATTCATTCGTACGATCGATTCTAATTCATTCGTACGATCCATTCTAATTCATTCGCACTAATGTATCCATTCTAGTTCATTCGTACGATCCATTCTAATTCATTCGCACGATCCAATCTAATTCATATGCACAAAGGTATCCATTCTAATCCATTCGTACGATCCATTCTAATTCATTCATACAATCCATTCTAATTCTTTCACACGATCCATTCTATTTCATTCGTACGATCCATTCTAATTCATTCGTACGATCCATTCTAATTCATTCTAATTCATTCGTACGATCCATTCTAATTCATTCGTCCGATCCTACGAATGAATTAGAATAGATCGTGTAAAAGAATTAGAATGGATTGTATGAATGAATTAGAATGAATTCGTACGATCCATTCGAATTCATTCGCACGATCCATTCTAATTCATTCATACGATCCATTCTAATTCATTCATACAATCCATTCTAATTCTTTCACACGATCCATTCTAATTCATTCGTAGGATCCATTCTAATTCATTCGTACAATCTATTCTATTTCATTCGTACGATCCATTCTTACTCATCCGTATGATCCCTTCTAATTCATTCGGTCGAATGTATCCATTCTAATTTATTCGTACGATCCATTCTAATTCATTCGTACGATCCATTCTAATTCATTCGTCCGATCCATTCTAATTTATTCGCACGACTGTATCCATTCTAATTCATTCGTACGATCCATTCTAATTCATTCGTACGATCCATTCTATTCTAGTTCATTCGTACGATCCATTCTAATTCGTTCGTACGATCCATTCTAATTCATTCGCACGATCCATTCTAATTCCTTCGTACGATCAATTCTAATTCATTCGCACGAATGTATCCATTCTAATTCATTCGTACGATCCATTCTAATTCATTCGTACGATCCATTCTAATTCATTCATACAATCCATTCTAATTCTTTCACACGATCCATTCTAATTCATTCGTACGATCCATTCTAATTCATTCGCGAATGTATCCATTCTAATTCATTCGTACGATCCATTCTAATCCATTCGTACGATCCATTCTAATCCATTCGTACGATCCATTCTAATTCATTTGCACGATCCATGCTAATTCATTCGTTCGATCAATTCTAATTCATTAGCACCATCCATTCTAATTCATTCGTACGATCCATTCTAATTCATTCGCACGATCCATTCTAATTCATTCATAGGATCCATTCTAATTCATTCATACGATCTATTCTAATTCTTTCGTACGAATGTATCCATTCTAATTCATTCGCATGAATGTATCCATTCTAATTCATTCGTACGATCCATTCTAATTCATTCGTACGATCCATTCTAATTCATTCGTACGATCTATTCTAATTCATTCATACAATCCATTCTAATTCTTTCACACGATCCATTCTAATTCATTCGTACGATCCATTCTAATTCATTCGCACAATCCATTCTATTTCATTCGTACGATCCATTCGTACTCATTCGTATGATCCATTCTAATTCATTCGCACGAATGTATCCATAATGGATCATACGAATGAGTAAGAATGGATCGTACGAATGAAATAGAATGGATTGTGCGAATGAATTAGAATGGACCGTACGAATGAATTAGACGTACGAATGAATTAGAATGGATACATTCATGCGAATAAATTAGAATGGATCATACGAATGAGTAAGAATGGATCGTCATTCTAATTCATTCGTATGATCCATTCTAATTCATTTGTATCCATTCTATTTCATTCGCAGGATCCATTCTAATTCATTCGCGCAATCTATTCTAATTCATTCGTACGATCCATTCTAATTCATTCATACGATCCATTCTAATTCATTCATACAATCCATTCTAATTTATTCGCACGAATGTATCCATTCTAATTCATTCGTATGATCCATTCTAATTCATTCGCACAATCTATTCTAATTCATTCATACGATCCATTCTAATTCATTCGCACGAATGTATCCATTCTAATTCATTCATACGATCCATTCTACTTCATTCGTACTATCCGTTCTAATTCACTCATACGATCCATTCTAATTCATTCATACGATCCATTCTAATTCATTTGCACGAAAATATCCATTCTAATTCATTCGTACGATCCTGAATTAGAATGGATCGTACGAATGAATTAGAAAGGATACCTTTGTGCATATGAATTAGAATGGATCGTACGAATGAATTAGAATGGATCGTACGATTGAATTAGAATGGATCGTACGAATGAATTAGAATGGATCATACGAATGAGTAAGAATGGATCGTACGAATGAAATAAAATGGATTGTACGAATGAATTAGAATGGATACATTCGTGCGAATGAATTAGAATGGATCGTACGAATGAATTAGAATGGATCGTGCGAATGAATTAGAATGGATTGTATGAATGAATTACAATGGATCGTATGAATGAATTAGAATGGATCGTACGAATGAATTAGAATGGATCGTACGAATGAAATAGAATGGATTGTACGAATGAATTAGAATGGATCGGGCGAAAGAATTTGAATGGATCGTACGAATGAATTAGAATGGATCGTGCTAATGAATTAGAATTGATCGTATGAATGAAATAGAATGGATTGTACGAATGATTTAGAATGGATCATACGAATGAATTAGAATGGATCATACGAATGATTTAGAATGGATACATTCGTGCGAATGAATTAGAATGGATCATACGAATGAGTAAGAATGGATCGTACGAATGAAATAGAATGGATTGTAAGAATGAATTAGAATGGATTCGTACGAATGAATTAGAATGGATACATTCGTGCGAATGAATTAGAATGGATCGTACCAATGAGTAAGAATGAATCATACGAATGAAATAGAATGGATTGTGCGAATGAATTAGAATGGATCGTACGAATGAATTAGAATGGATCGTGTGAAAGAATTAGAATGGATTGTATGAATGAATTAGAATAGTTCGTATGAATGAATTAGAATGGATCGTACGAATGAATTAGAATGGATCGTACGAATGAATTAGAATGGATACATTCGTGCGAATGAATTAGAATGGATCGTACAAATGAATTAGAATGGATCATACGAATGAATTAGAATGGATCTTACGAATGAATTAGAATGGATCATACGAATGAATTAGAATGGATCGTGGGAATGAACTAGAATGGATACATTCGTGCGAATGAATTAGAATGGATCGTACGAATGAATTAGAATGGATCTTACGAATGAATTAGAATGGATCGTACGAATAAATTAGAATGGATCATACGAATGAATTAGAATGGATACATTCGTGATCGTACGAATGAATTAGAATGGATCGTACGAATAAATTTGAATGGATCGTTTGAATGAATTAGAATGGATCGTACGAATGAATTAGAATGGATCCACCGAATGAGTTAGAATGGATCATACGAATGAATTAGAATGGATTGTACGAATGAATTAGAATGGATTGTGCGATTGAATTAGAATAGATCATACGAATGAATTAGAATGGATCAAATGAATGAATTAGAATGGTTACATTCATGCGAATGAATTAGAATGGATCATACGAATGGATTAGAATGGATCGTACGAATGGATTAGAATGGATACATTCGTGCGAATGAATTAGAATGGATCGTATGAGTGAATTAGAATAGATTGTGCGAATGAATTTGAATGGATCGTACGAATGAATTAGAATGGATACATTCGAGCGAATAAATTAGAATGGATTAGAATGGATTTGAATGGATCGTATGAGTGAATTAGAATAGATTGCGCGAATGAATTAGAATGGATCGTACGAATGAATTAGAATGGATCGTACGAAGGAATTAGAATGGATCGTACGAATGAATTAGAATGGATCGTACGAATGAATTAGAATGGATCGTACGAAGGAATTAGAATGGATCGTACGAATGAAATAGAATGGATCGTACGATTGAATTAGAATGGATCATCCGAATGAGTAAGAATGGATCGTATGAATGAATTAGATTGGATCGTACGATCCATTCTAATTCATTAGCATGGATCGTGCTAATGAATTAGAATGGAATATATGAATGAATTAGAATGGATCGTAGAATGGATCGTACGAATGAATTAGAATGAATTAGAATGGATCGTACGAATGAATTAGAATAGATCATAGGAATGAATTAGAATGGATCGTGCAAATGAATTAGAATGGATACATTCGTGCGAATGAATTAGAATGGATCATGCGAATGAATTAGAATGGATCGTACGAATGAATTAGAATGGATATATTTGAACGAATAAATTAGAATGGATCATATGAATGAATTAGAATGGATCGTACGAATGAATTAGAATGGATAGTGCGAATGAATTAGAATCGATCGTACGAATGAATTAGAATGGATCGTACGAATGAATTAGAATGGATCATACGAATGAGTAAGAATGGATCATACGAATGAATTAGAATGGATCGTACGAATGAATTATAATGGATCGTACGAATAAATTAGAATGGATACATTCGTCCGAATGAATTAGAATGGATCATACGAATGAGTAAGAATGGATCGTACGAAAAAAATAGAATAGATTGTACGAATGAATTAGAATGGATCGTGTGAAAGAATTAGAATGGATTGTATGAATGAATTAGAATGGATCGTATGAATGAATTAGAATGGATCGTACGAATGAATTAGAATGGATTGTATGAATGAATTAGAATGGATCGTACGAATGAATTAGAATGGATTGTATGAATGAATGGATCATACGAATGAATTAGAATGGATCGTACGAATGAATTAGAATGGATAGTGCGAATGAATTATAATGGATCGTATGAATGAATGGATCATACGAATGAATTAGAATGGATCGAACGAATGAATTAGAATGGATAGTGCGAATGAATTAGAATTGATCGTACGAATGAATTAGAATGGATCGTACGAATGAATTAGAATGGATTGTATAAATGAATTAGAATGAATCGTTCGAATGAATTAGAATGGATCGTATGAATGAATGGATCATACGAATGAATTAGAATGGATCGTACGAATGAATTAGAATCGATAGTGCGAATGAATTAGAATCGATCGTACGAATGAACTAGAATGGATCGTACGAATGAATTAGAATGGATTGTATGAATGAATTACAATGGATCGTACGAATGAATTAGAATGGATCGTACGTATGAATTAGAATGGATCAAATGAATGAATTAGAATGGTTACATTCATGCGAATGAATTAGAATGGATCGTACGAATAGATTAGAATGGATCGTATGAGTGAATTAGAATGGATACGAAGGAATTAGAATGGATCGTACGAAGGAATTAGAATGGATCATACGAATGAAGTAGAATGGGTCGTACGAATGAAATAGAATGGATCGTACGAAGGAATTAGAATGCATTCGTATGATCCATTCTAATTCATTCGGACGATCCATTCTAATTCATTCATACGATCCATTCTAATTCATTCGCACGAATATATCCATTCTAATTCTTTCGTACGATGCATTCTAATTCATTCGTTCGATCAATTCTAATTCATTAGCACGATCCATTCTAATTCATTCGTACGATCCATTCTAATTCATTCGCACGATCCATTCTAATTCATTCATAAGATCCATTCTAATTCATTCATACGATCTATTCTAATTCTTTCGGACGAATGTATCCATTCTAATTCATTCGCACGAATGTATCCATTCTAATTCATTCATACGAATCCATTCTAATTCATTCGTACAATCTATTCTATTTCATTCGTACGATGCATTCTAAGTCATTCGTACTATCCATTCTAATTCATTCGTACGATCCATTCTAATTCATTCGTATGATCCATTCTAATTAATTCGTATGATCCATTCTAATTCATTCGTACGATCCATTCTAATTCATTCATACAATCCATTCTAATTCATTCGCACGAATGTATCCATTCTAATTAATTCGTACGATCCATTCTAATTCATTCGTATGATCCATTCTTATTCATTCGTACGATCCAGTCTAATGGATTCGCACGATCCATTCTAATTCATTCGCACGAATGTATCCATTCTAATTCATTCATATGATCCATTCTAATTCATTCGTACGATCCATTCTAATTCATTCGCACAAATGTATCCATTCTAATTCATTCGTACGATCCATTCTAATTCATTCGTACGATCAGTTCTAATTCATTCACAAAATCTATTCTAATTCATTCATACGATCCATTCTAATTCATTCGCATGATCCATTCTTATTCATTCGTACGATCCATTCTAATTCTTTCACATGATCCATTCTAATTCATTCGTACGATCCATTCTAATTCATTCGCACGATCCATTCTAATTCATTCGTACGATCCATTCTAATTCATTCATACGATCCATTCTAATTCATTCGTACGATCCATTCTAATTCATTCGCACAAATGTATCCATTCTAATTCATTCGTACGATCCATTCTAATTCATTCGTACGATCCATTCTAATTCATTCGTATGATCCATTCTAATTAATTCGTATGATCCATTCTAATTCATTCGTACGATCCATTCTAATTCATTCGCACAAATGTATCCATTCTAATTAATTCGTACGATCCATTCTAATTCATTCGTATGATCTATTCTTATTCATTCACACGATCCAGTCTAATTGATTCGCACGATCCATTCTAATTCATTCGCACGAATGTATCCATTCTAATTCATTCGTACGATTCATTCTAATTCATTAATATGATCCATTTTAATTCATTCGTACGATCCATTGTAATTCATATGCACAAAGGTATCCATTCTAATTCATTCGCACGAAAGAATTAGAATGGATTGTATGAAAGAATTAGAATGGATCGTGCGAATGAATTAGAATGGATCGTACGAAGGAATTAGAATGGATCGTACGAAGGAATTAGAATGGATCATACGAATGAGTAAGAATGGATCGTACGAATGAATTAGAATGGATCGTACGAATAAATTAGAATGGATACATTCGTCCGAATGAATTAGAATGGATCATACGAATGACTAAGAATGGATCGTACGAATGAAATAGAATAGATTGTACGAATGAATTAGAATGAATTAGAATGGATCGTATGAATGAATTAGAATGGATCGTATGAGTGAATTAGAACGGATAGTACGAATGAAGTAGAATGGATCGTATGAATGAATTAGAATGGATACATTCGTGCGAATGAATTAGAATGGATCGTATGAATGAATTAGAATAGATTGTGCGAATGAATTAGAATGGATCGTACGAATGAATTAGAATGGATACATCGTGCGAATAAATTAGAATGGATCGTACAAATGAATTAGAATGGATCGTACGAATGAATTAGAATGGATCATACGAATGAGTAAGAATGGATCGTACAAATGAAATAGAATGGATTGTACGAATGAATTAGAATGGATCCTACGAATGAATTAGAATAGATCGTGTGAAAGAATTAGAATGGATTGTATGAATGAATTAGAATGAATTCGTACGATCCATTCGAATTCATTCGCACGATCCATTCTAATTCATTCGTACGATCCATTCTAATTCATTCGTACGATCCATTCTAATTCATTCGTAAGATCCATTCTAATTCTTTCGTACGATCCATTCTAATTCATTTTTATGATCCATTCTAATTCATTCTCATGAATGTATCCATTCTAATTCATTCATACGATCCATTCTACTTCATTCGTACTATCCGTTCTAATTCACTCATACGATCCATTCTAATTCATTCATACGATCCATTCTAATTCATTTGCACGAATATGAATGAATTAGAATGGATCGTACGAATGAATTAGAATGGATCATACGAATGAATTAGAATGGATCGTACGAATGAATAAGAATGGATCGTACGAATGAAATAGAATAGATTGTACGAATGAATTAGAATGGATCCTACGAATGAATTAGAATGGATCGTACGAATGAATTAGAATGGATCATATTAATGAATTAGAATGGATCATACGAATGAATTAGAATGGATACATTCGTGCGAATAAATTTGAATGGATTGTATGAATGAATTAGAATGGATCGTACGAATGAATTAGAATGGATCGTATGAATGAATTAGAATAGATTGCGCGAATGAATTAGAATGGATCGTACGAATGAATTAGAATGGATCGTACGAATGAATTAGAATGGATCGTACGAAGGAATTAGAATGGATCGCACGAATGAATTAGAATGGATCGTACGATTGAATTAGAATGGATCATACGAATGAGTAAGAATGGATCGTATGAATGAATTAGATTGCATCGTACGATCCATTCTAATTCATTAGCATGGATCGTGCTAATGAATTAGAATGGAATATACGAATGAATTAGAATGGATCGTAGAATGGATCGTACGAATGAATTAGAAGGGATCGTACGAATGAATTAGAATAGATCATAGGAATGAATTAGAATGGATCATGCAAATGAATTAGAATGGATACATTCGTGCGAATAAATTAGAATGGATTGTATGAATGAATTAGAATGGATCGTACGAATGAATTAGAATGGATCGTACGAATGAATTAGAATAGATTGCACGAATGAATTAGAATAGATCGTGCGAATGAAATAGAATGGATACAAATGAATTAGAATGGATCGTGTGAATGAATGGATCGTGCGAATGAATTAGAATGGATCGTACGAATGAATTAGAATGGATCGTATGAATGAATTAGAATGGATCGTACGAATGAATTAGAATGGATCGTACGAATGAATTAGAATGGATCGTGCGAATGAATTAGAATGGATTGTGCGAATCAATTAGACTGGATCGTGCGAATGAATAAGAATAGATCATACGAATGAATTAGAATGGATCGTACGAATTAATTATAATGGATACATTCGTGCGAATGAATTAGAATGGATTGTATGAATGAATTAGAATGGATCGTACAAATGAATTAGAATGGATCATACGAATTAATTAGAATGGATCATACGAATGAATTAGAATGGATCGTACGAATGAATTAGAATGGATCGTGCGAATGAATTAGAATGGATCGTACGAATGAATTAGAATGGATATATTTGTGCGAATGAATTAGAATGGATCGTACGAATGAATTAGAATGGATCGTATGAATGAATTAGAATGGATCGTGCGAATGAATTAGAATGGATCGTACGAATGAATTAGAATGGATCGTGTGAAAGAATTAGAATGGATCGTACGAATGAATTAGAATGGATCGTGCGAATGAATTAGAATGGATCGTATGAATGAATTAGAATAGATTTTGTGAATGAATTAGAACTGATCGTACGAATGAATTAGAATGGATCGTACGAATGAATTAGAATGGATACATTTGTGCGAATGAATTAGAATGGATCGTACGAATGAATTAGAATGGATCGTATGAATGAATTAGAATGGATACATTCGTGCGAATGAATTTGAATGGATCGTGCGAATCCATTAGACTGGATCGTGCGAATGAATAAGAATGGATCATACGAATGAATTAGAATGGATCGTACGAATTAATTAGAATGGATACATTCGTGCGAATGAATTAGAATGGATCATACGAATGAATTAGAATGGATCGTACGAATGGATTAGAATGGATCCTACGAATGGATTAGAATGGATACCTTTGTGCATATGAATTAGAATGGATCGTACGAATGAATTAGAATGGATTGTACGAATGAATCGTACAAATGAACTAGAATGGATACATTCGTGCGAATGAATTAGAATGGATCGTACAAATGAATTAGAATGGATTGTACGAATGAATTAGAATGGATCGTACGGAATGAATTAGAATGGATCGTATGAATGAATTAGAATGGATCGTACAGAATGAATTAGAATGGATTGTATGAATGAATTAGAATGGATCGTACGAATGAGTAAGAATTGATCGTACGAATGAATTAGAATGGATCATACGAATGAATTACAATGGATCGTACGAATTAATTAGAATGGATCATACGAATGAAATAGAATGGATCGTATGAAGGAATTAGAATGGATCGTACGAAGGAATTATAATGGATCGTACGAATGAATTAGAATGGATATATTCGAGCAAATGAATTAGAATGGATCGTATGAATGAATTAGAATGGATCGTATGAGTGAATTAGAACGGATAGTACGATTGAAGTAGAATGGATCGTATGAATGAATTAGAATGGATACATTCGTGCGAATGAATTAGAATGGATCGTATGAATGAATTCGAATGGATCGTACGAATGAATTAGAATGGATCGTGCGAATGAATTAGAATGGATCGTACGAATGAATTAGAATTGTTCGTACGAATGAACTAGAATGGATACATTCGTGCGAATGAATTAGAATGGATCGTACGAATGAATTAGAATGGATCGTACGAATGAATTAGAATGGATCTTACAAATGAATTAGAATGGATCGTACGAATTTATTAGAATGGATCGTACGAATGAATTAGAATGGATACATTCGTGCGAATGAATTAGAATGGATCGGACGAATGAATTAGAATGGATCGTACGAATGAATTAGAATGGATCAAATAAATGAATTAGAATGGATCGTACGAATAAATTAGAATGGATACATTCGTCCGAATGAATTAGAATGGATCGTACGAATGACTTAGAATGGATCGTACGAATGAATTAGAATGGATACATTCGTACGAATGAATTAGAATCGATCGTACGAATGAATTAGAATAGATCGTACGGAATGAATTAGAATGGATATATTTGAATGAATAAATTAGAATGGATCATAAGAATGAATTAGAATGGATCGTACGAATGAATTAGAATGGATAGTGCGAATGAATTAGAATCGATCGTACTATCCGTTCTAATTCACTCATACGATCCATTCTAATTCATTCATACGATCCATTCTAATTCATTTGCACGAATATGAATGAATTAGAATGGATCGTACGAATGAATTAGAATGGATCATACGAATGAATTAGAATGGATCGTACGAATGAATAAGAATGGATCGTACGAATGAAATAGAATAGATTGTACGAATGAATTAGAATGGATCCTACGAATGAATTAGAATGGATCGTACGAATGAATTAGAATGGATCATATTAATGAATTAGAATGGATCATACGAATGAATTAGAATGGATACATTCGTGCGAATAAATTTGAATGGATTGTATGAATGAATTAGAATGGATCGTACGAATGAATTAGAATGGATCGTATGAATGAATTAGAATAGATTGCGCGAATGAATTAGAATGGATCGTACGAATGAATTAGAATGGATCGTACGAAAGAATTAGAATGGATCGTACGAAGGAATTAGAATGGATCGTACGAATGAATTAGAATGGATCGTACGATTGAATTAGAATGGATCATACGAATGAGTAAGAATGGATCGTATGAATGAATTAGATTGCATCGTACGATCCATTCTAATTCATTAGCATGGATCGTGCTAATGAATTAGAATGGAATATACGAATGAATTCGAATGGATCGTAGAATGGATCGTACGAATGAATTAGAAGGGATCGTACGAATGAATTAGAATAGATCATAGGAATGAATTAGAATGGATCATGCAAATGAATTAGAATGGATACATTCGTGCGAATAAATTAGAATGGATTGTATGAATGAATTAGAATGGATCGTACGAATGAATTAGAATGGATCGTACGAATGAATTAGAATAGATTGCACGAATGAATTAGAATAGATCGTGCGAATGAAATAGAATGGATACAAATGAATTAGAATGGATCGTGTGAATGAATGGATCGTGCGAATGAATTAGAATGGATCGTACGAATGAATTAGAATGGATCGTATGAATGAATTAGAATGGATCGTACGAATGAATTAGAATGGATCGTACGAATGAATTAGAATGGATCGTGCGAATGAATTAGAATGGATTGTGCGAATCAATTAGACTGGATCGTGCGAATGAATAAGAATAGATCATACGAATGAATTAGAATGGATCGTACGAATTAATTATAATGGATACATTCGTGCGAATGAATTAGAATGGATTGTATGAATGAATTAGAATGGATCGTACGAATGAATTAGAATGGATCATACGAATTAATTAGAATGGATCATACGAATGAATTAGAATGGATCGTACGAATGAATTAGAATGGATCGTGCGAATGAATTAGAATGGATCGTACGAATGAATTAGAATGGATATATTTGTGCGAATGAATTAGAATGGATCGTACGAATGAATTAGAATGGATCGTATGAATGAATTAGAATGGATCGTGCGAATGAATTAGAATGGATCGTACGAATGAATTAGAATGGATCGTGTGAAAGAATTAGAATGGATCGTACGAATGAATTAGAATGGATCGTGCGAATGAATTAGAATGGATCGTATGAATGAATTAGAATAGATTTTGTGAATGAATTAGAACTGATCGTACGAATGAATTAGAATGGATCGTACGAATGAATTAGAATGGATACATTTGTGCGAATGAATTAGAATGGATCGTACGAATGAATTAGAATGGATCGTATGAATGAATTAGAATGGATACATTCGTGCGAATGAATTTGAATGGATCGTGCGAATCCATTAGACTGGATCGTGCGAATGAATAAGAATGGATCATACGAATGAATTAGAATGGATCGTACGAATTAATTAGAATGGATACATTCGTGCGAATGAATTAGAATGGATCATACGAATGAATTAGAATGGATCGTACGAATGGATTAGAATGGATCCTACGAATGGATTAGAATGGATACCTTTGTGCATATGAATTAGAATGGATCGTACGAATGAATTAGAATGGATTGTACGAATGAATCGTACAAATGAACTAGAATGGATACATTCGTGCGAATGAATTAGAATGGATCGTACAAATGAATTAGAATGGATTGTACGAATGAATTAGAATGGATCGTACGGAATGAATTAGAATGGATCATATGAATGAATTAGAATGGATCGTACAGAATGAATTAGAATGGATTGTATGAATGAATTAGAATGGATCGTACGAATGAGTAAGAATTGATCGTACGAATGAATTAGAATGGATCATACGAATGAATTACAATGGATCGTACGAATTAATTAGAATGGATCATACGAATGAAATAGAATGGATCGTATGAAGGAATTAGAATGGATCGTACGAAGGAATTATAATGGATCGTACGAATGAATTAGAATGGATATATTCGAGCAAATGAATTAGAATGGATCGTATGAATGAATTAGAATGGATCGTATGAGTGAATTAGAACGGATAGTACGATTGAAGTAGAATGGATCGTATGAATGAATTAGAATGGATACATTCGTGCGAATGAATTAGAATGGATCGTATGAATGAATTCGAATGGATCGTACGAATGAATTAGAATGGATCGTGCGAATGAATTAGAATGGATCGTACGAATGAATTAGAATTGTTCGTACGAATGAACTAGAATGGATACATTCGTGCGAATGAATTAGAATGGATCGTACGAATGAATTAGAATGGATCGTACGAATGAATTAGAATGGATCTTACAAATGAATTAGAATGGATCGTACGAATGAATTAGAATGGATCGTACGAATGAATTAGAATGGATACATTCGTGCGAATGAATTAGAATGGATCGGACGAATGAATTAGAATGGATCGTACGAATGAATTAGAATGGATCAAATAAATGAATTAGAATGGATCGTACGAATAAATTAGAATGGATACATTCGTCCGAATGAATTAGAATGGATCGTACGAATGACTTAGAATGGATCGTACGAATGAATTAGAATGGATACATTCGTACGAATGAATTAGAATCGATCGTACGAATGAATTAGAATAGATCGTACGGAATGAATTAGAATGGATATATTTGAACGAATAAATTAGAATGGATCATAAGAATGAATTAGAATGGATCGTACGAATGAATTAGAATGGATAGTGCGAATGAATTAGAATCGATCGTACGAATGAATTAGAATGGATCGTACGAATGAATTAGAATGGATCATACGAATGAGTAAGAATGGATTGTACGAATGAATTAGAATGGATCGTACGAATGAATTAGAATGGATCGTACGAATAAATTAGAATGGATACATTCGTCCGAATGAATTAGAATGGATCATACGAATGAGTAAGAATGGATCGTACGAATGAAATAGAATAGATTGTACGAATGAATTAGAATGGATCCTACGAAGGAATTAGAATGGATCGTGTGAAAGAATTAGAATGGATTGTATGAATGAATTAGAATGGATCGTATGAATGAATTAGAATGGATCGTACGAATGGATTAGAATGGATCGTACGAATGAATTAGAATGGATCGTACGAATGAACTAGAATGGATACATTCGTGCGAATGAATTAGAATGGATCGTACGAATGAATTAGAATGGATCGTAC
Source organism: Chamaelirium japonicum (assembly GCA_947650365.1). Taxonomy (NCBI): domain Eukaryota; kingdom Viridiplantae; phylum Streptophyta; class Magnoliopsida; order Liliales; family Melanthiaceae; genus Chamaelirium; species Chamaelirium japonicum. Next base: position 98,571,027 of record OX393551.1, read on the forward strand.
GAATGAATTAGAATGGATCTTACGAATGAATTAGAATGGATCGTACGAATGAATTAGAATGGATCGTACGAATGAATTAGAATAGATCGTACGAATGAATTAGAATGGATCGTACGAAGGAATTAGAATGGATCGTACGAATGAATTAGAATGGATCGTATGAATGAATTAGAATGGATACATTCGTGCGAATGAATTAGAATGGATTGTACGAATGAATTAGAATGGATCGTACGAATGAATTAGAATGGATCGTGTGAATAAATTCGAATGGATCGTACGATCCATTCTAATTCATTCATACAATCCATTCTAATTCATTCGCATGAATGTATCCATTCTAATCCATTAGTACGATCCATTCTAATTCATTCGCACAAATGTATCCATTCTAATTCATTCGTATGATCCATTCTAATTCATTCGTACGATATCTAATTCATTCGTACGATCCATTCTAATTCATTCGTATGATCCATTCTAATTAATTCGTATGATCCATTCTAATTCATTCGTACGATCCATTCTAATTCATTCGTACGATCCATTCTAATTTATTCGTACGATCCATTCTAATTCATTTGTATGATCCATTCTAATTCATTCGTACGATCCATTGTAATTCATTCGCATAATCCATTCTAATTCATTCGTACGATCCATTCTAATTCATTCGCATAATCCATTCTATTTCATTCGTACGATCCATTCTTACTCATTGGTACGATCCATTCTAATTCATTCGCACGAATGTATCCATTCTAATTCATTCATACGAATCCATTCTAATTCATTCGTACAATCCATTCTATTTCATTCGTACGATCCATTCTTACTCATTCGTATGATCCATTCTAATTCATTCGCACGAATGTATCCATTCTAAATCATTCGTACGATCCATTCTAATTCATTCGTACGATCCATTCTAAATCATTCGTACAATCCATTTTATTTCATTCATACGATCAATTCTAATCCATTCTAATTCATTCTATTTCATTCGTACGATCCGTTCTAATTCACTCATACGATCCATTCTAATTCATTCATACGATCCATTCTAATTCATTTGCACGAATTTATCCATTATAATTCATTCGTACGATCAATTCTAATTCATTCGCACGAATGTATCCATTCTAATTCATTCGTACGATCCATTCTAATTCATTCGTACGATCCATTCTAATTCATTCATACAATCCATTCTAATTCTTTCACACGATCCATTCTAATTCATTCGTAGGATCCATTCTAATTCATTCGTACAATCTATTCTATTTCATTCGTACGATCCATTCTTACTCATTCGTATGATCCATTCTAATTCATTCGCACGAATGTATCCATTCTAATTCATTCGTACGAATCCATTCTAATTCATTCGTACAATCCATTCTATTTCATTCGTACGATCCATTCTTACTCATTCGTACGATCCATTCTAATTCATTCGCACGATCCATTCTAATTCATTCGCACGATCCATTCTTACTCATTCGTATGATCCATTCTAATTTATTCGCACGAATGTATCCATTCTAATTCATTCGTACGTCTAATTCATTCGTACGGTCCATTCTAATTCATTCACACAATCCATTCTATTTCATTCGTACGATCCATTCTTACTCATTCGTATGATCCATTATGGATACATTCGTGCGAATGAATTAGAATGGATCATACGAATGAGTAAGAATGGATCGTACGAATGAAATATAATGGATTGTGCGAATGAATTAGAATGGATCGTACGAATGAATTAGAATGGATCGTGTGAAAGAATTAGAATGGATTATATGAATGAATTAGAATAGATCATATGAATGAATTAGAATGGAACGTACGAATGAATTAGAATGGATACATTCGTGCGAATGAATTAGAATTGATCGTACAAATGAATTATAATGGATATATTCGTGCAAATGAATTAGAATGGATCGTATGAATGAATTAGAATGGATACATTCGCGAATGAATTAGAATGGATCGTACGAATGAATTAGAATGGATCGTACGAATGAATTAGAATGGATCTTACGAATGAATTAGAATGGATCGTACGAATGAATTAGAATGGATCGTATGAATGAATTAGAATGGATACATTCGTGCGAATGAATTAGAATGGATCGGACGAATGAATTAGAATGGATCATACGAATGAATTAGAACGGATCATACGAATGAATTAGAATGGATCGTACGAATAAATTAGAATGGATACATTCGTCCGAATAAATTAGAATGGATCATACGAATGAGTAAGAATGGATCGTACGAATGAAATAGAATAGATTGTACGAATGAATTAGAATGGATCCTACGAATGAATTAGAATGGATCGTGTGAAAGAATTCAAATGGATCGTACGAATTCATTCTAATTCATTCATACAATCCATTCTAATTCTTTCACACGATCCATTCTAATTCATTCGTACGTTCCATTCTAATTCATTAGCACGATCCATGCTAATTCGTTCGTTCGATCAATTCTAATTCATTAGCACGATCCATTCTAATTCATTCGTATGATCCATTATAATTCATTTGCACGATCCATTCTAATTCATTCATAGGATCCATTCTAATTCATTCATACGATCTATTCTAATTCTTTCGCACGAATGTATCCATTCTAATTCATTCGCACGAATGTTTCCATTCTAATTCATTTGTACGATCCATTCTAATTCATTCGCACAAATGTATCCATTCTAATTCATTCGTACGATCTATTCTAATTTATTCGCACGATCCATTCTCATTCATTCGTACGATCCATTCTAATTCATTCATACGATCCATTCTAATTCATTCGCACGAATGTATCCATTATAATTCATTTATGCGATCCATTCTACTTCATTCGTACTATCCATTCTAATTCACTCATACGATCCATTCTAATTCATTTATACGATCCATTCTAATTCATTTGCACGAATATATCCATTCTAATTCATTCGTATGATCCATTCTAATTCCTTCGTACGATCCATTCTGATTCCTTCGTACGATCCATTCTAATTCCTTCGTACGATCTATTCTATTTCATTCGTATGATCCATTCTAATTCCTTCGTACGATCCATTCTAATTCCTTCGTATCCATTCTAATTCACTCATACGATCCATTCTAATTCATTCGTACGATCCATTCTAATTCATTCGCACGAATGTATCCATTCTAATCCATTCGTACGATCCATTCTAATCCATTAGTACGATATATTCTAATTCATTCGCATGAATGTAACCATTCTAATTCATTCATTTGATCCATTCTAATTCATTCGTACGATCCATTCTAATTCATTCGTACAATCCATTCTAATTCTTTCACACGATCCACTCTAATTCATTCGTACGATCCATTCTAATTCATTCATACAATCCATTCTAATTCATTCGTACGACCCATTCTAATTCATCCATACGATCGATTCTAATACATTCATACGATCCATTCTAATTCATTTCCACGAATATATCCATTATAATTCATTCGTACGATCCATTCTAATTCCTTCGTACAATCCATTCTAATTCATTCGTACGATCTATTCTAATTCATTCGTATGATCCATTCTAATTCATTCGTATGTCCAAATGAATTAGAATGGATCGTATGAATGTATTAGAATGGATCGTATGAGTGAATTAGAATGGATCGTACGAATGAATTAGAATGGATTGTATGAATGAATTAGAATGGATCGTACGAATGAATTAGAATGGATCATACGAATTAATTAGAATGGATCATACGAATGAATTAGAATGGATCGTACGAATGAATTAGAATGGATCATACGAATGAATTATAATGGATACATTCGTACGATCCATTCTAATTCATTCGCACAATCCATTCTGTTTCATTCGTTGGATCCATTCTTACTCATTGGTACGATCCATTCTAATTCATTCGCACGAATGTATCCATTCTAATTCATTCGTACGAATTCATTCTAATTCATTCGTACGAATCCATTCTAATTCATTCGTACAATCTATTCTATTTCATTCGTACGATCCATTCTTACTCATTCGTATGATCCATTCTATTTCATTCGGACGAATGTATCCATTCTAATTTATTCGTACGATCCATTCTAATTCATTCGTACGATCCATTCTAATTCATTCGTACGATCCATTCTATTTCATTCGTACGATCCATTCTTACTCATTCGTATGATCCATTCTAATTCATTCGCACGAATGTATACGAATGAAATAGAATGGATTGCACGAATGAATTAGAATGGATCGTACGAATGAATTAGAATGGATCGTGTGAAAGAATTAGAATGGATTGTATGAATGAATTAGAATGGATCGTACGAAGGAATTAGAATGGATCGTACGAATGAATTAGAATGGATCGTACGAATGAATTAGAATAGATCGTACGAATGAATTAGAATGGATCGTACGAATGAATTAGAATGGATCGTGTGAAAGAATTAGAATGGATCGTACGAATGAATTAGAATGGATCGTACGAATGAATTAGAATGGATCGTGCGAATGAATTAGAATGGATCGTACGAATGAATAAGAATGGATCGTGCTAATGAATTAGAATTGATTGAATGAATGGATTAGCATGGATTGTGCATTCGTACGATCCATTCTAATTCATTCGTAGGATCCATTCTAATTCATTCGTACGATCCATTCTAATTCATTCATACGATCCATTCTAATTCATTCGCACGAATGTATCCATTCTAGTTCATTCGTACGATCCATTCTAATTCATTCGTACGATCCATTCTAATTCATTCATGCGATCTATCCTAATTCATTCATACAATCCATTCTAATTCTTTCACACGATCCATTCTAATTCATTCGTACCATCCATTCTAATTCATTCGCACAATCCATTCTATTTCATTCGTACGATCCATTCTTACTCTTTCGTATGATCCATTCTAATTCATTCGCACGAATGTATCCATAATGGATCATACGAATGAGTAAGAATGGATCGTACGAATGAAATAGAATGGATTGTGCGAATGAATTAGAATGGACCGTACGAATAAATTAGAATGGATACATTCGTGCGACTAAATTAGAATGGATCGGACGAATGAATTAGAATGGATCGTACGAATGAATTAGAATGGATCGTACGAATGAATTAGAATGGATCGTATGAATAAATTAGAATGGATACATTCGTCCGAATGAATTAGAATGGATCATACAAATGAGTAAGAATGGATCGTACGAATGAAATAGAATAGATTGTACGAATGAATTAGAATGGATCCTACGAATGAATTAGAATCGATCGTGTGAAAGAATTAGAATGGATTGTATGAATGAATTAGAATGAATTCGTACCATCCATTCGAATTCATTCGCACGATCCATTCTAATTCATTCATACGATCCATTCTAATTCATTCATACAATCCATTCTAATTCTTTCACACGATCCATTCTAATTCATTCGTAGGATCCATTCGAATTCATTCGTACAATCTATTCTATTTCATTCGTACGATCCATTCTTACACATTCGTATGATCCATTCTATTTCATTCGGACGAATGTATCCATTCTAATTTATTCGTACGATCCATTCTAATTCATTCGTACGATCCATTCTAATTCATTCGTACGATCCATTCTAATTCATTCGTCCGATCCATTCTAATTCATTCGCACGAATGTATCCATTCTAATTCATTCGTATGATCCATTCTAATTCATTCGTACGATCCATTCTAATTCATTCGTAAGATCCATTCTAATTCTTTCTTACGATCCATTCTAATTCATTCGTACGATCTATTCTAATTCATTCGCACGAATGTATCCATTCTAGTTCATTCCTACGATCCATTCTAATTCATTCGTACGATCCATTCTAATTCATTCGCACGATCCATTCCAATTCATTCGTACGATCAATTCTAATTCATTCGCACGAATGTATCCATTCTAATTCATTCGTACGATCCTGAATTAGAATGGATCGTACGAATGAATTAGAATGGGTCATATTAATGAATTAAAATGGATCGTACGAATGAATTAGAATGGATACATTTGTGCGAATGAATTAGAATGGATCGTACGAATGAATTAGAATGGATCGTACGAATGAACTAGAATGGATACATTCGTGCGAATGAATTAGAATGGATCGTACGAATGAATTAGAATGGATCGTATGAATGAATTAGAATGGATCTTACAAATGAATTAGAATAGATCGTACGAATGAATTAGAATGGATCGTACGAATGAAATAGAATGGATCGTACAAATGAATTAGAATGGATCATATTAATGAATTAGAATGGATCGTACGAATGAATTAGAATGGATACATTCGTGCGAATGAATTAGAATGGATCGGACGAATGAATTAGAATGGATCGTACGAATGAATTAGAATGGATCAAATGAATGAATTAGAATGGTTACATTCATGCGAATGAATTAGAATGGATCGTACGAATGGATTAGAATGGATCGTACGAATGGATTAGAATGGATACATTCGAGCGAATGAATTAGAATGGATCATACGAATGAATTAGAATGGATCGTACGAATGGATTAGAATGGATCCTACGAATGGATTAGAATGGATACCTTTGTGCATATGAATTAGAATGGATCGTACGAATGAATTAGAATGGATCATATTAATGAATTAGAATGGATCGTACGAATGAATTAGAATGGATACATTCGTGCACGATCCATTCTAATTCATTCGCCCGAATGGATAATCGTACGAATGAATTAGAATGCATCGTACGAAAGAATTAGAATGGATATATTCGTGCGAATGAATTAGAATGGATCGTACGAATGAATTAGAAGGGATCGTACGAATGAATTTGAATGGATACATTTGTGCGAATGAATCTAAATGGATTGTATGAATGAATTACAATGGATCGTACGAATGAATTAGAATGGATCGTACGAATGAATTAGAATAGCTCATACGAATGAATTAGAATGAATCGTATGAATGAATTAGAATGGTTACATTCGTGCGAATGAATTAGAATAGATCGTACAAATGAATTTGAATGGATCGTACGAATAAATTAGAATGGATCGTGAGAATGAATTAGAATGGATCGAACGAATGAATTAGAATGGATCGTACGAATGAACTAGAATGGATACATTCGTGCGAATGAATTAGAATGGATCATACGAATGAATTAGAGTAGATCGTACGAATTAATTAGAATGGATCTTACGAATGAATTAGAATGGATCGTACGAATGAATTAGAATGGATCGTATGAATGAATTAGAATGGATACATTCGTGCGAATGAATTAGAATGGATCGGACGAATGAATTAGAATGGATCGTACGAATGAATTAGAATGGATCTTACGAATGAATTAGAATGGATCGTACGAATGAATTAGAATGGATCGTATGAATGAATTAGAATGGATACATTCGTGCGAATGAATTAAAATGGATCGGACGAATGAATTAGAATGGATCGTACGAATGAATTAGAATGGATCGTATGAATGAATTAGAATGGATCGTACGAATAAATTAGAATGGATACATTCGTCCGAATGAATTAGAATGGATCATACGAATAAGTAAGAATGGATCGTAAGAATGAAATAGAATAGATTGTACGAATGAATTAGAATGGATCCTACGAATGAATTAGGATGGATCGTGTGAAAGAATTAGAATGGATTGTATGAATGAATTAGAATGGATCGTATGAATGAATTAGAATGGATCGTGTGAATGAATTCGAATGGATCATACGAATTCATTCTAATTCATTCATACAATCCATTCTAATTCTTTCACACGATCTATTCTAATTCATTCGTAGGATCCATTCTAATTCATTCGTACAATCTATTCTATTTCATTCGTAAGATCCATTCTTTCTCATTCGTATGATCCATTCTAATTCATTCGGATGAATGTATCCATTCTAATTTTTTCGTACGATCCATTCTAATTCATTCGTACGATCCATTCTAATTCATTCGTCCGATCCATTCTAATTCATTCGCACGAATGTATCCATTCTAATTCATTCGTACGGTCCATTCTAATTGATTCGCACAATCCATTCTATTTCATTCGTACGATCCATTCTTACTCATTCGTATGATTCATTATGGATACATTCGTGCGAATGAATTAGAATGGATCATACGAATGAGTAAGAATGGATCGTACGAATGAAATAGAATGGATTGTGCGAATGAATTAGAATGGATCGTACGAATGACTTAGAATGGATCGTGTGAAAGAATTAGAATGGATTGTATAAATGAATTAGAATAGATTGTATGAATGAATTAGAATGGATCGTACGAATGAATTAGAATGGATCATACGAATGAACTAGAATGGATACATTCGTGCGAATGAATTAGAATGGATCGTACGAATGAATTAGAATGGATCTTACGAATGAATTAGAATGGATCGTACGAATGCACGATCCATGCTAATTCATTCGTTTGATCAATTCTAATTCATTAGCACGATCCATTCTAATTCATTCGTACGATACATTCTAATTCATTCGCACGATCCATTCTAATTCATTCGTAGGATCCATTCTAATTCTTTCACACGATCCATTCTAATTCATTCGTACGATCCATTATAATTCATTCGTACGATCTATTCTAATTCATTCGTACGATCCATTATAATTCCTTCGTACGATCCATTCTAATTCATTCATACAATCCATTCTAATTCTTTCACACGATCCATTCTAATTCATTCGTACGATCCATTCTAATTCATTCGTGCAATCCATTCTATTTCATTCGTACGATCCATTCTTACTCATTCGTACGATCCATTCTAATTCATTCACACGAATGTATCCTTTCGTACGAATGAATTAGAATAGATTATACGAATGAATTAGAATAGATCGTACGAACGAATTAGAATGGATCGTATGAAGGAATTAGTATGGATCGTACGAATGAATTAGAATGGATCGTACGAATGAATTAGAATAGATCATACGAATGAATTAGAATGTGTCGTACGAAGGAATTAGAATGGATCGTACGAATGAATTAGAATGGATATATTCGTGCAAATGAATTAGAATGGATCGTATGAATGTATTAGAATGGATCGTATGAGTGAATTAGAATGGATCGTACGAATGAATTAGAATAGATTGTATGAATGAATTAGAATGGATCGTACGAATGAATTAGAATGGATCGTGTGAAAGAATTAGAATGGATTGTACGAATGAATTAGAATGGATCCTATGAATTATATAGAATGGATCGTGCGAATCAATTAGACTGGATCGTGCGAATGAATAAGAATAGATCATACGAATGAATTAGAATGGATCGTATGAATTAATTAGAATGGATACATTCGTGCAAATGAATTAGAATGGATCGTACGAATGAATTAGAATGGATCGTACGAATGAAATAGAATGGATACATTCGTGCGAATGAATTAGAATGGATCGGACGAATGAATTAGAATGGATCGTACGAATGAATTAGAATGGTTCAAATGAATGAATTAGAATGGTTACAATCATGCGAATGAATTAGAATGGATCGTACGAATGGATTAGAATGGATTGTACGAATGGATTAGAATGGATACATTCGAGCGAATGAATGAGAATGGATTGTACGAATAAATTAGAATGGATCGTACGAATGGATTAGAATGGATCCTACGAATGGATTAGAATGGATACCTTTGTGCATATGAATTAGAATGGATCGTACGAATGAATTAGAATGGATCATATTAATGAATTAGAATGGATCGTACGAATGAATTAGAATGGGTACATTCGTGCACGATCCATTCTAATTCATTCGCACGAATGTATCCATTCTAATTCGTTCTTACGATCCATTCTAATTCATTAATATGATCCATTCTAATTCGTTCATACGATCCATTCTAATTCATATGCACAAAGGTATCCATTCTAATTCATTCGTATGATCCATTCTAATTCAGGATCGTACGAATGAATTAGAATGGATACATTCGTGCGAATGAATTAGAATTGATCGTACGAATGAATTAGAATGGATCGTGTTGGGGGTAGCTGAAATCTACCCTGGAGTTCGCCCCCCCCCCCCCCTCCCCCCCGTGCTCACCAAATCACCTTGACAGGGAGCGAGATCCACATTGGGCTGAAGGGGCCTAGGCCAAGGGCACTCATAGGAGCTCACCTAAGGTCGCTGGAGCTCGCCTGAGCTCGCCCAGGAGCCCGCCTGAGCTCGCCCAGGAGCTCGCCTAAGCTCTCTCAGGAGCTCGCCCAAGCTCGCTTGCAGTGGTAGCGGGAGTTAGATCGTCATGCATAACAAAGACACCGGCATCGCAAACGCCCCTGGCTCATGCAGGAGCTCGCCCTAGATCGCACAGGAGCTCGCCCAAGTTCGCCCTTGCCCGTGGATCTCATAGACCCTAGGATTCCAAGGGGTGGGGAACTCGCCCAGGAGCCCACCTAAGCTCGCTCGGGAGCTCGCCAGGCTCGCCCCGGAGCTCGCCTAAGCTCGCTCAAGAGCTCGCCAAGCTCGTTCATGAGCTCGCCCAAGCTCGCCCAGGAGCTCGCTTAGCTCGCTCCGGAGCTCGCCCAAGCTCGCCCCGACCCCTGTTTATCGAAGAGGTTGCCCCCGCGAGGTCCGACTCTTGATAAATATGGACGAAAGGACGGAGCAGTGTCGGGCGAGCTTGCCTTTGCTCCCTCCCTGAGACCGCCCAGACTTGAACATTCCAGAACAGCCAGCTGGCAGCGACAAGAAAGATGCTCTCCCCCACTCAAACCGCCTGGCAGGCTTGACGACAGAATGTCAGGGCGCGAGTACCAAGGACTGTCAGACCCACGCGAGCCAGAATGTGGGGGTCTAGAAGGCCCTGGAAGAATCTCCACGCATCGGGCCACGGTAGGCCGCCGATTGCTATAAATGCTCACCCCCAGGCTCCATAGTACAGGTTCGAAATCCCTTTCCCTACCACTTTGATATACAACAGCTCGCCGTTGTGCTACCATGACTGACTAGAGCGTCGGAGGGCCTGCGCTCCTAAGGGAGCCAACCGTTCTCACGTTCTCTTTTCTTTGTCTTGCAGGCGGCCCGCACGGAACAGCGAAAAAATCCCCCAAACAGATCGTGCGAATGAATTAGAATGGATCGTACGAATGAATTAGAATGGATCGTACGAATGAACTAGAATGGATACATTCGTGCGAATGAATTAGAATGGATCGTACGAATGAATTAGAATGGATCGTACGAATGAATTAGAATGGATCGTACGAATGAATTAGAATGGATACATTCGTGCGAATGAATTAGAATGGATCGGACGAATGAATTAGAATAGATCGTACAAATGAATTAGAATGGATCAAATGAATGAATTAGAATGGTTACATTCATGCGAATGAATTAGAATGGATCGTACGAATGGATTAGAATGGATCGTACGAATGGATTAGAATGGATACATTCGAGCAAAATTAGAATGGATCGTACGAATGAATTAGAATGGATACATTCGTGCGAATGAATTAGAATGGATCGTGCGAATGAATTAGAATGTATTCATTCGCACGATCCATTCTAATCCATTCGCACGATCCATTCTAATTCATTCGCACAATCCATTCTAATTCATTCGCACGAATGTATCCATTCTAATTAATTCGTACGATCCATTCTAATTCATTCGTATGATCTATTCTTATATATTCGCACGATCCAGTCTAATTGATTCGCACGATCCATTCTAATTCATTCGCACAAATGTATCCATTCTAATTCATTCGTACGATCCATTCTAATTCATTCGCACGATTCATTCTAATTCATTCATACGATCCATTCTAATTCATTCGCACGATCTGTTCTTATTCATTCGCACAATCCATTCTAATTCATTCGAATGAATGTATCCATTCTAATTAATTCGTACGATCCATTCTAATTCATTCGTATGATCTATTCTTATTCATTCGCACGATCCAGTCTAATTGATTCGCACGATCCATTCTAATTCATTCGCACGAATGTATCTATTCTAATTCATTCGTACAATCCATTCTAATTCATTAATATGATCCATTCTAAGTCATTCGTACGATCCATTCTAATTCATATGCACAAAGGTATCCATTCTAATCCATTCGTAGGATCCATTCTAATCCATTCGTACGATCCATTCTAATTCATTCGTACGATCCATTCTAATTCATTCGCTCGAATGTATCCATTCTAATCCATTCGTACGATCCATTCTAATTCATTCGCATGAATAGAACCATTCTAATTCATTCATTTGATCCATTCTAATTCATTCGTACGATCCATTCTAATTCATTCGTCCGATCCATTCTAATTCATTCGCACGAATGTATCCATTCTAATTCATTCGTACGATCCATTCTAATTCATTCGTACGATCTATTCTAATTCATTCGCACGAATGTATCCATTCTAGTTCATTCGTATGATCCATTACGATCCATTCTTACTCATTGGTATGATCCATTCTAGTTCATTCGTACGAATGTATCCATTCTAATTCATTCGTACGATCCATTCTAATCCATTCGGAATTAGAATGGATCATACGAATGTATTAGAATGGATCGTATGAGTGAATTAGAATGGATCGTACGAATGAATTAGAATGGATCGTATGAATGAATTAGAATGGATACGTTCGTGTGAATGAATTAGAATGGATCGTATGAATGAATTAGAATAGATTTTGTGAATGAATTAGAACTGATCGTACGAATGAATTAGAATGGATACATTCGTGCGAATGAATTAGAATGGATTGTATGAATGAATTAGAATGGATCCTATGAATGAATTAGAATGGATCCTATGAATGAATTAGAATGGATCGTGCGAATGAATTAGAATAGATCGTACGAATGAATTAGAATGGATCGTGCTAATGAACTAGAATTGATCGAACGAATGAATTAGCATGGATCGTGCTAATGAATTAGAATGGAATGTACGAATGAATTAGAATGGATCGTGTGAAAGAATTAGAATGGATTGTATGAATGAATTAGAACGAATTCGTACGATCCATTCGAATTCATTCGCACGATCCATTCTAATTCATTCATACGATCCATTCTATTTCATTCATACAATCCATTCTAATTCTTTCACACGATCCATTCTAATTCATTCATAGGATCCATTCTAATTCATTCGTACAATCTATTCTATTTCATTCGTACGATCCATTCTTACTCATTCGTATGATCCATTCTAATTCATTCGGACGAATGTATCCATTCTAATTTATTCGTACGATCCATTCTAATTCATTCGTACGATCCATTCTAATTCCTTCGTACGATCCATTCTAATTCATTCGTCCGATCCATTCTAATTCATTCGTACGATCCATTGTAATTCATTCGTACGATCCATTCTAATTCATTCGTAAGATCCATTCTAATTCATTCGTACGATCCATTCTAATTCATTCGTACGATCCATTCTAATTCATTCGCACGAATGTATCCATTCTAGTTCATTCGTACGATCCATTCTAATTCATTCATACAATCCATTCTAATTCATTCGCACGAATGTATCTATTCTAATTCATTCATACGATCCATTCTAATTCATTCACACGAATGTATCCATTCTAATTCATTAATACGATCCATTCTAATTCATTCGTACGATCCATTCTAATTCACTCATACGATCCATTCTAATACATTCATACGATCCAATCTAATTCATTTGCACGAATATATCCATTCTAATTCATTCGTACGATCCATTCTAATTCATTCGTACGATCCATTCTAATTCATTCCGTACGATCCATTCTAATTCATTCGTACGATCGTACGAATGAATTAGAATGGATTGTATGAATGAATTAGAATGGATCGGGCGAATGAATTAGAATGGATCGTACGAATGAATTAGAATGGATCGTACGAAGGAATTAGAATGGATCGTACGAATGAATTATAATGGATCGTACGAATGAATTAGAATAGATCGTACAAATGAATTAGAATGGATCGTACGAAGGAATTAGAATGGATCATACGAATGAATTAGACTGGATCGTACGAATGAATTTGAATGGATACATTTGTGCGAATGAATCTAAATGGATTGTATGAATGAATTATAATGGATCGTACGAATGAATTAGAATGGATCGTACGAATGAATTAGAATAGCTCATACGAATGAATTAGAATGAATCGTATGAATGAATTAGAATGGTTACATTCGTGCGAATGAATTAGAATAGATCGTACGAATGAATTAGAATGGATCGTACGAATAAATTAGAATGGATCGTGGGAATGAATTAGAATGGATCGTACGAATTAATTAGAATGGATCCACCGAATGAGTTAGAATGGATCATACGAATGAATTAGAATTGATTGTACGAATGAATTAGAATGGATTGTGCGAATGAATTAGAATGGATCGTTAGAATGAATAAGAATGGATCGTACGAATGAATTAGAATGGATCGTGCGAATGAATTAGCATGAATCGTACGAATGTTTTAGAATGGATCATATGAATAAATTAGAATGAATTGTACGATCTATTCTAATTCAATCGTCCGATCCATTCTAATTCATTCGCATGAATGTATCCATTCTAATTCATTCGTACAATCCATTCTATTTCATTCGTACGATCCATTCTTACTCATTCGTATGATCCATTCTAATTCATTCGTATGATCCATTCTAATTCATTCCTACGATCCATTCTAATTCATTCGTACGATCCATTCTAATTCATTCGCACGATCCATTCTAATTCATTCATACGATCCATTCTAATTCATTCATACGATCCATTCTAATTCATTCGCCCGATCCATTCTAATTCATTCATACGATCCATTCTATTCGAATGGATCATGCGATCCATTCGAATTCATTCGCACGATCCATTCTAATTCGTTCATACGATCCATTCTAATTCATTCATACAATGCATTCTAATTCTTTCGCACGATCCATTCTAATTCATTCATACGATCCATTCTAATACATTCGTACGATCCATTCTAATTCACTCATACGATCCATTCTAATACATTCATACGATCCATTCTAATTCATTTGCACGAATATATCCATTCTAATTCTTTCGTACGATCCATTCTAATTCATTCGTACGATCTATTCTAATTCATTCGTACGATTCATTCTAATTCATTCGTACGATCTATTCTAATTCCTTTGTACGATCCATTCTAATTCCTTCGTACAATCCATTCTAATTCATTCACACGATCCATTCTAATTCTTTCACACGATCCATTCTAATTCATTCGTACGATCCATTCTAATTCATTCGTGCAATCCATTCTATTTCATTCGTACGATCCATTCTTACTCATTCGTACGATCCATTCTAATTCATTCACACGAATGTATACATTCGTACGAATGAATTAGAATAGATTGTACGAATGAATTAGAATGGATCGTACGAAGGAATTAGAATGGATCGTACGAATGAATTAGAATGGATCGTACGAATGAATTAGAATAGATCGTACGAATGAATTAGAATGGATCGTACGAAGGAATTAGAATGGATCGTACGAATGAATTAGAATGGATATATTCGTGCAAATGAATTAGAATGGATCGTATGAATGTATTAGAATGGATCGTATGAGTGAATTAGAATGGATCGTACGAATGAATTAGAATGGATCGTATGAATGAATTAGAATGGATACATTCGTGCGAATGAATTAGAATTGATCGTACGAATGAATTAGAATGGATCGTGCGAATGAATTAGAATGGATCGTACGAATGAATTAGAATGGATCGTACGAATGAACTAGAATGGATACATTCGTGCGAATGAATTAGAATGGATCGTTCGAATGAATTAGAATGGATCATACGAATGAATTAGAATGGATCTTACGAATGAATTAGAATGGATCGTACGAATGAATTAGAATGGATCGTACGAATGAATTAGAATGGATACATTCGTGCGAATGAATTAGAATGGATCGGACGAAGGAATTAGAATGGATCGTACGAATGAATTAGAATAGATCAAATGAATGAATTAGAATGGTTACATTCATGCGAATGAATTAGAATGGATCGTACGGATGGATTAGAATGGATCGTACGAATGGATTAGAATGGATACATTCGAGCGAATTAATTAGAATGGATCGTACGAATGAATTAGAATGGATCGTACGAATGGATTAGAATAGATCCTACGAATGGATTAGAATGGATACCTTTGTGCATATAAATTAGAATGGATCGTACAAATGAATTAGAATGGATCATATTAATGAATTAGAATGGATCATACGAATGAATTAGAATGGATACATTCGTGCGAATGAATTAGAATGGATCGTGCGAATCCATTAGACTGGATCGTGCGAATGAATAAGAATGGATCATACGAATGAATTAGAATGGATCGTACGAATTAATTAGAATGGATACATTCGTGCGAATGAATTAGAATGGATTGTATGAATGAATAAGAATGGATCGTACGAATGAATTAGAATGGATCATACGAATTAATTAGAATGGATCATACGAATGAATTAGAATGGATCGTACGAATGAATTAGAATGGATTGTACGAATGAATTAAAATGGATACATTCGTGCGAATGAATTAGAATGGATCGGACGAATGAATTAGAATGGATCGTACGAATGAATTAGAATGGATCAAATGAATGAATTAGAATGGTCACATTCATGCGAATGAATTAGAATGGATCGTACGAATGGATTACAAAGGATACATTCGTGCGAATGAATTAGAATGGATTGTATGAATGAATTAGAATGGAACATACGAATGAATTAGAATGGATCGTATGAGTGAATTAGAATGGATACAAAGGAATTAGAATGGATCGTACGAAGGAATTAGAATGGATCATACGAATGAAATAGAATGGATCGTACGAAGGAATTAGATTGGATCATACGAAGGAATTAGAATGGATCGTACGAATGAATTAGAATGGATATATTCGTGCAAATGAATTAGAATGGATCGTATGAATGAATTAGAATGGATCATATGAGTGAATTAGAACGGATAGTACGAATGAAGTAGAATGGATCGTATGAGTGAATTAGAATGGATATATTCGTGCGAATGAATTTGAATGGATCATATGAATGAATTAGAATAGATTGTGCGAATGAATTAGAATGGATCGTACAAATGAATTAGAATGGATACATTCGTGCGAATAAATTAGAATGGATTGTATGAATGAATTAGAATGGATCGTACGAATGAATTAGAATGGATCGTACAAATGAATTAGAATAGATTACGCGAATGAATTAGAATGGATCGTGCGAATGAAATAGAATGGATACAAATGAATTAGAATGGATCATACAAATGAATTAGAATGACGATCCATTCTTACTCATTCGTATGATCCATTCTAATTTATTCGCACGAATGTATCCATTCTAATTCATTCGTACGTCTAATTCATTCGTACGGTCCATTCTAATTCATTCGCACAATCCATTCTATTTCATGCGTACGATCCATTCTTACTCATTCGTATGATCCATTATGGATACATTCGTGCGAATGAATTAGAATGGATCATACGAATAAGTAAGAATGGATTGTACGAATGAAATAGAATGGATTGTGCGAATGAATTAGAATGGATCGTACGAATGAATTAGAATGGATCGTGTGAAAGAATTAGAATGGATTGTATGAATGAATTAGAATAGATCGTATGAATGAATTAGAATGGATCGTACGAATGAATTAGAATGGATCGTACGAATGAATTAGAATGGATCGTACGAATGAATTTGAATGGATACATTCGTGCGAATGAATTAGAATGGATACATTCGTGCGAAAGAATAGAATAGATCGTATGAATGAATTAGAATGGATCCTATGAATGAATTAGAATGGATCGTGCGAATGAATTAGAATGGATCGTATGAATGAATTAGAATGGATCGTGCTAATGAATTAGAATTGATCGAACGAATGAATTAGCATGGATCGTGCTAATGAATTAGAATGGAACGTACGAATGAATTAGAATGGATCGTGTGAAAGAATTAGAATGGATTGTATGAATGAATTAGAATGAATTCGTACGATCCATTCGAATTCATTCGCACGATCCATTCTAATTCATTCATACGATTCATTCTAATTCATTTATACAATCCATTCTAATTCTTTCACACGATCCATTCTAATTCATTCGTAGGATCCATTCTAATTCATTCATACAATCTATTCTATTTCATTCGTACGATCCATTCTTACGCATTCGTATGATCCATTCTAATTCATTCGGACGAATGTATCCATTCTAATTTATTCGTACGATCCATTCTAATTCATTCGTACGATCCATTCTTACTCATTCGTATGATCCATTCTAATTCATTCGTACGATCCATTCTAATTCATTCGTACGATCGATTCTAATTCATTCGCACTATCCATTCTAATTCATTCGTACGATCCATTCTAATCTATTCGTATGATCCATTCTAATTTATTCATTCAAATATATCCATTCTAATTAATTCGTACGATCCATTCTAATTCATTCGCATGATCCATTCTAATTCATTCGCACGATTGTATCCATTCTAATTCATTTGCACGATCCATTCTAATTCATTCCTATGATCTATTCTAATTCATTCGTACGATCCATTCTAATTCATTCTAATTCATTCGTACGATCCATTCTATGATCCATTCTAATTCATTCGTATATTCCATTCTAATTCAACAGGTCCCCTAGCTTCGTGGACATTGGCTCCGACTCTGAGTCCTTCAGCTCGGAGTCGGAGGCCAAAGGGGCTAGGGCGGACCCTCCGAGCCCGCCAGCAGCCGGAGCTTGCCCGGGAGAGGCGCCAGCCCCCACTCCTTCTCCCGACGTGCCGCCTTCTACCGACGCTCCGGGGGGTCCCAGCGCGGGCTCCTCTGCGGAGGAGGGGAGGGCGCCCTACTACGTGCGGCAGCTGCTGGGCCACAACGTCTTCGCCCGAGCCCCCTTCGCTTCCATAAGCGAACGCCTGGTCGAGGTACCTCTTGCCCTCTCTGCCCTTACGCCAAAAATGTTAATTCTCGCTAACTTTTTCATCTTCCTTATGCAGGCGGAGAAACAGAGCCAGGCGCTGGCCGCGGAGGTCGCTGGGGCCGGGAAGGCGCTGACCGCCTTGTTCGATGATTCCCTTCGGTGGTCTAAGCGCAAGGTGGACGAGCACATCCACGAGCTCCAGCGGGCTTCACACGCCGTGGCTCTGAAAGAGGCGGAGGTGCTTCGGCAGAGGGTCGCGACCCTTTTGTCAGGCATGGCCGAGCTGGAGGCATCCCAGCTCAAGTCCTCCGACGACCTCAAAAAGGCCGTGGCGGAGCGGGACGAGCCCGTCACTGCCAGAGAGAACGCTAGGAAGGAGTTGTACGAATGAATTAGAATGGATCGTACGAATGAATTAGAATGGATCATGTGAAAGAATTAGAATGCATTGTATGAATGAATTAGAATGGATCGTATGAATGAATTAGAATGGATCGTGTGAATGAATTCGAATGGATCGCATGATCCATTCGAATAGAATGGATCGTATGAATGAATTAGAATGGATCGGGCGAATGAATTAGAATGGATTGTAGGAATGAATTAGAATGGATCGTATGAATGAATTAGAATGGATCGTATGAATGAATTAGAATGGATCGTGCGAATGAATTAGAATTGATCGTATGAATGAATTAGAATGGATCGTACGAATAAATTAGAATGGATCATACGAATGAATTAGAATGGAACATACGAATGAGTAAGAATGGATCGTACGAATGAAATAGAATGGATTGCACGAATGAATTAGAATGGATACATTCATGCGAATGAATTAGAATGGATCGGACGATTGAATTAGAATGGATCATACGATTCATTCTAATTCATTCGTACGATCCATTCTAATACATTCGTACGATTCATGCTAATTCATTCGCACGATCCATTCTAATTCATTCGTACGATCCGTTCTTATTCATTCATACGATCCATTCTAATTCATTCGCACAATCCATTCTAATTCATTCGTACAATCCATTCTAATTCATTCGTATGATCCATTCTAACTCATTCGGTGGATCCGTTCTAATTCATTCGTACGATCCACTCTAATTCATTCCCACGATCCATTCTAATTTATTCGTACGATCCATTCTAATTCATTCGTACGATCTATTCTAATTCATTCGCACGAATGTAACCATTCTAATTCATTCATACGATTCATTCTAATTCATTCGTATGAGCTATTCTAATTCATTCGTACGATCCATTCTAATTCATTCGTACGATCCATTGTAATTCATTCATACAATCCATTTAGATTCATTCGCACAAATGTATCCATTCATATTCATTCATACGATCCAGTCTAATTCATTCGTACGATCCATTCTAATTCCTTCGTACGATCCATTCTAATTCATTCGTACGATCTATTCTAATTCATTCGTACGATCCATTCTAATTCATTCGTACGATCCATTCTAATTCCTTCGTACGATCCATTCTAATTCATTCGTACGATCCATTCTAATTCATTCGTACAATCTATTCTAATTCATTCGTACGAATGGATACATTCGTGTGAATGAATTAGAATGGATCGTACGAATGAGTAAGAATGGATCGTACGAATGAAATAGAATGGATTGCACGAATGAATTAGAATGGATCATACGAATGAATTAGAATGGAACGTGTGAAAGAATTAGAATGGATTGTATGAATGAATTAGAATGGATCGTACGAATGAATTAGAATGGATCGTACGAAGGAATTAGAATGGATCGTACGAATGAATTAGAATGGATCGTACGAATGA
The DNA here is from genome assembly GCA_947650365.1 of Chamaelirium japonicum. NCBI lineage: Eukaryota > Viridiplantae > Streptophyta > Magnoliopsida > Liliales > Melanthiaceae > Chamaelirium > Chamaelirium japonicum. Next base: position 98,592,017 of record OX393551.1, read on the forward strand.
ATTAGAATAGATCGTATGAATGAATTAGAATGGATCGTACGAATGAATTAGAATGGATATATTCGTGCAAATGAATTAGAATGGATCGTATGAATGAATTAGAATGGATCGTACGAGTGAATTAGAATGGATCGTACGAATGAATTAGAATGGATCGTATGAATGAATTAGAATGGATACATTCGTGTGAATGAATTAGAATGGATCGTATGAATGAATTAGAATAGATTTTGTGAATGAATTAGAACTGATCGTACGAATGAATTAGAATGGATACATTCGTGCGAATGAATTAGAATGGACTGTATGAATGAATTAGAATGGATCGTACGAATGAACTAGAATGGATACATTCGTGCGAATGAATTAGAATGGATCGTACGAATGAATTAGAATGGATCGTACGAATGAATTAGAATGGATCGTACAAATGAATTAGAATGGATACATTCGTGCGAATGAATTAGATTGGATCGGACGAATGAATTAGAATGGATCGTACGAATGAATTAGAATGGATCGTACGAATGAATTAGAATGGATCGTACGAATAAATTAGAATGGATACATTCGTCCGAATGAATTAGAATGGATCATACGAATGAGTAAGAATGGATCGTACGAATGAAATAGAATAGATTGTACGAATGAATTAGAATGGATCCTACGAATGAATTAGAATGGATCGTGTGAAAGAATTAGAATGGATTGTATGAATGAATTAGAATGGATCGTATGAATGAATTAGAATGGATCGTATGAATGAATTAGAATGGATCGTGGGAATGAATTCGAATGGATCGTACGAATTCATTCTAATTCATTCATACAATCCATTCTAATTCTTTCACACGATCCATTCTAATTCATTCGTACGTTCCATTCTAATTCATTAGCACGATCCATGCTAATTCATTCGTTCGATCAATTGTAATTCATTAGCATGATCCATTCTAATTCATTCGTACGATCCATTCTAATTCATTCGCACGATCCATTCTAATTCATTCATAGGATCCATTCTAATTCATTCATACAATCTATTCTAATTCATTCGCACGAATGTATCCATTCTAATTCATTCGTACGATTAGATCTAATTCATTCACAAAATCTATTCTAATTCATTCATACGATCCATTCTAATTAATTCACACGAATGTATCCATTCTAATTCATTCATACGATCCATTCTAATTCATTCGTACGATCCATTCTAATTCACTCATACGATCCATTCTAATACATTCATACGATCCATTCTAATTCATTTGCACGAATATATCCATTCTAATTCATTCGTACGATCCATTCTAATTCCTTCGTACGATCCATTCTAATTCATTCGTACGATCTATTCTATTTCATTCGTACGATCCATTCTTACTCATTCGTACGATCCATTCTAATTCATTCGTCCGATCCATTCTAATTCATTCGCACGAATGTATCCATTCTAATTCATTCGTTCGATCAATTTTAATTCATTAGCACGATCAATTCTAATTCATTCGTACGATCCATTCTAATTCATTCACACAATCCATTCTAATTCATTCATAGGATCCATTCTAATTCATTCATACGATCTTTCGCACGAATGTATCCATTCTAATTCATTCGCACGAATGTATCCATTCTAATTCATTCGCATGAATGTATCCATTCTAATTCATTCGTACGATCCATTCTAATTCATTCGTATGATCTATTCTAATTCATTCGTACGATCCATTCTAATTCATTCATAAGATCTATTCTAATTCATTCATACAATCCATTCTAATTCTTTCACACGATCCATTCTAATTCATTCGTTCGATCAATTCTAATTCATTAGCACGATCCATTCTAATTCATTCGTACGATCTATTCTAATTCATTCGTATGATTCAATTCTAATTCATTCGTACGATCCATTCTAATTCATTCGTATGATCCATTCTAATTAATTCGTATGATCCATTCTAATTCATTCGTATGATCCATTCTAATTCATTCATACAATCCATTCTAATTCATTCGCACGATCCATTCTAATTCACTCATACAATCCATTCTAATACATTCATACGATCCATTCTAATTCATTTGCACGAATATATCCATTCTAATTCATTCGTACGATCCATTCTAATTCCTTCGTACGATCCATTCTAATTCATTCATACGATCCATTCTAATTCATTCATACGATCCATTCTAATTCATTCGTACGATCCATTCTAATTCCTTTGTACGATCCATTCTAATTCATTCGTAAGATCCATTCTAATTCATTCGTACGATCCATTCTAATTCATTCGTACGATCCAATCTAATTAATTCGCACGAATGTATCCATTCTAGTTCATTCGTACGATCCATTCTAATTCATTTGTACGATCCATTCTAATTCATTCGCACGATCCATTCTAATTCATTCGTACGATCCATTCTAATTCATTCATACGATCCATTCTAATTCATTCGTACGATCCATTCTAATTCATTCGCACAAATGTATCCATTCTAATTCATTCGTACGATCCATTCTAATTCATTTGCACAAATGTATCCATTCTAATTCATTCGTACGATCCATTCTAATTCATTCGCATGATCCATTCTAATTCATTCGTACGATCCACTCTAATTCATTCGCACGATCTGGTCTTATTCATTCGCACAATCCATTCTAATTCATTCGCACGAATGTATCCATTCAAATTCATTCGTACGATCCATTCTAATTCATTCGTACGATCCATTCTAATTCATTCGTATGATCCATTCTAATTAATTCGTCTGATCCATTCTAATTCACTCGTACGATCCATTCTAATACATTCATACGATCTATTCTAATTCATTTGCACGAATATATCCATTCTAATTCATTCGTACGATCCATTCTAATTCATTCGTACGATCCATTCTGATTCATTCGTACGATCCATTCTAATTCATTCATACGATCTATTCTAATTCATTCATACAATCCATTCTAATTCTTTCACACGATCCATTCTAATTCATTCGTACGATCCATTCTAATTCATTCGCACAATCCATTCTATTTCATTCGTACGATCCATTCTTACTCATTTGTATGATCCACTCTAATTCATTCGCACAAATGTATCCATAATGGATCATACGAATGAGTAAGAATGGATCGTACGAATGAAATAGAATGGATTGTGCGAATGAATTAGAATGGACCGTACGAATGAATTAGACGTACGAATGAATTAGAATGGATATATTCGTGCGAATAAATTAGAATGGATCATACGAATGAGTAAGAATGGATCGTCATTCTAATTCATTCGTATGATCCATTCTAATTCATTTGTATCCATTCTATTTCATTCGCATGATCCATTCTAATTCATTCGCACAATCAATTCTAATTCATTTGTACGATCCATTCTAATTCATTCGTACGATCCATTCTAATTCATTCGTACGATCCATTCTAATTCATTCGCACGATCCAGTCTAATGGATTCGCACGATCCATTCTAATTCATTCGCACGAATGTATCCATTCTAATTCATTCGTACGATCCATTCTAATTGATTAATATGATCCATTCTAATTCATTCTTACGATCCATTCTAATTCATATGCACAAAGATATCCATTCTAATCCATTCGTAGGATCCATTCGTACGATCCATTCTAATTCATTCGTATGATCCATTCTAATTCATTCGCTCGAATGTATCCATTCAAATCCATTCGTACAATCCATTCTAATCCATTCGGACGATCCATTCTAATTCATTCGCAGGAATGTAACCATTCTAATTCATTCATTTGATCCATTCTAATTCATTCGTACGATCCATTCTAATTCATTCGTCCGATCCATTCTAATTCATTCGCACGAATGTATCCATTCTAATTCATTCGTACGATCCATTCTAATTCATTCGTACGATCCATTCTAATTCATTCGCACGAATGTATCCTTTCTAGTTCATTCGTACGATCCTTTCTAATTCATTCGTACGATCCATTCTAATTCATTCGCACGAATGTATCCATTCTAGTTCATTCGTACGATTCATTCTAATTCATTCGTAAGATCCATTCTAATTCATTCGTATGATCCATTCTAATTCATTTGTACGATCCATTCTAATTCATTCGTAAGATCCATTCTAATTCATTCGTACGATCCATTCTAATTCATTCGTACGATCCATTCTAATTCATTCGCACGAATGTATCCATTCTAGTTCATTCGTACGATCCATTCTAATTCATTCGTACGATCCATTCTAATTCATTCGCACGATCCATTCTAATTCATTCGTACGATCCATTATAATTCATTCATACGATCCATTCTAATTCATTCGTACGATCCATTCTAATTCATTCGCACAAATGTATCCATTCTAATTAATTCGTACGATCCATAATTCATTCGCACGATCCATTCTAATTCATTGGTACGATCCATTCTAATTCTTTCACATGATCCATTCTAATTCATTCGTACGATCCATTCTAATTCATTCGCACAAATGTATCCATTCTAATTCATTCATACGATCCATTCTAATTCATTCGCACGATCCATTCTAATTCATTTGTACGATCCATTCTAATTCTTTCACACGATCCATTCTAATTCATTCGTACGATCCATTCTAATTCATTCGCACGATCCATTCTAATTCATTTGTACGATCCATTCTAATTCATTCATACGATCCATTCTAATTCGTTCGTACGATCCATTCTAATTCATTCGCACAAATGTATCCATTCTAATTCATTCGTACGATCCATTCTAATTCATTCGCACGATCCATTCTAATTCATTCATATAATCCATTCGAATTCTTTCACACGATCTATTCTAATTCATTCGTAGGATCCATTCTAATTCATTCGTACAATCTATTATATTTCATTCGTACGATCCATTCTTACTCATTCGTCTGATCCATTCTACTTCATTCGGACGAATGTATCCATTCTAATTTATTCGCACGATCCATTCTAATTCATTCGTACGATCCATTCTAATTCATTCATATGATCCATTCTAATTCATTCGTATGATCTATTCTTATTCATTCGCACGATCCAGTCTAATTGATTCGCACGATCCATTCTAATTCATTCGCAAGAATGTATCCATTCTAATTCATTCGTACGATCCATTCTAATTCATTAATATGATCCATTCTAATTCATTCGTACTATCCATTCGAATTCATTCGTAGGATCCATTCAAATTCATTCGTACAATCTATTCTATTTCATTCGTACGATCCATTCTTACTCATTCGTATGATCCATTCTAATTCATTCGGACGAATGTATCCATTCTAATTTATTCGTACGATCCATTCTAATTCATTCGTACGATCCATTCTAATTCATTCGTACGATCCATTCTAATTCATTCGTACGATCCATTCTAATTCATTCATACGATCTATTCTAATTCATTCATACAATCCATTCTAATTCTTTCACACGATCCATTCTAATTCAATCGGTACGATCCATTCTAATTCATTCGCACAATCCATTCTAGTTCATTCGTACGATTCATTCTTACTTATTCGTATGATCCATTCTAATTCATTCGCACGAATGTATCCATAATGGATCATACGAATGAGTAAGAATGGATCTTACGAATGAAATAGAATGGATTGTGCGAATGAATTAGAATGGACCGTACGAATGAATTAGACGTACGAATGAATTAGAATGGATAAATTCGTGCGAATAAATTAGAATGGATCATACGAATGAGTAAGAATGGATCGTCATTCTAATTCATTCGTATGATCCATTCTAATTCATTTGTATCCATTCTATTTCATTCGCACGATCAATTCTAATTCATTCACGCAATCTATTCTAATTCATTCGTACGATCCATTCTAATTCATTCGTACGATACATTCTAATTCATTCATTCAATCCATTCTAATTTATTCGTACGAATGTATCCATTCTAATTCATTCGTACGATCCATTCTAATTCATTCGCACAATCTATTCTAATTCATTCATACGATCCATTCTAATTCATTCGCACGAATGTATCCATTCTAATTCATTCATACGATCTATTCTACTTAATTCGTACTATCCGTTCTAATTCACTCATACGATCCATTCTAATTCATTCATACGATCCATTCTAATTCATTTGCACGAATATATCCATTCTAATTTATTCGTACGATCCATTCTAATTCCTTCGTACGATCCATTCTAATTTCTTCGTACGATCCATTCTATTTCATTCGTATGATCCATTCTAATTCCTTCGTACGATCCATTCTAATTCCTTCGTATCCATTCTAATTCACTCATACGATCCATTCTAATTCATTCGTACGATCCATTCTAATTTATTCATACAATTCATTCTAATTCATTCGCACGAATATATCCATTCTAATCCATTCGTACGATCCATTCTAATCCATTCGTACGATCCATTCTAATTCATTCGCATGAATGTAACCATTCTAAATCATTCATTTGATCAATTCTAATTCATTCGTACGATCCATTCTAATTCATTCATCCGATCCATTCTAATTTATTCGCACGAATGTATCCATTCTAATTCATTCGTACGATCCATTCTAATTCATTCGTAAGATCCATTCTAATTCATTCGTACGATCCATTCTAATTCATTTGTACGATCCATTCTAATTCATTCGCACGAATGTATCCATTCTAGTTCATTCGTACGATCCATTCTAGTTCATTCGTACGATCCATTCTAATTCATTCGTACGATCCATTCTAATTCATTCGTATGATCCATTCTAATTCATTCGTACGATCCATTCTAATTCATTCATACAATCCATTCTAATTCATTCGCACGAATGTATCCATTCTAATTAATTCATACGATCCATTCTAATTCATTCGTATGATCCATTCTTATTCATTCGCACAATCCAGTCTAATGGATTCGCACGATCCATTCTAATTCATTCGCACGAATGTATCCATTCTAATTCATTCGTACGATCCATTCTAATTCATTAATATGATCCATTCTAATTCATTCGTACGATCCATTCTAATTCATATGCACAAAGGTATCTATTCTAATCGATTCGTAGGATCCATTCTAATCCATTTGTACGATCCATTCTAATTCATTCGTACGAACCATTGTAATTCATTCGCTCGAATGTATCCATTCTAATCCATTCGTACGATCCATTCTAATCCATTCGTACGATCCATTCTAAATCATTCGTATGAATGTAACCATTCTAATTCATTCATTTGATCCAATCTAATTCATTCGTAGGATCCATTCTAATTCATTCGTCCGATCCATTCTAATTCATTCGCATGAATGAATCCATTCTAATTCATTCGTACGATCCATTCTAATTCATTCGTACGATCCATTCTAATTCATTCGTAAGATCCATTCTAATTCATTCGTACGATCCATTCTAATTCATTCGTACGATCCATTCTAATTCATTCGCACGAATGTATCCATTCTAGTTCATTCGTACGATCCATTCTAATTCATTCGTAAGATCCATTCTAATTCATTCGTACGATCCATTCTAATTCATTCGTACGATCCATTCTAATTCATTCGTACGATCCATTCTAATTCATTCGTATGATCCATTCTAATTCATTCGCACGAATGTTTCCATTCTAGTTCATTCGTACGATCCATTCTAATTCATTCGTACGATCCATTCTAATTCATTTATACGATCCATTCTAATTCATTCATACGATCCATTCTAATTCATTCGCACAAATGTATCCATTCTAATTCATTCGAACGATCCATTCTAATTCATTCGCACGATCCATTCTAATTCATTCGTACGATCCATTCTAATTCTTTCACACGATCCATTCTAATTCATTCGTACGATCCATTCTAATTCATTTGCACGATCCATTCTAATTCATTCGTACGATCCATTGTAATTCATTCATACGATCCATTCTAATTCATTCGTACGATCCATTCTAATTCATTCGCACAAATGTATCCATTCTAATTCATTCGTACGATCCATTCTAATTCATTCGCACGCTCCATTCTAATTCATTCGCACGAATGTATCCATTCTAATTCATTCGTACGATCCATTCTAATTCATTAATATGATCCATTCTAATTCATTCGTACGATCCATTCGAATTCATTCGTAGGATTCATTCTAATTCATTCGTACAATCTATTCTATTTCATTCGTACGATCCATTCTTGCTCATTCGTATGATCCATTCTAATTCATTCGGACGAATGTATCCATTCTAATTTATTCGTACGATCCATTCTAATTCATTCGTACGATCCTTTCTAATTCATTCGTACGATCCATTCTAATTCATTCATACGATCTATTCTAATTCATTCATACAATCCATTCTAATTCTTTCACATGATCCATTCTAATTCATTCGTACGATCCATTCTAATTCATTCGTACAATCCATTCTAATTCTTTCACACGATCCATTCTAATTCATTCGTAGGATCCATTCTAATTCATTCGTACAATGAGTAAGAATGGATCGTACGAATGAAATAGAATGGATTGTACGAATGATTTAGAATGGATACATTCGTGCGAATGAATTAGAATGTATTGTGCGAATGAATTAGAATGGATCGTACGAATGAATTAGAATGGATCATGTGAAAGAATTAGAATGGATTGTATGAATGAATTAGAATAGATTGTATGAATGAATTAGAATGGATCGTACGAACGAATTAGAATGGATCGTACGAATGAATTAGAATGGATCGTACGAATGAATTAGAATAGATCGTACGAATGAATTAGAATGGATCGTACGAATGAATTAGAATGGATCGTGTGAAAGAATTAGAATGGATCGTACGAATGAATTAGAATGGATCGTGCGAATGAATTAGAATGGCTCGTACGAATGAATTAGAATGGATCGTGCTAATGAATTAGAATGGATCGTACCAATGAGTAAGAATGGATCGTACGAATAAAATAGAATGGATTGTGCGAATGAATTAGAATGGATCGTACGAATGAATTAGAATGGATCGTGTGAAAGAATTAGAATGGATTGTATGAATGAATTAGAATAGATCGTATGAATGAATTAGAATGGATCGTACGAATGAATTAGAATGGATCGTGCAAATGAATTAGAATGGATCGTACGAATGAATTAGAATGGATACATTCGTGCGAATGAATTAGAATGGATCGGACGAATGAATTAGAATGGATCAAATGAATGAATTAGAATGGATCGTACGAATGAATTAGAATGCATCGTACGAAAGAATTAGAATGGATATATTCGTGCGAATGAATTAGAATGGATCGTATGAATGAATTAGAATGGATCGCATGAGTGAATTAGAACGGATAGTACGAATGAAGTAGAATGGATCGTATGAATGAATTAGAATGGATACATTCGTGCGAATGAATTAGAATGGATCGTATGAATGAATTAGAATAGATTGTGCGAATGAATTATAATGTATCGTACGAATGAATTAGAATGGATACATTTGTGCAAATAAATTAGAATAGATTGTATGAATGAATTAGAATGGATCGTACGAATGAATTAAAATGGATCGTACGAATGAATTAGAATAGATTGCGCGAATGAATTAGAATGGATCGTGCGAATGAAATAGAATGGATACAAATGAATTAGAATGGATCATATGAATGAATTAGAATGACGATCCATTCTTACTCATTCGTATGATCCATTCTAATTTATTCGCACGAATGTATCCATTCTAATTCATTCGTACGTCTAATTCATTCGTACGGTCCATTCTAATTCATTCGCACAATCCATTCTATTTCATTCGTACGATCCATTCTTACTCATTCGTTTGATCCATTATGGATACATTCGTGCGAATGAATTAGAATGGATCATACGAATGAGTAAGAATGGATCGTACGAATGAAATAGAATAGATTGTGTGAATGAATTAGAATGGATCGTACAAATGAATTAGAATGGATCGTGTGAAAGAATTAGAATGGATTGTATGAATGAATTAGAATAGATCGTATGAATGAATTAGAATGGATCGTACGAATGAATTAGAATGGATCGTACGAATGAATTAGAATGGATACATTCGTGCGAATGAATTAGAATGGATACATTCGTGCGAAAGAATTAGAATAGATCGTATGAATCAATTAGAATGGATCCTATGAATGAATTAGAATGGATCGTGCGAATGAATTAGAATGGATCGTACGAATGAATTAGAATGGATCGTGCTAATGAATTAGAATTGATCGAACGAATGAATTAGCATGGATCGTGCTAATGAATTAGAATGGAACGTACGAATGAATTAGAATGGATCGTGTGAAAGAATTAGAATGGATTGTATGAATGAATTAGAATGAATTCGTACGATCCATTCCAATTCATTCTCACGATCCATTCTAATTCATTCATACGATCCGTTCTAATTCATTCATACAATCCATTCTAATTCTTTCACACGATCCATTCTAATTCATTCGTAAGATCCATTCTAATTCATTCGTACAATCTATTCTATTTCATTCGTACGATCCATTCTTACTCATTCGTATGATCCATTCTAATTCATTCGGACGAATGTATCCATTCTAATTTATTCGTACGATCCATTCTAATTCATTCGTACGATCCATTCTAATTTATTCGTACGATCCATTCTTACTCATTCGTATGACCCATTCTAATTCATTCGTACGATCCATTCTAATTCATTCGTACGATAGATTCTAATTCATTCGCACTATCCATTCTAATTCATTCGTACGATCCATTCTAATTCATTTGTATGATCCATTCTAATTTATTCGTTCAAATATATCCTTTCTAATTCATTCGTACGATCCATTCTAATTCATTCGCACGATCCATTCTAATTCATTCGCACGAATGTATCCATTCTAATTCATTTGCACGATCCATTCTAATTCATTCCTATGATCTATTCTAATTCATTCGTACGATCCATTCTAATTCATTCTAATTCATTCGTACGATCCATTCTACGATCCATTCTAATTCATTCGTATATTCTATTCTAATTCATTAGCACGATCCATGCTAATGAATTAGAATGGATCGTACGATCCAATCTAATTCATTCATACGATCCATTCTTACTTATTTGTATGATCCATTCTAATTCAATCGTACGATCCATTCTAATTCATTCGTACGATCCATTCTAATTCCTTCGTAAGATCCATTCTAATTCATTCGTACGATCCATTCTAATTCATTCGTACGATCCATTCTAATTCCTTCGTATGATCCATTCTAATTCATTCATACAATCTATTCTAATTCATTCGTACGAATGGATACATTCGTGTGAATGAATTAGAATGGATCGTACGAATGAGTAAGAATGGATCGTACGAATGAAATAGAATGGATTGCACGAATGAATTAGAATTGATCGTACGAATGAATTAGAATGGATCGTACGAATGAATTAGAATGGTTCGTACGAATGAACTAGAATGGATACATTCGTGCGAATGAATTAGAATGGATCGTACGAATGAATTAGAATGGATCGTACGAATGAATTAGAATGGATCTTACGAATGAATTAGAATGGATCGTACGAATGAATTAGAATGGATCGTACGAATGAATTAGAATGGATACATTCGTGCGAATGAATTAGAATGGATCGGACGAATGAATTAGAATGGATCGTACGAATGAATTATAATGGATCATACGAATGGATTAGAATGGATCATACGAATGAATTAGAATGGATCGTGCGAATGAATTAGAATGTATCGAACGAATGAATTAAAATGGATCGTACGAATGAGTAAGAATGGATCGTACAAATGTATTAGAATGGATTAGAATGGATTAGAATGGATCGTACGAATGAAATAGAATAGATTGTATGAATGAATTAGAATGGATTCGTACGAATGAATTAGAATGGATACATTCGTGCGAATGAATTAGAATGGATCGTACCAATGAGTAAGAATGGATCGTACGAATGAATTAGAATGGATCGTACGAAGGAATTAGAATGGATCGTACGAATGAATTAGAATGGATCGTATGATTGAATTAGAATGGCTCATACGAATGAGTAAGAATGGATCGTATGAATGAATTAGATTGGATCGTACGATCCATTCTAATTCATTAGCATGGATCGTGCTAATGAATTAGAATGGAATATACGAATGAATTAGAATGGATCGTAGAATGGATCGTACGAATGAATTTGAATGGATACATTTGTGCGAATGAATCTAAATGGATTTTATGAATAAATTAGAATGGATCGTACGAATGAATTAGAATGGATCATACGAATTAATTAGAATGGATCGTACGAATGAATTAGAATGGTTACATTCGTGCGAATGAATTAGAATGGATCGTACGAATGAATTAGAATGGATATATTCGTGCAAATGAATTAGAATGGATCGTACGAATGAATTAGAATGGATCATACGAATTAATTAGAATGGATCTTACGAATGAATTAGAACGGATCATACAAATGAATTAGAATGGATCGTGCGAATGAATTAGAATGGATCTTACGAATGAATTAGAATAGATCGTACGAATGAATTAGAATGGATCGTACGAATGGATTAGAATGGATACATTCGAGCGAATGAATTAGAATGGATCGTACGAATGAATTAGAATGGATCATACGAATGAGTAAGAATGGATCGTACGAATGAATTAGAATGGATCGTACGAATGAATTAGAATGGATCGTACGAATAAATTAGAATGGATACATTCGTCCGAATGAATTAGAATGGATCATACGAATGAGTAAGAATGGATCGTACGAATGAAATAGAATAGATCGTACGAATGAATTAGAATGGAATATACGAATGAATTAGAATGGATCGTACGAATGAATTAGAATGGATCGTATGAATGAATTAGAATGGATCGTACGAATGAATTAGAATGGATCGTGTGAATGAATTCGAATGGATCGTACGATCCATTCTAATTCATTCATACAATCCATTCTAATTCATTCGCATGAATGTATCCATTCTAATCCATTCGTACGATCCATTCTAATTCATTCGCACAAATGTATCTATTGTAATTCATTCGTACGATCCATTTTAATTCATTCGTACGATCCATTCTAATTCATTCGTACGATCCATTCTAATTCATTCGTATGATCCATTCTAATTAATTCGTATGATCCATTCTAATTCATTCGTACGATCCATTCTAATTTATTCGTATGATCCATTCTAATTCATTCGTATGATCCATTCTAATTAATTCGTATGATCCATTCTAATTCATTCGTACGATCCATTCTAATTCATTCGTACGATCCATTCTAATTCATTCGCATAATCCATTCTATTTCATTCGTACGATCCATTCTTACTCATTGGTACGATCCATTCTAATTCATTCGCACGAATGTATCCATTCTAATTTATTCGTACGAATCCATTCTAATTCATTCGTACAATCCATTCTATTTCATTCGTACGATCCATTCTTACTCATTCGTATGATCCATTCTAATTCATTCGCACGAATGTATCCATTCTAGTTTATTCGTACGATCCATTCTAATTCATTCATACGATCTATTCTAATTCATTCGTCCGATCCATTCTAATTCATTCGCACGAATGTATCCATTCTAATTCATTCGTACGATCCATTCTAATTCATTCGTACGATCCATTCTAATTCATTCATATAATCCATTCTAATTCTTTCACACGATCCATTCTAATTCATTCGTAGGATCCATTCTAATTCATTCGTACAATCTATTCTATTTCATTCGTACGATCCATTCTTACTCATTCGTATGATCCATTCTAATTCATTCGCACGAATGTATCCATTCTAATTCATTCGTACGAATCCATTCTAATTCATTCGTACAATCCATTCTATTTCATTCGTACGATCCATTCTTACTCATTCGTACGATCCATTCTAATTCATTCGTACGATCCATTCTAATTCATTCGCACGATCCATTCTAATTCATTCGCACGATCCATTCTTACTCATTCGTATGATCCATTCTAATTTTTTCGCACGAATGTATCCATTCTAATTTATACGTACGTCTAATTCATTCGTACGGTCCATTCTAATTCATTCGCACAATCCATTCTATTTCATTCGTACGATCCATTCTTACTCATTCGTATGATCCATTATGGATACATTCGTGCGAATGAATTAGAATGGATCTTACGAATGAGTAAGAATGGATCGTACGAATGAAATAGAATGGATTGTGCGAATGAATTAGAATGGATCGTACGAATGAATTAGAATGGATCGTGTGAAAGAATTAGAATCGATTGTATAAATGAATTAGAGTAGATCATATGAATGAATTAGAATGGATCGTACGAATGAATTAGAATGGATCGTACGAATGAATTAGAATGGATACATTCGCGAATGAATTAGAATGGATCGTACGAATGAATTAGAATGGATCTTACGAATGAATTAGAATGGATCGTACGAATGAATTAGAATGGATCGTACGAATAAATTAGAATGGATACATTTGTGCAAATGAATTAGAATGGATCGTACGAATGAATTAGAATGGATCGTATGAATGAATTAGAATGGATCGTACGAATGAATTAGAATGGATCGTGCGAAGGAATTAGAATGGATCGTACGAATGAATTAGAATGGATATATTCGTGCAAATGAATTAGAATGGATCGTATGAATGTTTTAGAATGGATCGTATGAGTGAATTAGAATGGATCGTGCGAATGAATTAGAATTGATTGTATGAATGAATTAGAATGGATCGTACGAATGAATTAGAATGGATCGTACGAATGAATTAGAATGGATCGTACGAATGAACTTGAATGGATAGATTCGTGCGAATGAATTAGAATGGATCGTACGAATGAATTAGAATGGATCGTGCGAATGAATTAGAATGGATCGTACGAATGAACTAGAATGGATACATTCGTGCGAATGAATTAGAATGGATCGTACGAATGAATTAGAATGGATCGTATGAATGAATTAGAATGGATCTTACGAATGAATTAGAATAGATCGTACGAATGAATTAAAATTGATCGTAGGAATTAATTAGAATGGATACATTCGTGTGAATGAATTAGAATAGATCAGACGAATGAATTAGAATAGATCGTGCGAATGAATTAGAAAGGATCGTACGAATGAACTAGAATGGATACATTCGTGCGAATGAATTAGAATGGATCGTACGAATAAATTAGAATGGATCATACGAATGAATTAAAATGCATCTTACGAATGAATTAGTATGGATCGTACGAATGAATTAGAATGGATACATTCGTGCGAATGAATTAGAATGGATCGGACGAATGAATTAGAATGGATCGTACGAATGAATTAGAATGGATATATTCGTGCGAATGAATTAGAATGGATCGGACGAATGAATAAGAATGGATCATACGAATTAATAAGAATGGATCAAATGAATGAATTAGAATGGTTACATTCATGCGAATGAATTAGAATGGATCGTACGAATGGATTAGAATGGATCGTACGAATGGATTAGAATGGATACATTCGAGCGAATGAATTAGAATGGATCGTACGAATGAAATTAGAATGGATCGTACGAATCAATTAGAATAGATTGTACGAATGAATTAGAATGGATCGTACGAATGAATTAGAATGGATCGTGTGAAAGAATTAGAATGGATCGTACGAATGAATTAGAATGGATCGTGCGAATGAATTAGAATGGTTCGTACGAATGAATTAGAATGGATCGTGCTAATGAATTAGAATTGATCGAACGAATGAATTAGCATGGATCGTGCATTCGTACGATCCATTCTAATTCATTCGTAAGATCCATTCTAATTCATTCGTACGATCCATTCTAAGTCATTCGTACGATCCATTCTAATTCATTCGCACTAATGTATCCATTCTAGTTCATTCGTACGATCCATTCAAATTCATTCGTACGATCCATTTTAATTCATTCATACGATCTATTCTAATTCATTCATACAATCCATTCTAATTTTTTCACACGATCCATTCTAATTCATTCCTACGATCCATTCTAATTCATTCGCACAATCCATTCTATTTCATTCGTACGATCCATTCTTACTCATTCGTATGATCCATTCTAATTCATTCGCACGAATGTATCCATAATGGATCATACGAATGAGTAAGAATGGATCGTACGAATGAAATAGAATGGATTGTGCGAATGAATTAGAATGGACCGTACGAATGAATTAGAATGGATACATTCGTGTGAATGAATTAGAATGGATCGGACGAATGAATTAGAATGGACCGTACGAATGAATTAGAATGGATAGTACGAATAAATTAGAATGGATACATTCGTCCGAATGAATTAGAATGGATCATATGAATGAGTAAGAATGGATCGTACGAATGAAATAGAATAGATTGTACGAATGAATTAGAATGGATCGTGCGAATGAATTAGAATGGATCGTACGAATGAATTAGAATGGATCGTACGAATGAATTAGAATGGATCGTGCGAATGAATTAGAATGGATCATATTAATGAATTAGAATGGATCGTACGAATGAATTAGAATGGATACATTCGTGCGAATGAATTAGAATGGATCGTGCGAATCCATTAGACTGGATCATGTGAATGAATAAGAATGGATCATACGAATGAATTAGAATGGATCGTACGAATTAATAGAATGGATACATTCGTGCGAATGAATTAGAATGGATTGTATGAATGAATTAGAATGGATCGTACGAATGAATTAGAATGGATCATACGAATTAATTAGAATGGATTGTACGAATGAATTACAATGGATCGTACGACTGAACTAGAATGGATCGTACGAATGAACTAGAATGGATACATTCGTGCGAATGAATTAGAATGGATCGTACGAATGAATTAGAATGGATCGTACGATTCATTCTAATTCATTCGTATGATCCATTCTAATACATTTGTACGATTCATGCTAATTCATTCGCACGATCCATTCTAATTCATTCGTACGATCCATTCTTATTCATTCATACGATCCATTCTAATTCATTCGCACAATCCATTCTAATTCATTCGTATATTCCATTCTAATTCATTCGTATGATCCATTCTAACTCATTCGGTGGATCCATTCTAATTCATTCGTACGATCCATTCTAATTCATTCCCATGATCCATTCTAATTTATTCGTACGATCCATTCTAATTCATTCGTACGATCTATTCTAATTCATTCGCACGAATGTAACGATTCTAATTCATTCATACGATTCATTCTAATTCATTCATATGAGCTATTCTAATTCATTCGTACGATCCATTCTAATTCATTCGTACGATCCATTGTAATTCATTCATACAATCCAATTAGATTCATTCGCACAAATGTATCCATTCAAATTCATTCATACGATCCAGTCTAATTCATTCGTACGATCCATTCTAATTCATTCGCACGAATATATCCATTCTAATTCTTTCGTACGATGCATTCTAATTCATTCGTACGATCCATTCTAATTTATTCGTACGATCCATTCTAATTCATTCGTACGATCCATTCTAATTCATTCGCACGAATGTATCCATTCTAATTCATTCGTACAATCCATTCTATTTCATTCGTACGATCCATTCTTACTCATTCGTATGATCCATTCTAATTCATTCGTATGATCCATTCTAATTCATTCGTACGATCCATTCTAATTCATTCGCACGATCCATTCTAATTCATTCATACGATCCATTCTAATTCATTCCTACAATCCATTCTAATTCATTCGCCCGATCCATTCTAATTCATTCATACGATTCATTCTATTTAAATGGATCATGCGATCCATTCTAATTCAATCCATTCTAATTCATTCGCCCGATCCATTCTAATTCATTCATACGATTCATTCTATTCGAATGGATCATGCGATCCATTTGAATTCATTCACACGATCCATTCTAATTCATTCATACGATCCATTCTAATTCATTCACACGATCCATTCTAATTCATTTGTACGATCCATTCTAATTCATTCGTACAATCCATTCTATTTCATTGTACAATCCATTCTTACTCATTCGTATGATCCATTCTAATTCATTCGTACGATCCATTCTAATTCATTTGTACGATCCATTCTAATTCATTCGTACAATCGATTCTATTTCATTCATGCGATCCATTCTTACTCATTCGTATGATCCATTCTAATTCATTCGCACGAATGTATCCATTCTAATTCATTCATACAATCTATTCTAATTCATTCCGTACGATCCATTCTAATTCATTCGTACGATCGTACGAATGAATTAGAATGGATCGTACGAATGAATTAGAATAGATTGTGTGAATGAATTAGAATGGATCATACGAATGAATTAGAATGGATCGTACGAATGAATTAGAATGGATCATACGAATGAGTAAGAATGGATCGTACGAATGAATTAGAATGGATCGTACGAATAAATTAGAATGGATCGTATGAATAATTTAGAATGGATACATTCGTCCGAATGAATTAGAATGGATCATACGAATGAGTAAGAATGGATCGTACGAATGAAATAGAATAGATTGTACGAATGAATTAGTTTGGATCCTACGAATGAATTAGAATGGATCGTGTGAAAGAATTAGAATGGATTGTATGAATGAATTATAATGGATCGTATGAATGAATAAGAATGGATCGTGCGAATGAATTCGAATGGATCGTACGAATGAGTAAGAATGGATCGTACGAATAAAATAGAATGGATCGTATGAATGAATTAGAATGGATCGTACGAATAAATTAGAATGGATACATTCGTCCGAATGAATTAGAATGGATCATATGAATGAGTAAGAATGGATCGTACGAATGAAATAGAATAGATTGTACGAATGAATTAGAATGGATCCTACGAATGAATTAGAATGGATCGTGTGAAAGAATTAGAATGGATTGTATGAATAAATTAGAATGGATTGTATGAATGAATTAGAATGGATCCTATGAATGAATTAGAATGGATCGTGCGAATGAATTAGAATGGATCGTACGAATGAATTAGAATGGATCGTGCTAATGAATTAGAATTGATCGAACGAATGAATTAGCATGGATCGTGCTAATGAATTAGAATGGAACGTACGAATGAATTAGAATGGATCGTGTCAAAGAATTAGAATGGATTGTATGAATGAATTAGAATGAATTCGTACGATCCATTCGAATTCATTCGCACGATCCATTCTAATTCATTCATACGATCCATTCTAATTCATTCATACAATCCATTCTAATTCTTTCACACGATCCATTCTAATTCATTCGTAGGATCCATTCTAATTCATTCGTATAATCTATTCTATTTCATTCGTACGATCCATTCTTACTCATTCGTATGATCCATTCTAGTTCATTCGGACGAATGTATCCATTCTAATTTATTCGTACGATCCATTCTAATTCATTCGTATGATCCATTCTAATTCATTCGTCCGATCCATTCTAATTCATTCGTACGATCTATTCTAATTCATTCGCACGAATGTATCCATTCTAGTTCATTCGTACGATCCATTCTAATTCATTCATACAATCCATTCTAATTCATTCGCACGAATGTATCCATTCAGATTCATTCGTACGATCAGTTCTAATTCAATCACAAAATCTATTCTAATTCATTCATACGATCCATTCTAATTCATTCACTCGAATGTATCCATTCTAATTCATTCATACGATCCATTCTAATTCGTTCGTACGATCCATTCTAATTCGTTCGTACGATCCATTCTAATTCATTTGTATGATCCATTCTAATTCATTCCTATGATCTATTCTAATTCATTCGCTCGAATATATCCATTCTAATTCATTCGTTCGATCCTTTCTAATTCATTCGCACGATCCATTCTAATTCATTCGTATGATCCATTCTAATCCATTCGTACGATCCATTCTAATTCATTCGTACGATTCATTCTAATTCATTCGTACAATCCATCCTAATTCATTCGCACGAATGTATCCATTCTAGTTCATTCGTACGATCCATTCCAATTCATTCGTACGAACCATTCTAATTCATTCGCACGATCCATTCTAATTCATTCATACGATCAATTTTAATTAATTCATACGATCCATTCTAATTCATTCGTACGATCCATTCTAATTCATTCATACAATCCATTCTAATTCATTCGAACGATCCATTCTAATTCACTCATACGATCCATTCAAATACATTCATACGATCCATTCTAATTCATTTGCACGAATATATCCATTCTAATTCATTCGTACGATCCATTCTAATTCCTTCGTACGATCCATTCTAATTCATTCGTACGATCTATTCTAATTCATTCGTACGATCCATTCTAATTCATTCGTACGATCCATTCTAATTCCTTCGTACGATCCATTCTAATTCATTCGTACGATCCATTCTAATTCATTCGTACAATCTATTCTAATTCATTCGTACGAATGGATACATTCGTGTGAATGAATTAGAATGGATCGTACGAATGAGTAAGAATGGATCGTACGAATGAAATAGAATGGATTGCACGAATGAATTAGAATGGATCGTACGAATGAATTAGAATTGATCGTGAGAAAGAATTAGAATGGATTGTATGAATGAATTAGAATGGATCGTACGAAGGAATTAGAATGGATACATTTGTGCGAATGAATTAGAATGGATCGTACGAATGAATTAGAATGGATCGTATGAATGAATTAGAATGGATCGTACGAATGAATTAGAATGGATCGTGCGAATGAGTTAGAATGGATCGTACGAATGAATTAGAATGGATCGTACGAATGAACTAGAATGGATACATTCGTGCGAATGAATTAGAATGGATTGTATGAATGAATTAGAATGGATCGTACGAATGAATTAGAATGGATCGTATGAGTGAATTAGAATGGATACGAAGGAATTAGAATGGATCGTACGAAGGAATTAGAATGGATCATACGAATGAAATAGAATGGATCGTACGAAGGAATTAGAATGGATCGTACGAAGGAATTAGAATGGATTTATTCGTGCAAATGAATTAGAATGGATCGTATGAATGAATTAGAATGGATCGTATGAGTGAATTAGAACGGATAGTACGAATAAAGTAGAATGGATCGTATGAATGAATTAGAATGGATACATTCGTGCGAATGAATTAGAATGGATCGTATGAATGAATTAGAATAGATTATGCGAATGAATTAGAATGGATCGTACGAATGAATTAGAATGGATACATTCGTGCGAATAAATTAGAATGGATCGGACGAATGAATAAGAATGGATCGTACGAATGAATTAGAATGGATCGTACGAATGAATTAGAATGGATCGTATGAATAAATTAGAATGGATACATTCGTCCGAATGAATTAGAATAGATCATACGAATGAGTAAGAATGGATCGTACGAATGAAATAGAATAGATTGTACGAATGAATTAGGATGGATCCTACGAATGAATTAGAATGGATCGTGTGAAAGAATTAGAATGGATTGTATGATTGAATTAGAATGGATCGTTTGAATTAATTAGAATGGATCGTGCGAATGAATTCGAATGGATTGTAAGAATTCATTCTAATTCATTCATACAATCCATTCTAATTCTTTCACACGATCTATTCTAATTCATTCGTAGGATCCATTCTAATTCATTCGTACAATCTATTCTATTTCATTCGTACGATCCATTCTTACTCATTCGTATGATCCATTCTAATTCATTCGGACGAATGTATCCATTCTAATTTATTCGTACGATCCATTCTAATTCATTCGTACGATCCATTCTAATTCATTCGTACGATCCATTCTTATTCATTCGTCCGATCCATTCTAATTCATTCGCACGAATGTATCCATTCTAATTCATTCGTACGGTCCATTCTAATTCATTCGCACAATCCATTCTAATTCTTTCACACGATCCATTCTAATTCATTCGCACGAATGTATCCATTCTAGTTCATTCGTACGATCCATTCTAGTTCATTCGTACGATCCATTCTAATCCATTCGTACAATCCATTCTAATTCATTCATACGATCCCTTCTAATTCATTCATACAATCCATTCTAATTCTTTTACACGATCCATTCTAATTCATTCGTAGGATCCATTCTAATTCATTCGTACAATCTATTCTATTTCATTCGTACGATCCATTCTTACTCATTCGTATGATCCATTCTAATTCATTCGGACGAATGTATCCATTCTAATTTATTCGTACGATCCATTCTAATTCATTCGTACGATCCATTCTAATTCATTCGTACGATCCATTCTTACTCATTCGTATGATCCATTCTAATTCATTCGTACGATCCATTCTAATTCATTCGTACGATCGATTCTAATTCATTCGCACTATCCATTCTAATTCATTCGTACGATCCATTCTAATTCATTCGTATGATCCATTCTAATTTATTCG
This sequence comes from Chamaelirium japonicum, assembly GCA_947650365.1. Classification (NCBI taxonomy): domain Eukaryota; kingdom Viridiplantae; phylum Streptophyta; class Magnoliopsida; order Liliales; family Melanthiaceae; genus Chamaelirium; species Chamaelirium japonicum. The sequence goes on from OX393551.1 coordinate 98,614,609, forward strand.
ATCAAATATATCCATTCTAATTCATTCCGTACGATCCATTCTAATTCATTCGTACGATCCATTCTAATTCATTCGTACGAATGTATCCACTCTAATTCATTTGTACGATCCATTCTAATTCATTCGTACGATCCATTCTAATTCATTCGCACGAATGTATCCATTCTAGTTCATTCGTACGATCCATTCTAATTCATTCGTACGATATATTCTAATTCATTCGCACGATCCATTCTAATTCATTCGTACGATCAATTCTAATTCATTCGCACGAATGTATCCATTCTAATTCATTCGTACGATCCATTCTAATTCATTCATACGATCCATTCTAATTCATTCATATAATCCATTCTAATTCTTTCACACGATCCATTCTAATTCATTCGTACGATCCATTCTAATTCATTCGTACAATCTATTCTATTTCATTCGTACGATCCATTCTTACTCATTCGTATGATCCATTCTAATTCATTCGGACGAATGTATCCATTCTAATTCATTCGTACGATCCATTCTAATTCATTCGTACGATCCATTCTAATTCATTCATACGACATTCATACAATCCATACTAATTCTTTCACAATATCCATTCTAATTCATTCGTATGATCCATTCTAATTCATTCGCACAATCCATTCTATTTCATTCGTACGATCCATTCTTACTCATTGGTACGATCCATTCTAATACATTCGCATGAATGTATCCATTCTAATTCATTCGTACGAATCCATTCTAATTCATTCGTATAATCCATTCTATTTCATTCGTACGATCGATTCTTAGTCATTCGTATGATCCATTCTAATTCATTCGCACGAATGTATCCATTCTAAATCATTCGTACGATCCATTCTAATTCATTCCTACGATCCATTCTAAATCATTCGTACAATCCATTCTTTTTTATTCGTACGATCAATTCTAATTCATTCGTACGATCCATTCTAAATCATTCGTACAATCCATTCTATTTCATTCCTACGATCCATTCTAATTCATTCGTAAGATCCATTCTAATTCATTCGTACGATCCATTCTAATTCATTCGTACGATCCATTCGTCCGATCCATTCTAATTCATTCGCACGATCTATTCTAATTCATTCACTCATTTGATCCACTCTAATTCATTCGTACGATCCATTCTAATTCATTCGTCCGATCCATTCTTACTCATTCGTATGATCAATTCTAATTCATTCGCAAGAATGTATCCATTCTAATTCATTCGTACGATCCTGAATTAGAATGGATCGTACAAATGAATTAGAATGGATCGTACGAATAAATTAGAATGGATTGTATGAATGGTTTAGAATGGATACATTCGTGCGAATGAATTAGAATGGATCGGACGAATGAATTAGAATGGATCGTACGAATGAATTAGAATGGATCAAATGAATGAATTAGAATGGTTACATTCATGCGAATGAATTAGAATGGATCGTACGAATGGATTAGAATGGATCGTACGAATGGATTAGAATGGATATATTCGTGCGAATGAATTAGAATGGATCATACAAATGAGTAAGAATGGATCGTACGAATGAAATAGAATGGATTGTACGAATGAATTAGAATGGATCGTGTGAATGAATTTGAATGGATCGTACGAATGAATTAGAATGGATCGTGCTAATGAATTAGAATTGATCGTACGAATGAAATAGAATGGATTGTACGAATGATTTAGAATGGATCGTACGAATGAATTAGAATAGATCGTACGAAGGATTTAGAATGGATATATTCGTGCGAATGAATTAGAATGGATCATACGAATGACTAAGAATGGATCGTACGAATGAAATAGAATGGATTGTACGAATGAATTAGAATGGATTCGTACGAATGAATTAGAATGGATACATTCATGCGAATGAATTAGAACGGATCGTACCAATGAGTAAGAATGGATCGTACGAATGAAATAGAATGGATTGTGCGAATGAATTTGAATGGATCGTACGAATGAATTAGAATGGATCGTGTGAAAGAATTAGAATGGATTGTATGAATGAATCAGAATAGATCGTATGAATGAATTAGAATGGATCGTACGAATGAATTAGAATGGATCGTACGAATGAATTAGAATGGATCGTACGAATGAATTAGAATGGATACATTCGTGCGAATGAATTAGAATGGATACATTCGTGCGAAAGAATTAGAATAGATCGTATGAATGAATTAGAATGGATCCTATGAATGAATTAGAATGGATCGTGCGAATGAATTATAATAGATCGTGCTAATGAATTAGAATTGATCGAACGAATGAATTAGCATGGATCATCCTAATGAATTAGAATGGAACGTACGAATGAATTAGAATGGATCGTGTGAAAGAATTAGAATGGATTGTATGAATAAATTAGAATGGATCGTACGAATGAATTAGAATGGATCGTGTGAAAGAATTAGAATGGATTGTATGAATGAATTAGAATAGATTGTATGAATGAATTAGAATGGATCGTACGAATGAATTAGAATGGATCGTACGAATGAATTAGAATGGATACATTCGTGCGAATGAATTAGAATGGATCGGACGAATGAATTAGAATGGATCGTGTGAAAGAATTAGAAAGGATCGTATGAATGAATTAGAATGGATCGTGCGAATGAATTAGAATGGATCGTACGAATGAATTAGAATGGATTGTGCTAATGAATTAGAATTGATCGAACGAATGAATTAGCATGGATCGTGCATTCATACGATCCATTCTAATTCATTCGTAAGATCCATTCTAATTCATTCGTACGATCCATTCTAATTCATTCGTACGATCCATTCTAATTCAATCGCACGAATGTATCCATTCTAGTTCATTCGTACGATCCATTCTAATTCATTCGTACGATCCATTCTAATTCATTCATACGATCTATTCTAATTCACTCATATAATCCATTCTAATTCTTTCACACGATCCATTCTAATTCATTCGTATGATCCATTCTAATTCATTCGTACGATCCATTCTAATTCATTTGTACGATCCATTCTAATTCATTCGTACAATCGATTCTATTTCATTCGTACGATCCATTCATTCGTACGATCCATTCTTACTCATTCGTACGATCCATTCTAATTCATTCATTCGATCCATTCTAATTCATTCGCACGAATGTATCCATTCTAATTCATTCGTACGATCCATTCTAATTCATTCTAATTCATTCGTACGATCCATTCTACGATCCATTCTAATTCATTCATACGATCCATTCTAATTCATATGCACAAAGGTATCCATTCTAATCCATTCGTAGGTTCCATTCTAATCCATTCGTACGATCCATTCTAATTCATTCGTACGATCCATTCTAATTCCTTCGTACGATCCATTCTAATTCATTCGTATGATCTATTCTATTTCATTCGTACGATCCATTCTTACTCATTCGTACGATCCATTCTAATTCATTCGTCCGATCTATTTTAATTCATTCGCATGAATGTATCCATTCTAATTCATTCGTTCGATCAATTCTAATTCATTAGCATGATCCATTCTAATTCATTCGTACGATCCATTCTAATTCATTCGCTCGATCCATTCTAATTCATTCATAGGATCTATTCTAATTCATTCGTACGATCCATTCTAATTCATTCGCACGATCCATTCTAATTCATTCATACAATCCATTCTAATTCATTCACACGATCCATTCTAATTCACTCATACGATCCATTCTAATACATTCATACGATCCATTCTAATTCATTTGCACGAATATATCCATTCTAATTCATTCGTACGATCCATTCTAATTCATTCGCACGAATGTATCCATTCTAATTCATTCATACGATTCATTCTAATTCATTCGTATGAGCTATTCTAATTCATTCGTACGATCCATTCTAATTCATTCGTACGATCCATTGTAATTCATTCATACAATCCATTTAGATTAATTCGCACAAATGTATCCATTCAAATTCATTCGTACGATCCATTCTAATTCATTCGTACGATCCATTCTAATTCATTCGTACGAATGTATCCATTCTAATTCATTCGTACGATCCATTCTAATTCATTCGTACGATCCATTCTAATTCATTCGTAAGATCCATTCTAATTCATTCGTACGATCCATTCTAATTCATTCGTACGATCCATTCTAATTCATTCGCACGATCCATTCTAATTCATTCATACGATCAATTCTAATTCATTCGCACGAATGTATCCATTCTAATTCATTCGTACGATCCATTCTAATTCATTCATACGATCCATTCTAATTCATTCATACAATCCATTCTAATTCTTTCACACAATCCATTCTAATTCATTCGTAGGATCCATTCTAATTCATTCGTACAACGAGTATGAATGGATCGTACTAATGAAATAGAATGGATTGTACGAATGATTTAGAATGGATACATTCGTGCGAATGAATTAGAATGGATTGTGCGAATGAATTAGAATGGATCGTACGAATGAATTAGAATGGATCGTATGAAAGAATTAGAATGGATTGTGTGAATGAATTAGAATAGATTGTATGAATGAATTAGAATGGATCGTACGAAGGAATTAGAATGGATCGTACGAATGAATTAGAATGGATCGTACGAATGAATTAGAATAGATCGTACGAATGAATTAGAATGGATCGTACGAATGAATTAGAATGGATCGTACGAATGAATTAGAATGGATCGTGCGAATGAATTAGAATGGATCGTACGAATGAATTAGAATGGATCGTGCTAATGAATTAGAATTGATCGAACGAATGAATTAGCATGGATCGTGCATTCGTACGATCCATTCTAATTCATTCGTAAGATCCATTCTAATTCATTCGTACGATCCATTCTAATTCATTCGTACGATCCATTCTAATTCATTCATACGATCTATTCTAATTCATTCATACAATCCATTCTAATTCTTTCACAGGATCCATTCTAATTCATTCGTACGATCCATTCTAATTCATTCGCACAATCCATTCTAATTTATTCGTACGATCCATTCTAATTCCTTCGTACGATCCATTCTAATTCATTCGTACGATCTATTCTAATTCATTCGTACGATCCATTCTAATTCATTCGTACGATCCATTCTAATTCCTTCGTACGATCCATTCTAATTCATTCGTACGATCCATTCTAATTCATTCATACAATCCATTCTAATTCTTTCACACGATCCATTCTAATTCATTCGTACGATCCATTCTAATTCATTCGTGCAATCCATTCTATTTCATTCGTACGATCCATTCTTACTCATTCATACGATCCATTCTAATTCATTCACACAAATGTATCCATTCGTACGAATGAATTAGAATAGATTGTACGAATGAATTATAATGGATCGTATGAATGAATTAGAATGGATCGTACGAAGGAATTAGAATGAATCGTACGAATGAATTAGAATGGATCGTACGAATGAATTAGAATAGGTCGTACGTATGAATTAGAATGGATCGTAAGAAGGAATTAGAATGGATCGTACGAATGAATTAGACTGGATCGTACGAATTGAATTTGAATGGATACATTTGTGCGAATGAATCTAAATGGATTGTATGAATGAATTACAATGGATCGTACGAATGAATAAGAATGGATTGTACGAATGAATTAGAATAGCTTATACGAATGAATTAGAATGAATCGTATGAATGAATTAGAATGGTTACATTCGTGCGAATGAATTAGAATAGATCGTACGAATGAATTGGAATGGATCGTACGAATAAATTAGAATGGATCGTACGAATGAATTAGAATGGATCATACGAATTAATTAGAATGGATCTTACGAATGAATTAGAATGGATCGTACGAATGAATTAGAATGGATCGTACGAATGAATTAGAATGGATCGTGCGAATGAATTAGAATGGATCGTATGAATGAATAAGAATGGATCGTACGAATGAATTAGAATGGATCGTGCGAATGAATTAGCATGAATCGTACGAATGTATTAGAATGGATCGTACGAATGAATTAGAATGAATCGTACGATCCATTCTAATTCAATCGTCCGATCCATTCTAATTCTTTCGCATGAATGTATCCATTCTAATTCATTCGTACAATCCATTCTATTTCATTCGTACGATCCATTCTTACTCATTCGTATGATCCATTTTAATTCATTCGTATGATCCATTCTAATTCATTCGTACGGTCCATTCTAATTCATTCGTACGATCCATTCTAATTCATTCGCACGATCCATTCTAATTCATTCATACGATCCATTCTAGTTCATTCATACGATCCATTCTAATTCATTCCTACAATCCATTCTAATTCATTCGCCCGATCCATTCTAATTCATTCATACGATCCATTCTATTCGAATGGATCATGCGATCCATTCGAATTTATTCACACGATCCATTCTAATTCATTCATACGATCCATTCTAATTCATTCATATAATGCATTCTAATTCTTTCGCACGATCCATTCTAATTCATTCATACGATCCATTCTAATTCATTCGTACGATCCATTCTAATTCACTCATACGATCCATTCTAATACATTCATACGATCCATTCTAATTCATTTGCACGAATATATCCATTCTAATTCATTCGTACGATCCATTCTAATTCCTTCGTACGATCCATTCTAATTCATTCGTACGATCTATTCTAATTCATTCGTACGATCCATTCTAATTCATTCGTACGATCCATTCTAATTCCTTCGTATGATCCATTCTAATTCATTCGTATGATCCATTCTAATTCATTCGTACGATCCATTCTAATTCTTTCACACGATCCATTCTAATTTATTCGTACGATCCATTCGAACTATCCGTTCTAATTCACTCATACGATCCATTCTAATTCATTCATACGATCCATTCTAATTCATTTGCACAAAGGTATCCATTCTAATTCATTCGTACGATCCATTCTAATTCATTCACACGAATGTATCCATTCGTACGAATGAATTAGAATAGATTGTACGAATGAATTAGAATGGATCGTACGAAGGAATTAGAATGGATCGTACGAACGAATTAGAATGGATCGTACGAATGAATTAGAATGGATCGTACGAATGAATTAGAATGGATCGTACGAATAAATTAGAATGGATCGTACGAAGGAATTAGAATGGATCGTGCGAATGAATTAGAATGGTTCGTACGAATGAATTAGAATGGATCGTACGAATGGATTAGAATGGATCATATGAATGAATTAGAATGGATCGTGCGAATGAATTAGAATGGATCGAACGAATGAATTAGAATGGATATATTCGAGCGAATGAATTAGAATAGATCGTAGGAATGAATTAGAATGGATCATACGAATGAATTAGAATGGATCGTACGAATGAATTAGAATGGATCGTACGAACGAATTAGAATGGATCATATGAACGAATTAGAATGGATCGTACGAATGAATTAGAATGGATACATTCGAGCGAATGAATTAGAATGGATCGTACAAATGAATTAGAATAGATCATAGGAATGAATTAGAATGGATCGTGCAAATAAATTAGAAAGGATACACTCGTGCGAATGAATTAGAATGGATTGTGCGAATAAATTAGAATGGATCGTACAAATGAATTAGAATGGATATATTTGAACGAATAAATTAGAATGGATCATACGAATGAATTTGAATGGATCGTACGAATGAATTAGAATTGATAGTGCGAATAAATTAGAATGGATCGTACAAATGAATTAGAATGGATACATTCGTGCGAATGAATTAGAATGGATCATACGAATGAGTAAGAATGGATCGTACGAAGGGTCTTACGAATGAGTAAGAATGGATCGTACGAATGAATTAGAATGGATCTTACGAATGAATTAGAATGGATCGTACGAATAAATTAGAATGGATCGTATGAATGGTTTAGAATGGATACATTCGTGCGAATGAATTAGAATGGATCGGACGAATGAATTAGAATGAATTGTACGAATGATTTAGAATGGATCTTACGAATGAATTAGAATGGATCGTACGAATAATTTAGAATGGATACATTCGTGCGAATGAATTTGAATGGATCATACGAATGAGTAAGAATGGATCGTACGAATGAAATAGAATGGATTGTACGAATGAATTAGAATGGATTCGTACAAATGAATTAGAATGGATACATTCGTGCGAATGAATTAGAATGGATCGTACCAATGAGTAAGAATGGATCGTACGAATGAAATAGAATGGATTGTGCGAATGAATTAGAATGGATCGTACGAATGAATTAGAATGGATTGTGTGAAAGAATTAGAATGGATTGTATGAATGAATTAGAATAGATCGTATGAATGAATTAGAATGGATCGTACGAATGAATTAGAATGGATCGCACGAATGAATTAGAATGGATCGTACGAATGAATTAGAATGGATACATTCGTGCGAATGAATTAGAATGGATACATTCGTGCGAAATAATTAGAATAGATCGTATGAATGAATTAGAATGGATCCTATGAATGAATTAGAATGGATCGTGTGAATGAATTAGAATGGATCGTACGAATGAATTAGAATGGATCGTCCGAATGAATTAGAATTGATCGAACGAATGAATTACCAGGGATCGTGGTAATGAATTAGAATGGAACGTACGAATGAATTAGAATGGATCGTGTGAAAGAATTAGAATGGATTGTATGAATGAATTAGAATGAATTCGTACGATCCATTCGAATTCATTCGCATGATCTATTCTAATTCATTCATACGATCCATTCTAATTCATTCATACAATCCATTCTAATTCTTTCACATGATCCATTCTAATTCATTCGTAGGATCCATTCTAATTCATTCGTACAATCTATTCTATTTCATTCGTACGATCCATTCTTACTCATTCGTATGATCCATTCTAATTCATTCGGACGAATGTATCCATTCTAATTTATTCGTACGATCCATTCTAATTCATTCGTACGATCCATTCTAATTCATTCGTCCGATCCATTCTAGTTCATTCGCACGAATGTATCCATTCTAATTCATTCGCACGAATGTATCCATTCTAATTCATTCGTACGATCCATTCTAATTCATTCGTACGATCCATTCTAATTCATTCGTAAGATCCATTCTAATTCATTCGTACGATCCGTTCTAATTCATTCGTACGATCCATTCTAATTCATTTGCACGAATGTATCCATTCTAGTTCATTCGTACGATCCATTCTAATTCATTCATACAATCCATTCTAATTCATTCGCACGAATGTATCCATTCTAATTCATTCGTACGATCAGTTCTAATTTATTCACAAAATCTATTCTAATTCAATCATACGATCCATTCTAATTCATTCACACGAATGTATCCATTCTAATTCATTCATACTATCCATTCTAATTCATTCGTACGATCCATTCTAATTCACTCATACGATCCATTCTAATACATTCATACGATCCATTCTAATTCATTTGCACGAATATATCCATTCTAATTCATTCGTACGATCCATTCTAATTCCTTCGTACGATCCATTCTAATTCATTCGTACGATCTATTCTAATTCATTCGTAAGATCCATTCTAATTCATTCGTACGATCCATTCTAATTCCTTCGTACGATCCATTCTAATTCATTCGTACGATCCATTCTAATTCATTCATAAAATCCATTCTAATTCTTTCGCACGATCCATTCTAATTCATTCGTACGATCCATTCTAATTCATTCATGCAATCCATTCTATTTCATTCGTACGATCCATTATTACTCATTCGTACGATCCATTCTAATTCATTCACATGAATGTATCCATTCGTACGAATGAATTAGAATAGATTGTACGAATGAATTAGAATGGATCGTACGAATGAATTAGAATGGATCGTACGAAGGAATTAGAATGGATCGTACAAATGAATTAGAATGGATCGTACGAATGAATTAGAATAGATCGTACGAATGAATTAGAATGGATCGTACGAAGGAATTAGAATGGATCGTACGAATGAATTAGAATGGATATATTCGTGCAAATGAATTAGAATGGATCGTATGAATGTATTAGAATGGATCGTATGAGTGAATTAGAATGGATCGTACGAATGAATTAGAATGGATAGTATGAATGAATTAGAATGGATACATTCGTGTGAATGAATTAGAATGGATCGTATGAATGAATTAGAATAGATTTTGTGAATGAATTAGAACTGATCGTACGAATGAATTAGAATGGATACATTCATGTGAATGAATTAGAATGGATTGTATGAATGAATTAGAATGGATCGTACGAATGAACTAGAATGGATACATTCGTGCGAATGAATTAGAATGGATCGTACGAATGAATTAGAATAGCTCATACGAATGAATTAGAATGAATCGTATGAATGAATTAGAATGGTTACATTCGTGCGAATTAATTCGAATAGATCGTACGAATGAATTAGAATGGATCATACAAATAAATTAGAATGGATTGTGGGAATGAATTAGAATGGATCGTACGAATGAATTAGAATGGATCCACCGAATGAGTTAGAATGGATCATACGAATGAATTAGAATGGATTGTACGAATGAATTAGAATGGATTGTGCGAATGAATTAGAATGGATCGTATGAATGAATAAGAATGGATCGTACGAATGAATTAGAATGGATCGTGCGAATGAATTGGCATGAATCGTACGAATGTATTAGAATGGATCGTACGAATGAATTAGAATGAATCGTACGATCCAATCTAATTCAATCGTCCGATCCATTCTAATTCATTCGCATGAATGTATCCATTCTAATTCATTCGTATAATCCATTCTATTTCATTCGTACGATCCATTCTTACTTATTCGTATGATCCATTCTAATTCATTCGTATGATCCAGTCTAATTCATTCGTACAATCCATTCAAATTCATTCGTACGATCCATTCTAATTCATTCGCACGATCCATTCTAATTCATTCATACGATCCATTCTAATTCATTCATACGATCCATTCTAATTCATTCCTACAATCCATTGTTATTCATTCGCCCGATCCATTCTAATTCATTCATACGATCCATTCTATTCGAATGGATCATGCAATCCATTCGAATTCATTCACACGATCCATTCTAATTCATTCGTACGATCCATTCTAATTCATTCGTGCAATCCATTCTATTTCATTCGTACGATCCATTCTTACTCATTCGTACGATCAGTTCTAATTCATTTGTGCGATCCATTCTAATTCATTCATACGATCTATCCTAATTCATTCATACAATCCATTCTAATTCTTTCACACGATCCATTCTAATTCATTCATACGATCCATTCTAATTCATTCATACAATCCATTCTATTTCATTCTTACGATCCATTCTTACTCATTGGTACGATCCATTCTAATTCATTCGCACGAATGTATCCATTCTAATTCATTCATACGAATCCATTCTAATTCATTCGTACAATCTATTCTATTTCATTCGTACGATCCATTCTTACTCATTCGTATGATCCATTCTAATTCATTCGGACGAATGTATCCATTCTAATTTATTCGTACGATCTATTCTAATTCATTCGTACGATCCATTCTAATTCATTCGTACGATCCATTCTAATTCTTTCGTCCGATCCATTCTAATTCATTCGCACGAATGTATCCATTCTAATTCATTCGTACGATCCATTCTAATTCATTCGTACGATCCATTCTAATTCATTCATAAGATCCAGTCTAATTCATTTATACGATCCATTCTAATTCATTCGTACGATCCATTCTAATTCATTCGCACGAATGTATCCATTCTAGTTCATTCGTACGATCCATTCTAATTCATTCGTACGATCCATTCTAATTCATTTGCACGATCCATTCTAATTCATTCATACGATCAATTCTAATTCATTCATACGATCCATTCTAATTCATTCGTACGATCCATTCTAATTCATTCGCACAAATATATCCATTCTAATTCATTCGTACGATCCATTCTAATTCATTCGCACGATCCATTCTAATTTATTCGTACGATCCATTCTAATTCTTTCACACGATCCATTCTAATTCATTCGTACGATCCATTCTAATTCATTCGCACGATCCATTCTAAATCATTCGTAAGATCCATTCTAATTCATTCATACGATCCATTCTAATTCATTTGTACGATCCATTCTAATTCATTCGCACAAATGTATCCATTCTAATTCATTCGTACGATCCATTCTAATTCATTCGCACGATCCATTCTAATTCATTCGTACGATCCATTCTAATTCATTCGTACGATCCATTCTAATTAATTCGTATGATCCATTCTAATTCATTCGTACGATCCATTCTAATTCATTCATACAATCCATTCTAATTCATTCGCACGAATGTATCCATTCTAATTAATTCGTACGATCCATTCTAATTCATTCGTATGATCTATTCTTATTCATTCGCACGATCCAGTCTAATTGATTCGCACGATCCATTCTAATTTATTCGCACGAATGTATCCATTCTAATTCATTCGTACGATCCATTCTAATTCATTAATATGATCCATTCTAATTCATTCGTACGATCCATTCTAATTCATATGCACAAAGGTATCCATTCTAATTCATTCGCACGAAAGATTAGAATGGATTGTATGAAAGAATTAGAATGGATCGTGCGAATGAATTAGAATGGATCGTACGAAGGAATTAGAATGGATCGTACGAAGGAATTAGAATGGTTCGTACGAATGATTAAGAATGGATCGTACGAATGAATTAGAATGGATCATACAAATGAATTAGAATGGATCGTACGAATTAATTAGAATCGATCGTACGAATGAATTAGAATGGATCGTACGAATGAATTAGAATGGATACATTCGTGCGAATGAATTAGAATGGATCGTACGAATGAATTAGAATGGATCGTACGAATGAAATAGAATGGATACATTTGTGCGAATGAATTAGAATGGATCGTACGAATGAATTAGAATGGATCGTATGAATGAATTAGAATGGATCGTACGAATGAATTAGAATGGATCGTGCGAATGAATTAGAATGGATCGTACGAATGAATTAGAATGGATCGTACGAATGAACTAGAATGGATACATTCGTGCGAATGAATTAGAATGGATCGTACGAATGAATTAGAATGGATCATACGAATGAATTAGAATAGATCTTACGAATGAATTAGAATGGATCGTACAAATGAATTAGAATGGATACATTCGTGCGAATGAATTAGAATGGATCGGACGAATGAATTAGAATGGATCGTACGAATGAATTAGAATGGATCGTACGAATGAATTTGAATGGATCGTACGAATAAATTAGAATGGATACATTTGTCCGAATGAATTAGAATGGATCATACGAATGAGTAAGAATGGATCGTATGAATGAAATAGAATAGATTGTACGAATGAATTAGAATGGATCCTACGAATGAATTAGAATGGATCGTGTGAAAGAATTAGAATGGATTGTATGAATGAATTAGAATGGATCGTATGAATGAATTAGAATGGATCGTGCGAATGAATTCGAATAGATCATACGAATTCATTCTAATTCATTCATACAATCCATTCTAATTCTTTCACACGATCTATTCTAATTCATTCGTAGGATCCATTCTGATTCATTCGTACAATCCATTCTTTTTCATTCGTACGATCCATTCTTACTCATTCGTATGATCCATTCTAATTCATTCGCACGAATGTATCCATTCTAATTCATTCATACAATCCATTCTAATTCATTCCGTACGATCCATTCTAATTCATTCGTACGATCGTACGAATGAATTAGAATGGATCGTAAGAATTAGAATGGATTGTATGAATGAATTAGAATGAATTCGTACGCTCCATTCGAATTCATTCGCACGATCCATTCTAATTCATTCATACGATCCATTCTAATTCATTCATACAATCCATTCTAATTCTTTCACACGATCCATTCTAATTTATTCGTAAGATCCATTCTAATTCATTCGTACAATCTATTCTAATACATTCGTACGATCCATTCTAATTCATTCGCATGAATGTAACCATTCTAATTCATTCATTTGATCCATTCTAATTCATTCGTACGATCCATTCTAGTTCATTCATCCGATCCATTCTAATTCATTCGCACGAATGTATCCATTCTAATTCATTCGTACGATCCATTCTAACTCATTCGTACGATCCATTCTAATTCATTCGTAAGATCCATTCTAATTCATTCGTACGATCCATTCTAATTCATTCGCACGATCCATTCTAATTCATTCGTACGATCATTTCTAATTCATTCGCACGAATGTATCCATTCTAATTCATTCGTACGATCCTGAATTAGAATGGATCGTACGAATGAATTAGAATGGATACCTTTGTGCATATGAATTAGAATGGATCGTACGAATGAATTAGAATGGATCATATTAATGAATTAGAATGGATCGTACGAATGAATTAGAATGGATACATTCGTGCGAATGAATTAGAATGGATCGTGCACGAATGTATCCATTCTAATTCATTCGTACGATCCATTCTAATTCATTAATATGATCTATTCTAATTCATTCGTACGATCCATTCTAATTCATATGCTTAAAGGTATCCATTCTAATCCATTCATAGGATCTATTCTAATCCATTCGTACGATCCATTCTAATTCATTCGTACGATCCATTCTAATTCATTCGCTCGAATGTATCCATTCTAATCCATTCGTACGATCCATTCTAATTCATTCGTACGATCCATTCTAATTCATTCGTACGATCCATTCTAACTCATTCGTACGATCCATTCTAATTCATTCGTACGATCCATTCTAATTCATTCGTACGATCCATTCAAATTCATTCGCACGATCCATTCTAATTCATTCGTACAATCCATTCTATTTCATTCGTACGATCCATTCTTACTCATTCGTATGTTCCATTCTAATTCATTCGCACAAATGTATCCATTCTAATCTATTCGTACGATCCATTCTAATCCATTCGTACGATCCATTCTAATTCATTCGCATGAATGTAACCATTCTAATTCATTCATTTGATCCATTATAATTCATTCGTACGATCCTTTCTAATTCATTCGTCCGATTCATTCTAATTCATTCGCACGAATGTATCCATTCTAATTCATTCATACGATCCATTCTAATTCTTTCGCACGATCCATTCTAATCCATTCGTACGATCCATTCTAATTCATTCGTACGATCCATTCTAATTCATTCGCTCGAATGTATCCATTCTAATCCATTCGTACGATCCATTCTAATCCATTCGTACGATTCATTCTAATCCATTCGCTTGAATGTAACCATTCTAATTCATTCATTTGATCTATTCTAATTCATTCGTACGATCCATTCTAATTCATTCGTCCGATCCATTCTAATTCATTCGCACGAATGTATCCATTCTAATTCATTCGCACTATCCATTCTAATTCATTCGTACGATCCATTCTAATTCATTCGTACGATCCATTCTAATTCATTCGTAGGATCCATTCTAATTCATTCGTACAATCTATTCTATTTCATTCGTACGATCCATTCTTACTTATTCGTATGATCCATTCTAATTCATTCGGACGAATGTATCCATTCTAATTTATTCGTACGATCCATTCTAATTCATTCGTATGATCCATTCTTACTCATTCGTACGATCCATTATAATTCCTTCGTACGATCCATTCTAATTCATTCGCACGATCCATTCTAATTCTTTCATACAATCCATTCTAATTCTTTCGTGCGAATGAATTAGAATGGATACCTTTGTGCATATGAATTAGAATGGATCGTACGAATGAATTAGAATGGATCATATTAATGAATTTGAATGGATCGTACGAATGAATTAGAATGGATACATTCGTGCGAATGAATTAGAATGGATCGTGCGAATCAATTAGACTGGATCGTGCGAATGAATAAGAATAGATCATAAGAATGAATTAGAATGGATCGTACGAATTAATTAGAATGGATACATTCGTGCGAATGAATTAGAATGGATTGTATGAATGAATTAGAATGGATCGTACGAATGAATTAGAATGGATCATACGAATTAATTAGAATGGATCGAACGAATGAATTAGAATGGATAGTACGAATGAATTAGAATGGATCGTGCGAATGAATTAGAATGGATCGTACGAATGAATTAGAATGGATACATTTGTGCGAATGAGTTAGAATGGATCGTACGAATGAATTAGAATGGATCGTATGAATGAATTAGAATGGATCGTACGAATGAATTAGAATGGATCGTGCGAATGAATTAGAATTAATCGTACGAATGAATTAGAATGGATCGTGTGAAAGAATTAGAATGGATCGTACGAATGAATTAAAATGGATCGTGCGAATGAATTAGAATAGAACGTACGAATGAATTAGAATGGATACATTTGTGCGAATGAATTAGAATGGATCATACGAATGAATTAGAATGGATCGTATGAATGAATTAGAATGGATCGTACGAATGAATTAGAATGGATCGTGCGAATGAAATAGAATGGATCGTACGAATGAATTAGAATGGATCGTACGAATGAACTAGAATGGATACATTAGTGTGAATGAATTAGAATGGATCGTACGAATGAATTAGAATGGATCGTACGAATGAATTAGAATGGATCTTACGAATGAATTAGAATGGATCGTACGAATGAATTAGAATGGATCGTATGAATGAATTAGAATGGATCAAATGAATGAATTAGAATGGTTACATTCATGCGAATGAATTAGAATGGATCGTACAAATGGATTAGAATGGATCGTATGAGTGAATTAGAATGGATACGACGGAATTAGAATGGATCGTACGAAGGAATTAGAATGGATCATACGAATGAAATAAAATGAATCGTACGAAGGAATTAGAATTGATCGTACGAAGGAATTAGAATGCATTCGTATGATCCATTCTAATTCATTCGGACGAATGTATCCATTCTTACTCATTCGTATGATCCATTATAATTCATTCGTACGATCCATTCTAATTCATTCGCACGAATGTATCCATTCCATTCGTACGATCCATTCATACGATCCATTCTATATCATTAGCACGATCTATTCTAATTCATTCGTACGTTCCATTCTAATTCATTCCCACGATCCATTCTAATTCATTCATAGGATCCATTCTAATTCATTCATACGATCTATTCTAATTCTTTCGCACGAATGTATCCATTCTAATTCATTCGGAAGAATGTTTCCATTCTAATTCATTCGTACGATCCATTCTAATTCTTTCACACGATCCATTCTAATTCATTCGTAGGATCCATTCTAATTCATTCGTACAATGAGTAAGAATGGATCGTACGAATGAAAAAGAATGGATTGTACGAATGATTTAGAATGGATACATTCGTGCGAATGAATTAGAATGGATTGTGCGATTGAATTAGAATGGATCGTACGAATGAATTAGAATGGATCGTGTGAAAGAATTAGAATGGATTGTATGAATGAATTAGAATAGATCATATGAATGAATTAGAATGGATCGTATGAGTGAATTAGAATGGATACGAAGGAATTAGAATGGATCGTACGAAGGAATTAGAATGGATCATACGAATGAATTAGAATGGATCGTGCTAATGAATTAGAATTGATCGAACGAATTTATTCTAATTCATTCATACAATCCATTCTAATTCTTTCTCACGATCCATTCTAATTCATTCGTACGATCCATTCTTACTCATTGGTACGATCCATTCTAATTCATTCGCACGAATGTATCCATTCTAATTTATTCGTACGAATCCATTCTAATTCATTCGTACGATCCATTCTAATACACTCATACGATCCATTCTAATTCATTTGCACGAATATATCCATTCTAATTCATTCGTACGATCCATTCTAATTCCTTCGTACGATCCATTCTAATTCATTCGTACGATCTATTCTAATTCATTCGTACGATCCATTCTAATTCATTCGTACGATCCATTCTAATTCCTTCGTACGATCCATTCTAATTCATTCGCACGAATGTATCCATTCTAGTTCATCCGTTCGATCCATTCTAATTCATTCGTACGATCCATTCTAATTCATTCATACGATCTATTCTAATTCATTCATACAATCCATTCTAATTCTTTCATTCGTACGATCCATTCTAATTCATTCACACGTGCAAATGAATTAGAATGGATCATATGAATGTATTAGAATGGATCGTGCGAATGAATTAGAATGGATCGTACGAATCAATTAGAATGGATTGTATGAATGAATTAGAATGGATCTTACGAATGAATTAGAATGGATCGTGCGAATGATTTAGCATGAATCGTACGAATGTATTAGAATGGATCGTACGAATGAATGAATTAGAATAGATCGTATGAATGAATTAGAATGGATCGTACGAATGAATTAGAATGGATCGTACGAATGAATTAGAATGGATCTTACGAATGAATTAGAATGGATCGTACGAATGAATTAGAATGGATCGTACGAATAAATTAGAATGGATACATTCGTCCGAATGAATTAGAATGGATCATACGAATGAGTAAGAATGGATCGTGCGAATGAATTAGAATGGATCTTACGAATGAATTAGAATGGATTGTACGAATGAATTAAAATGGATCGTACGAATGAATTAGAATGGATCTTACGAATGAATTAGAATGGATCGTACGAATAAATTAGAATAGATCGTATGAGTGGTTTAGAATGGATACATTCGTGCGAATGAATTAGAATGGATCGGACGAATGAATTAGAATGGATCGTACGAATGAATTAGAATGGATCAAATGAATGAATTAGAATGGTTACATTCATGCGAATGAATTAGAATGGTTCGTACGAATGGATTAGAATGGATCGTACGAATAGATTAGAATGGATACATTTATGCGAATGAATTAGAATGGAACATACGAATGAGTAAGAATGGATCGTACGAATGAAATAGAATGGATTGTACGAATGAATTAGAATGGATCGTGCGAATGAATTTGAATGGATCGTACGAATGAATTAGAATGGATCGTACGAATGAATTTGAATGGATCGTACGAATGAGTTAGAATGGATCGTACGAATGAATTAGAATGGATACATTCGTGCGAATGAATTAGAATGGATCGTACGAATGAATTAGAATGGATCGTGTGAAAGAATTAGAATGGATCGTACGAATGAATTAGAATGGATCGTACGAAGGAATTAGAATGGATCGTACGAATGAATTAGAATAGATCGTACGAATGAATTAGAATGGATCGTACGAAGGAATTAGAATGGATCGTACGAATGAATTAGAATGGATATATTCGTGCAAATGAATTAGAATGGATCGTATGAATGTATTAGAATGGATCGTATGAGTGAATTAGAATGGATCGTACGAATGAATTAGAATTGATCGTACGAATGAATTAGAATGGATCTTGCGAATGAATTAGAATGGATCGTACGAATGAATTAGAATGGATCGTACGAATGAACTAGAATGGATACATTCGTGCGAATGAATTATAATAGATCGTACGAATGAATTAGAATGGATCGTACGAATGAATTAGAATGGATACATTTGTGCGAATGAATTAGAATGGATCGGACGAATGAATTAGAATGGATCGTTTGAATAAATTAGAATGGATCGTACGAATGAATTAGAATGGATCGTATGAATGAATTAGAATGGATACATTCGTGCGAATGAATTAGACTTGATCGTACGAATGAATTAGAATGGATCGTGCGAATGAATTAGAATGGATACATTTGTGCGAATGAGTTAGAATAGATCGGACGAATGAATTAGAATGGATCGTACGAATGAATTAGAATGGATCGTACGAATGAATTAGAATGGATACATTCGTGAGAATGAATTAGAATTGATCGTACGAATGAATTAGAATAGATCGTGCGAATGAATTAGAATGGAACGTACGAATGAATTAGAATGGATCGTACGAATGAACTAGAATGGATACATTCGTGCGAATGAATTAGAATGGATCGTACGAATGAATTTGAATGGATCGTACGAATGAATTAGAATGGATCTTACGAATGAATTAGAATGGATCGTACGAATGAATTAGAATGGATTGTACGAATGAATTAGAATGAATTAGAATGGATCATATGAGTGAATTAGAATGGATACGAAGGAATTAGAATGGATCGTACGAAGGAATTAGAATGGATCATACGAATGAAATAAAATGGATCGTACGAAGGAATTAGAATTGATCGTACGAAGGAATTAGAATGCATTCGTATGATCCATTCTAATTCATTCGGACGAATGTATCCATTCTTACTCATTCGTATGATCCATTATAATTCATTCGTACGATCCATTCTAATTCATTCGCACGAATGTATCCATTCCATTCGTACGATCCATTCATACGATCCATTCTAATTCATTAGCACGATCCATTCTAATTCATTCGTACGTTCCATTCTAATTCATTCCCACGATCCATTCTAATTCATTCATAGGATCCATTCTAATTCATTCATACGATCTATTCTAATTCTTTCGCACGAATGTATCCATTCTAATTCATTCGCAAGAATGTTTCCATTCTAATTCATTCGTACGATCCATTCTAATTCTTTCACACGATCCATTCTAATTCATTCGTAGGATCCATTCTAATTCATTCGTACAATGAGTAAGAATGGATCGTACGAATGAAATAGATTGTATTGTACGAATGATTTAGAATGGATACATTCGTGCGAATGAATTAGAATGGATTGTGCGATTGAATTAGAATGGATCGTACGAATGAATTAGAATGGATCGTGTGAAAGAATTAGAATGGATTGTATGAATGAATTAGAATAGATCATATGAATGAATTAGAATGGATCGTATGAGTGAATTAGAATGGATACGAAGGAATTAGAATGGATCGTACGAAGGAATTAGAATGGATCATACGAATGAATTAGAATGGATCGTGCTAATGAATTAGAATTGATCGAACGAATTCATTCTAATTCATTCATACAATCCATTCTAATTCTTTCTCACGATCCATTCTAATTCATTCGTATGATCCATTCTTACTCATTGGTACGATCCATTCTAATTCATTCGCACGAATGTATCCATTCTAATTTATTCGTACGAATCCATTCTAATTCATTCGTACGATCCATTCTAATACACTCATACGATCCATTCTAATTCATTTGCACGAATATATCCATTCTAATTCATTCGTACGATCCATTCTAATTCCTTCGTACGATCCATTCTAATTCATTCGCACGAATGTATCCATTCAAGTTCATTCGTACGATCCATTCTAATTCATTCGTACGATCCATTCTAATTCATTCATACGATCTATTCTAATTCATTCATACAATCCATTCTAATTCTTTCATTCGTACGATCCATTCTAATTCATTCACACGTGTAAATGAATTAGAATGGATCATATGAATGTATTAGAATGGATCGTGCGAATGAATTAGAATGGATCGTACGAATGAATTAGAATGGATTGTATGAATGAATTAGAATGGATCTTACGAATGAATTAGAATGGATCGTGCGAATGATTTAGCATGAATCGTACGAATGTATTAGAATGGATCGTACGAATGAATGAATTAGAATAGATCGTATGAATGAATTAGAATGGATCGTACGAATGAATTAGAATGGATCGTACGAATGAATTAGAATGGATCTTACGAATGAATTAGAATGGATCGTACGAATGAATTAGAATGGATCGTATGAATAAATTAGAATGGATACATTCGTCCGAATGAATTAGAATGGATCATACGAATGAGTAAGAATGGATCGTGCGAATGAATTAGAATGGATCTTACGAATGAATTAGAATGGATTGTACGAATGAATTAGAATGGATCGTACGAATGAATTAGAATGGATCTTACGAATGAATTAGAATGGATCGTACGAATAAATTAGAATAGATCGTATGAATGGTTTAGAATGGATACATTCGTGCGAATGAATTAGAATGGATCGGACGAATGAATTAGAATGGATCGTACGAATGAATTAGAATGGATCAAATGAACGAATTAGAATGGTTACATTCATGCGAATGAATTAGAATGGATCGTACGAATGGATTAGAATGGATCGTACGAATAGATTAGAATGGATACATTTGTGCGAATGAATTAGAATGGAACATACGAATGAGTAAGAATGGATCGTACGAATGAAATAGAATGGATTGTACGAATGAATTAGAATGGATCGTGCGAATGAATTTGAATGGATCGTACGAATGAATTAGAATGGATCGTACGAATGAGTTAGAATGGATCGTACGAATGAATAAGAATGGATACATTCGTGCGAATGAATTAGAATGGATCGTACGAATGAATTAGAATGGATCGTGTGAAAGAATTAGAATGGATCGTACGAATGAATTAGAATGGATCGTACGAATGAATTAGAATGGATCGTACGAATGAATTAGAATAGATCGTACGAATGAATTAGAATGGATCATACGAAGGAATTAGAATGGATCGTACGAATGAATTAGAATGGATATATTCGTGCAAATGAATTAGAATGGATCGTATGAATGTATTAGAATGGATCGTATGAGTGAATTAGAATGGATCGTACGAATGAATTAGAATTGATCGTACGAATGAATTAGAATGGATCGTGCGAATGAATTAGAATGGATCGTACGAATGAATTAGAATGGATACATTCGTGCGAATGAATTATAATAGATCGTACGAATGAATTAGAATGGATCGTACGAATGAATTAGAATGGATACATTCGTGCGAATGAATTAGAATGGATCGGACGAATAAATTAGAATGGATCGTACGAATGAATTAGAATGGATCGTATGAATGAATTAGAATGGATACATTCGTGCGAATGAATTAGAATTGATCGTACGAATGAATTAGAATGGATCGTGCGAATGAATTAGAATGGATACATTTGTGCGAATGAGTTAGAATAGATCGGACGAATGAATTAGAATGGATCGTACGAATGAATTAGAATGGATCGTACGAATGAATTAGAATGGATACATTCGTGAGAATGAATTAGAATTGATCGTACGAATGAATTAGAATAGATCGTGCGAATGAATTAGAATGGAACGTACGAATGAATTAGAATGGATCGTACGAATGAATTAGAATGGATCGTACGAATGAATTAGAATGGATCGTACGAATGAATTAGAATGGATCGTGCGAATGAATTAGAATGGATCGTACGAATGAATTAGAATGGATCGTATGAATGAATTAGAATGGATCGTACGAATGAATTAGAATGGATCGTACGAATGAATTAGAATGGATCATACGAATGAATTAGAATCGATCATATGAATGAGTAAGAATGGATCGTACGAATGAAATAGAATGGATTGAACGAATGAATTAGAATGGATCGTACGAATGAATTAGAATGGATCGTGTGAAAGAATTAGAATGGATTGTATGAATGAATTAGATTGGATCATATAAGTGAATTAGAATGGATCGTGCGAATGAATTAGAATGGATCGTACGAATGAATTAGAATCGATCGTACGAATGAATTAGAATGGATCATACGAATGAATTAGAATAGATTGTACGAATGAAATAGAATGGATTGTATGAATGAATTAGAATGGATACATTCATGCGAATGAATTAGAATGGATCATATGAATGAATTAGAATAGATTTTGTGAATGAATTAGAACTGATCGTACGAATGAATTAGAATGGATACATTCGTGCGAATGAATTAGAATGGATTGTATAAATGAATTAGAATTGATCCTATGAATGAATTAGAATGGATCGTACGAATGTATTAGAATGGATACATTCGTGCGAATGAATTAGAATTGATCGTACGAATGAGTTAGAATGGATCGTACGTACGAATGAATTAGAATGGATCAAATGAATGAATTAGAATGGTTACATTCATGCGAATGAATTAGAGTGGATCGTATGAATGGATTAGAATGGATCATACGAATGGATTAGAATGGATACATTCGAGCGTACGATCCATTCTAATTCATTCGTCCGATCCATTCTAATTCATTCGCACGAATGTATCCATTCTAATTCATTCGTACGATCCATTCTAATTCATTCGTACGATCCATTCTAATTCATTCGTAAGATCCATTCTAATTCATTCGAATGATCCATTCTAATTCATTCGTATGATCCATTCTAATTCATTCGCACGAATGTATCCATTCTAGTTCATTCGTACGATCCATTCTAATTCATTCGTACGATCCATTCTAATTCATTCGCACGATCCATTCTAATTCATTCGTACGATCCATTCTAATTCATTCATACGATCCATTCTAATTCATTCGAACGATCCATTCTAATTCATTCGCACAAATGTATCCATTCTAATTCATTCGTACGATCCATTCTAATTCATTCGCACGATCCATTCTAATCCATTCGTACGATCCATTCTAATTCTTTCACACGATCCATTCTAATTCATTCGTACGATCCATTCTAATTCATTCGCACGATCCATTCTAATTCATTCGTACGATCCATTCTAATTCATTCGTACGATCCATTCTAATTCATTCGTACGATCCATTCTAATTCATTCGCACAAATGTATCCATTCTAATTCATTCGTACGATCCATTCTAATTCATTCGCACGATCCATTCTAATTCATTCGCACGATCCGTTCTAATTCATTCGTACGATCCGTTCTAATTCATTCGTACGATCCATTCTAATTCATTCATACGATCCATTCTAATTCATTCGTATGATCCATTCTAATTAATTCATATGATCCATTCTAATTCATTCGTACGATCTATTCTAATTCATTCATACAATCCATTCTAATTCATTCGCACAAATGTATCCATTCTAATTAATTCGTACGATCCATTCTAATTCATTCGTATGATCTATTCTTATTCATTCGCACGATCCAGTCTAATTGATTCGCCCGATCCATTCTAATTCATTCGCACGAATGTATCCATTCTAATTCATTCGTACGATCCATTCTAATTCATTAATATGATCCATTCTAATTCATTCGTACGATCCATTCTAATTCATATGCACAAAGGTATCTATTCTAATTCATTCACACGAAAGAATTAGAATGGATTGTATGAAAGAATTAGAATGGATCGTGCGAATGAATTAGAATGGATCGTACGAAGGAATTAGAATGGATCGTACGAAGGAATTAGAATGGATCGTACGAATGAGTAAGAATGGATCGTATGAATGAATTAGAATGGATCGTACGAATAAATTAGAATGGATACATTTGTCCGAATGAATTAAAATGGATCATACGAATGAGTAAGAATGGATCGTACGAATGAAATAGAATAGATTGCACGAATGAATTAGAATGGATCGTACGAATGAATTAGAAAGGATCGTGTGAAAGAATTAGAATGGATCGTACGAATGAATTAGAATAGATCGTACGAAGGAATTAGAATGGATCGTACGAATGAATTAGAATAGATCGTACGAATGAATTAGAATGGATCGTACGAAGGAATTAGAATGGATCGTACGAATGAAGTAGAATGGATATATTCGTGCAAATGAATTAGAATGGAACGTATGAATGTATTAGAATGGATCGTATGAGTGAATTAGAATGGATCGTACGAATGAATTAGAATTGATCGTACGAATGAATTTGAATGGATCGTGCGAATGAATTAGAATGGATCGTACGAATGAATTAGAATGGATCGTACGAATGAACTAGAATGGATACATTCGTGCGAATGAATTATAATAGATCGTACGAATGAATTAGAATGGATCGTACGAATGAATTAGAATGGATACATTCGTGCGAATGAATTAGAATGGATCGGACGAATGAATTAGAATGGATCGTTGGAATAAATTAGAATGGATCGTACGAATGAATTAGAATGGATCGTATGAATGAATTAGAATGGATACATTCGTGCGAATGAATTAGAATTGATCGTACGAATGAATTAGAATGGATCGTGCGAATGAATTAGAATGGATACATTTGTGCGAATGAGTTAGAATAGATCGGACGAATGAATTAGAATGGATCGTACGAATGAATTAGAATGGATCGTACGAATGAATTAGAATGGATACATTCGTGAGAATGAATTAGAATTGATCGTACGAATGAATTAGAATAGATCGTGCGAATGAATTAGAATGGAACGTACGAATGAATTAGAATGGATCGTACGAATGAACTAGAATGGATACATTCGTGCGAATGAATTAGAATGGATCGTACGAATGAATTTGAATGGATCGTACGAATGAATTAGAATGGATCTTACGAATGAATTAGAATGGATCGTACGAACGAATTAGAATGGATTGTACGAATGAATTAGAATGGATACATTCGTGCGAATGAATTAGAATGGACCGGATGAATGAATTAGAATGGATCGTACGAATGAATTAGAATGGATCAACTGAATGAATTAGAATGGTTACATTCATGCGAATGAATTAGAATGGATCGTACGAATGGATTAGAATGGATCGTACGAATGGATTAGAATGGATACATTCGAGCGAATGAATTAGAGTGGATCGTACGAATGAATTAGAATGGATCGTACGAATGGATTAGAATGGATCCTACGAATGGATTAGAATGGATACCTTTGTGCATATGAATTAGAATGGATCGTACGAATGAATTAGAATGGATCAGAATAATGAATTAGAATGGATCGTACGAATGAATTAGAATGGATACATTCGTGCACGATCCATTCGAATTCATTCGCACGAATGTATCCATTCTAATTCATTCGTACGATCCATTCTAATTCATTAATATGATCCATTCTAATTCATTCGTACGATCCATTCTAATTCATATGCACAAAGGTATCCATTCTAATTCATTCGTACGATCCATTCTAATTCAAGATCGTACGAATGAATTAGAATGGATACATTCGTGCGAATGAATTAGAATTGATCGTACGAATGAATTAGAATGGATCGTGCGAATGAATTAGAATGGATCGTACGAATGAATTAGAATGTATCGTATGAATGAACTAGAATGGATACATTCGTGCGAATGAATTAGAATGGATCGTACGAATGAATTAGAATGGATCGTACGAATGAATTAGAATGGATCTTACGAATGAATTAGAATGGATCGTACGAATGAATTAGAATGGATCGTTTGAAGAAATTAGAATGGATCGTACGAATGAATTAGAATGGATATATTCGTGCAAATGAATTAGAATGGATCGTATGAATGTATTAGAATGGATCGTACGAATGAATTAGAATGGATTCATACGAATGAATTAGAATGGATACATTCGTGCAAATGAATTAGAATGGATCGTACCAATGAGTAAGAATGGATCGTACGAATGAAATAGAATGGATCGTACGAATGAATTAGAATGGATCGTACGGAATGAATTAGAATGGATTGTATGAATGAATTAGAATGGATCATAGAATGAATTAGAATGGATCGTACGAATGAATTAGAATGGATCGTGCGAATGAATTAGAATGGATCGTACGAATGAATTAGAATGGATCGTGCTAATGAATTAGAATGGATCATACCAATGAGTAAGAATGGATCGTACGAATGAAATAGAATGGAATGTGCGATTGAATTAGAATGGATCGTACGAATGAATTAGAATGGATCGTGTGAAAGAATTAGAATGGAATGTATGAATGAATTAGAATCGATCGTATGAATGAATTAGAATGGATCGTACGAATGAATGAGAATGGATCGTGTGAATGAATTAGAATGGATCGTACGAATGAATTAGAATGGATACATTCGTGCGAATGAATTAGAATGGATCGGATGAATGAATTAGCATGGATCGTACGAATGAATTAGAATGGATCAAATGAATTAGAATGGATCATAGAATGAATTAGATGGGATCGTACGAATAAATTAGAATGGATACATTCGTCCGAATGAATTAGAATGGATCATACGAATGAGTAAGAATGGATCGTACGAATGAAATAGAATAGATTGAATGAATGAATTAGAATGGATCGTACGTATGAATTAGAATGGATCGTGTGAAAGAATTAGAATGGATCGTACGAATGAATTAGAATGGATCGTACGAATGAATTAGAATAGATCGTACGAATGAATTAGAATGGATCGTACGAAGGAATTAGAATGGATCGTACAAATGAATTAGAATGGATATATTCGTGCAAATGAATTAGAATGGATCGTATGAATGTATTAGAATGGATCGTATGAGTGAATTAGAATGGATCGTACGAATGAATTAGAATTGATCATACGTATGAATTAGAATGGATCGTGCGAATGAATTAGAATGGATCGTACGAATGAATTAGAATGGATCGTACGAATGAACTAGAATGGATACATTCGTGCGAATGAATTCGAATGGATCGTACGAATAAATTAGAATGGATCGTACGAATGAATTAGAATGGATACATTCATGCGAATGAATTAGAATGGATCGGACAAATTAATTAGAATTGATCGTACGAATAAATTAGAATGGATCGTACGAATGAATTAGAATGGATCGTATGAATGAATTAGAATGGATACATTCGTGCGAATGAATTAGAATGGATCGTACGAATAAATTAGAATGGATCGTACGAATGAGTAAGAATGGATCGTACGAATGAATTAGAATGGATCGTACGAATAAATTAGAATGGATACATTCGTCCGAATGAATTAGAATGGATCATACGAATGAGTAAGAATGGATCGCACGAATGAAATAGAATAGATTGCACGAATGAATTAGAATGGATCGCACGAATGAATTAGAATGGATCGTACAAATGAATTAGAATGGATCGTGTGAAAGAATTAGAATGGATCGTACGAATGAATTAGAATGGATCGTACGAAGGAATTAGAATGGATCGTACGAATGAATTAGAATGGATCGTACAAATGAATTAGAATAGATCGTACGAATGAATTGGAATGGATCGTACGAAGGAATTAGAATGGATCGTACGAATGAATTAGAATGGATATATTCGTGCAAATGAATTAGAATGGATCGTATGAATGTATTAGAATGGATCGTATGAGTGAATTAGAATGGATCATACGAATGAATTAGAATTGATCATACGAATGAATTAGAATGGATCATGCGAATGAATTAGAATGGATCGTACGAATGAATTAGAATAGATCATACCAATGAATTAGAATGGATCGTACGAATGAATTAGAAAGGATACATTCGTGCGAATGAATTAGAATGGATCGGACGAATGAATTAGAATGGATCGTACGAATAAATTAGAATGGATCGTACGAATTAATTAGAATGGATCATATGAATGAATTAGAATGGATACATTCGTGCGAATGAATTAGAATTGATCGTACGAATGAATTAGAATGGATCGTGCGAATGAATTAGAATGGATACATTTGTGCGAATGAATTAGAATGGATCGGACGAATGAATTAGAATGGATCATACGAATGAATTAGAATGGTTCGCACGAATGAATTAGAATGGATCGTATGAATGAATTAGAATGGATACATTCGTGCGAATGAATTAGAATTGATCGTACGAATGAATTAGAATGGATCGTGCGAATGAATTAGAATGGATCATACGAATGAATTAGAATGGATCATACGAATGAACTAGAATGGAAACATTCGTGCGAATGATTTAGAATGGATCGTACGAATGAATTAGAATGGATCGTACGAATGAATTAGAATGGATCTAACGAATGAATTAGAATGGATCGTACGAATGAATTAGAATGGATCGTACGAATGAATTAGAATGGTTACATTCGTTCGAATGAATTAGAATGGATGGGACGAATGAATTACAATGGATCGTACGAATGAATTAGAATGGATCAAATGAATGAATTAGAATGGTTACATTCATGCGAATGAATTAGAATGGATCATACGAATGGATTAGAATGGATCGTACGAATGGATTAGAATGGATACATTCGAGCGAATGAATTAGAGTGGATCGTACGAATGAATTAGAATGGATCGTACGAATGGATTAGAATGGATCCTATGAATGGATTAGAATGGATACCTTTGTGCATATGAATTAGAATGGATCGTACGAATGAATTAGAATAGATCAGATTAAAGAATTATAATGGATCGTACGAATGAATTAGAATGGATACATTCGTGCACGATCCATTCTAATTCATTCGCACGAATGTATCCATTCTAATTCATTCGTACGATCCATTCTAATTCATTAATATGATCCATTCTAATTCATTCTTACGATCCATTCTAATTCATATGCACAAAGGTATCCATTCTAATTCATTCGTACGATCCATTCTAATTCAGGATCGTACGAATGAATTAGAATGGATACATTCATGCGAATGAATTAGAATTAATCGTACGAATGAATTAGAATGGATCATGCGAATGAATTAGAATGGATCGTACGAATGAATTAGAATGGATCGTACGAATGAACTAGAATGGATACATTCGTGCGAATGAATTAGAATAGATCGTACGAATGAATTAGAATGGATCGTACGAATGAATTAGAATTGATCTTATGAATGAATTAGAATGGATCGTATGAATGAATTAGAATGGATCGTACGAAGAAATTAGAATGGATCGTACGAATGAATTAGAATGGATATATTCGTGCAAATGAATTAGAATGGATCGTATGAATGTATTAGAATGGATCGTACGAATGAATTAGAATGGATTCGTACGAATGAATTAGAATGGATACATTCATGCGAATGAATTAGAATGGATCTTACCAATGAGTAAGAATGGATCATACGAATGAAATAGAATGGATCGTACGAATGAATTAGAATGGATCGTACGAAATGAATTAGAATGGATTGTATGAATGAATTAGAATGGATCATAGAATGAATTAGAATGGATCGTACGAATGAATTAGAATGGATCGTGCGAATGAATTAGAATGGATCGTACGAATGAATTAGAATGGATCGTGCTAATGAATTAGAATGGATCGTACCAATAAGTAAGAATGGATCGTACGAATGAAATAGAATGGATTGTGCGAATAAATTAGAATGGATCATACGAATGAATTAGAATGGATCGTGTGAAAGAATTAGAATGGATTGTATGAATGAATTAGAATAGATCGTATGAATGAATTAGAATGGATCGTACGAATGAATTAGAATGGATCGTGCGATTGAATTAGAATGGATCGTACGAATGAATTAGAATGGATACATTCGTGCGAATGAATTAGAATGGATCGGACGAATGAATTAGAATGGATCGTACGAATGAATTAGAATGGATCAAATGAATTAGAATGGATCATAGAATGAATTAGAATGGATCGTACGATCCATTCTAATTTATTCATACAATCCATTCTAATTCATTCGCACGATCCATTCTAATTCACTCATACGATCCATTCTAATACATTCATACGATCCATTCTAATTCATTTGCACGAATATATCCATTCTAATTCATTCGTACGATCCATTCTAATTCATTCATAAGATCCATTCTAATTCATTCATACAATCCATTCTAATTCATTCGCACGAATGTATCCATTCTAATTCATTCGTACGATCAGTTCTAATTCATTCACAAAATCTATTCTAATTCATTCATACGATCTATTCTAATTCATTCACACGAATGTATCCATTCTAATTCATTCATACGATCCATTCTAATTCCTTCGTACGATCCATTCTAATTCCTTCGTACGATCCATTCTAATTCATTCATACGATCCATTCTAATTCATTCGTATGATCCATTCTAATTCATTCGTACGATCCATTCTAATTTATTCGTACGATCCATTCTAATTCATTCGTACAATCCATTCTAATTCTTTCACACGATCCATTCTAATTCATTCGTACGATCCATTCTAATTCATTCGTGCAATCCATTCTATTTCATTCGTACGATCCATTCTTACTCATTCGTACGATCCATTCTAATTCATTCACACAAATGTATCCATTCGTACGAATGAATTAGAAAAGATTGTACGAATGAATTAGAATGGATCGTACGAATGAATTAGAATGGATCGTACGAAGGAATTAGAATGGATCGTACGAATGAATTAGAATGGATCGTACGAATGAATTAGAATAGATCGTACGAATGAATTAGAATGGATCGTACGAAGGAATTAGAATGGATCATACGAATGAATTAGAATGGATATATCCGTGCAAATGAATTAGAATGGATCGTATGAATGTATTAGAATGGATCATATGAGTGAGTTAGAATGGATCGTACGAATGAATTAGAATGGATCGTATGAATGAATTAGAATGGATACATTCGTGTGAATGAATTAGAATGGATCGTATGAATGAATTAGAATAGATTTTGTGAATGAATTAGAACTGATCGTACGAATGAATTAGAATGGATACATTCGTGCAAATGAATTAGAATGGATTGTATGAATGAATTAGAATGGATCCTATGAATGAATTAGAATGGATCGTACAAATGAATTAGAATGGATACATTCGTGTGAATTAAATAGAATGGATCATACGAATGAGTAAGAATGGATCGTCATTCTAATTCATTCGTATGATCCATTCTAATTCATTTGTATCCATTCTATTTCATTCGCACGATCCATTCTAATTCATTCGCGCAATCTATTCTAATTCATTCGTACGATCCATTCTAATTCATTCATACAATCCATTCTAATTTATTCGCACGAATGTATCCATTCTAATTCATTTGCATGATCCATTCTAATTCATTCCTATGATCTATTCTAATTCATTCGTACGATCCATTCTAATTCATTCTAATTCATTCGTACGATCCATTCTACGATCCATTCTAATTCATTCGTATATTCCATTCTAATTTATTAGCACGATCCACGCTAATGAATTAGAATGGATCGTACGATCCAATCTAATTCATTCGTACGATCCATTCTTACTCATTCGTATGATCCATTCTAATTCAATCGTACGATCCATTCTAATTCATTCGTACGATCCATTCTAATTCCTTTGTACGATCCATTATAATTTATTCGTACGATCCATTCTAATTCATTCGTACGATCCATTCTAATTCCTTCGTACGATCCATTCTAATTCACTCGTACGATCCATTCTAATTCATTCGCGCAATCTATTCTAATTCATTCGTACGATCCATTCTAATTCATTCGTACGATCCATTCTAATTCATTCATACAATCCATTCTAATTTATTCGCACGAATGTATCCATTCTAATTAATTCGTACGATCCATTCTAATTCATTAATATGATCCATTCTAATTCATTCGTACGATCCATTCTAATTCATTCGTAGGATCCATTCTAATTCATTCATACAATCTATTCTAATTCATTCGGACGAATGTATCCATTCTAATTTATTCGTACGATCCATTCTAATTCATTCGTACAATCCATTCTAATTCATTCGTACGATCCATTCTAATTCATTCGTACGATCCATTCTAATTCATTCGTATGATCAATTCTAATTCATTCGCACTATCCATTCTAATTCATTCGTACGATCCATTCTAATTCATTCGTATGATCCTTTCTAATTTATTCGTTCAAATATATCCATTCTAATTCATTCGTAAGATCCATTCTAATTCATTCGTACGGTCCATTCTAATTCATTCGCACAATCCATTCTATTTCATTTGACGATCCATTCTTACTCATTCGTATGATCCATTATGGATACATTCGTGCGAATGAATTAGAATGGATCATACGAATGAGTAAAAATGGTTCGTACGAATGAAATAGAATGGATTGTGCGAATGAATTAGAATGGATCGTATGAATGAATTAGAATGGATCATGTGAAAGAATTAGAATGGATCGTGCTAATGAATTAGAATGGATCGTACGAATGGATTAGAATGGATACATTCGAGTGAATGAATTAGAATGGATCGTACGAATGAATTAGAATGGATCATACGAATGAGTAAGAATGGATCGTACGAATGAATTAGAATGGATCGTACGAATGAATTAGAATGGATCGTACGAATAAATTAGAATGGATACATTCGTCCGAATGAATTAGAATGGATCATACGGATGAGTAAGAATGGATCGTACGAATGAAATAGAATAGATCGTACGAATGAATTAGAATGGAATATACGAATGAATTAGAATGGATCGTATGAATGAATTAGAATGGATCGTATGAATGAATTAGAATGGATCGTACGAATGAATTATAATGGATCGTGCGAATGAATTCGAATGGATCGTACGATCCATTCTAATTCATTCATACAATCTATTCTAATTTATTCGCATGAATGTATCCATTCTAATCCATTCGTACGATCCATTCTAATCCATTCGTACGATCCATTATAATTCATTCGCACAAATATATCCATTCTAATTCATTCGTACGATCCATTCTAATTCATTCGTACGATCCATTCTAATTCATTCGTACGATCCATTCTAATTCATTCGTATGATCCATTCTAATTAATTTGTATGATCCATTCTAATTCATTCGTATGATCCATTCTAATTCATTCGTACGCTCTATTCTAATTCATTCGTACGATCCATTCTAATTCATTCGTATGATCCATTCTAATTAATTCGTATGATCCATTCTAATTCATTCGTACGATCCATTCTAATTCATTCGTATGATCCATTCTAATTCATTCGCACAATCCATTCTATTTCATTCGTACGATCCATTCTTACTCATTGGTACGATCCATTCTAATTCATTCGCACGAATGTATCCATTCTAATTGATTAGTACGAATCCATTCTAATTCATTCGTACAATCCATTCTATTTCATTCGTACGATCCATTCTTACTCATTCGTATGATACATTCTAATTCATTCGCACGAATATATCCATTCTAAATCATTCGTACGATCTATTCTAATTCATTCGTACGATCAATTCTAAATCATTCGTACAATCCATTCTATTTCATTCGTACGATGAATTCTAATTCATTCTAATTCATTCTATTTCATTCGTACGATCCGTTTTAATTCACTCATACAATCCATTCTAATTCATTCATACGATCCATTCTAATTCATTTGCACGAATATATCCATTCTAATTCATTCGTACGATCCATTCTAATTCCTTCGTACGATCCATTCTAATTCCTTCGTACAATCCATTCTATTTCATTCGTATGATCCATTCTAATTCATTCGTACGATCCATTCTAATTCAATCATACGATCCATTCTAATTCATTCATACAATCCATCCTAATTCTTTTACACGATCCATTCTAATTCATTCGTAGGATCCATTCTAATTCATTCGCACAATCCATTCTAATTCATTCGTACAATCCATTCTAATTCATTTGTATGATCCATTCTAACTCATTCGGTGGATGCATTCTAATTCATTCGTACGATCCATTCTAATTCATTCCCACGATCCATTCTAATTTATTCGTACGATCCATTCTAATTCATTCGTACGATCTATTCTAATTCATTCGCACGAATGTAACCATTCTAATTCAGTCATACGATTCATTCTAATTCATTCGGGATACATTCGTGCCAAAGAATTAGAATAGATCATATGAATGAATTAGAATGGATCCAATGAATGAATTAGAATGGATCGTGCGAATGAATTAGAATGGATCGTACGAATGAATTAGAATGGATCGTGCTAATGAATTAGAATTGATCGAACGAATGAATTAGCATGGATCGTGCTAATGAATTAGAATGGAACGTACGAATAAATTAGAATGGATCGTCTGAAAGAATTAGAATGGATTGTATGAATGAATTAGAATGAATTCGTACGATCCATTCGAATTCATTCGCACGATCCATTCTAATTCATTCATACGATCCATTCTAATTCATTCATACAATCCATTCTAATTCTTTCACACGATCCATTCTAATTCATTCGTAGGATCCATTTTAATTCATTCGTATAATCTATTCTATTTCATTCGTACGATCCATTTTTACTCATTCGTATGATCCATTCTAATTCATTCGCACGAATGTTTCCATTCTAATTTATTCGTACGATCCATTCTAATTCATTCGTACGATCCATTCTAATTCATTCGTACGATCCATTCTAATTCTTTCACACGATCCATTCTAATTCATTCGTACGATCCATTCTAATTCATTCGTACGATCCATTCTAATTCATTCGTACGATCCATTCTAATTCATTCGCACGAATGTATCCATTCTAGTTCATTCGTACGATCCATTCTAATTCATTCGTACGATCCATTCTAATTCATTCGCACGATCCATTGTAATTCATTCGCACGAATATATCCATTCTAATTCATTCGTACATACGATCCATTCTAATTCATTCGCACGAATGTATCCATTCTTATTCATTTGTATAATCCATTATAATTCATTCGCACGATCCATTCTAATTCATTCGTACTATCCATTCTAATTCATTCCTACGATCCATTCTAATTCATTCGTATGATCCATTCTAATTAATTCGTATTATCCATTCTAATTAATTTGTACGATCCATTCTATTTCATTTGCACGAATATATCCATTCTAATTCTAATTCATTAGCACGATCTATTCTAATTCATTCATACGATCCATTCTAATTCAATCGCACGAATGTATCCATTCTAATTAATTAATACGATCCATTCTAATTCATTCGCATGATCCATTCTAATTCATTAGCACGAATATATCCATTCTAATTCATTCGCACGATCCATTCTAATTCATTCGTACGATCCATTCTAATTCATTCATACGATCCATTCTAATTCATTCGCACGAATGTATCCATTCTAATTCATTAGCACGATCCATTCTAATTCATTCGTATGATCCATTCTAATTCCTTCGTACGATCCATTCTAATTCCTTCGTATCCATTCTAAGTTACTCATACGATCCATTCTAATTCATTCTACGATCTATTCTAATTCATTCATACAATCCATTCTAATTCTTTCACACGATCCATTCTAATTCATTCGTACGATCCATTCTAATTCATTCGCACAATCCATTCTAATTCATTCGCACGAATGTATCCATTCTAAATCATTCGTACAATCCATTCTATTTCATTCGTACGATCCATTCTTACTCATTGTACGAATGAATTAGAATGGATCCTATGAATGAATTAGAATAGATCG
The DNA here is from genome assembly GCA_947650365.1 of Chamaelirium japonicum. Classification (NCBI taxonomy): domain Eukaryota; kingdom Viridiplantae; phylum Streptophyta; class Magnoliopsida; order Liliales; family Melanthiaceae; genus Chamaelirium; species Chamaelirium japonicum. The sequence continues at coordinate 98,652,013 of OX393551.1, forward strand.
TGTGAAAGAATTAGAATGGATCATACGAATGAATTAGAATGGATACATTCGTGCGAATGAATTAGAATGGATACATTCGTGCGAAAGAATTAGAATAGATCTTATGAATGAATTAGAATGGATCCTATGAATGAATTAGAATGGATCGTGCGAAAGAATTAGAATGGATCGTGCTAATGAATTAGAATTGATCGAACGAATGAATTAGCATGGATCGTGCTAATGAATTTGAATGGAACGTATGAATGAATTAGAATGGATCGTGTGAAAGAATTAGAATGGATTGTATGAATGAATTAGAATGGATCGTACGAAGGAATTAGAATGGATCGTACGAATAAATTAGAATGGATACATTCGTGCGAATGAATTAGAATGGATCATACGAATGAGTAAGAATGGATCGAACGAATAAAATTGAATAGATTGTACGAATGAATTAGAATGGATCCTACGAATGAATTAGAATGGATCGTGTGAAAGAATTAGAATGGATTGTATGAATGAATTAGAATGGATCGTATGAATGAATTAGAATGGATCGTGCGAATGAATTTGAATGGATCGTACAAATTCATTCTAATTCATTCATACAATTCATTCTAATTCTTTCACACAATCCATTCTAATTCATTCGTACGTTCCATTCTAATTCATTAGCACGATCCATGCTAATTCATTCGTTCGATCAATTCTAATTCATTAGCACGATCCATTCTAATTCATTCATACGATCCATTCTAATTCATTCGCACGATCCATTCTAATTCATTCATAGGATCCATTCTAATTCATTCATACGATCTATTCTAATTCTTTCGCACGAATGTATCCATTCTAATTCATTCGAACGAATGTATCCATTCTAATTCATTCGTACGATCCATTCTAATTCTTTCACACGATCCATTCTAATTCATTCGTAGGATCCATTCTAATTCATTCGTACAATGAGTAAGAATGGATCGTACGAATGAAATAGAATAGATTGTACGAATGATTTAGAATGGATACATTCGTGCGAATGAATTAGAATGGATTGTGCGAATGAATTAGAATGGATCGTACGAATGAATTAGAAAGGATCGTGTGAAAGAATTAGAATGGATTGTATGAATGAATTAGAATAGATTGTATGAATGAATTAGCATGGATCGTGCTAATGAATTAGAATGGATCGTACGAATGAATTAGAATGGATCGTACGAATGAACAAGAATGGATACATTCGTGCGAATGAATTAGAATGGATCGTACGAATGAATTAGAATGGATCGTACGAATGAATTAGAATGGATCGTACGAATGAATTAGAATAGATACATTCGTGCGAATGAATTAAAATGGAACGTACGAATGAATTAGAATGGATCGTGCGAATGAATTAGAATGGATCGTACGAATGAATTAGAATGGATTCGTACGAATGAATTAGAATGGATACATTCGTGCGAATGAATTAGAATGGATCGTACCAATGAGTAAGAATGGATCGTACGAATGAAATAGAATGGATCGTAAGAATGAATCGTATGAATTAGAATGGATCGTACGAATGGATTAGAATGGATCGTACGAATGGATTAGAATGGATACATTCGAGCGAATGAATTAGAATGGATCGTACGGAATGAATTAGAATGGATTGTATGAATGAATTAGAATGGATCGTATGAATTAATTAGAATGGATACATCGTGCGAATGAATTAGAATAGATTGTATGAATTAATTAGAATGGATCATACGAATGAATTAGAATGGATCATACGAATGAATTAGAATGGATTATACGAATGAATTAGAATGGATCGTACGAATGAATTAGAATGGATCGTACGAATAAATTAGAATGAATACATTCGTCCGAATGAATTAGAATGGATCATATGAATGAGTAAGAATGGATCGTACGAATGAAATAGAATGGATTGTACGAATGATTTAGAATGGATCGTACGAATGAATTAGAATGGATCATACGAATGATTTAGAATGGACACATTCGTGCGAATGAATTAGAATGGATTGAATGAATGAATTAGAATGGATCGTACGAATGAATTAGAATGGATCGTATGAGTGAATTAGAATGGATACAAAGGAATTAGAATGGATCGTATGAATGAATTAGAATGGATCGTACGAAGGAATTAGAATGGATCGTACGAATGATTTAGAATGGATCGTACGAATGAATTAGAATAGATCGTACGAATGAATTAGAATGGATCGTACAAAGGAATTAGAATGGATCGTACGAATGAATTAGAATGGATCGTACGAATGAACTAGAATGGATACATTCGTGCGAATGAAATAGAATGGATCGTACGAATGAATTAGAATGGATCTTACGAATGAATTAGAATGGATCATACGAATGAATTAGAATGGATCATACGAATGAATTAGAATGGATACATTCGTGCGAATGAATTAGAATGGATCGGACGAATAAATTAGAATGGATCGTACGAATGAATTAGAATGGATCGTACGAATGAATTAGAATGGATCGTACGAATAAATTAGAATGGATACATTCGTCCGAATGAATTAGAATGGATCATACGAATGAGTAAGAATGGATCGTACGAATGTATTAGAATAGATTGTACGAATGAATTAGAATGGATTAGACGAATGAATTAGAATGGATCGTGTGAAAGAATTAGAATGGATTGTATGAATGAATTAGATTGGATCGTATGAATGAATTAGAATGGATCGTGCGAATGAATTCGAATGGATCGTACGAATTCATTCTAATTCATTCATACAATCCATTCTAATTCTTTCACACGATCCATTCTAATTCATTCGTAGGATCCATTCTAATTCATTCGTATAATCTATTCTATTTCATTCGTACGATCCATTCCTACTCATTCGTATGATCCATTCTAATTCATTCAGACGAATGTATCGATTCTAATTTATTCGTATGAGCCATTCTAATTCATTCGTACGATCCATTCTAATTCCTTCGTACGATCCATTCTAATTCATTCGTACTATCCATTCTAATTCATTCATACGATCCATTCTAATTCATTCGTACGATCCATTCTAATTCATTCGCACAAATGTATCCATTCTAATTCATGCGAATGAATTCGAATGGATCGTGCGAATGAATTCGAATGGATCGTACGAATTCATTCTAATTCATTCATACAATCCATTCTAATTCTTTCACACGATCCATTCTAATTCATTCGTAGGATCCATTCTAATTCATTCGTATAATCTATTCTATTTCATTCGTACGATCCATTCCTACTCATTCGTATGATCCATTCTAATTCATTCAGACGAATGTATCGATTCTAATTTATTCGTATGAGCCATTCTAATTCATTCGTACGATCCATTCTAATTCCTTCGTACGATCCATTCTAATTCATTCGTACTATCCATTCTAATTCATTCGTACGATCCATTCTAATTCATTCGTACGATCCATTCTAATTCCTTCGTACGAAGGAATTAGAATGGATCGTACGAATGAATTAGAATGGATCGTACGAATGAATTAGAATGGATCTTACGAATGAATTAGAATGGATCGTACGAATGAATTAGAATAGATCGTACGAATGAATTAGAATGGATATATTCGTGCAAATGAATTAGAATGGATCGTATGAATGTATAAGAATGGATCGTGTGAGTGAATTAGAATGGATCGTATGAATGAATTTTAATGGATCGTATGAATGAATTAGAATGGTTACATTCGTGCGAATGAATTAGAATAGATCGTACGAATGAATTAGAATGGATCGTACGAATAAATTAGAATGGATCGTGGGAATGATTTAGAATGGATCGTACGAATGAATTAGAATGGATCCACCGAATGAGTTAGAATGGATCATACAAATGATCCATTCTAATTCATTCATACGATCCATTCAAATTCATTTGCACGAATATATCCATTCTAATTCGTACGATCCATTCTAATTCCTTCATACGATCCATTCTAATTCCTTCGTATGGTCCATTCTAATTCCTTCTTACGATCCATTCTATTTCATTCGTATGATCCATTCTAATTCCTTCGTACGATCCATTCTAATTCCTTCGTATCCATTCTAATTCACTCATACAATCCATTCTAATTCATTCATACGATCTATTCTAATTCATTCATACAATCCATTCTAATTCTTTCACACGATCCATTCTAATTCATTCGTACGATCCATTCTAATTCATTCGCACAATCCATTCTATTTCATTCATACGATCCATTCTTACTCATTGGTACGATCCATTCTAATTCATTCACACGAATGTATCCATTCTAATTCATTCGTACGAATGAATTAAAATGGATCGTACGAATGAATTAGAATGGATCGTGCGAATGAATTAGAATGGATCGTACGAATGAATTAGAATGGATCATACGAATGAACTAGAATGGATACATTCATCCGAATGAATTAGAATGGATCGTACGAATGAATTAGAATGGATCGTACGAATGGATTAGAATGGATCTTACGAATGAATTAGAATGGATCGTACGAATAAATTAGAATGGATCGTATGAATGGTTTAGAATGGATACATTCGTGCGAATGAATTAGAATGGATCGGACGAATGAATTAGAATGGATCGTACGAATGAATTAGAATGGATCAAATGAATGAATTAGAATGGTTACATTCATGCGAATGAATTAGAATGGATCGTATGAATGAATTAGAATAGATCGTACGAATGGATTAGAATGGATACATTCGTACGAATGAATTAGAATGGATCATACGAATGAGTAAGAATGGATCGTACGAATGAAATAGAATGGATTGTACGAATGAATTAGAATGGATCGTGCGAATGAATTTGAATGGATCGTATGAATGAATTAGAATGGATCGTGCTTATGAATTAGAATTGATCGTACGAATGAAATAGAATGGATTGTACGAATGATTTAGAATGGATCGTACGAATGAATTAGAATGGATCGTACGAATGATTTAGAATGGATACATTCGTGCGAATGAATTAGAATGGATCATACGAATGAGTAAGAATGGATCGTACGAATGAAATAGAATGGATTGTACGAATGAATTAGAATGGATTCGTACGAATGAATTAGAATGGATACATTCATGCGAATGAATTAGAATGGATCGTACCAATGAGTAAGAATGGATCGTACGAATGAAATAGAATGGATTGTGCGAATGAATTAGAATGGATCGTACGAATGAATTAGAATGGATCGTGTGAAAGAATTAGAATGGATTGTATGAATGAATTAGAATAGATCGTATGAATGAATTAGAATGGATTGTACGAATGAATTAGAATGGATCGTATGAATGAATTAGAATCGATCGTACAAATGAATTAGAATGGATACATTCGTGCGAATGAATTAGAATGGATACATTCGTGCGAAAGAATTAGAATAGATCGTATGAATGAATTAGAATGGATCCTATGAATGAATTAGAATGGATCGTGCGAATGAATTAGAATGGATCGTACGAATGAATTAGAATGGATCGTGCTAATGAATTAGAATTAATCGAACGAATGAATTAGCATGGATCGTGCTAATGAATTAGAATGGAACGTACGAATAAATTAGAATGGATCGTGTGAAAGAATTAGAATAGATTGTATGAATGAATTAGAATGAATTCGTACGATCCATTCGAATTCATTCGCACGATCCATTCTAATTCATTCATACGATCCATTCTAATTCATTCATACAATCCATTCTAATTCTTTCACACGATCCATTCTAATTCATTCGTAGGATCCATTCTAATTCATTCGTACAATCTATTCTATTTCATTCGTACGATCCATTCTTACTCATTCGTATGATCCATTCTAATTCATTCGGACGAATGTATCCATTCTAATTTATTCGTACGATCCATTCTAATTCATTCGTACGATCCATTCTAATTCATTCGCTCGAATGCATCCATTCTAATCCATTCGTACGATCCATTCTAATCCATTCGTATGATCCATTCTAATTCATTCATAGGATCCATTCTAATTCATTCATACGATCTATTCTAATTCTTTTGCACGAATGTATCCATTCTAATTCATTTGTACGAATGTATCCATTCTAATTCATTCGCACGATCCATTCTAATTCATTCATAGGATCCATTCTAATTCATTCATACGATCTATTCTAATTCTTTCGCACGAATGTATCCATTCTAATTCATTCGCACGAATGTATCCATTCTAATTCATTCGTACGATCCATTCTAATTCATTCGTACGATCCATTCTAATTCATTCATACAACCTATTCTAATTCATTCATACAATCCATTCTAATTCTTTCACACGATCCATTCTAATTCTTTCATATGTTCCATTCTAATTCATTCGTACGATCCATTCTAATTCATATGCACAAAGGTATCCATTCTAATGCATTCGTAGGATCCATTCTAATCCATTCGTACGATCCATTCTAATTCATTCGTATGATCCATTCTAATTCATTCGCTCGAATGTATCCATTCTAATCCATTCGTACGATCCATTCTAATCCATTCGTACGATCCATTCTAATTTATTGCATGAATGTAACCATTATAATTCATTCATACGATCCATTCTAATTCATTCGTACGATCCATTCTAATTCATTCGTACGATCCATTCTAATTCATTCGCACGAATGTATCCATTCTAATTCATTCATATGACCCATTCTAATTCATTCATATAATCCATTCTAATTCTTTCACACGATCCATTCTAATTCATTCGTACGATCCATTCTAATTCATTCGTACAATCCATTCTAATTCATTCGCACGAATGTATCCATTCTAATTCATTCATACGATCCATTCTAATTCATTCGTACGATCCATTCTAATTCCTTCGTACGATCCATTCTAATTCATTCGTACGATCTATTCTAATTCATTCGTACGATCCATTCTAATTCATTCGTACGATCCATTCTAATTCATTCGTACGATCCATTCTAATTCATTCGTACGATCCATTCTAATTCATTCGCACGAATGTATCCATTCTAGTTCATTCGTACGATCCATTCTAATTCATTCGTACGATCCATTCTAATCCATTCGTACGATCCATTCTAATTCATTCATACGATCCATTCTAATTCATTCATACAATCCATTCAAATTCTTTCACACGATCCATTCTAATTCCTTCGTAGGATCCATTCTAATTCATTCGTACAATCTATTCTATTTCATTCGTACGATCCATTCTTACTCATTCGTATGATCCATTCTAATTCATTCGGACGAATGTATCCATTCTAATTTATTCGTACGATCCATTCTAATTCATTCGTACGATCCATTCTAATTCATTCGTACAATCCATTCTTACTCATTCGTATGATCCATTCTAATTCATTCGTACGATCCATTCTAATTCATTCGTACGATCGATTCTAATTCATTCGCACTATCCATTCTAATTCATTCGTACGATCCATTCTAATTCAATCTTATGATCCATTCTAATTTATTCGTTCAAATATATCCATTCTAATTCATTCCGTACGATCTATTCTAATTCATTCGTACGATCGATTCTAATTCATTCGTACGAATGTATCCATTCTAATTCATTCGTACGATCCATTCTAATTCATTCGTACGATCCATTCTAATTCATTCGGACGAATGTATCCATTCTAATTTATTCGTACGATCCATTCTAATTCATTCATTTGATCCATTCTAATTCATTCGTACGATCCATTCTAATTCATTCGTCCGATCCATTCTAATTCATTCGCACGAATGTATCCATTCTAATTCATTCGTACGATCCATTCTAATTCATTCGTACGATCCATTCTAATTCATTTGTAAGATCCATTCTAATTCATTCGTACGATCCATTCTAATTCATTCGTATGATCCATTCTAATTCATTCGCACGAATGTATCCATTCTAGTTCATTCGTACGAACAATTCTAATTCATTCGTACGATCCATTCTAATTCATTCGCACGATCCATTCTAATTCATTCGTACGATCCATTCGAATTCATTCATACGATCCATTCTAATTCATTCGCACGAATGTATCCATTCTAATTCATTCATACAATCCATTCTACTTCATTCGTACTATCCGTTCTAATTCACTCATACGATCCATTCTAATTCATTCATACGATCCATTCTAATTCATTTGCTCGAATATATCCATTCTAATTCATTCGTACGATCCATTATAATTCCTTCGTACGATCCATTCTAATTCCTTCATACGATCCATTCTATTTCATTCGTATGATCCATTCTAATTAATTCGTACGATCCATTGTAATTCATTCGTATGATCCATTCTAATTCATTCGTACGATCAATTCTTACACATTCGTACGATCCATTCTAATTCATTCATACAATCCATTCTAATTCATTCTGTACGATCCATTCTAATTCATTCATACGATCCATTCTAATTCATTCCGTACGATCCATTCTAATTCATTCGTACAATCCATTCTAATTCATTCGTACGATCCATTCTAATTCATTCGCACGAATGTATCCATTCTAGTTCATTCGTACGATCCATTCTAATTCATTCGTATGATCCATTCTAATTAATTCGTATGATCTATTCTAATTCATTCGTACGATCCATTCTAATTCATTCATACAATCCATTCTAATTCATTCGCACGAATGTATCCATTCTAATTAATTCGTACGATCCATTCTAATTCATTCGTATGATCCATTCTTATTCATTCGCACGATCCAGTCTAATGGATTCGCACGATCCATTCAAATTCATTCGCACGAATGTATCCATTCTAATTCATTCATACGATCCATTCTAATTCATTCGTACGATCCATTCTAATTCATTCGCACAAATGTATCCATTCTAATTTATTCGTACGATCCATTCTAATTCATTTGTACGATCAGTTCTAATTCATTCACAAAATCTATTCTAATTCATTCATACGATCCATTCTAATTCATTCGCACGATCCATTCTAATTCATTCGTACGATCCATTCTAATTCTTTCACACGATCCATTCTAATTCATTCGTACGATCCATTCTAATTCATTCGCACGATCCATTCTAATTCATTCATACGATCCATTCTAATTCATTCGTACGATCCATTCTAATTCATTCGCACAAATATATCCATTCTAATTCATTCGTACGATCCATTCTAATTCATTCGCACGATCCATTCTAATTCATTCATACGATCCATTCTAATTCATTCGTATGATCCATTCTAATTAATTCGTATGATCCATTCTAATTCATTCGTACGATCCATTCTAATTCATTCATACAATCCATTCTAATTCATTCGCACGAATGTATCCATTATAATTAATTCGTACGATCCATTCTAATTCATTCGTATGATCTATTCTTATTCATTCGCACGATCCAGTCTAATTGATTCGCACGATCCATTCTAATTCATTCGCACGATCCATTCTAATTCATTCGTACGATCCATTCTAATTCATTCGTACGATCCATTCTAATTCATTCGCACGATCCATTCATTCACACGATCCTTTCTAATTCATTTGTATCCATTCTATTTCATTCGCACGATCCATTCTAATTCATTCGTGCAATTTATTCTAATTCATTCGTACGATCCATTCTAATTCATTCGTACGATCCATTCTAATTCATTCATACAATCCATTCTAATTTATTCGCACGAATGTATCCATTCTAATTCATTTGCATGATCCATTCTAATTCATTCCTATGATCTATTCTAATTCATTCGTACGATCCCTTCTAATTCATTCGTACGATCCATTCTACGATCCATTCTAATTTATTCGTATATTCCATTCTAATTCATTAGCACGATCCATGCTAAGAATTAGAATGGATCGTACGATGCAATCTAATTCATTCATACGATCCATTCTTACTCATTCGTATGATCCATTCTAATTCAATCGTACGATCCATTCTAATTCATTCGTACGATCCATTCTAATTCCTTCGTACGATCCATTCTAATTCATTCGTACGATCCATTCTAATTCATTCGTACGATCCATTCTAATTCATTCGCGCAATCTATTCTAATTCATTCATACGATCCATTCTAATTCATTCGTACGATCCATTCTAATTCATTCATACAATCCATTCAAATTTATTCGCACGAATGTATCCATTCTAATTCATTCGTATGATCCATTCTAATTCATTAATATGATCCATTCTAATTCATTCGTACGATCCATTCTAATTCATTCGTAGGATCCATTCTAATTCATTCGTACAATCTATTATATTTCATTCGTACGATCCATTCTTATTCATTCGTACGATCCATTCTAATTCATTCGTATGATCCATTCTAATTCATTCGTACGATCCATTCTAATTCTTTCATATTCGTGCAAATGAATTAGCATGGATCGTATGAATGAATTAGAATGGATCGTATGAGTGAATTAGAACGGATAGTACGAATGAAGTAGAATGGATCGTATGAATGAATTAGAATGGATACATTCGTGCGAATGAATTAGAATGGATCATACAAATGAATTAGAATGGATCGTACGAAAGAATTAGAATGGATCTTACGAATGAATTAGAATGGATCGTACGAATGAATTAGAATGGATCGTACGAATGAATTAGAATGGATCGTGCGAATGAATTCGAATGGATCGTACGAATTCATTCTAATTCATTCATACAATCCATTCTAATTCTTTCACACGATCTATTCTAATTCATTCGTAGGATCCATTCTAATTCATTCGTACAATCCATTCTATTTCATTTGTACGATCCATTCTTACTCATTCGTATGATCCATTCTAATTCATTCGTACGATCCATTCTAATTCATTTGTACGATCCATTCTAATTTATTCGCACGAATGTATCCATTCTAATTCATTCGTACGATCCATTCTAATTCATTCGCACAATCTATTCTAATTCATTCATACGATCCATTCTAATTCATTCGCACGAATGTATCCATTCTAATTCATTCATACGATCCATTCTACTTCATTCGTACTATCCGTTCTAATTCACTCATACGATCCATTCTAATTCATTCATACAATCCAATCTAATTCATTCTAATTCATTCGTACAATCTATTCTATTTCATTCGTACGATCCATTCTTACTCATTCGTATGATCCATTCTAATTCATTCGGACGAATGTATCCATTCTAATTTATTCATACGATCCATTCTAATTCATTCGTACGATCCATTCTTACTCATTCGTATGATCCATTCTAATTCCTTCGTATGATCCATTCTAATTCCTTCGTACGATCCATTCTAATTCATTCGCACGATCCATTCTAATTCTTTCATACAATCCATTCTAATTCGTTCGTGCGAATGAATTAGAATGGATACCTTGGTGCATATGAATTACAATGGATCGTACGAATGAATTAAAATGGATCATATTAATGAATTAGAATGAATCGTACGAATGAATTAGAATGGATACATTCGTGCGAATGAATTAGAATGGATCGTGCAAATCAATTAGACTGGATCGTGTGAATGAATAAGAATAGATCATACGAATGAATTAGAATGGATCGTACGAATTAATTAGAATGGATACATTTGTGCGAATGAATTAGAATGGATTGTATGAATGAATTAGAATGGATCGTACGAATGAATTAGAATGGATCATACGAATTAATTAGAAAGGATCATACGAATGAATTAGAATGGATCGTACAAATGAATTAGAATAGATCGTACGAATGAATTAGAATGGATCGTACGAATGAATTAGAATGGATACATTTGTGCGAATGAATTAGAATGGATCGTACGAATGAATTAGAATGGATCGTATGAATGAATTAGAATGGATCGTACGAATGAATTAGAATGGATCGTGCGAATGAATTAGAATGGATCGTACGAATGAATTAGAATGGATCATGTGAAAGAATTCGAATGGATCGTACGAATGAATAAGAATGGATCGTGCGAATGAATTAGAATGGATCGTATGAATGAATTAGAATAAATTTTGTGAATGAATTAGAACTGATCGTACGAATGAATTAGAATGGATCGTACGAATGAATTAGAATGGATACATTTGTGCGAATGAATTAGAATGGATCGTACGAATGAATTAGAATGGATCGTATGAATGAATTAGAATGGATACATTCGTGCGAATGAATTAGAATGGATCGTGCGAATCCATTAGACTGGATCGTACGAATGAATAAGAATGGATTATACGAATGAATTAGAATGGATCGTACGAATTAATTAGAATGGATACATTCGTGCGAATGAATTAGAATGGATTGTATGAATGAATTAGAATGGATCGTACGAATGAATTAGAATGGATCATACAAATTAATTAGAATGGATCATACGAATGAATTAAAATGGATCGTACGAATGAATTAGAATGGATAGTACGAATGACTTAGAATGGATCGTACGAATGAAATAGAATAGATTGTACGAATGAATTAGAATGGATTCGTATGAATGAATTAGAATGGATACATTCGTGCGAATGAATTAGAATGGATACATTCGTGCGAAAGAATTAGAATAGATCATATGAATGAATTAGAATGGATCTTATGAATGAATTAGAATGGATCGTGCGAATGAATTAGAATGGATCGTACGAATGAATTAGAATGGATCGTGCTAATGAATTAGAATTGATCGAACGAATGAATTAGAATGCATCGTACGAAAGAATTATAATGGATATATTCGTGCGAATGAATTAGAATGGATCGTATGAATGAATTAGAATGGATCGTCCGAATGAATTAGAATGGATCATACGAATGCATTCTAATTCCTTCGTACGATCCATTCTATTTCATTCGTACGATCCATTCTACTTCATTCGTATGATCCATTCTAATTCCTGCGTACGATCCATTCTAATTCCTTCGTATCCATTCTAATTCACTCATACGATCCATTCTAATCTATTCGTACGATCCATTCTAATTCATTCGCATGAATGTAACCATTCTAATTCATTCATTTGATCCATTCTAATTCATTCGTACGATCCATTCTAATTCATTCGTACGATCCATTGTAATTCATTCATACAATCCATTCTAATTCATTCGTACGATCCATTCTAGTTCATTCGTACGATCGATTCTAATTCATTCGCACTATCGATTCTAATTCATTCGTACGATCCATTCTAATTCATTCGTATGATCCATTCATTCATACGATCCATTCTAATTCATTCGTACGATTCATTCTAATTCATTCATACAATCCATTCTAATTCATTCGTACGATCCATTCTAATTCATTCGTACGATCGATTCTAATTCATTTGCACTATCTATTCTAATTCATTCGTTCGATCCATTCTAATTCATTCGTATGATCCATTCATTCATACGATCCATTCTAATTCATTCGCACTATCCATTCAAATTCATTCGTACGATCCATTCTAATTCATTCGTATGATCCATTCATTCATACAATCCATTCTAATTCATTCGTACGATCCATTCTAATTCATTCATACAATCCATTCTAATTCATTCGTACGATCCATTCTAATTCATTCAAACGATCCATTCTAATTCATTCATACAATCCATTCTAATTCTTTCACACGATCCATTCTAATTCATTCGTAGGATCCATTCTAATTCATTCGTACAATCTATTCTATTTTTTTCGTACGATCCATTCTTACTCATTCGTATGATCCATTCTAATTCATTCGGACGAATGTATCCATTCTAATTTATTCGTACGATCCATTCTAATTCATTCGTACGATCCATTCTAATTCATTCGTACGATCCATTCTTACTCATTCGTATGATCCATTCTAATTCATTCGTACGATCCATTCTAATTCATTCGTACGATCGATTCTAATTTATTCGCACTATCCATTCTAATTCATTCGTACGATCCATTCTAATTCATTCATATGATCCATTCTAATTTATTCGTTCAAATATATCCATTCTAATTCATTCGTACGATCCATTCTAATTCATTCGCATGACCCATTCTAATTCATTCGCACGAATGTATCCATTCTAATTCATTTGCACGATCCATTCTAATTCATTCCTATGATCTATTCTAATTCATTCGTACGATCCATTCTAATTCATTCTAATTCATTCATACGATCCATTCTACGATCCATTCTAATTCATTCATATATTCCATTCTAATTCATTAGCACGATCCATGCTAATGAATTAGAATGGATCGTACGATCCAATCTAATTCATTCATACGATCCATTCTTACTCATTCGTATGATCCATTCTAATTCAATCGTACGATCCATTCTAATTCATTCGTACGATCCATTCTAATTCCTTCGTACGATCCATTCTAATTCATTCGTACGATCCATTCTAATTCATTCGTACGATCCATTCTAATTCCTTCGTACGATCCATTCTAATTCATTCGTACGATCCATTCTAATTCATTCGCACAATCTATTCTAATTCACTCATACGATCCATTCAAATCCATTCTAATCCATTCTAATTTATTCGCACGAATGTATCCATTCTAATTCATTCGTACGATCCATTCAAATTCATTCGCACAATCTATTCTAATTCACTCATACGATCCATTCTAATTCATTCGCACGAATGTATCCATTCTAATCCATTCGTACGATCCATTCTAATTCATTCGCATGAATGTAACCATTCTAATTCGTTCATTTGAACCATTCTAATTCATTCGTACGATCTATTCTAATTCAATCGCACAATCCATTCTAATTCATTCGTACAATCCATTCTAATTCATTCGTATGATCCATTCTAACTCATTCGGTGGATCCATTCTAATTCATTCGTACGATCCATTCTAATTCATTCCAACGATCCATTCAAATTTATTCGTACGATCCATTCTAATTCATTCGTACGATCACGAATGTATCCATTCTAATTCATTCGTACGATCTATTCTAATTCATTCGTACGATCCATTCTAATTCATTCGTAAGATCCATTCTAATTCATTCGTACGATCCATTCTAATTCATTCGTACGATCCATTCTAATTCGTTCGCACGAATGTATCCATTCTAGTTCATTCGCACGATCCATTCTAATTCATTCGTATGATCCATTCTAATTCATTCGTAAGATCCATTCTAATTCATTCGTACGATCCATTCTAATTCATTTGTACGATCCATTCTATTTCATTCGCACGAATGTATCCATTCTAATTCATTCGTACGATCCATTCTAATTCATTCGTACGATCCATTCTAATTCATTCATACGAACTATTCTAATTCATTCATACAATCCATTCTAATTCTTTCACACGATCCATTCTAATTCATTTGTACGATCCATTCTAATTCATTCGCACAATCCATTCTATTTCATTCGTATGATTCATTCTTACTCATTGGTACGATCCATTCTAATTCATTCGCACAAATGTATCCATTCTAATTCATTCGTACGAATCCATTCTAATTCATTCTTACAATCCATTCTATTTCATTCGTACGATCCATTCTTACTCATTCGTATGATCCATTCTAATTCATTCGCACGAATGTATCCATTCTAAATCATTCGTATGATCCATTCTAATTCATTCGTATGATCCATTCTAAATCATTCGTACAATCCATTCTATTTCATTCGTACGATCAATTCTAATTCATTAGCACGATCCATTCTAAGTCATTCGTACGATCCATTCAAATTCTTTCGCCCGATCCATTCTAATTCATTCGTACAATCCATTCTATTTCATTCGTACGATCCATTCTAATTCATTCGTACGATCCATTCTAATTCATTCGTACGATCCATTGTAATTCATTCATACAATCCATTCTAATTCATTCGCACGATCCATTCTAATTCATTCGTACGATCCATTCTAATTCATTCGTACGAATGTATCCATTCTAATTCATTCGTACAATCCATTTTATTTCATTCGTACGATCCATTCTTACTCATTCGTATGATCCATTCTAATTCATTCGTACGATCCATTCTAATTCAATCGTACGATCCATTCTAATTCATTCGTACGATCCATTCTAATTCATATGCACAAAGGTATCCTTTCTAATTCATTCGTACGATCCATTCTAATTCAGGATCGTACGAATGAATTAGAATGGATATTTTCGTGCAAATGAATTAGAATGGATCGTATGAATGAATTAGAATGGATCGTATGAGTGAATTAGAACGGATAGTACGAATGAAGTAGAATGGATCGTATGAATGAATTAGAATGGATACATTCGTGCGAATGAATTAGAATGGATCGTATGAATGAATTAGAATAGATTGTGCGAATGAATTAGAATGGATCGTAAGAATGAATTAGAATGGATACATTCGTGCGAATAAATTAGAATGGATTGTATGAATGAATTAGAATGGATCGTACGAATGAATTAGAATGGATCGTACGAATGAATTAGAATAGATTGCGCGAATGAATTAGAATGGATCGTGCGAATGAAATAGAATGGATACAAATGAATTAGAATGGATCATACGAATGAATTAGAATGACGATCCATTCTTACTCATTCGTATGATCCATTCTAATTTATTCGCATGAATGTATCCATTCTAATTCATTCGTACGTCTAATTCATTCGTACGGTCCATTCTAATTCATTCGCACAATCCATTCTATTTCATTCGTACGATCCATTCTTACTCATTCGTATGATCCATTATGGATACATTCGTGCGAATGAATTAGAATGGATCATACGAATGAGTACGAATGGATCGTACGAATGAAATAGAATGGATTGTGCGAATGAATTAGAATGGATCGTACGAATGAATTAGAATGGATCGTGTGAAAGAATTAGAATGGATTGTATGAATGAATTAGAATAGATCGTACGAATGAATTAGAATGGATCGTACGAATGAATTAGAATGGATCGTACGAATGAATTAGCATGGATACATTCATGCGAATGAATTAGAATGGATACATTCGTGCGAAATAATTAGAATAGATCGTATGAATGAATTAGAATGGATCCTATGAATGAATTAGAATGGATCGTGCGAATGAATTAGAATGGATCGTACGAATGAATTAGAATGGATGGTGCTAATGAATTAGAATTGATCGAACGAATGAATTAGCATGTATCGTGCAAATGAATTAGAATGGATCGTACGAATGGATTAGAATGGATCGTACGAATGGATTAGAATGGATCGTACGAATGAATTAGAATGGATACATTCGCGAATGAATTAGAATGGATCGTACGAATGGATTGTATGAATGAATTAGAATGGATCGTACGAATGAATTAGAATGGATCGTACGAATGAATTAGAATGGATACATTCGTGCGAATGAATTAGAATTGATCGTACGAATGAATTAGAATGGATCGTGCGAATGAATTAGAATGGATCGTACGAATGAATTAGAATGGATCGTACGAATGAACTAGAATAGAATGGATCGTACGAATGAATTAGAATGGATCGTACGAATGAATTAGAATGGATACATTCGTGCGAATAAATTAGAATGGATCGGACGAATGAATTAGAATGGATCGTACGAATGAATTAGAATGGATCGTACGAATAAATTAGAATGGATACATTCGTCCGAATGAATTAGAATGGATCATACGGATGAGTAAGAATGGATCGTACGAATGAAATAGAATAGATTGTACGAATGAATTAGAATGGATCCTACGAATGAATTAGAATGGATCGTGTGAAAGAATTAGAATGGATTGTATGAATGAATTAGAATGGATCGTATGAATGAATTAGAATGGATCGTGCGAATGAATTCGAATGGATCGTACGAATTCATTCTAATTCATTCATACAATCCATTCTAATTCTTTCACACGATCTATTCTATATCATTCGTAGGATCGGACGAATGAATTAGAATGGATCGTACGAATGAATTAGAATGAATTAGAATGGATCGTACGAATGAATTAGAATGGATCGTACGAATGAATTAGAATGGATCGTACGAATGAAATAGAATGGATCGTGTGAAAGAATTAGAATGGATTGTATGAATGAATTAGAATGGATCGTACGAATGGATTAGAATGGATACCTTTGTGCATATGAATTAGAATGGATCGTGCGAATGAATTAGAATGGATCGTACGAATGAACTAGAATGGATACATTCGTGCGAATGAATTAGAATGGATTGTACGAATGAATTAGAATCGATCGTACGAATGAATTAGAATGGATCTTACGAATGAATTAGAATGGATCGTATGAATGGTTTAGAATGGATACATTCGTGCGAATGAATTAGAATGGATCGGACGAATGAATTAGAATGGATCGTACAAATGAATTAGAATGGATCAAATGAATGAATTAGAATGGTTACGTTCATGCGAATGAATTAGAATGGATCGTACGAATGGATTAGAATGGATCGTACAAATGGATTAGAATGGATGCATTCGTGCGAATGAATTAGAATGGATCATACGAATGAGTAAGAATGGATCGTACGAATGAAATAGAATGGATTGTACGAATGAATTAGAATGGATCGTGCGAATGAATTTGAATGGATTGTACGAATGAATTAGAATGGATCGTACGAATGAATTAGAATGGATACATTCGTGCGAATGAATTAGAATGGATACATTCATGCGAAAGAATTAGAATAGATTGTATGAATGAATGAGAATGGATCCTATGAATGAATTAGAATGGATCGTGCGAACAAATTAGAATGGATCGTACGAATGAATTAGAATGGATCGTACGAATGAATTAGAATGGATCGTACGAATGAATTAGAATGGATCATACGAATGAGTAAGAATGGATCGTACGAATGAAATAGAATGGATTGTACAAATGAATTAGAATGGATCGTACGAATGAATTAGAATGGATCGTGTGAAAGATTTAAAATGGACTGTATGAATGAATTAGAATGGATCATATGAATGAATTAGAATGGATCGTGCGAATGAATTAGAATGGATCGTACGAATGAATTAGAATGGATCGTACAAATGAATTAGAATGGATCATATGAATGAATTAGAATGGATCATACGAATGAGTAAGAATGGATCGTACGAATGAAATAGAATGGATTGTACGAATGAATTAGAATGGATACATTCGTTCGAATGAATTAGAATGGATCGTACGAATGAATTAGAATGGATCGTTCGAATGAATTAGAATGCATCGTACGAAAGAATTAGAATGGATCGTACGAATAAATTAGACTGGATCGTACGAATGAATTTGAATGGATACATTTGTGCGAATGAATCCAAATGGATTGTATGAATGAATTACAATGGATCGTATGAATCAATTAGAATGGATCATACGAATGAATTAGAATAGCTCATAGGAATGAATTAGAATGAATCGTATGAATGAATTAGAATGGTTACATTCGTACGAATGAATTAGAATAGATCGTACGAATGAATTAGAATGGATCATACGAATAAATTAGAATGGATCGTGGGAATGAATTAGAATGGATCGTACGAATGAATTAGAATGGATCCACCGAATGAGTTTGAATGGATCATACGAATGAATTAGAATGGATTGTATGAATGAATTAGAATGGATTGTGCGAATGAATTAGAATGGATCGTATGAATGAATAAGAATGGCTCGTACGAATGAATTAGAATGGATCGTGTGAATGAATTAGCATGAATCGTACGAATGTATTAGAATGGATCGTACGAATGAATTAGAATGAATCGTACGATCCATTCTAACTCATTCGTACGATCCATTCTAATTCATTCGCACGAATATATCCATTCTAATTCATTCATACGATCTATTCTAATTCATTCATACAATCCATTCTAATTCTTTCACACGATCCATTCTAATTCATTCGTACGATCCATTCTAATTCATTCGTACGATCCATTGTAATTCATTCGTATGATCCATTCTAATTCATTCCTACGATCTATTCTAATTCATTCGCTTGAATATATCCATTCTAATTCATTCGTTCGATCCATTCTAATTCATTCGCACGATCCATTCTAATTCATTCGTATGATCCATTCTAATCCATTTGTACGATCCATTCTAATTCATTCGTACGATCCATTCTAATTCATTCGTACGATCCATTCTAATTCATTCGCACGAATGTATCTATTCTAGTTCATTCGTACGATCTATTCTAATTCATTCGTACGATCCATTCTAATTCATTCGCATGATCCATTCTAATTCATTCGTACGATCCATTCTAATTCATTCATACGATCCATTCTAATTCATTCTAGAATGGATACATTCGTGCGAATGAATTAGAATGGATCGTACGAATGAATTAGAATGGATCTTACGAATGAATTAGAATGGATCGTACGAATGAATTAGAATGGATCGTACGAATGAATTAGAATGGATCGTATGAATGAATTAGAATGGATCAAATGAATGAATTAGAATGGATCGTACGAATGAATTAGAATGGATCGTACGAATGAATTAGAATGGATCGTACGAATGAATTAGAATGGATCATACGAATGAACTAGAATGGATACATTCGTGCGAATGAATTAGAATGGATCGTCCGAATGAATTAGAATGGATCGTATGATTCCTTCTAATTCATTCGTACGATCCATTCTAATACATTCGTACGATTCATGCTAATTCATTCGCACGATCCATTCTAATTCATTCGTACGATCCATTCTTATTCATTCATACGATCCATTCTAATTCATTCGCACAATCCATTCCAATTCATTCGTACAATCCATTCTAATTCATTCGTATGATCTATTCTAACTCATTCGGTGGATCCATTCTAATTCATTCGTACGATCCATTCTAATTCATTCCCACGATCCATTCTAATTTATTCGTACGATCTATTCTAATTCATTCGTATGATTTATTCTAATTCATTCGCACGAATGTAACCATTCTAATTCATTCATACGATTCATTCTAATTCATTCGTATGAGCTATTCTAATTCATTCGTACGATCCATTCTAATTCATTCGTACGATCCATTGTAATTCATTCATACAATCCATTTAGATTCATTCGCACAAAAGTATCCATTCAAATTTATTCATACGATCCAGTCTAATTCATTCGTACGATCCATTCTAATTCATTCGCACGAATATATCCATTCTAATTCTTTCGTACGATGCATTCTAATTCATTCGTACGATCCATTCTAATTCATTCATTTGATCCATTCTAATTCATTCGTACGATCCATTCTAATTCATTCGTCCGATCGATTCTAATTCATTCGCACTAATGTATCCATTCTAATTCATTCGTACGATCCATTCTAATTCATTCGTACGATCCATTCTAATTCATTCGTAAGATCCATTCTAATTCATTCGTACGATCCATTCTAATTCATTCGTACGATCAATTCTAATTCATTCGCACGAATGTATCCATTCTAGTTCATTCGTACGATCCATTCTAATTCATTCGTACGATCCATTCTAATTCATTCCGTACGATCCATTCTAATTCATTCGTACGATCGTACGAATGAATTAGAATGAATTAGAATGGATCGTACGAATGAATTAGAATGGATCTTACGAATGAATTAGAATGGATCGTACGAATGAATTAGAATGGATCGTACGAATGAATTAGAATGGATACATTCATGTGAATGAATTAGAATGGATCGGACGAATGAATTAGAATGGATCGTACGAATGAATTAGAATGGATCATATGAGTTCATTAAAATGGTTACATTCATGCGAATGAATTAGAATGGATCGTACGAATGGATTAGAATGGATCGTACGAATGGATTAGAATGGATACATTCGAGCGAATGAATTAGAATGGATCATACGAATGGATTAGAATGGATCGTATGAATGGATTAGAATGGATCCTACGAATGGATTAGAATGGATACCTTTGTGCATATGAATTAGAATGGATCGTATGAATGAATTAGAATGGATCGTAGAATGGATCGTTCGAATGAATTAGAATGAATTAGAATGGATCGTACAAATGAATGAGAATAGATCATAGGAATGAATTAGAATGGATCGTGCAAATGAATTAGAATGGATGCATTCGTACGAATGAATTAGAATGGATCGTACGAATGAATTAGAATGGATCGTACGAATGAATTAGAATGGATCATACGAGTGAATTAGAATGGATCATACGAATGAGTAAGAATGGATCGTACGAATGAAATAGAATGGATTGTACGAATGAATTAGAATGGATCGTACGAATGAATTAGAATGGATCGTGTGAAAGAATTAGAATGGATTGTATGAATGAATTAGAATGGATCATATGAATGAATTAGAATGGATCGTGCGAATGAATTCGAATGGATCGTACAAATGAATTAGAATGGATCAAACGAATGAATTAGAATGGATACATTCGTGCGAATGAATTAGAATGGATACATTCGTGCGAAAGAATTAGAATAGATCGTATGAATGAATTAGAATGGATCCTATGAATGAATTAGAATGGATCGTGCGAATGAATTAGAATGGATCGTGCGAATGAATAAGAATGGATCGTGCTAATGAATTAGAATTGATCAAACGAATGAATTAGACTGGATCGTGCTAATGAATTAGAATGGAACGTACGAATGAATTAGAATGGATTGTGTGAAAGA
The DNA here is from genome assembly GCA_947650365.1 of Chamaelirium japonicum. NCBI lineage: Eukaryota > Viridiplantae > Streptophyta > Magnoliopsida > Liliales > Melanthiaceae > Chamaelirium > Chamaelirium japonicum. The sequence continues at coordinate 98,674,778 of OX393551.1, forward strand.
AATAGAATGGATTGTATGAATGAATTAGAATGAATTCCTACGATCCATTCGAATTCATTCGCACGATCCATTCTAATTCATTCATACGATCCATTCTAATTCATTCATACAATCCATTCTAATTCTTTCACACGATCCATTCTAATTCATTCGTAGGATCCATTCTAATTCATTCGTACAATCTATTCGATTTCATTCGTACGATCCATTCTTACTCATTCGTATGATCCATTCTAATTTATTCGGACGAATGTATCCATTCTAATTTATTCGTACGATCCATTCTAATTCATTCGTACGATCCATTCAAATTCATTCGTACGATCCATTCTTACTCATTCGTATGATCCATTCTAATTCATTCGTACGATCCATTCTAATTCATTCGCACAATCTATTCTAATTCATTCGTACGATTCATTCTAATTCATTCGTACGATCGTACGAATGAATTAGAATGGATCATATGAAATGAATTAGAATGGATTGTATGGATGAATTAGAATGGATACATTCGTGCGAATGAATTAGAATGGATCATACGAATGAGTAAGAATGGATCGTACGAATGAAATAGAATGGATTGTACGAATGAATTAGAATGGATCGTACAAATGAATTAGAATGGATCGTACGAATGAATTAGAATGGATCATACGAATGAGTAAGAATGGATCGTACAAATGAAATGGAATGGATTGTACAAATGAATTAGAATGGATCGTACGAATAAATTAGAATGGATCGTGTGAAAGAATTAGAATGCATTGTATGAATGAATTAGAATGGATCGTATGAATGAATTAGAATGGATCGTGCGAATGAATTCGAATGGATCGCATGATCCGTTCGAATAGAATGGATCGTATGAATGAATTAGAATGGATCGGGCGAATGAATTAGAATGGATTGTAGGAATGAATTAGAATGGATCGTATGAATGAATTAGAATGGATCGTATGAATGAATTAGAATGGACCGTCCGAATGAATTAGAATGGATCGTACGAATGAATTAGAATGGATCATACGAATGAATTAGAATGGATCATACGAATGAGTAAGAATGGATCGTACGAATGAAATAGAATGGATTTTACGAATGAATTAGAATGGATACATTCGTGCGAATGAATTAGAATGGATCGTACGAATGAATTAGAATGGATCATACGAATGAATTAGAATGGATCGTACGAATGAATTAGAATGGATCTTACGAATGAATTAGAATGGATCGTACGAATGAATTAGAATGGATACATTCGTGCGAATGAATTAGAATGGATCGGACGAATGAATTAGAATGGATCGTACGAATGAATAAGAATGGATCGTACGAATGAATTAGAATGGATCGTACGAATAAATTAGAATGGACACATTCGTCCGAATGAATTAGAATGGATCATACGAATGCGTAAGAATGGATCGTACGAATGAAATAGAATAGATTGTACGAATGAATTAGAATGGATTCATACGAATGAATTAGAATGGATACATTCGTGCGAATGAAGTAGAATGGATCGTACCAATGAGTAAGAATGGATCGTACGAATGAAATAGAATGGATTGTGCGAATGAATTAGAATGGATCGTACGAATGAATTAGAATGGATCGTACGAATGAATTAGAATGGATCCTATGAATGAATTAGAATGGATCGTGCGAATGAATTAGAATGGATCGTACGAATGAATTAGAATGGATCGTGCTAATAAATTAGAATTGATCGAACGAATGAATTAGAATGGATACATTCGTGCGAATGAATTATAATGGATCGGACGAATGAATTAGAATGGATCGTACGAATGAGTAAGAATGGATCGTACGAATGAATTAGAATGGATCGTACGAATGAAATAGAATGGATCGTACGAATGAATTAGAATGGATCGTGCTAATGAATTAGAATGGAATAGAATAGATTGTACGAATGAATTAGAATGGATTCATATGAATGAATTAGAATGGATACATTCGTGCGAATGAATTAGAATGGATCGTACCAATGAGTAAGAATGGATCGTACGAATGAAATAGAATGGCTTGTGCGAATGAATTAGAATGGATCGTACGAATGAATTAGAATGGATCGTACGAAGGAATGGATCGTACGAAGGAATTAGAATGGATCGTACGAATGAATTAGAATGGATATATTTGTGCAAATGAATTAGAATGGATCGTATGAATGAATTAGAATGGATCGTATGAGTGAATTAGAACGGATCGTACGAATGAAATAGAATGAATTAGAATGAATTAGAATTGATCGTACGAATGAAATAGAATGGATTATACGAATGATTTAGAATGGATCGTACGAATGAATTAGAATGGATCGTACGAATGATTTAGAATGGATACATTCGTGCGAATGAATTAGAATGGATCATACGAATGAGTAAGAATGGATCGTACGAATGAAATAGAATGGATTGTACGAATGAATTAGAATGGATTCGTACGAATGAATTAGAATGGATACATTCGTGCGAATGAATTAGAATGGATCGTACCAATGAGTAAGAATGGATCGTACGAATGAAATAGAATGGATTGTGCGAATGAATTAGAATGGATCGTACGAATGAATTAGAATGGATCAAACAAATGAATTAGAATGGATCATACGAATTAATTAGAATGGATCATACGAATGAATTAGAATGGATCGTACGATCCATTCTAATTCATTCATACAATCCATTCTAATTCATTCGCACGAATGTATCCATTCTAATCCATTAGTACGATCCATTCTAATCCATTCGTACGATCCATTCTAATTCATTCGCATGAATGTAACCTCGTACGATCCATTCTAATTCGTTCATATGATCCAGTCTAATTCATTCGTACGATCCATTCTAATTCATTCGCACGATCCATTCTAATTCATTCGTATGATCCATTCTAATCCATTTCGTACGATCCATTCTAATTCATTCGTACGATCCATTCTAATTCATTCGCACGAATGTATCCATTCTAGTTTATTCGTACGATCCATTCTAATTCATTCGTACGATCCATTTTAATTCATTCGCACGATCCATTCTAATTCATTCGTACGATCCATTCTAATTCATTCATACGATCCATTCTAATTCATTCGTACGATCCATTCTAATTCATTCATACAATCCATTCTAATTCATTCGTACGATCCATTCTAATTCACTCATACGATCCATTCTAATACATTCATACGACCCATTCTAATTCATTTGCACGAATGTATCCATTCTAATTCATTCGTACGATCCATTCTAATTCATTCGTACGATCCATTCTAATTAATTCGTATGATCCATTCTAATTCATTCGTATGATCTATTCTAATTCATTCGTACGATCCATTCTAATTCATTCGCATGATCCATTCTAATTCATTCGTACGATCCATTCTAATTCATTCATACGAACCATTCTAATTCATTTGTACGATCCATTTTAATTCATTCGTACAATCTATTCTAATTCATTCGTACGAATGGATACATTCGTGTGAATGAATTAGAATGGATCGTACGAATGAAATAGAATGGATTGCACGAATGAATTAGTACGATCCATTCTAATTCATTCGCACAAATGTATCCATTCTAATTCATTCGTACGAATCCATTCTAATTCATTCTTACAATCCATTCTATTTCATTCGTACGATCCATTCTTACTCATTCGTATGATCCATTCTAATTCATTCGCACGAATGTATCCATTCTAAATCATTCGTATGATCCATTCTAATTCATTCGTATGATCCATTCTAAATCATTCGTACAATCCATTCTATTTCATTCGTACGATCAATTCTAATTCATTAGCACGATCCATTCTAAGTCATTCGTACGATCCATTCAAATTCTTTCGCCCGATCCATTCTAATTCATTCGTACAATCCATTCTATTTCATTCGTACGATCCATTCTAATTCATTCGTACGATCCATTCTAATTCATTCGTACGATCCATTGTAATTCATTCATACAATCCATTCTAATTCATTCGCACGATCCATTCTAATTCATTCGTACGATCCATTCTAATTCATTCGTACGAATGTATCCATTCTAATTCATTCGTACAATCCATTTTATTTCATTCGTACGATCCATTCTTACTCATTCGTATGATCCATTCTAATTCATTCGTACGATCCATTCTAATTCAATCGTACGATCCATTCTAATTCATTCGTACGATCCATTCTAATTCATATGCACAAAGGTATCCTTTCTAATTCATTCGTACGATCCATTCTAATTCAGGATCGTACGAATGAATTAGAATGGATATTTTCGTGCAAATGAATTAGAATGGATCGTATGAATGAATTAGAATGGATCGTATGAGTGAATTAGAATGGATAGTACGAATGAAGTAGAATGGATCGTATGAATGAATTAGAATGGATACATTCGTGCGAATGAATTAGAATGGATCGTATGAATGAATTAGAATAGATTGTGCGAATGAATTAGAATGGATCGTACGAATGAATTAGAATGGATACATTCGTGCGAATAAATTAGAATGGATTGTATGAATGAATTAGAATGGATCATACGAATGAATTAGAATGGATCGTACGAATGAATTAGAATAGATTGCGCGAATGAATTAGAATGGATCGTGCGAATGAAATAGAATGGATACAAATGAATTAGAATGGATCATACGAATGAATTAGAATGACGATCCATTCTTACTCATTCGTATGATCCATTCTAATTTATTCGCATGAATGTATCCATTCTAATTCATTCGTACGTCTAATTCATTCGTACGGTCCATTCTAATTCATTCGCACAATCCATTCTATTTCATTCGTACGATCCATTCTTACTCATTCGTATGATCCATTATGGATACATTCGTGCGAATGAATTAGAATGGATCATACGAATGAGTACGAATGGATCGTACGAATGAAATAGAATGGATTGTGCGAATGAATTAGAATGGATCGTACGAATGAATTAGAATGGATCGTGTGAAAGAATTAGAATGGATTGTATGAATGAATTAGAATAGATCGTACGAATGAATTAGAATGGATCGTACGAATGAATTAGAATGGATCGTACGAATGAATTAGAATGGATACATTCATGCGAATGAATTAGAATGGATACATTCGTGCGAAAGAATTAGAATAGATCGTATGAATGAATTAGAATGGATCCTATGAATGAATTAGAATGGATCGTGCGAATGAATTAGAATGGATCGTACGAATGAATTAGAATGGATGGTGCTAATGAATTAGAATTGATCGAACGAATGAATTAGCATGGATTGTGCAAATGAATTAGAATGGATCGTACGAATGGATTAGAATGGATCGTACGAATGGATTAGAATGGATCGTACGAATGAATTAGAATGGATACATTCGCGAATGAATTAGAATGGATCGTACGAATGAATTAGAATGGATCGTGTGAAAGAATTAGAATGGATTGTATGAATGAACTAGAATGGATCGTACGAATGAATTAGAATGGATCGTACGAATGAATTAGAATGGATACATTCATGCGAATGAATTAGAATTGATCGTACGAATGAATTAGAATGGATCGTGCGAATGAATTAGAATGGATCGTACGAATGAATTAGAATGGATCGTACGAATGAACTAGAATAGAATGGATCGTACGAATGAATTAGAATGGATCGTACGAATGAATTAGAATGGATACATTCGTGCGAATAAATTAGAATGGATCGGACGAATGAATTAGAATGGATCGTACGAATGAATTAGAATGGATCGTACGAATAAATTAGAATGGATACATTCGTCCGAATGAATTAGAATGGATCATACGGATGAGTAAGAATGGATCGTACGAATGAAATAGAATAGATTGTACGAATGAATTAGAATGGATCCTACGAATGAATTAGAATGGATCGTGTGAAAGAATTAGAATGGATTGTATGAATGAATTAGAATGGATCGTATGAATGAATTAGAATGGATCGTGCGAATAAATTCGAATGGATCGTACGAATTCATTCTAATTCATTCATACAATCCATTCTAATTCTTTCACACGATCTATTCTATATCATTCGTAGGATCGGATGAATGAATTAGAATGAATTAGAATGGATCGTACGAATGAATTAGAATGGATCGTACGAATGAATTAGAATGGATCGTACGAATGAAATAGAATGGATCGTGTGAAAGAATTAGAATGGATTGTATGAATGAATTAGAATGGATCGTACGAATGGATTAGAATGGATACCTTTGTGCATATGAATTAGAATGGATCGTGCGAATAAATTAGAATGGATCGTACGAATGAACTAGAATGGATACATTCGTGCGAATGAATTAGAATGGATCGTACGAATGAATTAGAATCGATCGTACGAATGAATTAGAATGGATCTTACGAATGAATTAGAATGGATCGTATGAATGGTTTAGAATGGATACATTCGTGCGAATGAATTAGAATGGATCGGACGAATGAATTAGAATGGATCGTACAAATGAATTAGAATGGATCAAATGAATGAATTAGAATGGTTACGTTCATGCGAATGAATTAGAATGGATCGTACGAATGGATTAGAATGGATCGTACGAATGGATTAGAATGGATGCATTCGTGCGAATGAATTAGAATGGATCATACGAATGAGTAAGAATGGATCGTACGAATGAAATAGAATGGATTGTACGAATGAATTAGAATGGATCGTGCGAATGAATTTGAATGGATTGTACGAATGAATTAGAATGGATCGTACGAATGAATTAGAATGGATACATTCGTGTGAATGAATTAGAATGGATACATTCATGCGAAAGAATTAGAATAGATTGTATGAATGAATGAGAATGGATCCTATGAATGAATTAGAATGGATCATGCGAACAAATTAGAATGGATCGTACGAATGAATTAGAATGGATCGTACGAATGAATTAGAATGGATCATACGAATGAGTAAGAATGGATCGTACGAATGAAATAGAATGGATTGTACAAATGAATTAGAATGGATCGTACGAATGAATTAGAATGGATCGTGTGAAAGAATTAAAATGGACTGTATGAATGAATTAGAATGGATCATATGAATGAATTAGAATGGATCGTGCGAATGAATTAGAAAGGATCGTACGAATGAATTAGAATGGATCGTACAAATGAATTAGAATGGATCATATGAATGAATTAGAATGGATCATACGAATGAGTAAGAATGGATCGTACGAATGAAATAGAATGGATTGTACGAATGAATTAGAATGGATACATTCGTGCGAATGAATTAGAATGGATCGTACGAATGAATTAGAATGGATCGTTCAAATGAATTAGAATGCATCGTACGAAAGAATTAGAATGGATCGTACGAATGAATTAGACTGGATCGTACGAATGAATTTGAATGGATACATTTGTGCGAATGAATCCAAATGGATTGTATGAATGAATTACAATGGATCGTATGAATCAATTAGAATGGATCGTACGAATGAATTAGAATAGCTCATAGGAATGAATTAGAATGAATCGTATGAATGAATTAGAATGGTTACATTCGTACGAATGAATTAGAATAGATCGTACGAATGAATTAGAATGGATCATACGAATAAATTAGAATGGATCGTGGGAATGAATTAGAATGGATCGTACGAATGAATTAGAATGGATCCACCGAATGAGTTTGAATGGATCATACGAATGAATTAGAATGGATTGTATGAATGAATTAGAATGGATTGTGCGAATGAATTAGAATGGATCGTATGAATGAATAAGAATGGCTCGTACGAATGAATTAGAATGGATCGTGTGAATGAATTAGCATGAATCGTACGAATGTATTAGAATGGATCGTACGAATGAATTAGAATGAATCGTACGATCCATTCTAACTCATTCGTACGATCCATTCTAATTCATTCGCACGAATATATCCATTCTAATTCATTCATACGATCTATTCTAATTCATTCATACAATCCATTCTAATTCTTTCACACGATCCATTCTAATTCATTCGTACGATCCATTCTAATTCATTCGTACGATCCATTGTAATTTATTCGTATGATCCATTCTAATTCATTCCTACGATCTATTCTAATTCATTCGCTTGAATATATCCATTCTAATTCATTTGTTCGATCCATTCTAATTCATTCGCACGATCCATTCTAATTCATTCGTATGATCCATTCTAATCCATTTGTACGATCCATTCTAATTCATTCGTACGATCCATTCTAATTCATTCGTACGATCCATTCGAATTCATTCGCACGAATGTATCTATTCTAGTTCATTCGTACGATCTATTCTAATTCATTCGTACGATCCATTCTAATTCATTCGCATGATCCATTCTAATTCATTCGTACGATCCATTCTAATTCATTCATACGATCCATTCTAATTCATTCTAGAATGGATACATTCGTGCGAATGAATTAGAATGGATCGTACGAATGAATTAGAATGGATCGTACGAATGAATTAGAATGGATCTTACGAATGAATTAGAATGGATCGTACGAATGAATTAGAATGGATCGTACGAATGAATTAGAATGGATTGTATGAATGAATTAGAATGGATCAAATGAATGAATTAGAATGGATCGTACGAATGAATTAGAATGGATCGTACGAATGAATTAGAATGGATCGTACGAATGAATTAGAATGGATCATACGAATGAACTAGAATGGATACATTCGTGCAAATGAATTAGAATGGATCGTCCGAATGAATTAGAATGGATCGTATGATTCCTTCTAATTCATTCGTACGATCCATTCTAATACATTCGTACGATTCATGCTAATTCATTCGCACGATCCATTCTAATTCATTCGTACGATCCATTCTTATTCATTCATACGATCCATTCTAATTCATTCGCACAATCCATTCCAATTCATTCGTACAATCCATTCTAATTCATTCGTATGATCTATTCTAACTCATTCGGTGGATCCATTCTAATTCATTCGTACGATCCATTCTAATTCATTCCCACGATCCATTCTAATTTATTCGTACGATCTATTCTAATTCATTCGTACAATTTATTCTAATTCATTCGCACGAATGTAACCATTCTAATTCATTCATACGATTCATTCTAATTCATTCGTATGAGCTATTCTAATTCATTCGTACGATCCATTCTAATTCATTCGTACGATCCATTGTAATTCATTCATACAATCCATTTAGATTCATTCGCACAAAAGTATCCATTCAAATTTATTCATACGATCCAGTCTAATTCATTCGTACGATCCATTCTAATTCATTCGCACGAATATATCCATTCTAATTCTTTCGTACGATGCATTCTAATTCATTCGTACGATCCATTCTAATTCATTCATTTGATCCATTCTAATTCATTCGTACGATCCATTCTAATTCATTCGTCCGATCGATTCTAATTCATTCGCACTAATGTATCCATTCTAATTCATTCGTACGATCCATTCTAATTCATTCGTACGATCCATTCTAATTCATTCGTAAGATCCATTCTAATTCATTCGTACGATCCATTCTAATTCATTCGTACGATCCATTCTAATTCATTCGCACGAATGTATCCATTCTAGTTCATTCGTACGATCCATTCTAATTCATTCGTACGATCCATTCTAATTCATTCCGTACGATCCATTCTAATTCATTCGTACGATCGTACGAATGAATTAGAATGAATTAGAATGGATCGTACGAATGAATTAGAATGGATCTTACGAATGAATTAGAATGGATCGTACGAATGAATTAGAATGGATCGTACGAATGAATTAGAATGGATACATTCATGTGAATGAATTAGAATGGATCGGACGAATGAATTAGAATGGATCGTACGAATGAATTAGAATGGATCATATGAGTTCATTAGAATGGTTACATTCATGCGAATGAATTAGAATGGATCGTACGAATGGATTAGAATGGATCGTACGAATGGATTAGAATGGATACATTCGAGCGAATGAATTAGAATGGATCATACGAATGGATTAGAATGGATCGTATGAATGGATTAGAATGGATCCTACGAATGGATTAGAATGGATACCTTTGTGCATATGAATTAGAATGGATCGTATGAATGAATTAGAATGGATCGTAGAATGGATCGTTCGAATGAATTAGAATGAATTAGAATGGATCGTACAAATGAATGAGAATAGATCATAGGAATGAATTAGAATGGATCGTGCAAATGAATTAGAATGGATACATTCGTACGAATGAATTAGAATGGATCGTACGAATGAATTAGAATGGATCGTACGAATGAATTAGAATGGATCGTACGAATGAATTAGAATGGATCATACGAATGAATTAGAATGGATCATACGAATGAGTAAGAATGGATCGTACGAATGAAATAGAATGGATTGTACGAATGAATTAGAATGGATCGTACGAATGAATTAGAATGGATCGTGTGAAAGAATTAGAATGGATTGTATGAATGAATTAGAATGGATCATATGAATGAATTAGAATGGATCGTGCGAATGAATTCGAATGGATCGTACAAATGAATTAGAATGGATCGTACGAATGAATTAGAATGGATACATTCGTGCGAATGAATTAGAATGGATACATTCGTGCGAAAGAATTAGAATAGATCGTATGAATGAATTAGAATGGATCCTATGAATGAATTAGAATGGATCGTGCGAATGAATTAGAATGGATCGTGCGAATGAATAAGAATGGATCGTGCTAATGAATTAGAATTGATCGAACGAATGAATTAGCCTGGATCGTGCTAATGAATTAGAATGGAACGTACGAATGAATTAGAATGGATTGTGTGAAAGAAATAGACTGGATTGTATGAATGAATTAGAATGAATTCCTACGATCCATTCGAATTCATTCGCACGATCCATTCTAATTCATTCATACGATCCATTCTAATTCATTCATACAATCCATTCTAATTCTTTCACACGATCCATTCTAATTCATTCGTAGGATCCATTCTAATTCATTCGTACAATCTATTCTATTTCATTCGTACGATCTATTCTTACTCATTCGTATGATCCATTCTAATTTATTCGGACGAATGTATCCATTCTAATTTATTCGTACGATCCATTCTAATTCATTCGTACGATCCATTCAAATTCATTCGTACGATCCATTCTTACTCATTCGTATGATCCATTCTAATTCATTCGTATGATCCATTCTAATTCATTCGTACGATCCATTCTAATTCATTCGCACAATCTATTCTAATTCATTCGTACGATCCATTCTAATTCATTCGTACGATCGTACGAATGAATTAGAATGGATCGTACGAAATGAATTAGAATGGATTGTATGGATGAATTAGAATGGATACATTCGTGCGAATGAATTAGAATGGATCATACGAATGAGTAAGAATGGATCGTACGAATGAAATAGAATGGATTGTACGAATGAATTAGAATGGATCGTACAAATGAATTAGAATGGATCGTACGAATGAATTAGAATGGATCATACGAATGAGTAAGAATGGATCGTACAAATGAAATGGAATGGATTGTACGAATGAATTAGAATGGATCGTACGAATAAATTAGAATGGATCGTGTGAAAGAATTAGAATGCATTGTGTGAATGAATTAGAATGGATCGTATGAATGAATTAGAATGGATCGTGCGAATGAATTCGAATGGATCGCATGATCCGTTCGAATAGAATGGATCGTATGAATGAATTAGAATGGATCGGGCGAATGAATTAGAATGGATTGTAGGAATGAATTAGAATGGATCGTATGAATGAATTAGAATGGATCGTATGAATGAATTAGAATGGACCGTCCGAATGAATTAGAATGGATCGTACGAATGAATTAGAATGGATCGTACGAATGAATTAGAATGGATCATACGAATGAATTAGAATGGATCATACGAATGAGTAAGAATGGATCGTACGAATGAAATAGAATGGATTGTACGAATGAATTAGAATGGATACATTCGTGCGAATGAATTAGAATGGATCGTACGAATGAATTAGAATGGATCGTACGAATGAATTAGAATGGATCGTACGAATGAATTAGAATGGATCTTACGAATGAATTAGAATGGATCGTACGAATGAATTAGAATGGATACATTCGTGCGAATGAATTAGAATGGATCGGACGAATGAATTAGAATGGATCGTACGAATGAATAAGAATGGATCGTACGAATGAATTAGAATGGATCGTACGAATAAATTAGAATGGATACATTCGTCCGAATGAATTAGAATGGATCATACGAATGAGTAAGAATGGATCGTACGAATGAAATAGAATAGATTGTACGAATGAATTAGAATGGATTCATACGAATGAATTAGAATGGATACATTCGTGCGAATGAAGTAGAATGGATCGTACCAATGAGTAAGAATGGATCGTACGAATGAAATAGAATGGATTGTGCGAATGAATTAGAATGGATCGTACGAATGAATTAGAATGGATCGTACGAATGAATTAGAATGGATCCTATGAATGAATTAGAATGGATCGTGCGAATGAATTAGAATGGATCGTACGAATGAATTAGAATGGATCGTGCTAATAAATTAGAATTGATCGAACGAATGAATTAGAATGGATACATTCGTGCGAATGAATTATAATGGATCGGACGAATGAATTAGAATGGATCGTACGAATGAGTAAGAATGGATCGTACGAATGAATTAGAATGGATCGTACGAATGAATTAGAATGGATCGTACGAATGAATTAGAATGGATCGTGCTAATGAATTAGAATGGAATAGAATAGATTGTACGAATGAATTAGAATGGATTCGTATGAATGAATTTGAATGGATACATTCGTGCGAATGAATTAGAATGGATCGTACCAATGAGTAAGAATGGATCGTACGAATGAAATAGAATGGCTTGTGCGAATGAATTAGAATGGATCGTACGAATGAATTAGAATGGATCGTACGAAGGAATGGATCGTACGAAGGAATTAGAATGGATCGTACGAATGAATTAGAATGGATATATTTGTGCAAATGAATTAGAATGGATCGTATGAATGAATTAGAATGGATCGTATGAGTGAATTAGAACGGATCGTACGAATGAAATAGAATGAATTAGAATGAATTAGAATTGATCGTACGAATGAAATAGAATGGATTATACGAATGATTTAGAATGGATCGTACGAATGAATTAGAATGGATCGTACGAATGATTTAGAATGGATACATTCGTGCGAATGAATTAGAATGGATCATACAAATGAGTAAGAATGGATCGTACGAATGAAATAGAATGGATTGTATGAATGAATTAGAATGGATTCGTACGAATGAATTAGAATGGATACATTCGTGCGAATGAATTAGAATGGATCGTACCAATGAGTAAGAATGGATCGTACGAATGAAATAGAATGGATTGTGCGAATGAATTAGAATGGATCGTACGAATGAATTAGAATGGATCGTACAAATGAATTAGAATGGATCATACGAATTAATTAGAATGGATCATACGAATGAATTAGAATGGATCGTACGATCCATTCTAATTTATTCATACAATCCATTCTAATTCATTCGCACGAATGTATCCATTCTAATCCATTCGTACGATCCATTCTAATCCATTCGTACGATCCATTCTAATTCATTCGCATGAATGTAACCTCGTACGATCCATTCTAATTCGTTCATATGATCCAGTCTAATTTATTCGTACGATCCATTCTAATTCATTCGCACGATCCATTCTAATTCATTCGTATGATCCATTCTAATCCATTTCGTACGATCCATTCTAATTCATTCGTACGATCCATTCTAATTCATTCGCACGAATGTATCCATTCTAGTTTATTCGTACGATCCATTCTAATTCATTCGTACGATCCATTTTAATTCATTCGCACGATCCATTCTAATTCATTCGTACGATCCATTCTAATTCATTCATACGATCCATTCTAATTCATTCGTACGATCCATTCTAATTCATTCATACAATCCATTCTAATTCATTCGTACGATCCATTCTAATTCACTCATACGATCAATTCTAATACATTCATACGATCCATTCTAATTCATTTGCACGAATGTATCCATTCTAATTCATTCGTACGATCCATTCTAATTCATTCGTACGTTCCATTCTAATTAATTCGTATGATCCATTCTAATTCATTCGTATGATCTATTCTAATTCATTCGTACGATCCATTCTAATTCATTCGCATGATCCATTCTAATTCATTCGTACGATCCATTCTAATTCATTCATACGAACCATTCTAATTCATTTGTACGATCCATTTTAATTCATTCGTACAATCTATTCTAATTCATTCGTACGAATGGATACATTCGTGTGAATGAATTAGAATGGATCGTACGAATGAAATAGAATGGATTGCACGAATGAATTAGAATGGATCGTACGAATGAATTAGAATGGATCGTGTGAAAGAATTAGAATGGATTGTATGAATGAATTAGAATGGATCGTGCGAATGAATTAGAATGGATCGTACGAATGAATTAGAATGGATCGTACGAATGAACTAGAATTGATCATACGAATGAATTAGAATGGATCATACGAATTAATTAGAATGGATCGTACGAATGAATTAGAATGGATCGTACGAATGAATTAGAATAGATACATTCGTGTGAATGAATTAGAATGGATCGTACGAATGAATTACAATGGATCGTACGAATGAATTAGAATGGATACATTTGTGCGAATGAATTAGAATGGATCGTACGAATGAATTAGAATGGATCGTATGAATAAATAGAATGGATCGTACGAATGAATTAGAATGGATCGTGCGAATGAATTAGAATGGATCGTACGAATGAATTAGAATGGATCGTACGAATGAACTAGAATGGATACATTCGTGCGAATGAATTAGAATGGATCGTACGAATGAATTAGAATGGATCTTACAAATGAATTAGAATGGATCGTACGAATGAATTAGAATGGATCGTACGACTGAATTAGAATCGATACATTCGTGCGAATGAATTAGAATGGATCCATTCTAATTCCTTCGTACGATCCATTCTAATTCATTCGTACGATCCATTCTAATTCATTCATACAATCCATTCTAATTCTTTCACACGATCCATTCTAATTCATTCGTACGATCCATTCTAATTCATTCGTGCAATCCATTCTATTTCATTCGTACAATCCTTTCTTACTCATTCGTACGATCTATTCTAATTCATTCACACGAATGTATCCATTCGTACGAATGAATTAGAATAGATTGTACTAATGAATTAGAATGGATCGTACGAATGAATTAGAATGGATCGTATGAAGGAATTAGAATGGATCGTACGAATGAATTAGAATGGATCGTACGAATGAATTAGAATAGATCGTACGAATGAATTAGAATGGATCGTACGAAGGAATTAGAATGGATCGTACGAATGAATTAGAATGGATATATTCCTGCAAATGAATTAGAATGGATCGTATGAATGTATTAGAATGGATCGTATGAGTGAATTAGAATGGATCGTACGAATGAATTAGAATAGATTGTATGAATGAATTAGAATGGATCGTACGAATGAATTAGAATGGATCATACGAATTAATTAGAATGGATCGTACAAATGAATTAGAATGGATCGTACGAATGAATTAGAATGGATACATTCATGCGAATGAATTAGAATGGATTGTGCGAATAAATAAGAACAGATCGTGCGAATGAATTAGAATGGATCGTACGAATGAATTAGAATGGATCGTGCGAATGAATTAGAATGGATCATACGAATGAATTAGAATGGATACATTTGTGCGAATGAATTAGAATGGATCGTATGAATGAATTAGAATGGATCGTACGAATGAATTAGAATGGATCTTGCGAATGAATTAGAATGGATCGTACGAATGAATTAGAATGGATCTTGTGAAAGAATTAGAATGGATCGTACGAATGAATTAGAATAGATCGTGCGAATGAATTAGAATGGATCGTACGAATGAATTAGAATGGATACATTCGTGCGAATGAATTAGAATGGATCGTACGAATGAATTAGAATGGATCGTATGAATGAATTAGAATGGATCGTACGAATGAATTAGAATGGATCGTGCGAATGAATTAGAATGGATCGTACGAATGAATTAGAATGGATCGTACGAATGAACTAGAATGGATACATTTGTGCGAATGAATTAGAATGGATCGTACGAATGAATTAGAATGGATCGTACGAATAAATTCGAATGGATCTTATGAATGAATTAGAATGGATCGTACGAATGAATTAGAATGGATCGTACGAATGAATTAGAATGGATCTTATGAATGAATTAGAATGGATCGTACGAATAAATTAGAATGGATCGTATGAATGGTTTAGAATGGGTATATTTGTGCGAATGAATTAGAATGGATCGGACGAATGAATTAGAATGGATCGTACGAATGAATTAGAATGGATCAAATGAATGAATTAGAATGGTTACATTCATGCGAATGAATTATAATGGATCGTACGAATGGGTTAGAATGGATCGTACGAATGGATTAGAATGGATACATTCGTGCGAATGAATTAGAATGGATCATACGAATGAGTAAGAATGGATCGTACGAATGAAATAGAATGGATTTTACGAATGAATTAGAATGGATCGTGCGAATGAATTTGAATGGATCGTACGAATGAATTAGAATGGATCGTATGAATGAATTAGAATGGATCGTACGAATGAGTTAGAATGGATCGTACGAATGAATTAGAATGGATACAATCGTTCGAATGAATTAGAATGGATACATTCGTGCGAAAGAATTAGAATAGATCGTATAAATGAATTAGAATGGATCCTATGAATGAATTAGAATGGATCGTGCGAATGAATTAGAATGGATCGTACGAATGAATTAGAATGGATCGTACAAATGAATTAGAATGGATCGTACGAATGAATTAGAATGGATCGTACGAATGAATTAGAATGGATCATACGAATGAATTAGAATGGATCGTACGAATGAAATAGAATGGATCGTACGAATGAATTAGAATGGATCGTATGAATGAATTAGAATGGATCGTGTGAAAGAATTGGAATGGATTGTATGAATGAATTAGAATGGATCATATGAATGAATTAGAATGGATCGTGCGAATGAATTAGAATGGATCGTACGAATGAATTAGAATAGATCGTACGAATGAATTAGAATGCATCGTACGAAAGAATTAGAATGGATATATTCGTGCTAATGAATTAGAATGGATCGTACGAATGAATTAGACTGGATCGTACGAATGAATTTGAATGGATACATTTGTGCGAATGAATCTAAATGGATTGTTTGAATGAATTACAATGGATCGTACGAATGAATTAGAATGGTTTGTACGAATGAATTAGAATAGCTCATACGAATGAATTAGAATGAATCGTATGAATGAATTAGAATGGTTACATTCGTGGGAATGAATTAGAATAGATCGTACGAATGAATTAGAATGGATCGTACGAACAAATTAGAATGGATCGTGGGAATGAATTAGAATGGATCGTACGAATGAATTAGAATGGATCCACCGAATGAGTTAGAATGGATCATACGAATGAATTAGAATGGATTGTACGAATGAATTAGAATGGATTATGCGAATGATTTAGAATGGATCGTATGAATGAATAAGATTGGATCGTACGAATGAATTAGAATGGATCGTGCGAATGAACTAGCATGAATCGTACGAATGTATTACATTGGATCGTACGAATGAATTAGAATAAATCGTACGATCCATTCTAATTCATTCGTAGGATCTATTCTAATTCATTCATACAATCCATTCTAATTCATTCGCATGAATGTATCCATTCTAATTAATTCGTACGATCCATTCTAATTCATTCGTATGATCCATTCTTATTCATTCGCACGATCCAGTCTAATGGATTCGCACGATCCATTCTAATTCATTCGCACGAATGTATCCATTCTAATTCATTCGTACGATCCATTCTAATTCATTAATATGATCCATTCTAATTCATTCGCAAGATCCATTCTAATTCATTCGTACGATCCATTCTAATTCATTCGTACGATCCATTTTAATTCATTCGCACGATCCATTCTAATTCATTCGTACAATCTATTCTATTTCATTCGTACGATCCATTTTTACTCATTCGTATGATCCATTCTAATTCATTCGGATGAATGTATCCATTCTAATTTATTCGTACGATCCATTCGAATTCATTTGTACGATCCATTCTTACTCATTCGTATGATCCATTCTAATTCCTTCATACGATCCATTCTAATTCCTTCGTACGATCCATTCTAATTCATTCGCACGATCCATTCTAATTCTTTCATACAATCCATTCTAATTCTTTCGTGCGAATGAATTAGAATGGATACCTTTGTGCATATGAATTAGAATGGATCGTACGAATGAATTAGAATGGATCATATTAATGAATTAGAATGGATCGTACGAATGAATTAGAATGGATACATTCGTGCGAATGAATTAGAATGGATCGTGCGAATCAATTAGACTGGATCGTGCGAATGAATAAGGATAGATCATACGAATGAATTAGAATGGATCGTACGAATTAATTAGAATGGATACATTCGTGCGAATGAATTAGAATGGATTGTATGAATGAATTAGAATGGATCGTACGAATGAATTAGAATGGATCATACGAATTAATTAGAATGGATCGTACGAATTAATTAGAATGGATCGTACGAATGAATTAGAATGGATCGTGCGAATGAATTAGAATGGATCGTATGAGTGAATTAGAACGGATAGTACGAATGAAGTAGAATGGATCATATGAATTAATTAGAATGGATACATTCGTGCGAATGAATTAGAATGGATCGTACGAATGAATTAGAATGGATTAGAATGGATCGTATGAGTGAATTAGAACGGATAGTACGAATGAATTAGAATGAATTAGAATGGATCGTATGAGTGAATTAGAACGGATAGTACGAATGAATTAGAATGGATCGTACGAATGAATTAGAATGGATACATTCGTGCGAATGAATTAGAATGGATCGGACGAATGAATTAGAATGGATCGTATGAATGAATTAGAATGGATCGTGCGAATGAATTCAAATGGATCGCATGATCCATTCGAATAGAATGGATCGTATGAATGAATTAGAATGGATCGTGCGAATGAATTAGAATGGATTGTATGAATGAATTAGAATAGATTGTACGAATGAATTAGAATGGATCGTACGAAGGAATTAGAATGGATCGTACGAATGAATTAGAATGGATTGTATGAATGAAATAGAATGGATCGTACAAATGAATTAGAATGGATCGTGCGAATGGATTAGAATGGATCATACGAATGAGTAAGAATGGATCGTACGAATGAAATAGAATGGATTGTGCGAATGAATTAGAATGGATCGTACGAATGAATTAGAATGGATCGTGTGAAAGAATTAGAATGGATTGTATGAATGAATTAGAATAGATCATATGAATGAATAAGAACGGATCGTACGAATGAATTAGAATGGATCGTACGAATGAATTAGAATGGATCGTATGAATGAATTAGAATGGATACATTCGTGCGAATGAATTAGAATGGATACATTCGTGCGAAAGAATTTGAATAGATCGTATGCATGAATTAGAATGGATCCTATGAATGAATTAGAATGGATCGTGCGAATGAATTAGAATGGATCGTACGAATGAATTAGAATGGATCATGCTAATGAATTAGAATTGATCGAACGAATGAATTAGCATGGATCGTGCTAATGAATTAGAATGGAACGTACGAATGAATTAGAATGGATCGTGTGAAAGAATTAGAATGGATTGTATGAATGAATTAGAATGAATTCGTACGATCCATTTAAATTCATTCGCACGATCCATTCTAATTCATTCATACGATCCATTCTAATTCATTCATATAGTCCATTCTAATTCTTTCACACGATCCATTTTAATTCATTCGTAGTTTCCTTTCTAATTCATTCATACAATCTATTCTATTTCATTCGTACGATCCATTCTTACTCATTCGTATGATCCATTCTAATTCATTCGTATGATCCATTCTAATTCATTCGTACGATCCATTCTAATTCATTCGTACGATCCATTCTAATTCATTCGTACGATCCATTCTAATTCATTCGTACGAATGTATCCATTCTAATTCATTTGCACGATCCATTCTAATTCATTCCTATGATCTATTCTCATTCATTTGTACGATCCATTCTAATTCATTCTAATTCATTCGAACGATCCATTCTACGATCCATTCTAATTCATTCATACGATCCATTCTAATTCATATGCACAAAGGTATCCATTCTAATCCATTCGTAGGATCCATTCTAATCCATTCATACGATCCATTCTAATCCATTCGTATGATCCATTCTAATTCATTCGCTCGAATGTATCCATTCTAATCCATTCGTACGATCCATTCTAATCCATTCGTACGATCCATTCTAATTCATTCGCATGAATGTAACCATTCTAATGAACTCATATGATCCATTCTAATTCATTCGTACGATCCATTCTAATTCATTCGTCCGATCCATTCTAATTCATTCACATGAATGTATCCATTCTAATTCATTCGTACGATCCATTCTAATTCATTCGTACGATCCATTCTAAGTCATTCGTAAGATCCATTCTAATTCATTCGTACGATCCATTCTAATTCATTCTAATTCATTCGTACGATCGTACGAATGAATTAGAATGGATCGTACGGAATGAATTAGAATGGATCGTACGAATGAATTAGAATGGATCGTACGAATGAACTAGAATGGATACATTCGTGCGAATGAATTAGAATGGATCGTACGAATGAATTAGAATGGATCGTACGAATGAATTAGAATGGATCTTACGAATGAATTAGAATGGATCGTACGAATGAATTAGAATGGATCGTACGAATGAATTAGAATGGATACATTAGTGCGAATGAATTAGAATCGATCGGACGAATGAATTAGAATGGATCGTACGAATGAATTAGAATGGATCAAATGAATGAATTAGAATGGATCGTACGAATGAATTAGAATGCATCGTACGAAAGAATTAGAATGGATATATTCGTGCGAATGAATTAGAATGGATCGTACGAATGAATTAGACTGGATCGTATGAATAAATTTGAATGGATACTTTTGTGCGAATGAATCTAAATGGATTGTATGAATGAATTACAATGGATCGTACGAATGAATTAGAATGGATCGTACGAATGAATTAGAATAGCTCATACGAATGAATTAGAATGAATCGTATGAATGAATTAGAATGGTTACATTCGTGCGAATGAATTAGAATAAATCGTACGAATGAATTAGAATAGATCGTACGAATAAATTAGAATGGATCGTGGGAATGAATTAGAATGGATCGTACGAATGAATTAGAATGGATCCACCGAATGAGTTAGAATAGATCATACGAATGAATTAGAATGGATTGTACGAATGAATTGGAATGGATTGTGCGAATGAATTAGAATGGATCGTATGAATGAATAAGAATGGATCGTACGAATGAATTAGAATGGATCGTGCGAATGAATTAGCATGAATCGTACGAATGTATTAGAATGGATCGTACGAATGAATTAGAAGGAATCATACGATCCATTCTAATTCATTCGGACGATCCATTCTAATTCATTCGCACGAATGTATCCATTCTAGTTCATTCGTATGATCCATTCTAATTCATTCGTACGATCCATTCTAATTCATTCGTACGATCCATTCTAATTCATTCGTACGATCCATTCTAATTCATTCATTTGATCCATTCTAATTCATTCATACGATCCATTCTAATTCATTCGTACGATCCATTCTAATTCATTCGTACGATCCATTCTAATTCATTCGTAAGATCCATTCTAATTCATTCGTACGATCCATTCTAATTCATTCGTACGATCCATTCTAATTCATTCGCACGAATGTATCCATTCTAGAATGAATTAGAATGGATCGTATGAATGAATTAGAATGGATCGTACGAATGAATTAGAATGGATCATGCGAATGAATTAGAATGGATCGTACGAATGAATTAGAATAGATCGTACGAATGAACTAGAATAGATACATTCGTGCGAATGAATTCGAATGGATCGTACGAATGAATTAGAATGGATCGTACGAATGAATTAGAATGGATCGTACAAATGGATTAGAATGGATCATACGAATGAATTAGAATGGATCGTGCGAATGAATTAGAATGGATCGAACGAATGAATTAGAATGGATATATTCAAGCGAATGAATTAGAATAGATCGTAGGAATGAATTAGAATGGATCATACGAATAAATTACAATGGATCGTACGAATGAATTAGAATGGATCGTACGAATGAATTAGAATGGATCGTGTGAAAGAATTAGAATGGATTGTATGAATGAATTAGAATAGATCGTATGAATGAATTAGAATGGATATATTCGTGCGAATGAATTAGAATGGATCGTACGAATGAGTTAGAATGGATCGTACGATTCATTCTAATTCATTCGTACGATCCATTCTAATACATTCGTACGATTCATGCTAATTCATTCACACGATCCATTCTAATTCATTCGTACGAGCCATTCTTATTCATTCATACGATCCATTCTAATTCATTCGCACAATCCATTCTAATTCATTCATACAATCCATTCTAATTCATTCGTATGATCCATTCAAACTCATTCGGTGGATCCATTCTAATTCATTCGTACGATCCATTCTAATTCATTCCCACGATCCATTCTAATTTATTCGTATGATCCATTCTAATTCATTCGTACGATCTATTCTAATTCATTCGTACGAATGTAACCATTCTAATTCATTCATACGATTCATTCTAATTCATTCCTATGAGCTATTCTAATTCATTCGTACGATCCATTCTAATTGATTCATACGATCCATTGCAATTCATTCATACAATCCATTTGGATTCATTCGCACAAATGTATCCATTCAAATTCATTCGTACGATCCAGTCTAATTCATTCGTACGATCCATTCTAATTCTTTCGTACGATGCATTCTAATTCATTTGAACGATCCATTCTAATTCATTCGTACGATCCATTCTAATTCATTCGCACGAATGTATCCATTCTAATTCATTCGTACAATCCATTCTATTTCATTCGTACGATCCATTCTTACTCATTCGTATGATCCATTCTAATTCATTCATATGATCCATTCTAATTCATTTGTACGATCCATTCTAATTCATTCGTACGATCCTTTCTAATTCATTCGCACGATCCATTCTAATTCATTCATATGATCCATTCTAATTAATTCATACAGTCCATTTTAATTAGAATGGATCGTACGAATGAATTAGAATGGATCGTACGAATGAATTAGAATGGATCTTACGAATGAATTAGAATGGATCGTACGAATGAATTAGAATGGATCGTACGAATGAATTAGAATGGATATATTCGTGCAAATGAATTAGAATGGATCGTATGAATGTATTAGAATGGATCGTATGAGTGAATTAGAATGGATCGTACGAATGAAAAAGAATGGATCGTACGAATGAATTAGAATGGTTACATTCGTGCAAATGAATTAGAATAGATCGTACGAATGAATTAGATTGGATCGTACGAATAAATTAGAATGGATCGTGGGAATGAATTAGAATGGATTGTACGAATGAATTAGAATAGATCCACCGAATGATTCCTTCGTACGATCCATTTTAATTCCTTCGTATCCATTCTAATTCACTCATACGATCCATTCTAATTCATTCATATGATCTATTCTAATTCATTCATACAATCCATTCTAATTCTTTCACACGATCCATTCTAATTCATTCGTACGATCCATTCTAATTCATTCGCACAATCCATTCTATTTCATTCGTACGATCCATTCTTACTCATTGGTACGATCCATTCTAATTCATTCGCACGAATGTATCCATTCTAATTCATTCGTACGAATGAATTAGAATGGATCGTACGAATGAATTAGAATGGATCGTGCGAATGAATTAGATTGGATCGTACGAACGAATTAGAATGGATCGTACGAATGAACAAGAATGGATACATTCGTGCGAATGAATTAGAATGGATCATACGAATGAATTAGAATGGATCGTACGAATGAATTAGAATGGATCTTACGAATGAATTAGAATGGATCGTACGAATAAATTAGAATGGATCGTATGAATGGTTTAGAATGGATACATTCGTGCGAATGAATTAGAATGGATCGGACGAATGAATTAGAATGGATCGTACGAATGAATTAGAATGGATCAAATGAATGAATTAGAATGGTTACATTCATGCGAATGAATTAGAACGGATCATACGAATCGATTAGAATGGATCGTACGAATGGATTAGAATGGATACATTTATGCGAATGAATTAGAATGGATCATACGAATGAGTAAGAATGGATCGTACGAATGAAATAGAATGGATTGTACGAATGAATTAGAATGGATCGTGCGAATGAATTTGAATGGATCGTACGAATGAATTAGAATGGATCGTGCTAATGAATTAGAATTGATCGTACGAATGAAATAGAATGGATTGTACGAATGATTTAGAATGGATCGTACGAATGAATTTGAATGGATCGTACGAATGATTTAGAATGTATACATTCGTGCGAATGAATTAGAATGGATCATACGAATGAGTAAGAATGGATCGTACGAATGAAATAGAATGGATTGTACGAATTAATTAGAATGGATTCGTACGAATGAAATAGAATGGATACATTCGTGCGAATGAATTAGAATGGATCGTACCAATGAGTAAGAATGGATCGTACGAATGAAATAGAATGGATTGTGCGAATGAATTAGATTGGATCGTACGAATGAATTAGAATGGATCGTGTGAAAGAATTAGAATGGATTGTATGAATGAATTAGAATAGATCGTATGAATGAATTAGAATGGATCGTACGAATGAATTAGAATGGATCGTACGAATGAATTAGAATGGATCGTACGAATGAATTAGAATGTATACATTCGTGCAAATGAATTAGAATGGATACAATCGTTCGAAAGAATTAGAATAGATCATATGAATGAATTAGAATGGATCCTATGAATGAATTAGAATAGATCGTGCGAATGAATTAGAATGGATCGTACGAAGGAATTAGAATGGATCTTGCTAATGTATTAGAATTGATCGAACGAATGAATTAGCATAGATCGTGCTAATGAATTAGAATGGAACGTACGAATGAATAAGAATGGATCATATGAAAGAATGAACTAGAATGGATACATTCGTGCGAATGAACTTGAATGGATACATTCGTGCGAATGAATTTGAATGGATCATACGAATAAATTAGAATGGATCGTACGAATGAATTAGAATAGATACATTCGTGCGAATGAATTAGAATGGATCGGACGAATGAATTAGAATGGATCGTACGAATAAATTAGAATGGATCGTACGAATGAATTAGAATGGATCGTATAAATGAATTAGAATGGATACATTCGTGCGAATGAATTAGAATGGATCGTACGAATAAATTAGAATGGATCGTACGAATGAGTAAGAATGGATCGTACGAATGAATTAGAATGGATCGTACGAATAAATTAGAATGGATACATTCGTCCGAATGAATTAGAATGGATCATACGAATGAGTAAGAATGGATCACACGAATGAAATAGAATAGATTGCACGAATGAATTAGAATGGATCGCACGAATAAATTAGAATGGATCGTACAAATGAATTAGAATGGATCGTGTGAAAGAATTAGAATGGATTGTATGAATGAATTAGAATGGATCGTACGAATAAATTAGAATGGATCGTACGAAGGAATTAGAATGGATCGTACGAATGAATTAGAATGGATCGTACGAATGAATTAGAATAGATCGTACGAATGAATTAGAATGGATCGTACGAAGGAATTAGAATGGATCGTACGAATGAATTAGAATGGATATATTCATGCAAATGAATTAGAATGGATCGTATGAATGTATTAGAATGGATCGTATGAGTGAATTAGAACGAATCGTACGAATGAATTAGAATTGATCATACGAATGAATTAGAATGGATCGTACGAATGAATTAGACTAGATCGTACGAATGAATTAGAATAGATCATACGAATGAATTAGAATGGATCGTACGAATGAATTAGAATGGATACATTCGTGCGAATGAATTAGAATGGATCGGACGAATGAATTAGAAAGGATCGTACGAATAAATTAGAATGGATCGTACGAATGAATTAGAATGGATCATATGAATGAATTAGAATGGATACATTCGTGCGAATGAATTAGAATTGATCGTACGAATGAATTAGAATGGATCGTGCGAATGAATTAGAATGGATACATTTGTGCGAATGAATTAGAATGGATCGGACGAATGAATTAGAATAGATCGTACGAATGAATTAGAATGGATCGCACGAATGAATTAGAATGGATCGTATGAATGAATTAGAATGGATACATTCGTGCGAATGAATTAGAATTGATCGTACGAATGAATTAGAATGGATCGTGCGAATGAATTAGAATGGATCATACGAATGAATTAGAATGGATCATACGAATGAACTAGAATGGATACATTCGTGCGAATGAATTAGAATGGATCGTACGAATGAATTAGAATGGATCGTACGAATGAATTAGAATGGATCTTACGAATGAATTAGAATGGATCGTACGAATGAATTAGAATGGATCGTACGAATGAATTAGAATGGTTACATTCGTGAGAATGAATTAGAATGGATCGGACGAATGAATTAGAATGGATCGCACGAATGAATTAGAATGGATCAAATGAATGAAGTAGAATGGTTACATTCATGCGAATGAATTAGAATGGATCGTACGAATGGATTAGAATGGATCATACGAATGGATTAGAATGGATACATTCGAGCGAATGAATTAGAGTGGATCGTACGAATGAATTAGAATTGATCGTACGAATGGATTAGAATGGATCCTATGAATGGATTAGAATGGATACCTTTGTGCATATGAATTTGAATGGTTCGTACGAATGAATTAGAATAGATCAGATTAATGAATTAGAATGGATCGTACGAATGAATTAGAATGGATACATTCGTGCACGATCCATTGTAATTCATTCGCACAAATGTATCCATTCTAATTCATTCGTACGATCCATTCTAATTCATTAATATGATCCATTCTAATTCATTCTTACGATCCATTCTAATTCATATGCACAAAGGTATCCATTCTAATTCATTCGTACGATCCATTCTAATTCAGGATCGTACGAATGAATTAGAATGGATACATTCGTGCCAATGAATTAGAATTGATCGTACGAATGAATTAGAATGGATCGTGCGAATGAATTAGAATGGATCGTACGAATGAATTAGAATGGATCGTACGAATGAACTAGAATGGATACATTCGTGCGAATGAATTAGAATGGATCGTACGAATGAATTAGAATGGATCGTACGAATGAATTAGAATGGATCTTATGAATGAATTTGAATGGATCGTATGAATGAATTAGAATGGATCATACGAAGAAATTAGAATGGATCGTACGAATGAATTAGAATGGATATATTCGTGCAAATGAATTAGAATGGATCGTATGAATGTATTAGAATGGATCGTACGAATGAATTAGAATGGATTTGTACGAATGAATTAGAATGGATACATTCGTGCGAATGAATTAGAATGGATCTTACCAATGAGTAAGAATGGATCGTACGAATGAAATAGAATGGATCGTACGAATGAATTAGAATGGATCGTACGGAATGAATTAGAATGGATCGTATGAATGAATTAGAATGGATCATAGAATGAATTAGAATGGATCGTACGAATGAATTAGAATGGATCGTGCGAATGAATTAGAATGGATCGTACCAATAAGTAAGAATGGATCGTACGAATGAAATAGAATGGATTGTGCGAATGAATTAGAATGGATCGTACGAATGAATTAGAATGGATCGTGTGAAAGAATTAGAATGGATTGTATGAATGAATTAGAATAGATCGTATGAATGAATTAGAATGGATCGTACGAATGAATTAGAATGGATCGTGCGAATGAATTAGAATGGGTCGTACGAATGAATTAGAATGGATACATTCGTGCGAATGAATTAGAATGGATCTGACGAATGAATTAGAATGGATCGTACGAATGAATTAGAATGGATCATAGAATGAATTAGAATGGATCGTACGATCCATTCTAATTTATTCATACAATCCATTCTAATTCATTCGCACGATCCATTCTAATTCACTCATACGATCCATTCTAATACATTCATACGATCCATTCTAATTCATTTGCACGAATATATCCATTCTAATTCATTCGTACGATCCATTCTAATTCATTCGTACGATCCATTCTAATTCATTCATAGGATCCATTCTAATTCATTCATACAATCCATTCTAATTCATTCGCACGAATGTATCCATTCTAATTCATTCGTACGATCAGTTCTAATTCATTCACAAAATCTATTCTAATTCATTCATACGATCCATTCTAATTCATTCACACGAATGTATCCATTCTAATTCATTCATACGATCCATTCTAATTCCTTCGTACGATCCATTCTAATTCCTTCGTACGATCCATTCTAATTCATTCGTATGATTCATTCTAATTCAATCGTACAATCCATTCTAATTCCTTCGTACGATCCATTCTAATGCATTCGTACGATCCATTCTAATTCATTCGTACAATCCATTCTAATTATTTCACACGATCCATTCTAATTCATTCGTACGATCCATTCTAATTCATTCGTGCAATCCATTCTATTTCATTCGTACGATCCATTCTTACTCATTCGTACGATCCATTCTAATTCATTCACACAAATGTATCCATTCGTACGAATGAATTAGAATAGATTGTACGAATGAATTAAAATGGATCGTACGAATGAATTAGAATGGATCATACGAAGGAATTAGAATGGATCGTACGAATGAATTAGAATGGATCGTACGAATGAATTAGAATAGATCGTACGAATGAATTAGAATGGATCGTTCGAAGGAATTAGAATGGATCATACGAATGAATTAGAATGGATATATTCGTGCAAATGAATTAGAATGGATCGTATGAATGTATTAGAATGGATCATATGAGTGAGTTAGAATGGATCGTACGAATGAATTAGAATGGATCGTATGAATGAATTAGAATGGATACATTCGTGTGAATGAATTAGAATGGATCGTATGAATGAATTAGAATAGATTTTGTGATTGAATTAGAACTGATCGTACGAATGAATTAGAATGGATACATTCGTGCAAATGAATTAGAATGGATTGTATGAATGAATTAGAATGGATCCTATGAATGAATTAGAATGGATCGTACGAATGAATTAGAATGGATACATTCGTGCGAATTAAATAGAATGGATCATACGAATGAGTAAGAATGGATCGTCATTCTAATTCATTCGTATGATCCATTCTAATTCATTTGTATCCATTCTATTTCATTCGCACGATCCATTCTAATTCATTCGCGCAATCTATTCTAATTCATTCGTACGATCCATTCTAATTCATTCATACGATCCATTCTAATTCATTCATACAATCCATTCTAATTTATTCGCACGAATGTATCCATTCTAATTCATTTGCATGATCCATTCTAATTCATTCCTATGATCTATTCTAATTCATTCGTACGATCCATTCTAATTCATTCGTACGATCTATTCTACGATCCATTCTAATTCATTCGTATATTCCATTCTAATTTATTAGCACGATCCATGCTAATGAATTAGAATGGATCGTACGATCCAATCTAATTCATTCATACGATCCATTCTAACTCATTCGTATGATCCATTCTAATTCATTCGTACGATCCATTCTAATTCATTCGTACGATCCATTCTAATTCCTTCGTACGATCCATTCTAATTCATTCGTACGATCCATTCTAATTCATTCGCGCAATCTATTCTAATTCATTCGTACGATCCATTCTAATTCATTCGTACGATCCATTCTAATTCATTCATACGATCTATTCTAATTCATTCGTAGGATCCATTCTAATTCATTCGTACAATCTATTCTATTTCATTCGTACGATCCATTCTTACTCATTCGTATGATCCATTCTAATTCATTCAGACGAATGTATCCATTCTAATTTATTCGTACGATCCATTCTAATTCATTCGTACAATCCATTCTAATTCATTCGTACGATCCATTCTTAATCATTCGTATGATCCATTCTAATTCATTCGTACGATCCATTCTAATTCATTCGTATGATCGATTCTAATTCATTCGCACTATCCATTCTAATTCATTCGTACGATCCATTCTAATTCATTCGTATGATCCTTTCTAATTTATTCGTTCAAATATATCCATTCTAATTCATTCGTACGATCCATTCTAATTCATTCGTACGGTCCATTCTAATTCATTCGCACAATCCATTCTATTTCATTCGTACGATCCATTCTTACTCATTCGTATGATCCATTATGGATACATTCGTGCGAATGAATTAGAATGGATCATATGAATGAGTAAGAATGGATCGTACGAATGAAATAGAATGGATTGTGCGAATGAATTAGAATGGATCGTACGAATGAATTAGAATGGATCATGTGAAAGAATTAGAATGGATCGTGCTAATGAATTAGAATGGATCGTACGAATGGATTAGAATGGATACATTCGAGCGAATGAATTAGAATGGATCGTACGAATGAATTAGAATGGATCATACGAATGAGTAA
Organism: Chamaelirium japonicum; assembly: GCA_947650365.1. Classification (NCBI taxonomy): domain Eukaryota; kingdom Viridiplantae; phylum Streptophyta; class Magnoliopsida; order Liliales; family Melanthiaceae; genus Chamaelirium; species Chamaelirium japonicum. Next base: position 98,705,851 of record OX393551.1, read on the forward strand.
GAATGGATCGTACGAATGAATTAGAATGGATCGTACGAATGAATTAGAATGGATCGTACGAATAAATTAGAATGGATACATTCGTCTGAATGAATTACAATGGACCATACGGATGAGTAAGAATGGATCGTACGAATGAAATAGAATAGATCGTACGTATGAATTAGAATAGAATATACGAATGAATTAGAATGGATCGTACGAATGAATTAGAATGGATCGTATGAATGAATTAGAATGGATCGTACGAATGAATTAGAATGGATCGTATGAATGAATTAGAATGGATCGTACGAATGAATTAGAATGGATCGTGCGAATAAATTCGAATTGATCGTACGATCCATTCTAATTCATTCATACAATCTATTCTAATTCATTCGCATGAATGTATCCATTCTAATCCATTCGTACGATCCATTCTAATTCATTCGCACAAATATATCCATTCTAATTCATTCGTACGATCCATTCTAATTCATTCGTACGATCCATTCTAATTCATTCGTACGATCCATTCTAATACATTCGTATGATCCATTCTAATTAATTTGTATGATCCATTCTAATTCATTCATACGATCCATTCTAATTCATTCGTACGATCTATTCTAATTCATTCGTACGATCCATTCTAATTCATTCGTATGATCCATTCTAATTAATTCGTATGATCCATTCTAATTCATTCGTACGATCCATTCTAATTCATTCGTACGATCCATTCTAATTCATTCGCACAATCCATTCTATTTCATTCGTACGATCCATTCTTACACATTGGTACGATCCATTCTAATTCATTCGCACGAATGTATCCATTCTAATTCATTAGTACGAATCCATTCTAATTTATTCGTACAATCCATTCTATTTCATTCGTACGATCCATTCTTACTCATTCGTATGATCCATTCTAATTCATTCGCACGAATGTATCTATTCTAAATCATCCGTACGATCTATTCTGATTCATTCGTTCGATCAATTCTAAATCATTCGTACAATCCATTCTATTTCATTCGTACGATCAATTCTAATTCATTCTATTTCATTCGTACGATCCGTTTTAATTCACTCATACAATCCATTCTAATTCATTCATACGATCCATTCTAATTCATTTGCACGAATATATCCATTCTAATTCATTCGTACGATCCATTCTAATTCCTTCGTATGATCCATTCTAATTCCTTCGTACAATCCATTCTATTTCATTCGTATGATCCATTCTAATTCATTCGTGCGATCCATTCTAATTCATTCATACGATCCATTCTAATTCATTCATACAATCCATTCTAATTCTTTTACACGATCCATTCTAATTCATTCGTAGGATCCATTCTAATTTATTCGCACAATCCATTCTAATTTATTCGTACAATCCATTCTAATTCATTCGTATGATCCATTCTAACTCATTCGGTGGATGCATTCTAATTCATTCGTACGATCCATTCTAATTCATTCCCACGATCCATTCTAATTTATTCGTACGATCCATTCTAATTCATTCGTACGATCTATTCTAATTCATTCGCACGAATGTAACTATTCTAATTCATTCATACGATTCATTCTAATTCATTCGGGATACATTCGTGCCAAAGAATTAGAATAAATCTTATGAATGAATTAGAATGGATCCAATTAATGAATTAGAATGGATCGTGCGAATGAATTAGAATGGATCGTACGAATAAATTAGAATGGATCGTGCTAATGAGTTAGAATTGATCGAACGAATGAATTAGTATGGATCGTGCTAATGAATTAGAATGGAACGTACGAATAAATTAGAATGGATCGTCTGATAGAATTAGAATGGATTGTATGAATGAATTAGAATGAATTCGTACGATCCATTCGAATTCATTCGCACGATCCATTCTAATTTATTCGTACGATCCATTCTAATTCATTCGTACAATCCATTCTAATTCATTCGTACGATCCATTCTTAATCATTCGTATGATCCATTCTAATTCATTCGTACGATCCATTCTAATTCATTCGTATGATCGATTCTAATTCATTCGCACTATCCATTCTAATTCATTCGTACGATCCATTCTAATTCATTCGTATGATCCTTTCTAATTTATTCGTTCAAATATATCCATTCTAATTCATTCGTACGATCCATTCTAATTCATTCGTACGGTCCATTCTAATTCATTCGCACAATCCATTCTATTTCATTCGTACGATCCATTCTTACTCATTCGTATGATCCATTATGGATACATTCGTGCGAATGAATTAGAATGGATCATATGAATGAGTAAGAATGGATCGTACGAATGAAATAGAATGGATTGTGCGAATGAATTAGAATGGATCGTACGAATGAATTAGAATGGATCATGTGAAAGAATTAGAATGGATCGTGCTAATGAATTAGAATGGATCGTACGAATGGATTAGAATGGATACATTCGAGCGAATGAATTAGAATGGATCGTACGAATGAATTAGAATGGATCATACGAATGAGTAAGAATGGATCGTACGAATGAATTAGAATGGATCGTACGAATGAATTAGAATGGATCGTACGAATAAATTAGAATGGATACATTCGTCTGAATGAATTACAATGGACCATACGGATGAGTAAGAATGGATCGTACGAATGAAATAGAATAGATCGTACGTATGAATTAGAATAGAATATACGAATGAATTAGAATGGATCGTACGAATGAATTAGAATGGATCGTATGAATGAATTAGAATGGATCGTACGAATGAATTAGAATGGATCGTATGAATGAATTAGAATGGATCGTACGAATGAATTAGAATGGATCGTGCGAATAAATTCGAATTGATCGTACGATCCATTCTAATTCATTCATACAATCTATTCTAATTCATTCGCATGAATGTATCCATTCTAATCCATTCGTACGATCCATTCTAATTCATTCGCACAAATATATCCATTCTAATTCATTCGTACGATCCATTCTAATTCATTCGTACGATCCATTCTAATTCATTCGTACGATCCATTCTAATACATTTGTATGATCCATTCTAATTAATTTGTATGATCCATTCTAATTCATTCATACGATCCATTCTAATTCATTCGTACGATCTATTCTAATTCATTCGTACGATCCATTCTAATTCATTCGTATGATCCATTCTAATTAATTCGTATGATCCATTCTAATTCATTCGTACGATCCATTCTAATTCATTCGTACGATCCATTCTAATTCATTCGCACAATCCATTCTATTTCATTCGTACGATCCATTCTTACACATTGGTACGATCCATTCTAATTCATTCGCACGAATGTATCCATTCTAATTCATTAGTACGAATCCATTCTAATTTATTCGTACAATCCATTCTATTTCATTCGTACGATCCATTCTTACTCATTCGTATGATCCATTCTAATTCATTCGCACGAATGTATCTATTCTAAATCATTCGTACGATCTATTCTGATTCATTCGTTCGATCAATTCTAAATCATTCGTACAATCCATTCTATTTCATTCGTACGATCAATTCTAATTCATTCTATTTCATTCGTACGATCCGTTTTAATTCACTCATACAATCCATTCTAATTCATTCATACGATCCATTCTAATTCATTTGCACGAATATATCCATTCTAATTCATTCGTACGATCCATTCTAATTCCTTCGTACGATCCATTCTAATTCCTTCGTATGATCCATTCTAATTCCTTCGTACAATCCATTCTATTTCATTCGTATGATCCATTCTAATTCATTCGTGCGATCCATTCTAATTCATTCATACGATCCATTCTAATTCATTCATACAATCCATTCTAATTCTTTTACACGATCCATTCTAATTCATTCGTAGGATCCATTCTAATTTATTCGCACAATCCATTCTAATTTATTCATACAATCCATTCTAATTCATTCGTATGATCCATTCTAACTCATTCGGTGGATGCATTCTAATTCATTCGTACGATCCATTCTAATTCATTCCCACGATCCATTCTAATTTATTCGTACGATCCATTCTAATTCATTCGTACGATCTATTCTAATTCATTCGCACGAATGTAACTATTCTAATTCATTCATACGATTCATTCTAATTCATTCGGGATACATTCGTGCCAAAGAATTAGAATAAATCTTATGAATGAATTAGAATGGATCCAATTAATGAATTAGAATGGATCGTGCGAATGAATTAGAATGGATCGTACGAATAAATTAGAATGGATCGTGCTAATGAATTAGAATTGATCGAACGAATGAATTAGTATGGATCGTGCTAATGAATTAGAATGGAACGTACGAATAAATTAGAATGGATCGTCTGATAGAATTAGAATGGATTGTATGAATGAATTAGAATGAATTCGTACGATCCATTCGAATTCATTCGCACGATCCATTCTAATTCATTCATACGATCCATTCTAATTCATTCATACAATCCATTCTAATTCTTTCACACGATCCAGTCTAATTCATTCGTATGATCCATTCTAATTCATTCGTACGATCCATTCTAATTCATTCGTACGATTCATTCTAATTCATTCGCACGAATGTATCCATTCTAGTTCATTCGTACGATCCATTCTTATTCATTCGTACGATCCATTCTAATTCATTCGCACGATCCATTCTAATTAATTCGCACGAATGTTTCCATTCTAATTCATTCGTACATACGATCCATTCTAATTCATTCGCACGAATGGATCCATTCTTATTCATTTGTATAATCCATTATAATTCATTCGCACGATCCATTGTAATTCATTCGTACTATCCATTCTAATTCATTCGTACGATCCATTCTAATTCATTCGTATGATCCATTCTAATTAATTCGTATTATCCATTCTAATTCATTCGTACGATCCATTCTAATTCATTTGGACGAATATATCCATTCTAATTCTAATTCATTAGCACGATCTATTCTAATTCATTCATACGATCCATTCTAATTCAATCGCACGAATGTATCCATTCTAATTCATTAATACGATCCATTCTAATTCATTCGCATGATCCATTCTAATTCATTAGCACGAATATATCCATTCTAATTCATTCGCACGATCCATTCTAATTCATTCGTACGATCCATTCTAATTCATTCATACGATCCATTCTAATTCATTCGCACGAATGTATCCATTCTAATTCTAAGTAACTCATACGATCCATTCTAATTTATTCATACGATCTATTCTAATTCATTCATACAATCCATTCTAATTCTTTCACACGATCCATTCTAATTCATTCGTACGATCCATTCTAATTCATTCGCACAATCCATTCTAATTCATTCGCACGAATGTATCCATTCTAAATCATTCGTACAATCCATTCTATTTCATTCGTACGATCCATTCTTACTCATTGTACGAATGAATTAGAATGGATCCTACGAATGAATTAGAATAGATCGTGTGAAAGAATTAGAATGGATCGTACGAATGAATTAGAATGGATACATTCGTGCGAATGAATTAGAATGGATACATTCGTGCGAAAGAATTAGAATAGATCGTATGAATGAATTAGAATGGATCCTATGAATGAATTAGAATGGATCGTGCGAATGAATTAGAATGGATCGTGCTTATGAATTAGAATTGATCGAACGAATGAATTAGCATGGATCGTGCTAATGAATTAGAATGGAACGTACGAATGAATTAGAATGGATCGTGTGAAAGAATTAGAATGGATTGTATGAATGAATTAGAATGGATCGTACGAAGGAATTAGAATGGATCGTGCGAATGAATTAGAATGGATCGTACGAATAAATTAGAATGGATACATTCGTGCGAATGAATTAGAATGGATCATACGAATAAGTAAGAATGGATCGTACGAATGAAATTGAATAGATTGTATGAATGAATTAGAATGGATCCTACGAATGAATTAGAATGGATCGTGTGAAAGAATTAGAATGGATTGTATGAATGAATTAGAATGGATCGTATGAATGAATTAGAATGGATCGTGCGAATGAATTTGAATGGATCGTACGAATTCATTCTAATTCATTCATACAATTCATTCTAATTCTTTCACACAATCCATTCTAATTCATTCGTACGTTCCATTCTAATTCATTAGCACGATCCATGCTAATTCATTCGTTCGATCAATTCTAATTCATTAGCACGATCCATTCTAATTCATTCATACGATCCATTCTAATTCATTCGCACGATCCATTCTAATTCGTTCATAGGATCCATTCTAATTCATTCATACGATCTATTCTAATTCTTTCGCATGAATGTATCCATTCTAATTCATTCGCACGAATGTATCTATAATAATTCATTCGTACGATCCATTCTAATTCTTTCACACGATCCATTCTAATTCATTCATAGGATCCATTCTAATTCATTCGTACAATGAGTAAGAATGGATCGTACGAATGAAATAGAATAGATTGTAAGAATGATTTAGAATGGATACATTCGTGCGAATGAATTAGAATGGATTGTGCGAATGAATTAGAATGGATCGTACGAATGAATTAGAATGGATCGTGTGAAAGAATTAGAATGGATTGTATGAATGAATTAGAATAGATTGTATGAATGAATTAGCATGGATCGTGCTAATAAATTAGAATGGATCGTACGAATGAATTAGAATGGATCGTACGAATGAACTAGAATGGATACATTCGTGTGAATGAATTAGAATGGATCGTACGAATGAATTAGAATGGATCGTACGAATGAATTAGAATGGATCGTACGAATGAATTAGAATGGATACATTCTTGCGAATGAATTAGAATGGAACGTACGAATGAATTAGAATGGATCGTGCGAATGAATTAGAATGGATCGTACGAATGAATTAGAATGGATTCGTACGAATGAATTAGAATGGATACATTCGTGCGAATGAATTAGAATGGATAGTACCAATGAGTAAGAATGGATCGTACGAATGAAATAGAATGGATCGTAAGAATGAATCGTATGAATTAGAATGGATCGTACGAATGGATTAGAATGGATAGTACGAATGGATTAGAATGGATACATTCGAGCGAATGAATTAGAATGGATCGTACGGAATGAATTAGAATGGATTGTTTGAATGAATTAGAATGGATCGTACGAATTAATTAGAATGGATACATTCGTGCGAATGAATTAGAATAGATTGTATGAATTAATTAGAATGGATCATACGAATGAATTAGAATGGATCATACGAATGAATTAGAATGGATCGTATGAATGAATTAGAATGGATCGTACGAATGAATTAGAATCGATCGTACGAATAAATTAGAATGGATACATTCGTCCGAATGAATTAGAATGGATCATACGAATGAGTAAGAATGGATCAAACGAATGAAATAGAATAGATTGTACGAATGATTTAGAATGGATCGTACGAATGAATTAGAATGGATCATACGAATGATTTAGAATGGATACATTCGTGCGAATGAATTAGAATGGATTGACTGAATGAATTAGAATGGATCGTACGAATTAATTAGAATGGATCGTATGAGTGAATTAGAATGGATACAAAGGAATTAGAATGGATCGTATGAATGAATTAGAATGGATCGTACGAAGGAATTAGAATGGATCGTACGAATGATTTAGAATGGATCGTACGAATGAATTAGAATAGATCGTACGAATGAATTAGAATGGATCGTACGAATGAATTAGAATGGATCGTACGAATGAATTAGAATGGATCGTACGAATGAACTAGAATGGATACATTCGTGCGAATGAAATAGAATAGATCGTACGAATGAATTAGAATGGATCTTACGAATGAATTAGAATGGATCATACGAATGAATTAGAATGGATCATACGAATGAATTAGAATGGATATATTCGTGCGAATGAATTAGAATGGATCGGACGAATGAATTAGAATGGATCGTACGAATGAATTAGAATGGATCGTACGAATGAATTAGAATGGATCGTACGAATAAATTAGAATGGATACATTCGTCCGAATGAATTAGAATGGATCATACGAATGAGTAAGAATGGATCGTACGAATGTATTAGAATAGATTGTACGAATGAATTAGAATGGATTAGACGAATGAATTAGAATGGATCGTGTGAAAGAATTAGAATGGATTGTATGAATGAATTAGATTGGATCGTATGAATGAATTTGAATGGATCGTGCGAATGAATTCGAATGGATCGTACGAATTCATTCTAATTCATTCATACAATCCATTCTAATTCTTTCACACGATCCATTCTAATTCATTCGTAGGATCCATTCTAATTCATTCGTACAATCCATTCTATTTCATTCGTACGATCCATTCTTACTCATTCGTATGATCCATTCTAATTCATTCAGACGAATGTATCCATTCTACTTTATTCGTATGAGCCATTCTAATTCATTCGTACGATCCATTCTAATTCCTTCGTACGATCCATTCTAATTCATTCGTACTATCCATTCTAATTCATTCATACAATCCATTCTAATTCATTCGTACGATCCATTCTAATTCATTCGCACAAATGTATCCATTCTAATTCATTCGTATGAAGGAATTAGAATGGATCGTACGAATGAATTAGAATGGATCGTACGAATGAATTAGAATTGATCTTACGAATGAATTAGAATGGATCGTACGAATGAATTAGAATGGATCGTACGAATGAATTAGAATGGATATATTCGTGCAAATGAATTAGAATGGATCGTATGAATGTATAAGAATGGATCGTGTGAGTGAATTAGAATGGATCGTATGAATGAATTTTAATGGATCGTATGAATGAATTAGAATGGTTACATTCGTGCGAATGAATTAGAATAGATCGTACGAATGAATTAGAATGGATCGTACGAATAAATTAGAATGGGTCGTGGGAATGATTTAGAATGGATCGTACGAATGAATTAGAATGGATCCACCGAATGAGTTAGAATGGATCATACGAATGATCCATTCTAATTCATTCATACGATCCATTGAAATTCATTTGCACGAATATATCCCTTCTAATTCATTCGTACGATCCATTCTAATTCCTTCGTACGATCCATTCTAATTCCTTCGTACGGTCCATTCTAATTCCTTCGTACGATCCATTCTATTTCATTCGTATGATCCATTCTAATTCCTTCGTACGATCCATTCTAATTCCTTCGTATCCATTCTAATTCACTCATACGATCCATTCTAATTCATTCATACGATCTATTCTAATTCATTCATACAATCCATTCTAATTCTTTCACACGATCCATTCTAATTCATTCGTACGATCCATTCTAATTCATTCGCACAATCCATTCTATTTCATTCATACGATCCATTCTTACTCATTGGTACGATCCATTCTAATTCATTCGCATGAATGTATCCATTCTAATTCATTCGTACGAATGAATCAAAATGGATCGTACGAATGAATTAGAATGGATCGTGCGAATGAATTAGAATAAATCGTACGAATGAATTAGAATGGATCGTACGAATGAACTAGAATGGATACATTCGTGCGAATGAATTAGAATGGATCGTACGAATGAATTAGAATGGATCGTACGAATGAATTAGAATGGATCGTATGAATAAATTAGAATGGATCGTATGAATGGTTTAGAATGGATACATTCGTGCGAATGAATTAGAATGGATCGGACGAATGAATTAGAATGGATCGTACGAATGAATTAGAATGGATCAAATAAATGAATTAGAATGGTTACATTGATGCGAACGAATTAGAATGGATCGTACGAATGGATTAGAATGGATCGTACGAATGGATTAGAATGGATACATTCGTGCGAATGAATTAGAATGGATCATACGAATGAGTAAGAATGGATCGTACGAATGAAATAGAATGGATTGTACGAATGAATTAGAATGGATCGTGCGAATGAATTTGAATGGATCGTACGAATGAATTAGAATGGATCATGCTAATGAATTAGAATTGATCGTACGAATGAAATAGAATGGATTGTACGAATGAATTAGAATGGATCGTGCGAATGAATTTGAATGGATCGTACGAATGAATTAGAATGGATCGTGCTAATGAATTAGAATTGATCGTACGAATGAAATAGAATGGATTGTACGAATGATTTAGAATGGATCGTACGAATGAATTAGAATGGATTGTACGAATGATTTAGAATGGATACATTCGTGCGAATGAATTAGAATGGATCATACGAATGAGTAAGAATGGATCGTACGAATAAAATAGAATGGATTGTACGAATGAATTAGAATGGATTCGTACGAATGAATTAGAATGGATACATTCATGCGAATGAATTAGAATGGATCGTACCAATGAGTAAGAATGGATCGTACGAATGAAATAGAATGGATTGTGCGAATGAATTAGAATGGATCGTACGAATGAATTAGAATGGATCGTGTGAAAGAATTAGAATGGATTGTATGAATGAATTAGAATAGATCGTATGAATGAATTAGAATGGATCGTACGAATGAATTAGAATGGATCATATGAATGTATTAGAATGGATCGTACGAATGAATTAGAATGGATACATTCGTGCGAATGAATTAGAATGGATACATTCGTGCGAAAGAATTAGAATAGATCGTATGAATGAATTAGAATGGATCCTATGAATGAATTAGAATGGATCGTGTGAATGAATTAGAATGGATCGTACGAATGAATTAGAATGGATCGTGCTAATGAATTAGAATTAATCGAACGAATGAATTAGCATGGATCGTGCTAATGAATTAGAATGGAACGTACGAATGAATTAGAATGGATCGTGTGAAAGAATTAGAATGGATTGTATGAATAAATTAGAATGAATTCGTACGATCCATTCGAATTCATTCGCACGATCCATTCTAATTCATTCATACGATCCATTCTAATTCATTCATACAATCCATTCTAATTCTTTCACACGATCTATTCTAATTCATTCGTAGGATCCATTCTTATTCATTCGTACAATCTATTCTAATTCATTCGTACGATCCATTCTTACTCATTCGTATGATCCATTCTAATTCATTCGGACGAATGTATCCATTCTAATTTATTCGTACGATCCATTCTAATTCATTCGTACGATCCATTCTAATTCATTAGCTCGAATGTATCCATTCTAATCCATTCGTACGATCCATTCTAATCCATTCGTATGATCCATTCTAATTCATTCATAGGATCTATTCTAATTCATTCATACGATCTATTCTAATTCTTTCGCTCGAATGTATCCATTCTAATTCATTCGCACGAATGTATCCATTCTAATTCATTCGCACGATCCATTCTAATTCATTCATAGGATCCATTCTAATTCATTCATACGATCTATTCGAATTCTTTCGCACGAATGTATCCATTCTAATTCATTCGCACGAATGTATCCATTCTAATTCATTCGTACGATCCATTCTAATTCATTCGTACGATCCATTCTAATTCATTCATACGACCTATTCTAATTCATTCATACAATCCATTCTAATTCTTTCACACGATCCATTCTAATTCATTCATATGATCCATTCTAATTCATTCGTACGATCCATTCTAATTCATATGCACAAAGGTATCGATTCTAATCCATTCGTAGGATCCATTCGTACGATCCATTTTAATTCATTCGTATGATCCATTCTAATTCATTCGCTCGAATGTATCCATTCTAATCCATTCGTACGATCCATTCTAATCCATTCGTACGATCCATTCTAATTCATTCGCATGAATGTAACCATTATAATTGATTCATACGATCCATTCTAATTCATTCGTACGATCCATTCTAATTCATTCGTACGATCCATTCTAATTCATTCGCACGAATGTATCCATTCTAATTCATTCATATGATCCATTCTAATTCATTCATATAATCCATTCTAATTCTTTCACATGATCCATTCTAATTCATTCGTACGATCCATTCTAATTCATTCGTACAATCCATTCTAATTCATTCGCACGAATGTATCCATTCTAATTCATTCATACGATCCATTCTAATTCATTCGTACGATCCATTCTAATTCCTTCGTACGATCCATTCTAATTCATTCGTACGATCTATTCTAATTCATTCGTACGATCCATTCTAATTCATTCGTACGATCCATTCTAATTCATTCGTAAGATCTATTCTAATTCATTCGTACGATCCATTCTAATTCATTCGTACGATCCATTCTAATTCATTCGCACGAATGTATCCATTCTAGTTCTTTCGTATGATCCATTCTAATTCATTCGTACGATCCATTCTAATCCATTCGTACGATCCATTCTAATTCATTCATACGATCCATTCTAATTCATTCATACAATCCATTCTAATTCTTTCACACGATCCATTCTAATTCCTTCGTAGGATCCATTCTAATTCATTCGTACAATCTATTCTATTTCATTCGTACGATCCATTCTTACTCATTCGTATGATCCATTCTAATTCCTTCGGACGAATATATCCATTCTAATTTATTCGTACGATCCATTCTAATTCTTTCGTACGATCCATTCTAATTCATTCGTACAATCCATTCTTACTCATTCGTATGATCCATTCTAATTCATTCGTACGATCCATTCTAATTCATTCGTACGATCGATTCTAATTAATTCGGACTATCCATTCTAATTCATTCGTACGATCCATCCTAATTCATTCTTATGATCCATTCTAATTTATTCGTTCAAATATATCCATTCTAATTCATTCCGTACGATCTATTCTAATTCATTCGTACGATCGATTCTAATTCATTCGTACGAATGGATTAGAATGGATACCTTTGTGCATATGAATTAGAATGGATCGTGCGAATGAATTAGAATGGATCGTACGAACGAACTAGAATGGATACATTCGTGCGAATGAATTAGAATGGATCGTATGAATGAATTAGAATCGATCGTACGAATGAATTAGAATGGATCTTACGAATGAATTAGAATGGATCGTATGAATGGTTTAGAATGGATACATTCATGCGAATGAATTAGAATGGATCGGACGAATGAATTAGAATCGATCGTACGAATGAATTAGAATGGATCAAATAAATGAATTAGAATGGTTACGTTCATGCGAATGAATTAGAATGGATCGTACGAATGGATTAGAATGGATCGTACGAATGGATTAGAATGGATACATTCGTGCGAATGAATTAGAATGGATCATACGAATGAGTAAGAATGGATCATAAGAATGAAATAGAATGGATTGTACGAATGAATTAGAATGGATCGTGCGAATGAATTTGAATGGATCGTACGAATGAATTAGAATGGATCGTACGAATGAATTAGAATGGATACATTCGTGCGAATGAATTAGAATGGATACATTCATGCGAAAGAATTAGAATAGATTGTATGAATGAATTAGAATGGATCCTATGAATGAATTAGAATAGTTCGTGCGAATAAATTAGAATGGATCGTACGAATGAATTAGAATGGATCGTACGAATGAATTAGAATGGATCGTACGAATGAATTAGAATGGATCGTACGAATGAATTAGAATGGATCATACGAATGAGTAAGAATGGATCGTACGAATGAAATAGAATGGATTGTACAAATGAATTAGAATGGATCGTACGAATGAATTAGAATGGATCGTGTGAAAGAATTAGAATTGACTGTATGAATGAATTAGAATGGATCATATGAATGAATTAGAATGGATCGTGCGAATGAGTTAGAATGGATCGTACGAATGAATTAGAATGGATCATACAAATGAATTAGAATGGATCATACGAATGAATTAGAATGGATCATACGAATGAGTAAGAATGGATCGTACGAATGAAATAGAATGGATTGTACGAATGAATTAGAATGGATACATTCGTGCGAATGAATTAGAATGGATCGTACGAATGAATTAGAATGGATCGTACGAATGAATTAGAATGGATCATTCGAATGAATTAGAATGCATCGTAGGAAAGTATTAGAATGGATTTATTCGTGCGAATGAATTAGAATGGATCGTACGAATGAATTAGACTGGATCGTACGAATGAATTTGAATGGATACATTTGTGTGAACGAATCCAAATGGATTGTATGAATGAATTACAATGGATCGTATGAATCAATTAGAATGGATCGTACGAATGAATTAGAATAGCTCATAGGAATGAATTAGAATGAATCGTATGAATGAATTAGAATGGTTACATTCGTACGAATGAATTAGAATAGATCGTACGAATGAATTAGAATGGATCATACGAATAAATTAGAATGGATCGTGGGAATGAATTAGAATGGATCGTACGAATGAATTAGAATGGATCCACCGAATGAGTTTGAATGGATCATACGAATGAATTAGAATGGATTGTATGAATGAATTAGAATGGATTGTGCGAATGAATTAGAATGGATCGTATGAATGAATAAGAATGGCTCGTACGAATGAATTAGAATGGATCGTGCGAATGAATTAGCATGAATCGTACGAATGTAATAGAATGGATCGTACAAATGAATTAGAATGAATCGTACGATCCATTCTAATTCATTCGTACGATCCATTCTAATTCATTCGCACGAATATATCCATTCTAATTCATTCATACGATCTATTTTAATTCATTCATATAATCCATTCTAATTCTTTCACACGATCCATTCTAATTCATTCGTACGATCCATTCTAATTCATTCGTACGATCCATTGTAATTCATTCGTATGATCCATTCTAATTCATTCCTACGATCTATTCTAATTCATTCGCTCGAATATATCCATTCTAATTCATTTGTTCGATCCATTCTAATTCATTCGCACGATCCATTCTAATTCATTCGTATGATCCATTCTAATCCATTTGTACGATCCATTCTAATTCATTCGTACGATCCATTCTAATTCATTCGTACGATCCATTCTAATTCATTCGCACGAATGTATCTATTCTAGTTCATTCGTACGATCTATTCTAATTCATTCGTACGATCCATTCTAATTCATTCGCACGATCCATTCTAATTCATTCATACGATCCATTCCAATTCATTCATACGATCCATTCTAATTCATTCTAGAATGGATACATTCGTGCGAATGAATTAGAATGGATCGTACGAATGAATTAGAATGGATCGTACGAATGAATTAGAATGGATCTTACGAATGAATTAGAATGGATCGTACGAATGAATTAGAATGGATCGTACGAATGAATTAGAATGGATCGTACGAATGAATTAGAATGGATCAAATGAATGAATTAGAATGGATCGTACGAATGAATTAGAATGGATCGTATGAATGAATTAGAATGGATCGTACGAATGAATTAGAATGGATCATACGAATGAACTAGAATGGATACATTCGTGCGAATGAATTAGAATGGATCGTACGAATGAATTAGAATGGATCGTATGATCCATTCTAATACATTTATACGATTCATGCTAATTCATTCGCACGATCCATTCTAATTCATTCGTACGATCCATTCTTATTCATTCATACGATCCATTCTAATTCATTCGCACAATCCATTCTAATTCATTCGTACAATCCATTCTAATTCATTCGTATGATCTATTCTAACTCATTCGGTGGATCCATTCTAATTCATTCGTACGATCCATTCTAATTCATTCCCACGATCCATTCTAATTTATTCGTACGATCTATTCTAATTCATTCGTACGATCTATTCTAATTCATTCGCACGAATGTAACCATTCTAATTCATTCATACGATTCATTCTAATTCATTCGTATGAGCTATTCTAATTCATTCGTATGATCCATTCTAATTCATTCGTACGATCCATTGTAATTCATTCATACAATCCATTTAGATTCATTCGCACAAAAGTATCCATTCAAATTTATTCGTACGATCCAGTCTAATTCATTCGTACGATCCATTCTAATTCATTCGCACGAATATATCCATTCTAATTCTTTCGTACGATGCATTCTAATTCATTCGTACGATCCATTCTAATTCATTCATTTGATCCATTCTAATTCATTCGTACGATCCATTCTAATTCATTCGTCCGATCCATTCTAATTCATTCGCACTAATGTATCCATTCTAATTCATTCGTACGATCCATTCTAATTCATTCGTACGATCCATTCTAATTCATTCGTAAGATCCATTCTAATTCATTCGTACGATCCATTCTAATTCATTCGCACGAATGTATCCATTCTAGTTCATTTGTACGATCCATTCTAATTCATTCGTACGATCCATTCTAATTCATTCCGTACGATCCATTCTAATTCATTCGTACGATCGTACGAATGAATTAGAATGAATTAGAATGGATCGTACGAATGAATTAGAATGGATCTTACGAATGAATTAGAATGGATTGTACGAATGAATTAGAATGGATCGTACGAATGAATTAGAATGGATACATTCGTGCGAATGAATTAGAATGGATCGGACGAATGAATTAGAATGGACAGTACGAATGAATTAGAATGGATCATATGAATTCATTAGAATGGTTACATTCATGCGAATGAATTAGAATGGATCGTACGAATGGATAAGAATGGATCGTACGAATGGATTAGAATGGATACTTTCGAGCGAATGAATTAGAATGGATCGGACGAATGAATTAGAATGGATCGTATGAATGGATTAGAATGGATCCTACGAATGGATTAGAATGGATACCTTTGTGCATATGAATTAGAATGGATCGTATGAATGAATTAGAATGGATCGTAGAATGGATCGTACGAATGAATTAGAATGGATCGTACGAATGAATAAGAATAGATCATAGGAATGAATTAGAATGGATCGTGCAAATGAATTAGAATGGATACATTCGTACGAATGAATTAGAATGGATCGTACGAATGAATTAGAATGGATCGTACGAATGAATTAGAATGGATCGTACGAATGAATTAGAATGGATCATACGAATGAGTAAGAATGGATCGTACGAATGAAATAGAATGGATTGTACGAATGAATTAGAATGGATCGTACGAATGAGTTAGAATGGATCGTGTGAAAGAATTAGAATGGATTGTATGAATGAATTAGAATGGATGAATTAGAATGGATCGTACGAATGAATTAGAATGGATCGTACGAATGAATTAGAATGGATCATACGAATGAGTAAGAATGGATCGTACGAATGAAATAGAATGGATTGTACGAATGAATTAGAATGGATCGTACGAATGAGTTAGAATGGATCGTGTGAAAGAATTAGAATGGATTGTATGAATGAATTAGAATGGATCATATGAATGAATTAGAATGGATCGTGCGAATGAATTCGAATGGATCGTACGAATGAATTAGAATGGATCGTACGAATGAATTAGAATGGATACATTCGTGCGAATGAATTAGAATGGATACATTCGTGCGAAAGAATAAGAATAGATCGTATGAATAAATTAGAATGGATCCTATGAATGAATTAGATTGGATCGTGCGAATGAATTAGAATGGATCGTGCGAATGAATAAGAATGGATCGTGCTAATGAATTAGAATTGATCGAACGAATGAATTAGCCTGGATCGTGCTAATGAATTAGAATGGAACGTACGAATGAATTAGAATGGATTGTGTGAAAGAATTAGAATGGATTGTATGAATGAATTAGAATGAATTCGTACGATCCATTCGAATTCATTCGCACGATCCATTCTAATTCATTCATACGATCCATTCTAATTCATTCATACAATCCATTCTAATTCTTTCACACGATCCATTCTAATTCATTCGTAGGATCCATTCTAATTCATTCGTACAATCTATTCTATTTCATTCGTACGATCCATTCTTACTCATTCGTATGATCCATTCTAATTCATTCGGACGAATATATCCATTCTAATTTATTCGTACGATCCATTCTAATTCATTCGTACGATCCATTCAAATTCATTCGTACGATCCATTCTTACTCATTCGTATGATCCATTCTAATTCATTCGTATGATCCATTCTAATTCATTCGTACGATCCATTCTAATTCATTCGCACAATCTATTCTAATTCATTCGTACGATCCATTCTAATTCATTCGTACGATCGTACGAATGAATTAGAATGGATCGTACGGAATGAAATAGAATGGATTATATGGATGAATTAGAATGGATACATTTGTGCGATTGAATTAGAATGGATCATACGAATGAGTAAGAATGGATCGTACGAATGAAATAGAATGGATTGTACGAATGAATTAGAATGGATCGTACAAATGAATTAGAATGGATCGTACGAATGAATTAGAATGGATCATATGAATGAGTAAGAATGGATCGTACAAATGAAATGGAATGGATTGTACGAATGAATTAGACTGGATCGTATGAATAAATTAGAATGGATCGTGTGAAAGAATTAGAATGCATTGTATGAATGAATTAGAATGGATCGTATGAATGAATTAGAATGGATCGTGCGAATGAATTCGAATGGATCGCATGATCCATTCGAATAGAATGGATCGTATGAATGAATTAGAATGGATCGGGCGAATGAATTAGAATGGATTGTAGGAATGAATTAGAATGGATCGTATGAATGAATTAGAATGGATCGTATGAATGAATTAGAATGGATCGTGCGAATGAATTAGAATGGATCGTACGAATGAATTAGAATGGATCGTACGAATGAATTAGAATAGATCATACGAATGAATTAGAATGGATCATACGAATGAGTAAGAATGGATAGTACGAATGAAATAGAATGGATTGTACGAATGAATTAGAATGGATACATTCGTGCGAATGAATTAGAATGGATCGTACGAATGAATTAGAATGGATCGTACGAATGAATTAGAATGGATCGTACGAATGAATTAGAATGGATCTTACGAATGAATTAGAATGGATCGTACGAATGAATTAGAATGGATCGTACGAATGAATTAGAATGGATACATTCGTGCGAATGAATTAGAATGGATCGTACGAATGAATTAGAATGGATCGTATGAATGAATTAGAATGGATCGTACGAATAAATTAGAATGGATACATTCGTCCGAATGAATTAGAATGGATCATACGAATGAGTAAGAATGGATCGTACGAATGAAATAGAATAGATTGTACGAATGAATTAGAATGGATTCATACGAATGAATTAGAATGGATACATTCGTGCGAATGAAGTAGAATGGATCGTACCAATGAGTAAGAATGGATCGTACGAATGAAATAGAATGGATTGTGCGAATGAATTAGAATGGATCGTACGAATGAATTAGAATGGATCGTACGAATGAATTAGAATGGATCCTATGAATGAATTAGAATGGATCATGCGAATGAATTAGAATGGATCGTACGAATGAATTAGAATGGATCGTGCTAATGAATTAGAATTGATCGAACGAATGAATTAGAATGGATACATTCGTGCGAATGAATTAGAATGGATCGGATGAATGAATTAGAATGGATCGTACGAATGAGTAAGAATGGATCGTACGAATGAATTAGAATGGATCGTACGAATGAATTAGAATGGATCGTACGAATGAATTAGAATGGATCGTGCTAATGAATTAGAATGGAATAGAATAGATTGTACGAATGAACTAGAATGGATTCGTATGAATGAATTAGAATGGATACATTCGTGCGAATGAATTCGAATGGATCGTACCAATGAGTAAGAATGGATCGTACGAATGAAATAGAATGGCTTGTGCGAATGAATTAGAATGGATCGTACGAATGAATTAGAATGGATCGTGTGAAAGAATTAGAATGGATTGTATGAATGAATTAGAATAGATCGTATGAATGAATTAGAATGGATCGTATGAGTGAATTAATATGGATACGAAGGAATTAGAATGGATCGTACGAAGGAATTAGAATGGTTCATACAAATGAAATAGAATGGATCGTACGAAGGAATTAGAATGGATCGTACGAAGGAATTAGAATGGATCGTACGAAGGAATTAGAATGGATCGTACGAATGAATTAGAATGTATATATTCGTGCAAATGAATTAGAATGGATCGTATGAATGAATTAGAATGGATCGTATGAGTGAATTACAACGGATCGTATGAATGAAATAGAATGAATTAGAATGAATTAGAATTGATCGTACGAATGAAATAGAATGGATTATATGAATGATTTAGAATGGATCGTACGAATGAATTAGAATGGATCGTACGAATGATTTAGAATGGATACATTCGTGCGAATGAATTAGAATGGATCATACGAATGAGTAAGAATGGACCGTACGAATGAAATAGAATGGATTGTACGAATGAATTAGAATGGATTCGTACGAATGAATTAGAATGGATACATTCGTGCGAATGAATTAGAATGGATCATACGAATTAGTAAGAATGGATCGTACGAATGAAATAGAATGGATTGTACGAATGAATTAGAATGGATTCGTACGAATGAATTAGAATGCATACATTCGTGCAAATGAATTAGAATGGATCGTACCAATGAGTAAGAATGGATCGTACGAATGAAATAGAATGGATTGTGCGAATGAATTAGAATAGATCGTACGAATGAATTAGAATGGATCGTACAAATGAATTAGAATGGATCATACGAATTAATTAGAATGGATCATACGAATGAATTAGAATGGATCGTACGATCCATTCTAATTCATTCATACAATCCATTCTAATTCATTCGCACGAATGTATCCATTCTAATCCATTCGTACGATCCATTCTAATCTATTCGTACGATCCATTCTAATTCATTCGCATGAATGTAACCTCGTACGATCCATTCTAATTCGTTCATATGATCCAGTCTAATTCATTCGTACGATCCATTCTAATTCATTCGCACGATCCATTCTAATTCATTCGTATGATCCATTCTAATCCATTCGTACGATCCATTCTAATTCATTCGTACGATCCATTCTAATTCATTTGTACGATCCATTCTAATTCATTCGCACGAATGTATCCATTCTAGTTCATTCGTACGATCCATTCTAATTCATTCGTACGATCCATTTTAATTCATTCGCACGATCCTATCTAATTCACTCGTACGATCCATTCTAATTCATTCATACGATCCATTCTAATTCATTCGTACGATCCATTCTAATTCATTCATACAATCCATTCTAATTCATTCGTACGATCCATTCTAATTCACTCATACGATCCATTCTAATACATTCATACGATCCATTCTAATTCATTTGCACGAATGTATCCATTCTAATTCATTCGTACGATCCATTCTAATTCATTCGTACGATCCATTCTAATTAATTCGTATGATCCATTCTAATTCATTCGTTTGATCTATTCTAATTCATTCGTATGATCCATTCTAATTCATTCGCATGATCCATTCTAATTCATTCGTACGATCCATTCTAATTCATTCATACGAACCATTCTAATTCATTCGTACGATCCATTCTAATTCATTCGTACAATCTATTCTAATTCATTCGTACGAATGGATACATTCGTGTGAATGAATTAGAATGGATCGTACGAATGAGTAAGAATGGATCGTACGAATGAAATAGAATGGATTGCACGAATGAATTAGAATGGATCGTACGAATGAATTAGAATGGATCGTGTGAAAGAATTAGAATGGATTGTATGAATGAATTAGAATGGATCGTGCGAATGAATTAGAATGGATCGTACGAATGAATTAGAATGGATCGTACGAATGAACTAGAATTGATCATACGAATGAATTAGAATGGATCATACGAATTAATTTGAATGGATCGTACGAATGAATTAGAATGGATCGTACGAATGAATTAGAATGGATACATTCGTGCGAATGAATTAGAATGGATCGTACGAATGAATTATAATGGATCGTACGAATGAATTAGAATGGATACATTTGTGCGAGTGAATTAGAATGGATCGTACGAATGAATTAGAATGGATCGTATGAATGAAATAGAATGGATCGTACGAATGAATTAGAATGGATCGTGCGAATGAATTAGAATGGATCGTACGAATGAATTAGAATGGATCGTACGAATGAACTAGAATGGATACATTCGTGCGAATGAATTAGAATGGATCGTACGAATGAATTAGAATGGATCTTACGAATGAATTAGAATGGATCGTATGAATGAATTAGAATGGATCGTACGACTGAATTAGAATGGATACATTCGTGCGAATGAATTAGAATGGATCCATTCTAATTCCTTCGTACGATCCATTCTAATTCATTTGTACGATCCATTCTAATTCATTCATACAATCCATTCTAATTCTTTCACACGATCCATTCTAATTCATTCGTACGATCCATTCTAATTCATTCGTGCAATCCATTCTATTTCATTCGTATGATCCTTTCTTACTCATTCGTATGATCTATTCTAATTCATTCACACGAATGTATCCATTCGTACGAATGAATTAGAATAGATTGTACGAATGAATTAGAATGGATCGTACGAATGAATTAGAATGGATCGTACGAAGGAATTAGAATGGATCGTACGAATGAATTAGAATGGATCGTACGAATGAATTAGAACAGATCGTACGAATGAATTAGAATGGATCGTACGAAGGAATTAGAATGGATCGTACGAATGAATTAGAATGGATATATTCGTGCAAATGAATTAGAATGGATCGTAAGAATGTATTAGAATGGATCGTATGAGTGAATTAGAATGGATCGTACGAATGAATTAGAATAGATTGTACGAATGAATTAGAATGGATCGTACGAATGAATTAGAATGGATCATACGAATTAATTAGAATGGATCGTACGAATGAATTAGAATGGATCGTACGAATGAATTAGAATGGATACATTCGTGCGAATGAATTAGAATGGATTGTGAGAATAAATAAGAACAGATCGTGCGAATGAATTAGAATGGATCGAACGAATGAATTAGAATGGATCGTGCGAATGAATTAGAATGGATCGTACGAATGAATTAGAATGGATACATTTGTGCGAATGAATTAGAATGGATCGTATGAATGAATTAGAATGGATCGTACGAATGAATTAGAATGGATCGTGCGAATGAATTAGAATGGATCGTACGAATGAATTAGAATGGATTGTGTGAAAGAATTAGAATGGATCGTACGAATGAATTAGAATGGATCGTGCGAATGAATTAGAATGGATCGTACGAATGAATTAGAATGGATACTTTCGTGCGAATGAATTAGAATGGATCGTACGAATGAATTAGAATGGATCGTACGAATGAATTAGAATGGATCGTGCGAATGAATTAGAATGGATCGTACGAATGAATTAGAATGGATCGTACGAATGAACTAGAATGGATACATTTGTGCGAATTAATTAGAATGGATCGTACGAATGAATTAGAATGGATCGTACGAATGAATTAGAATGGATCTTACGAATGAATTAGAATGGATCGTACGAATGAATTAGAATGGATCGTACGAATGAATTAGAATGGATCTTATGAATGAATTAGAATGGATCGTACGAATAAATTAGAATGGATCGTATGAATGGTTTAGAATGGGTATATTCGTGCGAATGAATTAGAATGGATCGGACGAATGAATTAGAATGGATCGTACGAATGAATTAGAATGGATCAAATGAATGAATTAGAATGGTTACATTCATGCGAATGAATTATAATGGATCGTACGAATGGATTAGAATGGATCGTACGAATGGATTAGAATGGATCATGCGAATGAATTTGAATGGATCGTACGAATGAATTAGAATGGATCGTATGAAAGAATTTGAATGGATCGTACGAATGAATTAGAATGGATCGTACGAATGAATTAGAATGGATACAATCGTGCGAATGAATTAGAATGGATACATTTGTGCGAAAGAATTAGAATAGATCGTATGAATGAATTAGAATGGATCCTATGAATGAATTAGAAAGGATCGTGCGAATGAATTAGAATGGATCGTACGAATGAATTAGAATGGATCGTACAAATGAATTAGAATGGATCGTACAAATGAATTAGAATGGATCGTACGAATGAATTAGAATGGATCATACGAATGAATTAGAATGGATCGTACGAATGAAATAGAATGGATTGTACGAATGAATTAGAATGGATCGTACGAATGAATTAGAATGGATCGTGTGAAAGAATTAGAATGGATTGTATGAATGAATTAGAATGGATCATATGAATGAATTATAATGGATCGTGCGAATGAATTAGAATGGATCGTACGAATGAATTAGAATGGATCGTACGAATGAATTAGAATGGATCGTACGAATGAATTAGAATGCATCGTACGAAAGAATTAGAATGGATATATTCGTGCGAATGAATTAGAATGGATCGTACGAATGAATTAGACTGGATCGTACGAATGAATTTGAATGGATACATTTGTGCGAATGAATCTAAATGGATTGTATGAATGAATTACAATGGATCGTACGAATGAATTAGAATGGATCGTACGAATGAATTAGAATAGCTCATACGAATGAATTAGAATAGCTCATACGAATGAATTAGAATAGATCATTCTAATTCATTCGTACGATCCATTCTAATTCCTTCGTACGATCCATTCTAATTCCTTCGTACGATCCATTCTAATTCCTTCGTACGATCCATTCTATTTCATTCGTATGATCCATTCTAATTCCTTCGTACGATCCATTCTAATTCCTTCGTATCCATTCTAATTCACTCATACGATCCATTCTAATTCATTCGTACGATCCATTCTGATTCATTCATATAATCCATTCTAATTCAATCGCACGAATCTATCCATTCTAATTCATTCGTACGATCAGTTCTAATTCATTCACAAAATATAAGTGAATTAGAATGGATACGAAGGAATTAGAATGGATCGTACGAAGGAATTAGAATGGATCATACGAATGAAATAGAATGGATCGTACGAAGTAATTAGAATGGATCGTACGAAGGAATTAGAATGGATCGTACGAAGGAATTAAAATGGATCGTACGAATAAATTAGAATGGATCGTACGAATGAATTAGAATGGATCGTATGAGTGAATTAGAACGGATAGTACGAATGAAGTAGAATGGATCGTATGAATGAATTAGAATGGACACATTCGTGCGAATGAATTAGAATGGTCGTATGAATGAATTAGAATAGATTGTGCGAATGAATTAGAATGGATCGTACGAATGAATAAGAATGGATACATTCGTGCGAATAAATTAGAATGGATTGTATGAATGAATTACAATGGATCGTACGAATGAATTAGAATGGATCGTACGAATGAATTAGAATAGATTGCGTGAATGAATTAGAATGGATCGTACGAATGAATTAGAATGAATCGTACGAATGAATTAGAATGGATCGTACGAATGAATTAGAATGGATCGTACGAAGGAATTAGAATGGATCGTACGAATGAATTAGAATGGATCGTACGATTGAGTTAGAATGGATCATACGAATGAGTAAGAATGGATCGTATGAATGAATTAGATTGGATCGTACGATCCATTCTAATTCATTAGCATGGATCGTGCTAATGAATTAGAATGGAATATACGAATGAATTAGAATGGATCGTACAATGAATCGTACGAATGAATTAGAATGAATTAGAATGGATCGTACGAATGAATTAGAATAGATCGTAGGAATGAATTAGAATGGATCGTACGAATGAATTAGAATGGATAGTGTGAATGAATTAGAATCGATCGTACGAATGAATTAGAATGGATCGTACGAATGAATTAGAATGGATCATACGAATGAGTAAGAAAGGATCGTACGAATGAATTAGAATGGATCGTACGAATGAATTAGAATGGATCGTACGAATAAATTAGAATGGATATATTCATCCGAATGAATTAGAATGGATCATACGAGAATGAATTAGAATGGATCATACGAATGAGTAAGAATGGATCATACGAATGAAATAGAATAGATTGTACGAATGAATTAGAATGGATCCTACGAATGAATTAGAATGGATCGTGTGAAAGAATTAGAATGGATTGTATGAATGAATTAGAATGGATCGTATGAATGAATTAGAATGGTTCGTGCGAATGAATTCGAATGGATCGTACGAATTCATTCTAATTCATTCATACAATCCATTCTACTTCATTAGTACGATCCATGCTAATTCATTCGTTCGATCAATTCTAATTCATTCGTACGTTCCATTCTACTTCATTAGCACGATCCATGCTAATTCATTCGTTCGATCAATTCTAATTCATTAGCACGATCCATTCTAATTCATTCGTACGATCCATTCTAATTCATTCGCACGATCCATTCTAATTCATTCATAGGATCCATTCTAATTTATTCATACGATCTATTCTAATTCTTTCGCACGAATGTATCCATTCTAATTCATTCGCACGAATGTATCCATTCTAATTCATTCGTATGATCCATTCTAATTCATTCGTACGATCCATTCTAATTCATTCGTACGATCCATTCTAATTCATTCGCACAATCCATTCTATTTCATTCGTACGATCCATTCTTACTCATTCGTATGATCCATTATGGATACATTCGTGCAAATGAATTAGAATGGATCATACGAATGAGTAAGAATGGATCGTACGAATGAAATAGAATGGATTGTGCGAATGAATTAGAATGGATCGTACGAATGAATTAGAATGGATCGTGTGAAAGAATTAGAATGGATTGTATGAATGAATTAGAATAGATCGTATGAATGAATTAGAATGGATCATACGAATGAATTAGAATGGATCGTACGAATGAATTAGAATGGATACATTCGTGCGAATGAATTAGAATGGATACATTCGTGCGAAAGAATTAGAATAGATCAAACGAATGAATTAGAATGGATCCATTCTAATTCCTTCGTACGAATGAATTAGAATGGATACATTTGTGCGAATGAATTAGAATGGATCGTACGAATGAATTAGAATGGATCATCCGAATGAATTAGAATGGATCATACGAGTGAGTAAGAATGGATCGTACGAATGAAATAGAATAGATTGTATGAATGAATTAGAAAGGATCCTACGAATGAATTAGAATGGATCGTGTGAAAGAATTAGAATGGACTATATGAATGAATTAGAATGGATCGTATGAATGAAGTAGAATGGATCGTGCGAATGAATTTGAATGGATCGTACGAATTCATTCTAATTCATTCATACAATCCATTCTAATTCTTTCACACGATCCATTCTAATTCATTCGTACGTTCCATTCTAATTCATTAGCACGATCCATGCTAATTCATTCGTTCGATCAATTCTAATTCATTAGCATGATCCATTCTAATTCATTCGTACGATCCATTCTAATTCATTCGCACGATCCATTCTAATTCATTCGTAGGATCTATTCTAATTCATGCATACGATCTATTCTAATTCTTTCGCACGAATGTATCCATTCTAATTCATTCGCATGAATGTATCCATTCTAATTCATTCATACGATCCATTCTAATTCATTCGTACGATCCATTCTAATTCATTCGTACGATCCATTCTAATTCATTCATACGATCTATTCTAATTCATTCATACAATCCATTCTAATTCTTTCACACGATCCATTCTAATTCATTCGTACGATCCATTCTAATTCATTCGCACAATCCATTCTATTTCATTCGCACAATCCATTCTATTTCATTCGTACGATCCATTCTAATTCATTCGCACGATCCATTCTAATTCATTCGTACGATCCATTCTAATTCATTCATACAATCCATTCTAATTCATTCGTACGATCCATTCTAATTTCTTCGTACGATCCATTCTAATTCATTCGTACGATCCATTCTAATTCATTCGCACAAATGTATCCATTCTAATTCATTCGTACGAAAGAATTAGAATGGATCGTACGAATGAATTAGAATGGATCGTACGAATGAATTAGAATGGATCGTACGAATGAATTAGAATGGATATATTCGTGCAAATGAATTAGAATGGATCGTATGAATGTATTAGAATGGATCGTATGAGTGAATTAGAATGGATCGTACGAATGAAAAAGAATGGATCGTATGAATGAATTAGAATGGTTACATTCGTGCGAATGAATTAGAAAAGATCGTACGAATGAATTAGAATGGATCGTACGAATAAATTAGAATGGATCGTGGGAATGAATTAGAATGGATCGTACGAATGAATTAGAATAGATCCACCGAATGAGTTAGAATGGATCATACGAATGATCCATTCTAATTCATTCATACGATCCATTCTAATTCATTTGCACGAATATATCCATTCTAATTCATTCGTACGATCCATTCTAATTCCTTCGTACGATCCATTCTAATTCCTTCGTACGATCCATTCTATTTCATTCGTATGATCCATTCTAATTCCTTCGTACGATCCATTTTAATTCCTTCGTATCCATTCTAATTCACTCATACGATCCATTCTAATTCATTCATATGATCTATTCTAATTCATTCATACAATCCATTCTAATTCTTTCACACGATCCATTCTAATTCATTCGTACGATCCATTCTAATTCATTCGCACAATCCATTCTATTTCATTCGAACGATCCATTCTTACTCATTGGTACGATCCATTCTAATTCATTCACAAGAATGTATCCATTCTAATTCATTCGTACGAATGAATTAGAATGGATCGTACGAATGAATTAGAATGGATCGTGCGAATGAATTAGATTGGATCGTACGAACGAATTAGAACTGATCGTACGAATGAATCAGAATGGATACATTCGTGCGAATGAATTAGAATGGATTGTATGAATGAATTAGAATGGATCCTATGAATGAATTAAAATGGATCGTGCGAATGAATTAGAATGGATCGTACGAATGAATTAGAATGGATCGTACGAATGAACTAGAATGGATACATTCGTGCGAATGAATTAGAATGGATCGGACGAATGAATTAGAATGGATCGTACGAATGAATTAGAATGCATCAAATGAATGAATTAGAATGGTTACATTCATGCGAATGAATTAGAATGGATCATACGAATCGATTAGAATGGATCGTACGAATGGATTAGAATGGATACATTTGTGCGAATGAATTATAATGGATCATACGAATGAGTAAGAATGGATCGTACGAATGAAATAGAATAGATTGTACGAATGAATTAGAATGGATCGTGCGAATGAATTTGAATGGATCGTACGAATGAATTAGAATGGATCATGCTAATGAATTAGAATTGATCGTACGAATGAAATAGAATGGATTGTACGAATGATTTAGAATGGATCGTACGAATGAATTTGAATGGATCGTACGAATGATTTAGAATGGATACAGTCGTGCGAATGAATTAGAATGGATCATACGAATGAGTAAGAATGGATTGTACGAATGAAATAGAATGGATTGTACGAATGAATTAGAATGGATTCGTACGAATGAATTAGAATGGATACATTCGTGCGAATGAATTAGAATGGATCGTACCAATGAGTAAGAATGGATCGTACGAATGAAATAGAATGGATTGTGCGAATGAATTAGAATGGATCGTACGAATGAATTAGAATGGATCGTGTGAAAGAATTAGAATGGATTGTATGAATGAATTAGAATAGATCGTATGAATGAATTAGAAAGGATCGTACAAATGAATTAGAATGGATCGTATGAATGAATTAGAATGGATCGTACGAATGAATTAGAATGTATACATTCGTGCAAATGAATTAGAATGGATACATTCGTGCGAAAGAATTAGAATAGATCATATGAATGAATTAGAATGGATCCTATGAATGAATTAGAATAGATCGTGCGAATGAATTAGAATGGATCGTACGAAGGAATTAGAATGGATCGTGCTAACGTATTAGAATTGATCGAACGAATGAGTTAGCATGGATCGTGCTAATGAATTAGAATGGAACGTATGAATGAATAAGAATGGATCATGTGAAAGAATTAGAATGGATTGTATAAATGAATTAGAATGAATTCGTACGATCCATTCGAATTCATTCGCACGATCCATTCTAATTCATTCATACGATCCATTCTAATTCATTCATACAATCCATTCTAATTCTTTCACACGATCCATTCTAATTCATTCGTAGGATCCATTCTAATTCATTCGTACAATCTATTCTATTTCATTAGTACGATCCATTCTTACTCATTCGTATGATCCATTCTAATTCATTCGGACGAATGTATCCATTCTAATTCATTCGTACGATCCATTCTAATTCATTCGTCCGATCCATTCTAATTCATTCGCACGAATGTATCTATTCTAATTCATTCGTACGATCTATTCTAATTCATTCGTACGATCCATTCCAATTCATTCGTAAGATCCATTCTAATTTATTCGTATGATCCATTCTAATTCATTCGTACGATCCATTCTAATTCATTCGCACGAATGTATCCATTCTAGTTCATTCGTACGATCCATTCTAATTCATTCATACGATCCATTCTAATTCATTCGCACGATCCATTCTAATTCATTCGTACGATCCATTCTAATTCATTCGTACGATCCATTCTATTTCATTCGCACAAATATATCCATTCTAATTCATTCGTACGATCCATTCTAATTCATTCGCACGATCCATTCTAATTCATTCGTACGATCCATTCTAATTCATTCCCATGATCTGTTCTTTTTCATTCGCACAATCGATTCTAATTCATTCGCACGAATGTATCCATTCTAATTCATTCGTATGATCCATTCTAATTCATTCGTACGATCCATTCTAATTCATTCGTACGATCCATTCTAATTCATTCGTATGATCCATTCCAATTCATTCGTACGATCCATTCTAATTCATTCATACAATCCATTCTAATTCATTCGCACGAATGTATCCATTCTAATTAATTCGTACGATCCATCCTAATTCATTCGTATGATCTATTCTTATTCATTCGCACGATCCAGTCTAATTGATTCGCACGATCCATTCTAACTCATTCGCACGAATGTATCCATTCTAATTCATTCGCACGAATGTATCCATTCTAATTCATTCGTACGATCCATTCTAATTCATTCGTACGATCCATTCTAATTCATTCGTATGATCCATTCTAATTCATTCGTATGATCCATTCCAATTCATTCGTATGATCCATTCGAATTCATTCATACAATCCATTCTAATTCATTCGCACGAATGTATCCATTCTAATTAATTCGTACGATCCATTCTAATTCATTCGTATGATCTATTCTTATTCATTCGCACGATCCAGTCTAATTGATTCACACGATCCATTCTAACTCATTCGCACGAATGTATCCATTCTAATTCATTCGTACGATCCATTCTAACTCATTAATATGATCCATTCTAATTCATTCGTACGATCCATTCTAATTCATATGCACAAAGGTATCCATTCTAATCCATTCGTAGGATCCATTCTAATCCATTCGTACGATCCATTCTAATTCATTCGTACGATCCATTCTAATTCATTTGCTCGAATGTATCCATTCTAATCCATTCGTACGATCCATTCTAATCCATTCGTACGATCCATTCTAATTCATTCGAATGAATGTAACCATTCTAATTCATTCATTTGATCCATTCTAATTCATTCGTACGATCCATTCTAATTCATTCGTCCGATCCATTCTAATTCATTCGCACGAATGTATCCGTTCTAATTCATTCGTACGATCCATTCTAATTCATTCGTACGATCCATTCTAATTCATTCGTAAGATCCATTCTAATTTATTCGTACAATCCATTCTAATTCATTCGTACGATCCATTCTAATTCATTCGCACGAATGTATCCATTCTAGTTCATTCGTACGATCCATTCTAATTCATTCGTACGATCCATTCTAATTCATTCGCACGATCCATTCTAATTCATTCATAGGATCCATTCTAATTCATTCATACAATCCATTCTAATTCATTCGCACGAATGTATCCATTCTAATTCATTCGTACGATCAGTTCTAATTCATTCACAAAATCTATTCTAATTCATTCATACGATCCATTCTAATTAATTCACACGAATGTATCCATTCTAATTCATTCATAGGATCCATTCTAATTCATTCGTACGATCCATTCTAATTCACTCATACGATCCATTCTAATACATTCATACGATCGATTCTAATTCATTTGCACGAATATATCCATTCTAATTCATTCGTACGATCCATTCTATTTCCTTCGTACGATCCATTCTAATTCATTCGTACGATCTATTCTATTTCATTCGTATAATCCATTCTTACTCATTCGTACGATCCATTCTAATTCATTCGTCCGATCCATTCTAATTCATTCGCACGAATGTATCCATTCTAATTCATTCGTTTGATCAATTCTAATTCATTAGCACAATCCATTCTAATTCATTCGTACGATCCATTCTAATTCATTCGCACGATCCATTCTAATTCATTCGTAGGATCCATTCTAATTCATTCATATGATCTATTCTAATTCTTTCGCACGAATGTATCCATTCTAATTCATTCGCACGAATGTATCCATTCTAATTCATTCGTACGATCCATTCTAATTCATTCGTACGATCCATTCTAATTCATTCGTACGATCCATTCTAATTCATTCATACGATCTATTCTAATTCATTCATACAATCCATTCTAATTCTTTCACACGATCCATTCTAATTCATTCGTACGATCCATTCTAATTCATTCGCACAATCCATTGTATTTCATTCGTACGATCCATTCTTACTCATTCGTATGATCCATTCTAATTCATTTGCACGAATGTATCCATAATGGATCATACGAATGAGTAAGAATGGATCGTACGAATGAAATAGAATGGATTGTGCGAATGAATTAGAATGGATCGTACGAATGAATTAGAATGGATCGTACGAATGAATTAGAATGGATCATACGAATGAATTAGAATGGATATATTCGTGCGAATGAATTAGAATGGATACATTCGCGCGAAAGAATTAGAATAGATCGTATGAATGAATTAGAATGGATCCTATGAATGAATTAGAATGGATCGTGCGAATGAATTAGAATGGATCGTACGAATGAATTAGAATGGATCGTGCTAATGAATTAGAATTGATCGAACTAATGAATTAGCATGGATCGTGCTAATGAAGTAGAATGGAACGTACGAATGAATTAGAATGGATCGTGTGGGGGAAAATCTTCGTGCCGACCCGAAGACTCTCGCAGCACCAGTCAATTGGAGTCGAAGTTGACGTCGAAGATCGTTGATCGATCTATTGATGGATGTTGTTGCTTTTGATATGTCAATAGAAAGTGATATGCAATCAGAGAGATTGTGACACAAGATGTGATCTCGGAGTTCAGCCGAAGCCTACGTCTCCGTGCTATAGGGAGCAACCCGAATTCACTAACACTTCAGTTGAAGTAACCTCGACAGGCCGAGTGTCACTGAAACCCTCTGATCTCTTTTAAGGAGAAAAGAAGATCAAGGAGAGATGGTAGATCAGAAGTTGAAAATCCCAGAGCTCTGGTTCTGAAAGTCAGATCTCAGAGTGGAAATCAGAATTTTCGGATCCTATTACATTCGAAGGCACTGCTATTTATAGGATTCCCTGTTGGGGAATTCCGAGGTAAATGGCGGTTTCTGCTGCCGTATCTGGGGATCCTCCAGGCAGGACTGGTGGGTCCTGTGGTAGTCCTCGTGGGCCCACCAGGCAGGGCCGGTGGGTCCCGCTGTTGTCTTCGGGGGCCCACCAGGCAGGGCCGGTGGGTCCCGCTGTTGTCTTCGGGGGCCCACCAGGCAGGGCCGGTGGGTCCCGCTGTAGTCTCCGGGGGCCCACCAGGCAGGGCCGGTGGGTCCCGCTGTAGTCTCCGGGGGCCCACCAGGCAGGGCCGGTGGGTCCCGCTGTGGTACTCGGGGGCCCACCAGGCAGGGCCGGTGGGTCCCGCTGTGGTACTCGGGGGCCCACCAGGCAGGGCCGGTGGGTCCCGCTGTAGTCTCCGGGGGCCCACCAGGCAGGGCCGGTGGGTCCCGCTGTGGTACTCGGGGGCCCACCAGGCAGGGCCGGTGGGTCCCGCTGCTTGCAGATTTCTTACCAAAATTTGCACCCGTACCAAAATTTGCACCCACAGATCGTGTGAAAGAATTAGAATGGATTGTATGAATGAATTAGAATGAATTCGTACGATCCATTCGAATTCATTCGCACGAACCATTCTAATTCATTCATACGATCCATTCTAATTCATTCATACAATCCATTCTAATTCTTTCACACGATCCATTCAAATTCATTCGTAGGATCCATTCTAATTCATTCGTACAATCTATTCTATTTCATTCGTATGATCCATTCTTACTCATTCGTATGATCCATTCTAATTCATTCTCGTATGATCCATTCTAATTCATTCGGATGAATATATCCATTCTAATTTATTCGTACGATCCATTCTAATTCATTCGTACGATCCATTCTAATTCATTCGTACGATCCTTTCTTACTCATTCGTATGATCCATTCTAATTCATTCGTACGATCCATTCTAATTCATTCGTACGATCGATTCTAATTCATTCACACTATCCATTCTAATTCATTCGTGCGATCCATTCTAATTCATTCCTATGATCTATTCTAATTCATTCATACGATCCATTCTAATTCATTCTAATTCATTCGTACGATTCATTGTACGATCCATTCTAATTCATTCGTATATTCCATTCTAATTCATTAGCACGATCCATGCTAATGAATTAGAATGGATCGTACGATCCAATCTAATTCATTCATACGATCCATTCTTACTCATTCGTATGATCCATTCTAACACAATCGTACGATCCATTCTAATTCATTCGTACGATCCATTCTAATTCCTTCGTATGATCCATTCTAATTCATTCGTACGATCCATTCTAATTCATTCGTACGATTCATTCTAATTCATTCGTACTATCCATTCTAATTCATTCGCGCAATCTATTCTAATTCATTCGTACGATCCATTCTAATTCATTCGTACGATCCATTGTAATTTATTCATACAATCCATTCTAATTTATTCGCACGAATGTATCCATTCTAATTCATTCGTACGATCCATTCTAATTCATTCGCACAATCTATTCTAATTCATTCATACGATCCATTCTAATTCATTCGCACGAATGTATCCATTCTAATTCATTCATACGATCTATTCTACTTGATTCGTTCTATCCGTTCTAATTCACTCATACGATCCATTCTAATTCATTCATACGATCCATTCTAATTCATTCGTACGATCCATTCTAATTCATTCGTACGATCCATTTTAATTCCTTCGTACGATCCATTCTAATTCCTTCGTACGATCCATTCTAATTCCTTCGTACGATCCATTCTATTTCATTCGTATGATCCATTCTAATTCCTTCGTACGATCCATTCTAATTCCTTCGTATCCATTCTAATTCACTCATTCGATCCATTCTAATTCATTCGTACGATCCATTCTAATTCATTCATATAATCCATTCTAATTCAATCGCACGAATCTATCCATTCTAATTCATTCGTTCGATCAGTTCTAATTCATTCATAAAATATATTCTAATTCATTCATACGATCCATTCTAATTCATTCACACGAATGTATCCATTCTAATTCATTCATACGATCCATTCTAATTCATTCGTACGATCCATTCTAATTCACTCATACGATCCATTCTAATACATTCATACGATCCATTCTAATTCATTTGCACGAATATATCCATTCTAATTCATTCGTACGATCCATTCTAATTCCTTCGTACGATCCATTCTAATTCATTCGTACGATCTATTCTAATTCATTCGTACGATCCATTCTAATTCATTCGTACGATCCATTCTAATTCCTTCGTTTGATCCATTCTAATTCATTCGTACGATCCATTCTAATTCATTCATACAATCCATTCTAATTCTTTCACACGATCCATTCTAATTCATTCGTACGATCCATTCTAATTCATTCGTGCAATCCATTCTATTTCATTCGTACGATCCATTCTTACTCATTCGTACGATCCATTCTAATTCATTCACACGAATGTATCCATTCGTACGAATGAATTAGAATAGATTGTACGAATGAATTAGAATGGATCGTACGAATGAATTAGAATTGATCGTACGAAGGAATTAGAATGGATCGTACGAATGAATTAGAATGGATCGTTCGAATGAATTAGAATAGATCGTACGAATGAATTAGAATGGATCGTACGAAGGAATTAGAATGGATCGTACGAATGAATTAAAATGGATATATTCGTGCAAATGAATTAGAATGGATCGTATGAATGTATTAGAATGGATCGTATGAGTGAATTAGAATGGATCGTACGAATGAATTAGAATAGATTGTATGAATGAATTAGAATGGATCGTACGAATGAATTAGAATGGATCATACGAATTAATTAGAATGGATCGTACGAATGAATTAGAATGGATCGTACGAATGAATTAGAATGGATACATTTGTGCGAATGAATTAGAATGGATTGTGCGAATGAATAAGAACAGATCGTGCGAATGAATTAGAATAGATCGTACGAATGAATTAGAATGGATCGTGCAAATGAATTAGAATGGATCGTACGAATAAATTAAAATGGATCGTACGATTGAATTAGAATGGATCATACAAATGAGTAAGAATGTATCGTATGAATGAATTAGATTCGATCGTACGATCCATTCTAATTCATTAGCATGGATCGTGCTAATGAATTAGAATGGAATATACGAATGAATTAGAATGGATCGTAGAATTGATCGTACGAATGAATTAGAATGAATTAGAAGGGATCGTACGAATGAATTAGAATAGATCATAGGAATGAATTAGAATGGATCGTGCAAATGAATTAGAATGGATACATTCGTGCGAATGAATTAGAATGGATCGTGCGAATGAATTAGAATGGATCGTACGAATGAATTAGAATGGATATATTTGAACGAGTAAATTAGAATGGATCATACGAATGAATTAGAACGGATCGTACGAATGAATTAGAATGGATAGTGCGAATGAATTAGAATCGATCGTACGAATGAATTAGAATGGATCGTATGAATGAATTTGAATGGATCATACGAATGAGTAAGAATGGATCGTTCGAATGAATTAGAATGGATCGTACGAATGAATTAGAATGGATCGTACGAATAAATTAGAATGGATACATTCGTCCGAATGAATTAGAATGGATCATACGAATGAGTAAGAATGGATCGTACGAATGAAATAGAATAGATTGTACGAATGAATTAGAATTGATCCTACGAATGAATTAGAATGGATCGTGTGAAAGAATTAGAATGGATTGTATGAATGAATTAGAATGGATCGTATGAATGAATTAGAATGGATCGTGCGAATGAATTCGAATGGATCATACGAATTCATTCTAATTCATTCATACAATCCATTCTAATTCTTTCACACGATCCATTCTAATTCATTCGTATGTTCCATTCTACTTCATTAGCACGATCCATGCTAATTCATTCGTTCGATCAATTCTAATTCATTAGCACGATCCATTCTAATTCATTCGTACGATCCATTCTAATTCATTCGCACGATCCATTCTAATTCATTCATAGGATCCATTCTAATATATTCATACGATCTATTCTAATTCTTTCGCACGAATGTATCCATTCTAATTCATTCGCACGAATGTATCCATTCTAATTCATTCGTACGATCCATTCTAATTCATTCGTACGATCCATTCTAATTCATTCATACGATCTATTCTAATTCATTCATACAATCCATTCTAATTCTTTCACATGATCCATTCTAATTCATTCGTACGATCCATTCTAATTCATTCGCACAATCCATTCTATTTCATTCCTACGATCCATTCTTACTCATTAGTACGATCCAATCTAATTCATTCGCACGAATGTATCCATTCTAATTCATTCGTACGAATCCATTCTAATTCATTCGTACAATCCATTCTATTTCATTCGTACGATCCATTCTTACTCATTCGTATGATCCATTCTAATTCATTCGCACGAATGTATCCATTCTAAATCATTCGTACGATCCATTCTAATTCATTCGTACGATCCATTCTAAATCATTTGTACAATCCATTCTATTTCATTCGTAAGATCAATTCTAATTCATTAGCACGATCCATTCTAATTCATTCGTACGATCCATTCAAATTCATTCGCACGATCCATTCTAATTCATTCGTACAATCTATTCTATTTCATTCATACGATCCATTCTTACTCTTTCGTATGATCCATTCTAATTCATTCGCACAAATGTATCCATTCTAATCCATTTGTACGATCCATTCTAATTCATTCGCATGAATGTAACCATTCTAATTCATTCATTTGATCCATTCTAATTCATTCGTACGATCCATTCTAATTCATTCGTCCGATTCATTCTAATTCATTCGCACGAATGTATCCATTCTAAACCATTCATACGATCCATTCTAATTTATTCGTACGATCCATTCTAATTCATTCGTAAGATCCATTCTAATTCATTCGTATGATCCATTCTAATTCATTCGTACGATCCATTCTAATTCATTTGTAAGATCCATTCTAATTCATTCGTACGATCCATTCTAATTCATTCGTACGATCCATTCTAATTCATTCGCATGAATGTATCCATTCTAGTTCATTTGTACAATCCATTCTAATTCATTCGTACGATCCATTCTAATTCATTCGCACGATCCATTCTAATTTATTCGTACGATCCATTCTAATTCATTCATACGATCCATTCTAATTCATTCGTACGATCCATTCTAATTCATTCGCATAAATGTATCCATTCTAATTCATTCGTACGATCCATTCTACTTCATTCGCACGATCCATTCTAATTCATTCGTACGATCCATTCTAATTCTTTCACACGATCCATTCTAATTCATTCGTACGATCCATTCTAATTCATTCGCACGATCCATTCTAATTCATTCGTACGATCCATTCTAATTCATTCGTACGATCCATTCTAATTCATTCGTACGATCCATTCTAATTCATTCGCACAAATGTATCCATTCTAATTCATTCGTACGATCCATTCTAATTCATTCGCACGATCCATTCTAATTCATTCGTACGATCCATTCTAATTCATTCGCACGATCTGTTCTTATTCATTCGCACAATCCATTCTAATTCATTCGCACGAATGTATCCATTCTAATTCATTCGTACGATCCATTCTAATTCATTCGTACGATCCATTCTAATTCATTCGTATGATCCATTCTAATTAATTCGTATGATCCATTCATTCGTCCGATCCATTATGGATACATCCGTGCTAATGAATTAGAATTGATCGTACGATCCAATCTAATTCATTCATACGATCCATTCTTACTCATTCGTATGATCCATTCTAATTCAATCGTACGATCCATTCTAATTCATTCGTATGATCCATTCTAATTCCTTCGTACGATCCATTCTAATTCATTCGTATGATCTATTCTAATTCTTTCGCGCAATCTATTCTAATTCATTCGTACGATCCATTCTAATTCATTCGTACGATCCATTCTAATTCATTCATAAAATCCATTCTAATTTATTCGCACGAATGTATCCATTCTAATTCATTCGTACGATCCATTCTAATTCATTCGCACAATCTATTCTAATTCATTCATACGATCTATTCTAATTCATTCGCACAAATGTATCCATTCTAATTCATTCATACGATCCATTCTACTTCATTCGTACTATCCGTTCTAATTCACTCATACGATCCATTCTAATTCATTCATACGATCCATTCAAATTCATTTGCACGAATATATCCATTCTAATTCATTCGTACGATCCATTCTAATTCCTTCGTACGATCCATTCTAATTCCTTTGTACGATCCATTCTAATTCCTTCGTACGATCCATTCTATTTCATTTGTATGATCTATTCTAATTCCCTCGTACGATCCATTCTAATTCCTTCGTATCCATTCTAATTCACTTATAGGATCCATTCTAATTCATTCGTACGATCCATTCTAATTCATTCATACAATCCATTCTAATTCATTCGCACGAATGTATCCATTCTAATTCATTCGTACGAACAAGTCTAGTTCATTCACAAAATCTATTCTAATTCATTCATAAGATCCATTCTAATTCATTCACACGAATGTATTCATTCTAATTCATTCATACGATCCATTCTAATTCATTCGTACGATCCATTCTAATTCCTTCGTACGATCCATTCTAATTCATTCGTACAATCTACTCTAATTCATTCGTACGATCCATTCTAATTCATTCGTACGATCCATTCTAATTCCTTCGTACGATCCATTCTAATTCATTTGTACGATCCATTCTAATTCATTCACACAATCCATTCTAATTCTTTCACACGATCCATTCTAATTCATTCGTACGATCCATTCTAATTCATTCATGCAATCCATTCTATTTCATTCGTACGATGCATTCTTACTCATTCGTACGATCCATTCTAATTCATTCACAAGAATGTATCCATTCGTATGAATGAATTAGAATAGATTGTACAAATGAATTAGAATGGATCGTACGAATGAATTAGAAAGGATCGTACGAAGGAATTAGAATGGATCGTACGAATGAATTAGAATGGATCGTACGAATGAATTAGAATAGATCGTACGAATGATTTAGAATGGATCGTACGAAGGAATTAGAATGGTTCGTACGAATGAATTAGAATGGATATATTCGTGCAAATGAATTAGAATGGATCGTATGAATGTATTAGAATGGATCGTATGGGTGAATTAGAATGGATCGTACGAATGAATTAGAATGGATTGTATGAATGAATTAGAATGGATCGTACGAATGAATTAGAATGGATCATACGAATTAATTAGAATGGATCATATGAAAGAATTAGAATGGATCGTATGAATGAATTAGAATGGATCGTACGAATGAATTAGAATGGATACATTCATGCGAATGAATTAGAATGGATTGTGCGAATGAATAAGAACAGATCGTGCGAATGAATTAGAATGGATCGTACGAATGAATTAGAATGGATCGTGCGAATGAATTAGAATGGATCGTACGAATGAATTAGAATGGATACATTTGTGCGAATGAATTAGAATGGATCGTACGAATGAATTAGAGTGGATCGTATTAATGAATTAGAATGGATCGTACGAATGAATTAGAATGGATCGTGCGAATGAATTAGAATGGATCGTAAGAATGAATTAGAATGGATCGTGTGAAAGAATTAGAATGGATCGTACGAATGAATTAGAATGGATCGTGCGAATGAATTAGAATGGATCGTACGAATGAATTAGAATGGATACATTTGTGCGAATGAATTAGAATGGATCGTACGAATGAATTAGAATGGATCGTATGAATGAATTAGAATGGATCGTACGAATGAATTAGAATGGATCGTACGAATGAATTAGAATGGATACATTCGTGCGAATGAATTAGAATGGATCGTACGAATGAACTAGAATGGATACATTCGTGCGAATGAATTAGAATGGATCGTACGAATGAATTAGAATGGATCGTACGAATGAATTAGAATGGATCTTACGAATGAATTAGAATGGATCGGACGAATGAATAAGAATGGATCGTACGAATGAATTAGAATGGATACATTCGTGCGAATGAATTAGAATGGATCGGACGAATGAATTATAATGGATCGTACGAATGAATTAGAATAGATCGTACGAATGAATTAGAATGGATCGTACGAATAAATCAAAATGGATACATTCGTCCGAATGAATTAGAATGGATCATACGAATGAGTAAGAATGGATCGTACGAATGAAATAGAATAGATTGTACGAATGAATTAGAATGGATCCAACGAATGAATTAGAATGGATCGTGTGAAAGAATTAGAATGGATTGTATGAATGAATTAGAATAGATCGTTTGAATGAATTAGAATGGATCGTACGAATGAATTAGAATGGATTGTACGAATGAATTAGAATGGATCGTACGAATAAATTAGAATGGATACATTCGTGCGAATGAATTAGAATGGATACATTCGTGCGAAAGAATTAGTATAGATCGTATGAATGAATTAGAATGGATCCTATGAATGAATTAGAATGGATAGTGCGAATGAATTAGAATGGATCGTACGAATGAATTAGAATGGATCGTGTGAAAGAATTAGAATGGAACGTACGAATGAATTAGAATGGATCGTGCGAATGAATTAGAATGGATCGTACGAATGAATTAGAATGGATACATTTGTGCGAATGAATTAGAATGGATCGTACGAATGAATTAGAATGGATCGTGCTAATGAATTAGAATTGATCGAACGAATGAATTAGCATGGATCGTGCTAATGAATTAGAATGGATCGTACGAATGAATTAGAATGGATCTGCGAATGAATTAGAATGGATCGTACGAATGAATTAGAATGGATACATTTGTGCGAATGAATTAGAATGGATCGTACGAATGAATTAGCATGGATCGTTTGAATGAATTAGAATGGATCGTGCGAATGAA
The DNA here is from genome assembly GCA_947650365.1 of Chamaelirium japonicum. NCBI lineage: Eukaryota > Viridiplantae > Streptophyta > Magnoliopsida > Liliales > Melanthiaceae > Chamaelirium > Chamaelirium japonicum. The sequence goes on from OX393551.1 coordinate 98,748,592, forward strand.
TTCGAATGGATCATACGAATTCATTCTAATTCATTCATACAATCCATTCTAATTCTTTCACACGATCCATTCTAATTCATTCGTACGTTCCATTCTAATTCATTAGCACAATCCATGCTAATTCATTCGTTCGATCAATTCTAATTCATTAGCACGATCCATTCTAATTCATTCGTACGATCCATTCTAATTCATTCGCACGATCCATTCTAATTCATTCATTGGATCCATTCTAATTCATTTATACGATCTTTTCTAATTCTTTCGCACGAATGTATCCATTCTATTTCATTCGCACGAATGTATCCATTCTAATTCATTCGTACGATCCATTCTAATTCATTAATACGATACATTTGAATCTTGTGGCGAACAATGGGAAGTGGGGCAGGTGGCTGACCTGGGCCGGCGTCCGGGCGAGGAGGTGGTGGAGGCGCGGATACATTCGTGCGAATGAATTAGAATGGATTGTATGAATGAATTAGAATAGAATTAGAATTAGAATGGATCGTACGAAGGAATTAGAATGGATCGTACGAATGAATTAGAATGTATCGTACGAATGAATTAGAATAGATCATACGAATGAATTAGAATGGATCGTACGAAGGAATTAGAATGGACGTACGAATGAATTAGAATGGATTGTGCGAATGAATTAGAATGGATCGTACGAATGAATTAGAATGGATCGTGTGAAATTAGAATGGATTGTATGAATGAATTAGAATAGATCGTAGGAATGAATTAGAATGGATCGTACGAATGAATTAGAATGGATGGTACGAATGAACTAGAATGGATACATTCGTGCGAATGAATTAGAATGGATCGTATGAATGAATTAGAATGGATCGTACGAATGAATTAGAATGGATCTTACGAATGAATTAGAATGGATCGTACGAATGAATTAGAATGGATCGTATGAATGAATTAGAATGGATACATTTGTGCGAATGAATTAGAATAGATCGGACGAATGAATTAGAATGGATCGTACGAATGAATTAGAATGGATCGTATGAGTGAATTAGAATGGATCATACGAATGAATTAGAATGGATCATATGAATGAATTAGAATGGATCGTGCGAAAGATTTAGAATGCATTGAATGAATGAATTAGAATGAATCGGGCGAATGAATTAGAATGGATTGTAGGAATGAATTAGAATGGATCGTATGAATGAATTAGATTGGATCGTATGAATGAATTAGAATGGATCGTGCGAATGAATTAGAATGGATCGTACGAATGAATTAGAATGGATCGTACGAATAAAATAGAATGGATCATACGAATAAATTAGAATGGATCATACGAATGAGTAAGAATGGATCGTACGAATGAAATACAATGGATTGTACGAATGAATTAGAATGGATACATTCATGCGAATGAATTAGAATGGATCGGACGATTGAATTAGAATGGATCGTACGATTCATTCTAATTCATTCGTACGATCCATTCTAATACATTCGTACGATTCATGCTAATTCATTCGCACGATCCATTCTAATTCATTCGTACGATCCATTCTTATTCATTCATACGATCCATTCTAATTCATTCGCACAATCCATTCTAATTCATTCGTACAATCCATTCTATTTCATTCGTATGATCCATTCTAACTCATTTGGTAGATCCATTCTAATTCATTCGTACGATCCATTCTAATTCATTCCCACGATCCATTCTAATTTATTCGTACGATCCATTCTAATTCATTCGTACGATCTATTCTAATTCATTCGCACGAATATAACCATTCTAATTCATTCATACGATTCATTCTAATTCATTCGTATGAGCTATTCTAATTCATTCGTACGATCCATTCTAATTCATTCGTACGATCCATTGTAATTCATTCATACAATCCATTTAGATTCATTCGCACAAATGTATCCATTCAAATTCATTCGTACGATCCATTCTAATTCATTCGTACGATCCATTCCAATTCATTCATACGATCTATTCTAATTCATTCATACAATCCATTCTAATTCTTTCACACGATCCATTCTAATTCATTCGTACGATCCATTCTAATTCATTCGTACGATCCATTCTAATTCACTCATACGATTCATTCTAATACATTCATACGATCCATTCTAATTCATTTGCACGAATATATCCATTCTAATTCATTCGTACGATCCATTCTAATTTATTCATACGATCCATTCTAATTCATTTGCACGAATATATCCATTCTAATTCATTCGTACGATCCATTCTAATTCCTTCGTACAATCCATTCTAATTCGTTCGTACGATCCATTCTAATTCATTCATACGATCCATTCTAATTCATTAATATGATCCATTCTAATTCATTCGTACGATCCATTCTAATGAATTAGAATTGATCGTACGAATGAAATAGAATGGATTGCACGAATGATTTAGAATGGATCGTACGAATGAATTAGAATGGATCGTGTGAAAGAATTAGAATGGATTGTATGAATAAATTAGAATGGATCGTACGAATGAATTAGAATGGATCTTACAAATGAATTAGAATGGATTGGAATGGATTAGAATGGATTGTGCGAATGAATTAGAATGGATCGTATGAATGAATAAGAATAGAGCGTACGAATGAATTAGAATGGATCGTGTGAATGAATTAGCATGAATCGTACGAATGTATTAGAATGGATCATACGAATGAGTAAGAATGGATCGTACGAATAAAATAGAATGGATTGTACGAATGAATTAGAATGGATACATTCGTGCGAATGAATTAGAATGGATCGTACGAATTAATTAGATTGGATCATACGAATGAATTAGAATGGATCGTACGAATGAATTAGAATGGATCGTACGAATGAATTAGAATGGATCGTACAAATGAATTAGAATGGATGCATTTGTGCCAATGAATTAGAATGGATCGTACGAATGAATTAGAATGGATCGTATGAATGAATTAGAATGGATCGTACGAATGAATTAGAATGGATCGTGCGAATGAATTTGAATGGATCGTACGAATGAATTAGAATGGATCGTGTGAAAGAATTAGAATGGATCGTACGAATGAATTAGAATGGATCGTGCGAATGAATTAGAATGGATCGTACGAATGAATTAGAATGGATGCATTTGTGCGAATGAATTAGAATGGATCGTACGAATGAATTAGAATGGATCGTATGAATGAATTAGAATGGATCGTACGAATGAATTAGAATGGATCGTGCGAATGAATTAGAATGGATCGTACGAATGAATTAGAATGGGTCGTACGAATGAACTAGAATGGATACATTCGTGCGAATGAATTAGAATGGATCGTACGAATGAATTTGAATGGATCGTACGAATGAATTAGAATGGATCGTACGCTCGAATGTATCCATTCTAATCCATTCGTACGATCCATTCTAATCCATTCGTACGATCCATTCTAATTCATTTGCATGAATGTAACCATTCTAATTCATTCATTTGATCCATTCTAATTCATTCATACGATCCATTCTAATTCATTCATACGATCCATTCTAATTCATTCGTACGATCCATTCTAATTCATTCGCATGAATGTAACCATTCTAATTCATTCATTTGATCCATTCTAATTCATTCGTACGATCCATTCTAATTCATTCGTCCGATCCATTCTAATTCATTCGCACGAATGTATCCATTCTAATTCATTCATACGATCCATTCTAATTCATTCGTACGATCCATTCTAATTCATTCGTACGATCCATTCTAATTCATTCGTACGATCCATTCTAATTCATTTGCACGAATATATCTATTCTAATTCATTCGTACGATCCATTCTAATTCCTTCATACGATCCATTCTAATTCATTCGTACGATATTTTCTAATTCATTCGTACGATCCATTCTAATTCATTCGCACGATCCATTCTAATTCATTCATAGGATCCATTCTAATTCATTCATATGATCTATTCTAATTCTTTCGCACGAATGTATCCATTCTAATTCATTCGCACGAATGTATCCATTCTAATTCATTCGTACGAATCCATTCTAATTCATTCGTACTATCTATTCTATTTCATTCGTACGATCCATTCTAGTTCATTTGTACGATCCATTCTAATTCATTCGTACGTATTTTATTCGTACGATCCATTCTTACTTATTCGTATGATCCATTATGGATACATTCGTGCGAATAAATTAGAATGGATCATACGAATGAGTAAGAATGGATCGTACGAATGAAATAGAATAGATTGTGCGAATGAATTAGAATGGATCATAGAATGGATCAGAATAGATCGTGTGAAAGTATTAGAATGGATTGTATGAATGAATTAGAATGAATTCGTACGATCCATTCGAATTCATTCGCACGATCCATTCTAATTCATTCATACGATCCATTCTAATTCTTTCACACGATCTATTCTGATCCATTCTACGATCCATTCTAATTCATTCGCACAATCCATTCTATTTCATTCGTACGATCCATTCTTACTCATTCGTATGATGCATTCTAATTCATTCGCACGAATGTATCCATAATGGATCATACGAATGAGTAAGAATGGATCGTACGAATGAAATAGAATGGATTGTACAAATGAATTAGAATGGATCGTGCGAATGAATTAGAATGGATCGTACGAATGAATTAGAATGGATCATACGAATGAGTAAGAATGGATCGTACGAATGAAATAGAATGGATTGTACAAATGAATTAGAATGGATCGTGCGAATGAATTAGAATGGATCGTACGAATGAATTAGAATGGATCATACGAATGAACTAGAATGGATACATTCGTGCGAATGAATTAGAATGGATCGTACGAATGAATTAGAATGGATCGTACAAATGAATTAGAATGGATCTTACGAATAAATTAGAATGGATCGTACGAATGAATTAGAATGGATCGTACAAATGAATTAGAATGGATTGTACGAATGAATTAGAATGGATCCTACGAATGAATTAGAATGGATCGTGTGAAAGAATTAGAATGGATTGTATGAATGAATTAGAATGGATCGTACGAATGAATTAGAATGGATCGTACGAATGAACTAGAATGGATACATTCGTGCGAATGAATTAGAATGGATTGTACGAATGAATTAGAATGGATCGTACGAATGAATTAGAATGGATCGTATGAATGAATTAGAATGGTTACATTCATGCGAATTAATTAGAATGGATCGTTCGAATGGATTAGAATGGATCGTACGAATGGATTAGAACGGATACATTCGAGCGAATGAATTAGAATGGATTGTATGAATGAATTAGAATGGATCCTATGAATGAATTAGAATGGATCGTACGAATGAATTAGAATGGATACATTCGTGCGAATGAATTAGAATTGATCGTACGAATGAATTAGAATGGATCGTGCGAATGAATTAGAATGGATCGTACGAATGAATTAGAATGGATACATTCATGCGAATGAATTAGAATGGATACATTCGTGCGAAAGAATTAGAATAGATCGTATGAATGAATTAGAATGGATCCTATGAATGAATAAGAATGGATCGTATGAGTGAATTAGAATGGATCGTACGGAATGAATTAGAATGGATTGTATGAATGAATTAGAATGGATCGTACGAATGAGTAAGAATGGATCGTACGAATGAATTAGAATGGATTGTGCGAATGAATTAGAATAGATCGTACGAATGAATTAGAATGGATCGTGTGAAAGAATTAGAATGGATTGTATGAATGAATTAGAATAGATCGTGCGAATGAACTAGAATGGACACATTCATGCGAATGAATTAGAATGGATCGTACGAAAGAATTAGAATGGATTTTATGAATGAATTAGAATGGATCGTACGAAGGAATTAGAATGGATCGTACGAATGAATAAAAATGGATCGTACGAATGAATTAGAATGGATCGTACGAATGAATTAGAATGGATCGTGTGATTGAATTAGAATGGATCCTATGAATGAATAAGAATGGATCGTACGAATGAATTAGAATGGATCGTGCGAATGAATTAGCATGAATCGTACGAATGTATTAGAATGGATCGTACGAATGAATAAATTAGAATGGATCGTATGAATAAATTAGAATGGATCGTACGAATGAATTAGAATGGATCATACGAATGAATTAGAATGGATCGTACGAATGAATTAGAATGGATCTTACGAATGAATTAGAATGGATCGTACGAATGAATTAGAATGGATCGTACGAATAAATTAGAATGGATACATTCGTCCGAATGAATTAGAATGGATCATACGAATGAGTAAGAATGAATAAGAATGGATCGTACGAATGAATTAGAATGGATCGTACGAATGAACTAGAATAGAATGGATCGTACGAATGAATTAGAATGGATCGTACGAATGAATTAGAATGGAATAGAATAGATTGTACGAATTAATTAGAATGGATTCGTACGAATGAATTAGAATGGATACATTCGTGCGAATGAATTAGAATGGATCGTACCAATGAGTAAGAATGGATCGTACGAATGAATTAGAATGGATCGTGTGAAAGAATTAGAATGGATTGTATGAATGAATTAGAATGAATTCGTTCGATCAATTCTAATTCATTAGCACGATCCATTCTAATTCATTCGTATGATCCATTCTAATTCGTTCGTACGATCCATTGTAATTCATTCATACAATCCATTTAGATTCATTCGCACAAATGTATCCATTAGAATGGATCGTACGTACGATCCATTCTAATTCATTCGTATGATCCATTCTAATTCATTCGCACGAATGTATCCATTCTAGTTCATTCGTAGGATCCATTCTAATTCATTCGTACGATCCATTCTAATTCATTCGCAAAATCCATTCTAATTCATTCGTACGATCCATTCTAATTCATTCGCACGAATATATCCATTCTAATTCATTCGTACATATGATCCATTCTAATTCAGTCGCACGAATGTATCCATTCTAATTCATTTGTATAATCCATTCTATTTCATTCGTACGATCCATTCTTACTCATTCGTATGATCCATTCTAATTCATTCGCACGAATGTATCCATTCTAATTCATTCGTACGATCCATTCTAATTCATTCGCACGATCCATTCTAATTCATTCATACGATCCATTCTAATTCATTCATACAATCCATTCTAATTCTTTCACACGATCCATTCTAATTCATTCGTAGGATCCATTCTAATTCATTCGTACAATCTATTTTATTTTATTCGTACGATCCATTCTTACTCATTCGTATGATCCATTCTAATTCATTCGGACGAATGTATCCATTCTAATTTATTCGTACGATCCATTCTAATTCATTCGTACGATCCATTCTAATTCATTCGTCCGATCCATTCTAATTCATTCGCACGAGTGTATCCATTCTAATTAATTCGTACGGTCCATTCTAATTCATTCGCACAATCCATTCTATTTTATTCGTATGATCCATTCTTACTCATTCGTATGATCCATTCTAATTCATTCGGACAAATGTATCCATTCTAATTTATTCGTACGATCCATTCTAATTCATTCGTACGATCCATTCTAATTCATTCATACGATCCATTCTAATTCTTTCATACAATCCATTCTAATTCTTTCGTGCGAATGAATTAGAATGGATCGTACGAATGAATTAGAATGGATACATTTGTGCGAAGGACTTAGAATGGATCGTGCGAATCAATTAGACTGGATCGTGAGAATGAATAAGAATAGATCATACGAATGAATTAGAATGGATCGTAAGAATTAATTAGAATAGATACATTCGTGCGAATGAATTAGAATGGATTGTATGAATGAATTAGAATGGATCGTACGAATGAATTAGAATGGATCATACGAATGAATTAGAATGGATCATACGAATGAATTATAATGGATCGTACGAATAAATTAGAATGGATCGTACGAATGAATTAGAATGGATCGTGCGAATGAATTAGAATGGATCGTACGAATAAATTAGATTGGATGCATTTGTGCAAATGAATTAGAATGGATCGTACGAATGAATTAGAATGGATCGTATGAATGAATTAGAATGGATCGTGCGAATGAATTAGAATGGATCGTACGAATGAATTAGAATGGATCGTGTGAAAGAATTAGAACGGATCGTACGAATGAATTAGAATGGATCGTGCGAATGAATTAGAATGGATTGTATGAATGAATTAGAATAGATTTTGTGAATGAATTAGAACTGATCGTACGAATGAATTAGAATGGATCGTACGAATGAATTAGAATGGATACATTTGTGCCAATGAATTAGAATGGATCGTACGAATGAATTAGAATGGATCGGATGAATGAATTAGAATGGATACATTCGTGCGAATGAATTAGAATGGATCGTGCGAATTCATTAGACTGGATCGTGCGAATGAATAAGAATGGATCATACGAATGAATTAGAATGGATCGTACGAATTAATTAGAATGGATACATTCGTGCGAATGAATTAGAATGGATTGTATGAATGAATTAGAATGAATCGTACGAATGAATTAGAATGGATCATACGAATTAATTAGAATGGATCATACGAATGAATTAGAATAGATCGTACGAATGAATTAGAATGGATCGTATGAATGAACTAGAATGGATCGTACGAATCAAATAGAATAGATTGTACGAATGAATTAGAATGGATTCGTACGAATGAATTAGAATGGATACATTCGTGCGAATGAATTAGAATAGATACATTCGTACGAAAGAATTAGAATAGATCGTATGAATGAATTAGAATGGATCCTATGAATGAATTAGAATGGATCGTGCGAATGAATTAGAATGGATCGTACGAATGAATTAGAATGGATCGTGCTAATGAATTAGAATTGATCGAACGAATGAATTAGCATGGATCGTGCTAATGAATTTGAATGGATCGTACGAATGAATTAGAATGGATCAAATGAATGAATTAGAATGGTTACATTCATGCGAATGAATTAGAATGGATCGTACGAATGGATTAGAATGGATCGTACGAATTGATTATAATGGATACATTCGAGCGAATGAATTAGAATGGATCGTACGGAATGAATTAGAATGGATTGTATGAATGAATTAGAATGGATCGTGCGAATGAATTAGAATGGATCGTACGAATGAATTAGAATGGATCTTACGAATGAATTAGAATGGATCGTACGAATGAGTAAGAATGGATCGTACGAATGAAATAGAATGGATTGTACGAATGAATTAGAATGGATTCGTACGAATGAATTAGAATGGATACATTCGTGCGAATGAATTAGAATGGATCATACGAATGAGTAAGAATGGATCGTACGAATGAGATAGAATAGATTGCACGAATGAATTAGAATGGATCCTACGAATGAATTAGAATGGATCGTGTGAGAATTAGAATGGATTGTATGAATGAATTAGAATGGATCGTACAAATGAGTTAGAATGGATCGTACGAACGAATTAGAATGGATACATTCGTGCGAATGATTTAGAATTGATCGTACGAATGAATTACAATGGATCGTGCGAATGAATTAGAATGGATCGTACAAATGAATTAGAATGGATCGTACGAATGAACTAGAATGGATACATTCGTGCGAATGAATTAGAATGGATCGTACGAATGAATTAGAATGGATCGTACGAATGAATTAGAATGGATCTTACGAATGAATTAGAATGGATCGTACGAATGAATTAGAATGGATATATTTATGCGAATGAATTAGAATGGTTACATTCATGCGAATGAATTAGAATGGATCGTACAAATGGATTAGAATGGATTGTACGAATAGATTAGAATGGATACATTTGTGCGAATGAATTAGAATGGAACATACGAATGAGTAAGAATGGATCGTACGAATGAAATAGAATGGATTGTACGAATGAATTAGAATGGATCGTGCGAATGAATTTGAATGGATCGTACGAATGAATTAGAATGGATCGTACGAATGAATTAGAATGGATCGTACGAATGAGTTAGAATGGATCGTACGAATGAATTTGAATGGATACATTCGTGCGAATGAATTAAAATGGATACATTCGTGCAAAAGAATTAGAATAGATCGTATGAATGAATTAGAATGGTTCCTATGAATGAATTAGAATGGATCGTGCGAATGAATTAGAATGGATCGTACGAATGAATTAGAATGGATCGTATGAATGAATTAGAATGGATCGTACGAATGAATTAGAATGGATCGTACGAATGAATTAGAATGGATCATACGAATGAATTAGAATGGATCATATGAATGAGTAAGAATGGATCGTACGAATGAAATAGAATGGATTGTACGAATGAATTAGAATGGATCGTACGAATGAATTAGAATGGATCGTGTGAAAGAATTAGAATGGATTGTATGAATGAATTAGATTGGATCATATAAATGAATTAGAATTGATCGTGCGAATGAATTAGAATGGATCGTACGAATGAATTAGAATGGATCGTACGAATGAATTAGAATGGATCATACGAATGAATTAGAATAGATTGTACGAATGAAATAGAATGGATTGTATGAATGAATTAGAATGGATACATTCGTGCGAATGAATTAGAATGGATCGTATGAATGAATTAGAATAGATTTCGTGAATGAATTAGAACTGATCGTACGAATGAATTAGAATGGATACATTCGTGCGAATGAATTAGAATGGATTGTATAAATAAATTAGAATTGATCCTATGAATGAATTAGAATGGATCGTACGAATGTATTAGAATGGATACATTCGTGCGAATGAATTAGAATTGATCGTACAAACGAGTTAGAATGGATCGTACGTACGAATGAATTAGAATGGATCAAATGAATGAATTAGAATGGTTACATTCATGCGAATGAATTAGAGTGGATCGTATGAATGGATTAGAATGGATCGTACGAATGGATTAGAATGGATACATTCGAGCGTACGATCCATTCTAATTCATTCGTCCGATCCATTCTAATTCATTCGCACGAATGTATCCATTCTAATTCATTCGTACGATCCATTATAATTCATTCGTACGATCCATTCTAATTCATTCGTAAGATCCATTCTAATTCATTCGAATGATCCATTCTAATTCATTCGTATGATCCATTCTAATTCATTCGCACGAATGTATCCATTCTAGTTCATTCGTACGATCCATTCTAATTCATTCGTACGATCCATTCTAATTCTTTCGCACGATCCATTCTAATTCATTCGTACGATCCATTCTAATTCATTCATACGATCCATTCTAATTCATTCGAACGATCCATTCTAATTCATTCGCACAAATGTATCCATTCTAATTCATTCGTACGATCCATTCTAATTCATTCGCACGATCCATTCTAATCCATTCGTACGATCCATTCTAATTCTTTCACATGATCCATTCTAATTCATTCGTACGATCCATTCTAATTCATTCGCACGATCCATTCTAATTCATTCGTACGATCCATTCTAATTCATTCGTACGATCCATTCTAATTCATTCGTACGATCCATTCTAATTCATTCGCACAAATGTATCCATTCTAATTCATTCGTACGATCCATTCTAATTCATTCGCACGATCCATTCTAATTCATTCGCACGATCCGTTCTAATTCATTCGTACGATCCGTTCTAATTCATTCGTACGATCCATTCTAATTCATTCGTACGATCCATTCTAATTCATTCGTATGATCCATTCTAATTAATTCGTATGATCCATTCTAATTCATTCGTACGATCTATTCTAATTCATTCATACAATCCATTCTAATTCATTCGCACGAATGTATCCATTCTAATTAATTCGTACGATCCATTCTAATTCATTCGTATGATCTATTCTTATTCATTCGCACGATCCAGTCTAATTGATTCGCACAATCCATTCTAATTCATTCACACGAATGTATCCATTCTAATTCATTCGTACGATCCATTCTAATTCATTAATATGATCCATTCTAATTCATTCGTACGATCCATTCTAATTCATCTGCACAAAGGTATCCATTCTAATTCATTCACACGAAAGAATTAGAATGGATTGTATGAAAGAATTAGAATGGATCGTGCGAATGAATTAGAATGGATCGTACGAAGGAATTAGAATGGATCGTACGAAGGAATTAGAATGGATCGTACGAATGAGTAAGAATGGATCGTATGAATGAATTAGAATGGATCGTACGAATAAATTAGAATGGATACATTCGTCCGAATGAATTAGAATGGATCATACGAATGAGTAAGAATGGATCGTACGAATGAAATAGAATAGATTGCACGAATGAATTAGAATGGATCGTACGAATGAATTAGAATGGATCGTGTGAAAGAATTAGAATGGATCGTACGAATGAATTAGAATGGATCGTACGAAGGAATTAGAATGGATCGTACGAATGAATTAGAATAGATCATACGAATGAATTAGAATGGATCGTACGAAGGAATTAGAATGGATCGTACGAATGAATTAGAATGGATATATTCGTGCAAATGAATTAGAATGGATCGTATGAATGTATTAGAATGGATCGTATGAGTGAATTAGAATGGATCGTACGAATGAATTAGAATTGATCGTACGAATGAATTAGAATGGATCGTTCGAATGAATTAGAATGGATCGTACGAATGAATTAGAATGGATCGTACGAATGAACTAGAATGGATACATTCGTGCGAATGAATTATAATAGATCGTACGAATGAATTAGAATGGATCGTACGAATGAATTAGAATGGATACATTCGTGCGAATGAATTAGAATGGATCGGACGAATAAATTAGAATGGATCGTTGGAATAAATTAGAATGGATCGTACAAATGAATTAGAATGGATCGTATGAATGAATTAGAATGGATACATTCGTGCGAATGAATTAGAACTGATCGTATGAATGAATTAGAATGGATCGTGCGAATGAATTAGAATGGATACATTTGTGCGAATGAGTTAGAATAGATCGGACGAATGAATTAGAATGGATCGTACGAATGAATTAGAATGGATTGTACGAATGAATTAGAATAGATACATTCGTGAGAATGAATTAGAATTGATCGTACGAATGAATTAGAATAGATCGTGCGAATGAATTAGAATGGAACGTACGAATGAATTAGAATGGATCGTACGAATGAACTAGAATGGATACATTCGTGCGAATGAATTAGAATGGATCGTACGAATGAATTAGAATGGATCGTACGAATGAATTAGAATGGATCTTACAAATGAATTAGAATGGATCGTACGAACGAATTAGAATGGATCGTACGAATGAATTAGAATGGATACATTCGTGCGAATGAATTAGAATGGACCGGATGAATGAATTAGAATGGATCGTACGAATGAATTAGAATGGATCAAATGAATGAATTAGAATGGTTACATTCATGCGAATGAATTAGAATGGATCGTACGAATGGATTAGAATGGATCGTACGAATGGAATAGAATGGATACATTCGAGCGAATGAATTAGAGTGGATCGTACGAATGAATTAGAATGGATCGTACGAATGGATTAGAATGGATCCTACGAATGGATTAGAATGGATACCTTTGTGCATATGAATTAGAATGGATCGTACGAAAGAATTAGAATGGATCAGAATAATGAATTAGAATGGATCGTACGAATGAATTAGAATGGATACATTCGTGCACGATCCATTCGAATTCATTCGCACGAATGTATCCATTCTAATTCATTCGTACGATCCATTCTAATTCATTAATATGATCCATTCTAATTCATTCGTACGATCCATTCTAATTCATATGCACAAAGGTATCCATTCTAATTCATTCGTATGATCCATTCTAATTCAGGATCGTACGAATGAATTAGAATGGATACATTCGTGCGAATGAATTAGAATTGATCGTACGAATGAATTAGAATGGATCGTGCGAATGAATTAGAATGGATCGTACGAATGAATTAGAATGGATCGTATGAATGAACTAGAATGGATACATTCGTGCGAATGAATTAGAATTGATCGTACGAATGAATTAGAATGGATCGTACGAATGAATTAGAATGGATCTTACGAATGAATTAGAATGGATCGTACGAATGAATTAGAAAGGATCGTGCGAAGAAATTAGAATGGATCGTACGAATGAATTAGAATGGATATATTCGTGCAAATGAATTAGAATGGATCGTATGAATGTATTAGAATGGATCGTACGAATGAATTAGAATGGATTCGTACGAATGAATTAGAATGGATACATTCGTGCGAATGAATTAGAATGGATCGTACCAATGAGTAAGAATGGATCGTACGAATGAAATAGAATGGATCGTACGAATGAATTAGAATGGATCGTACGGAATGAATTAGAATGGATTGTATGAATGAATTAGAATGGATCATAGAATGAATTAGAATGGATCGTACGAATGAATTAGAATGGATCGTGCGAATGAATTAGAATGGATCGTACGAATGAATTAGAATGGATCGTGCTAATGAATTAGAATGGATCATACCAATGAGTAAGAATGGATCGTACAAATGAAATAGAATGGATTGTGCGAATGAATTAGAATGGATCGTACGAATTAATTAGAATGGATCGTGTGAAAGAATTAGAATGGATTGTATGAATGAATTAGAATCGATCGTATGAATGAATTAGAATGGATCGTACGAATGAATTAGAATGGATCGTGTGAATGAATTAGAATGGATCGTACGAATGAATTAGAATGGATACATTCGTGCGAATGAATTAGAATGGATCGGATGAATGAATTAGAATGGATCGTACGAATGAATTAGAATAGATCAAATGAATTAGAATGGATCATAGAATGAATTAGAAGGGATCGTACGAATAAATTAGAATGGATACATTCGTCCGAATGAATTAGAATGGATCATACGAATGAGTAAGAATGGATCGTACGAATGAAATAGAATAGATTGAACGAATGAATTAGAATGGATCGTACGAATGAATTATAATGGATCGTGTGAAAGAATTAGAATGGATTGTATGAATGAATTAGAATGGATCGTACGAATGAATTAGAATGGATCGTACGAAGGAATTAGAATGGATCGTACGAATGAATTAGAATGGATCGTACGAATGAATTAGAATAGATCGTACGAATGAATTAGAATGGATCGTACGAAGGAATTAGAATGGATCGTACAAATGAATTAGAATGGATATATTCGTGCAAATGAATTAGAATGGATCGTATGAATGTATTAGAATGGATCGTATGAGTGAATTAGAATGGATCGTACGAATGAATTAGAATTGATCATACGTATGAATTAGAATGGATCGTGCGAATGAATTAGAATGGATCGTACGAATGAATTAGAATGGATCGTACGAATGAACTAGAATGGATACATTCGTGCGAATGAATTCGAATGGATCGTACGAATAAATTAGAATGGATCGTACGAATGAATTAGAATGGATACATTCGTGCGAATGAATTAGAATGGATCGGACGAATTAATTAGAATGGATCGTACAAATAAATTAGAATGGATCGTACGAATGAATTAGAATGGATCGTATGAATGAATTAGAATGGATACATTTGTGCGAATGAATTAGAATGGATCGTACGAATAAATTAGAATGGATCGTACGAATGAGTAAGAATGGATCGTACGAATGAATTAGAATGGATCGTACGAATAAATTAGAATGGATACATTCGTCCGAATGAATTAGAATGGATCATACGAATGAGTAAGAATGGATCGCACGAATGAAATAGAATAGATTGCACGAATGAATTAGAATGGATCGCACGAATGAATTAGAATGGATCGTACAAATCAATTAGAATGGATCGTGTGAAAGAATTAGAATGGATTGTATGAATGAATTAGAATGGATCGTACGAATGAATTAGAATTGATCGTGCGAATGAATTTGAATGGATCGTACGAATGAATTAGAAGGATCGTACGAATGAATTAGAATGGATCGTACGAATGAGTTAGAATGGATCGTACGAATGAATTAGAATGGATACATTCGTGCGAATGAATTAAAATGGATACATTCGTGCAAAAGAATTAGAATAGATCGTATGAATGAATTAGAATGGTTCCTATGAATGAATTAGAATGGATCGTGCGAATGAATTTGAATGGATCGTACGAATGAATTAGAATGGATCGTATGAATGAATTAGAATAGATCGTACGAATGAATTAGAATGGATCGTACGAATGAATTAGAATGGATCATACGAATGAATTAGAATGGATCATATGAATGAGTAAGAATGGATCGTACGAATGAAATAGAATGGATTGTACGAATGAATTAGAATGGATCGTACGAATGAATTAGAATGGATCGTGTGAAAGAATTAGAATGGATTGTATGAATGAATTAGATTGGATCATACGAATGAATTAGAATAGATTGTACGAATGAAATAGAATGGATTGTATGAATGAATTAGAATGGATACATTCGTGCGAATGAATTAGAATGGATCGTATGAATGAATTAGAATAGATTTTGTGAATGAATTAGAACTGATCGTACGAATGAATTAGTATGGATACATTCGTGCGAATGAATTAGAATGGATTGTATAAATGAATTAGAATTGATCCTACGAATGAATTAGAATGGATCGTACGAATGTATTAGAATGGATACATTCGTGCGAATGAATTAGAATTGATCGTACGAATGAGTTAGAATGGATCGTACGTACGAATGAATTAGAATGGATCAAATGAATAAATTAGAATGGTTACATTCATGCGAATGAATTAGAGTGGATCGTATGAATGGATTAGAATGGATCGTACGAATGGATTAGAATGGATACATTCGAGCGTACGATCCATTCTAATTCATTCGTCCGATCCATTCTAATTCATTCGCACGAATGTATCCATACTAATTCGTTCGTACGATCCATTCTAATTCATTCGTACGATCCATTCTAATTCATTCGTAAGATCCATTCTAATTCATTCGAATGATCCATTCTAATTCATTCGTATGATCCATTCTAATTCATTCGCACGAATGTATCCATTCTAGTTCATTCGTATGATCCATTCTAATTCATTCGTACGATCCATTCTAATTCATTCGCACGATCCATTCTAATTCATTCGTACGATCCATTCTAATTCATTCATACGATCCATTCTAATTCATTCGAACGATCCATTCTAATTCATTCGCATAAATGTATCCATTCTAATTCATTCGTACGATCCATTCTAATTCATTCGCACGATCCATTCTAATCCATTCGTACGATCCATTCTAATTCTTTCACACGATCCATTCTAATTCATTCGTACAATCCATTCTAATTCATTCGCACTATCCATTCTAATTCATTCGTACGATCCATTCTAATTCATTCGTACGATCCATTCTAATTCATTCGCACAAATGTATCCATTCTAATTCATTCGTACGATCCATTCTAATTCATTCGCACGATCCATTCTAATTCATTCGCACGATCCGTTCTAATTCATTCGTACGATCCGTTCTAATTCATTCGTACGATCCATTCTAATTCATTCGTACGATCCATTCTAATTCATTCGTATGATCCATTCTAATTAATTCGTATGATCCATTTTAATTCGTTCGTACGATCTATTCTAATTCATTCATACAATCTATTCTAATTCATTCGCACGAATGTATCCATTCTAATTAATTCGTACGATCCATTCTAATTCATTCGTATGATCTATTCTTATTCATTCGCACGATCCAGTCTAATTGATTCGCACGATCCATTCTAATTCATTCGCACGAATGTATCCATTCTAATTCATTCGTACGATCTATTCTAATTCATTAATATGATCCATTCTAATTCATTCGTACGATCCATTCTAATTCATATGCACAAAGGTATCCATTCTAATTCATTCACACGAAAGAATTAGAATGGATTGTATGAAAGAATTAGAATGGATCGTGCGAATGAATTAGAATGGATCGTACGAAGGAATTAGAATGGATCGTACGAAGGAATTAGAATGGATCGTACGAATGAGTAAGAATGGATCGTATGAATGAATTAGAATGGATCGTACGAATAAATTAGAATGGATACATTCGTCCGAATGAATTAGAATGGATAATACGAATGAGTAAGAATGGATCGTACGAATGAAATAGAATAGATTGCACGAATGAATTAGAATGGATCGTACGAATGAATTAGAATGGATCGTGTGAAAGAATTAGAATGGATCGTACGAATGAATTAGAATGGATCGTACGAAGGAATTAGAATGGATCGTACGAATGAATTAGTATAGATCGTACGAATGAATTAGAATGGATCGTACGAAGGAATTAGAATGTTTCGTACGAATGAATTAGAATGGATATATTCGTGCAAATGAATTAGAATGGATTGTATGAATGTATTAGAATGGATCGTATGAGTGAATTAGAATGGATCGTACGAATGAATTAGAATTGATCGTACGAATGAATTAGAATGGATCGTGCGAATGAATTAGAATGGATCGTACGAATGAATTAGAATGGATCGTACGAATGAACTAGAATGGATACATTCGTGCGAATGAATTATAATACATCGTACGAATGAATTAGAATGGATCGTACGAATGAATTAGAATGGATACATTCGTGTGAATGAATTAGAATGGATCGGACGAATGAATTAGAATGGATCGTTGGAATAAATTAGAATGGATCGTACGAATGAATTAGAATGGATCGTATGAATGAATTAGAATGGATACATTCGTGCGAATGAATTAGAATTGATCGTACGAATGAATTAGAATGGATCGTGCGAATGAATTAGAATGGATACATTTGTGCGAATGAGTTAGAATAGATCGGACGAAAGAATTAGAATGGATCGTACGAATGAATTAGAATGGATCGTACGAATGAATTAGAAGGGATACATTCGTGAGAATGAATTAGAATTGATCGTACGAATGAATTAGAATAGATCATGCGAATGAATTAGAATGGAACATACGAATGAATTAGAATGGATCGTACGAATGAACTAGAATGGATACATTTGTGCGAATGAATTATAATGGATCGTACGAATGAATTAGAATGGATCTTACGAATGAATTAGAATGGATCGTACGAACGAATTAGAATGGATCGTACGAATGAATTAGAATGGATACATTCGTGCGAATGAATTAGAATGGACCGGATGAATGAATTAGAATGGATCGTACGAATGAATTAGAATGGATCAAATGAATGAATTAGAATGGTTACATTCATGCGAATGAATTAGAATGGATCGTACGAATGGATTAGAATGGATCGTACGAATGGATTAGAATGGATACATTCGAGCGAATGAATTAGAGTGGATCGTACGAATGAATTAGAATGGATCGTACGAATGGATTAGAATGGATCCTACGAATGGATTAGAATGGATACCTTTGTGCATATGAATTAGAATGGATCGTACGAATGAATTAGAATGGATCAGAATAATGAATTAGAATGGACCGTACGAATGAATTAGAATGGATACATTCGTGCACGATCCATTCGAATTCATTCGCACGAATGTATCCATTCTAATTCATTCGTACGATCCATTCTAATTCATTAATACGATCCATTCTAATTCATTCGTACGATCCATTCTAATTCATATGCACAAAGATATCCATTCTAATTCATTCGTACGATCCATTCTAATTCAGGATCGTACGAATGAATTAGAATGGATACATTCATGCGAATGAATTAGAATTGATCGTACGAATGAATTAGAATGGATCGTGCGAATGAATTAGAATGGATCGTACGAATGAATTAGAATGGATCGTATGAATGAACTAGTATGGATACATTCGTGCGAATGAATTAGAATGGATCGTACGAATGAATTAGAATGGATCGTACGAATGAATTAGAATGGATCTTACGAATGAATTAGAATGGATCGTACGAATGAATTAGAATGGATCGTACGAAGAAATTAGAATGGATCGTACGAATGAATTAGAATGGATATATTCGTGCAAATGAATTAGAATGGATCGTATGAATGTATTAGAATGGATCGTACGAATGAATTAGAATGGATTCGTACGAATGAATTAGAATGGATACATTCGTGCGAATGAATTAGAATGGATCGTACCAATGAGTAAGAATGGATCGTACGAATGAAATAGAATGGATCGTACGAATGAATTACAATGGATCGTACGGAATGAATTAGAATGGATTGTATGAATGAATTAGAATGGATCATAGAATGAATTAGAATGGATCGTACGAATGAATTAGAATGGATCGTGCGAATGAATTAGAATGGATCGTACGAATGAATTAGAATGGATCATACCAATTAGTAAGAATGGATCGTACGAATGAAATAGAATGGATTGTGCGAATGAATTAGAATGGATCGTACGAATGAATTAGAATGGATCGTGTGAAAGAATTAGAATGGATTGTATGAATGAATTAGAATCGATCGTATGAATGAATTAGAATGGATCGTACGAATGAATTAGAATGGATCGTGTGAATGAATTAGAATGGATCGTATGAATGAATTAGAATGGATACATTCGTGCGAATGAATTAGAATGGATCGGATGAATGAATTAGAATGGATCGTACGAATGAATTAGAATGGATCAAATGAATTAGAATGGATCATAGAATGAATTAGAAGGGATCGTACGAATAAATTAGAATGGATACATTCGTCCGAATGAATTAGAATGGATCATACGAACGAGTAAGAATGGATCGTACGAATGAAATAGAATAGATTGAACAAATGAATTAGAATGGATCGTACGAATGAATTAGAATGGATCGTGTGAAAGAATTAGAATGGATTGTATGAATGAATTAGAATGGATCGTACGAATGAATTAGAACGGATCGTACGAAAGAATTAGAATGGATCGTACGAATGAATTAGAATGGATCGTACGAATGAATTAGAATAGATCGTACGAATGAATTAGAATGGATCGTACGAAGGAATTAGAATGGATCGTACAAATGAATTAGAATGGATATATTCGTGCAAATGAATTAGAATGGATCGTATGAATGTATTAGAATGGATCGTATGAGTGAATTAGAATGGATCGTACGAATGAATTAGAATTGATCATACGTATGAATTAGAATGGATCGTGCGAATGAATTAGAATGGATCGTACGAATGAATTAGAATGGATCGTACGAATGAACTAGAATGGATACATTCGTGCGAATGAATTCGAATGGATCGTACGAATAAATTAGAATGGATCGTACGAATGAATTAGAATGGATACATTCGTGCGAATGAATTAGAACGGATCGGACTAATTAATTAGAATGGATCGTACGAATTAATTAGAATGGATCGTACGAATGAATTAGAATGGATCGTATGAATGAATTAGAATGGATACATTCGTGCGAATGAATTAGAATGGATCGTACGAATAAATTAGAATGGATCGTACGAATGAGTAAGAATGGATCGTACGAATGAATTAGAATGGATCGTACGAATAAATTAGAATGGATACATTCGTCCGAATGAATTAGAATGGATCATACGAATGAGTAAGAATGGATCGCACGAATGAAATAGAATAGATTGCACGAATGAATTAGAATGGATTGCACGAATGAATTAGAATGGATCGTACAAATGAATTAGAATGGATCGTGTGAAAGAATTAGAATGGATTGTATGAATGAATCAGAATGGATCGTACGAATGAATTAGAATGGATCGTACGAAGGAATTAGAATGGATCGTACGAATGAATTAGAATGGATCGTACGAATGAATTAGAATAGATCGTACGAATGAATTAGAATGGATCGTACGAATGAATTAGAATGGATATATTCGTGCAAATGAATTAGAATGGATCGTATGACTGTATTAGAATGGATCGTATGAGTGAATTAGAATGGATCATACGAATGAATTAGAATTGATCATACGAATGAATTAGAATGGATCGTGCGAATGAATTAGAATGGATCGTACGAATTAATTAGAATAGATCGTACGAATGAATTAGAATAGATCATACGAATGAATTAGAATGGATCGTACCAATGAATTAGAAAGGATACATTCGTGCGAATGAATTAGAGTGGATCGGACAAATGAATTAGAATGGATCGTACGAATAAATTAGAATGGATCGTACGAATGAATTAGAATGGATCATATGAATGAATTAGAATAGATACATTCGTGCGAATGAATTAGAATTGATCGTACGAATGAATTAGAATGGATCGTGCAAATGAATTAGAATGGATACATTTGTACGAATGAATTAGAATGGATCGGACGAATGAATTAGAATGGATCGTACGAATGAATTAGAATGGTTCGCACGAATGAATTAGAATGGATCGTATGAATGAATTAGAATGGATACATTCGTGCGAATGAATTAGAATTGATCGTACGAATGAATTAGAATGGATCGTGCGAATGAATTAGAATGAATCATACGAAAGAATTAGAATGGATCATACGAATGAACTAGAATGGAAACATTCGAGCGAATGATTTAGAATGGATCGTACGAATGAATTAGAATGGATCGTACGAATGAATTAGAATGGATCTTACGAATGAATTAGAATGGATCGTACGAATGAATTAGAATGGATCGTACGAATGAATTAGAATGGTTACATTCGTGCGAATGAATTAGAATGGATAGGACGAATGAATTAGAATGGATCGTACGAATGAATTAGAATGGATCAAATGAATGAATTAGAATGGTTACATTCATGCGAATGAATTAGAATGGATCATACGAATGGATTAGAATGGATCGTACGAATGGATTAGAATGGATACATTCGAGCGAATGAATTAGAGTGGATCGTACGAATGAATTAGAATGGATCGTACGAATGGATTAGAATGGATCCTATGAATGGATTAGAATGGATACCTTTGTGCATATGAATTAGAATGGATCGTACGAATGAATTAGAATAGATCAGATTAATGAATTATAATGGATCGTACGAATGAATTAGAATGGATACATTCGTGCACGATCCATTCTAATTCATTCGCACGAATGTATCCATTCTAATTCATTCGTACGATCCATTCTAATTCATTAATATGATCCATTCTAATTCATTCTTACGATCCATTCTAATTCATATGCACAAAGGTATCCATTCTAATTCATTCGTACGATCCATTCTAATTCAGGATCGTACGAATGAATTAGAATGGATACATTCGTGCGAATGAATTAGAATTAATCGTACGAATGAATTAGAATGGATCATGCGAATGAATTAGAATGGATCGTACGAATGAATTAGAATGGATCGTATGAATGAACTAGAATGGATACATTCGTGCGAATGAATTAGAATAGATCGTACGAATGAATTAGAATGGATCGTACGAATGAATTAGAATTGATCTTATGAATGAATTAGAATGGATCGTATGAATGAATTAGAATGGATCGTACGAAGAAATTAGAATGGATCGTACGAATGAATTAGAATGGATATATTCGTGCAAATGAATTAGAATGGATCGTATGAATGTATTAGAATGGATCGTACGAATGAATTAGAATGGATTCGTACGAATGAATTAGAATGGATCGTGCTAATGAATTAGAATGGATCGTACCAATAAGTAAGAATGGATCGTACGAATGAAATAGAATGGATTGTGCGAATGAATTAGAATGGATCATACGAATGAATTAGAATGGATCGTGTGAAAGAATTAGAATGGATTGTATGAATGAATTAGAATAGATCGTATGAATGAATTAGAATGGATCGTACGAATGAATTAGAATGGATCGTGCGAATGAATTAGAATGGATCGTACGAATGAATTAGAATGGATACATTCGTGCGAATGAATTAGAATGGATCGGATGAATGAATTAGAATGGATCGTACGAATGAATTAGAATGGATCAAATGAATTAGAATGGATCATAGAATGAATTAGAATGGATCGTACGATCCATTCTAATTTATTCATACAATCCATTCTAATTCATTCACACGATCCATTCTAATTCACTCATACGATCCATTCTAATACATTCATACGATCCATTCTAATACATTTGCACGAATATATCCGTTCTAATTCATTCGTACAATCCATTCTAATTCATTCGTACGATCCATTCTAATTCATTCATAGGATCCATTCTAATTCATTCATACAATCCATTCTAATTCATTCGCACGAATGTATCCATTCTAATTCATTCGTACGATCAGTTCTAATTTATTCACAAAATCTATTCTAATTCATTCATACGATCTATTCTAATTCATTCACACGAATGTATCCATTCTAATTCATTCATACAATCCATTCTAATTCCTTCGTACGATCCATTCTAATTCCTTCGTACGACCCATTCTAATTCATTCGTACGATCCATTCTAATTCATTCGTATGATCCATTCTAATTCATTCGTACAATCCATTCTAATTCCTTCGTACGATCCATTCTAATTTATTCGTACGATCCATTCTAATTCATTCGTACAATCCATTCTAATTCTTTCACACGATCCATTCTAATTCATTCGTACGATCCATTCTAATTCATTCGTGCAATCCATTCTATTTCATTCGTACGATCCATTCTTACTCATTCGTACGATCCATTCTAATTCATTCACACAAATGTATCCATTCGTACGAATGAATTAGAATAGATTGTACGAATGAATTAGAATGGATCGTACGAATGAATTAGAATGGATCGTACGAAGGAATTAGAATGGATCGTACGAATGAATTAGAATGGATCGTACGAATGAATTAGAATAGATCGTACGAATGAATTAGAATGGATCGTACGAAGGAATTAGAATGGATCGTACGAATGAATTAGAATGGATATATCCATGCAAATGAATTAGAATGGATCGTATGAATGTATTAGAATGGATCATATGAGTGAGTTAGAATGGATCGTACGAATGAATTAGAATGGATCGTATGAATGAATTAGAATGGATACATTCGTGTGAATGAATTAGAATGGATCGTATGAATGAATTAGAATAGATTTTGTGAATGAATTAGAACTGATCGTACGAATGAATTAGAATGGATACATTCGTGCAAATGAATTAGAATGGATTGTATGAATGAATTAGAATGGATCCTATGAATGAATTAGAATGGATCGTACGAATGAATTAGAATGGATACATTCGTGCGAATTAAATAGAATGGATCATACGAATGAGTAAGAATGGATCGTGATTCTAATATATTCGTATGATCCATTCTAATTCATTTGTATCCATTCTATTTCATTCGCACGATCCATTCTAATTCATTCGCGCAATCTATTCTAATTCTTTCGTACGATCCATTCTAATTCATTCGTACGATTCATACAATCCATTTTAATTTATTCGCACGAATGTATCCATTCTAATTCATTTGCATGATCCATTCTAATTCATTCCTATGATCTATTCTAATTCATTCGTACGATCCATTCTAATTCATTCTAATTCATTCGTACGATCCATTCTACGATCCATTCTAATTCATTCATATATTCCATTCTAATTTATTAGCACGATCCACGCTAATGAATTAGAATGGATCGTACGATCCAATCTAATTCATTCGTACGATCCATTCTTACTCATTCGTATGATCCATTCTAATTCAATCGTACGATCCATTCTAATTCATTCGTACGATCCATTCTAATTCCTTCGTACGATCCATTCTAATTTATTCGTAAGATCCATTCTAATTCATTCGTACGATCCATTCTAATTCCTTCGTACGATCCATTCTAATTCATTCGTACGATCCATTCTAATTCATTCGCGCAATCTATTCTGATTCATTCATACGATCCATTCTAATTCATTCGTACGATCCATTCTAATTCATTCATACAATCCATTCTAATTTATTCGCACGAATGTATCCATTCTAATTAATTCGTATGATCCATTCTAATTCATTAATATGATCCATTCTAATTCATTCGTACGATCCATTCTAATTCATTCGTAGGATCCATTCTAATTCATTCATACAATCTATTCTATTTCATTCGTACGATCCATTCTTACTCATTCGTATGATCCATTCTAATTCATTCGGACGAATGTATCCATTCTAATTTATTCGTACGATCCATTCTAATTCATTCGTACAATCCATTCTAATTCATTCGTACGATCCATTCTTACTCATTTCTATGATCCATTCTAATTCATTCGTACGATCCATTCTAATTCATTCGTATGATCAATTTTAATTCATTCGCACTATCCATTCTAATTCATTCGTACGATCCATTCTAATTCATTCGTATGATCCTTTCTAATTTATTCATTCAAATATATCCATTCTAATTCATTCGTAAGATCCATTCTAATTCATTCGTACGGTCCATTCTAATTCATTCGCACAATCCATTCTATTTCATTCGTACGATCCATTCTTACTCATTCGTATGATCCATTATGGATACATTCGTGCGAATGAATTAGAATGGATCATACGAATGAGTAAGAATGGTTCGTACGAATGAAATAGAATGGATTGTGCGAATGAATTAGAATGGATCGTACGAATGAATTAGAATGGATCATGTGAAAGAATTAGAATGGATCGTGCTAACGAATTAGAATGGATCGTACGAATGGATTAGAATGGATACATTCGAGTGAATGAATTAGAATGGATCGTACGAATGAATTAGAATGGATCATACGAATGAGTAAGAATGGATCGTACGAATGAATTAGAATGGATCGTACGAATGAATTAGAATGGATCGTACGAATAAATTAGAATGGATACATTCGTCCGAATGAATTAGAATGGATCATACGGATGAGTAAGAATGGATCGTAC
Organism: Chamaelirium japonicum; assembly: GCA_947650365.1. Taxonomy (NCBI): domain Eukaryota; kingdom Viridiplantae; phylum Streptophyta; class Magnoliopsida; order Liliales; family Melanthiaceae; genus Chamaelirium; species Chamaelirium japonicum. The sequence continues at coordinate 98,775,574 of OX393551.1, forward strand.
GAATGAAATAGAATAGATTGTACGAATGAATTAGAATGGAATATACGAATGAATTAGAATGGATCGTACGAATGAATTAGAATGGATCGTATGAATGAATTAGAATGGATCGTACGAATGAATTATAATGGATCGTGCGAATGAATTCGAATGAATCGTACGATCCATTCTAATTCATTCATACAATCTATTCTAATTCATTCGCATGAATGTATCCATTCTAATCCATTCGTACGATCCATTCTAATCCATTCGTACGATCCATTCTAATTCATTAGCACAAATATATCCATTCTAATTCATTCGTATGATCCATTCTAATTCATTCGTACGATCCATTCTAATTCATTCGTACGATCCATTCTAATTCATTCGTATGATCCATTCTAATTAATTTGTATGATCCATTCTAATTCATTCGTACGATCCATTCTAATTCATTCGTACGCTCTATTCTAATTCATTCGTACGATCCATTCTAATTCATTCGTATGATCCATTCTAATTAATTCGTATGATCCATTCTAATTCATTCGTACGATCCATTCTAATTCATTCGTACGATCCATTCTAATTCATTCGCACAATCCATTCTATTTCATTCGTACGATCCATTCTTACTCATTGGTACGATCCATTCTAATTCATTCGCACGAATGTATCCATTCTAATTCATTAGTACGAATCCATTCTAATTCATTCGTACAATCCATTCTATTTCATTCGTACGATCCATTCTTACTCATTCGTATGATCCATTCAAATTCATTTGCACGAATATATCCATTCTAAATCATTCGTACGATCTATTCTAATTCATTCGTACGATCAATTCTAAATCATTCGTACAATCCATTCTATTTCATTCGTACGATCAATTCTAATTCATTCTAATTCATTCTATTTCATTCGTACGATCCATTTTAATTCACTCATACAATCCATTCTAATTCATTCATACGATCCATTCTAATTCATTTGCACGAATATATCCATTCTAATTCATTCGTACGATCCATTCTAATTCCTTCGTACGATCCATTCTAATTCCTTCGTACATTCCATTCTATTTCATTCGTATGATCCATTCTAATTCATTCGTACGATCCATTCTAATTCATTCATACGATCCATTCTAATTCATTCATACAATCCATTCTAATTCTTTTACACGATCCATTCTAATTCATTCGTAGGATCCATTCTAATTCATTCGCACAATCCATTCTAATTCATTCGTACAATCCATTCTAATTCATTCGTATGATCCATTCTAACTCATTCGGTGGATGCATTCTAATTCATTCGTACGATCCATTCTAATTCATTCCCACGATCCATTCTAATTTATTCGTACGATCCATTCTAATTCATTCGTACGATCTATTCTAATTCATTCGCACGAATGTAACCATTCTAATTCAGTCATACGATTCATTCTAATTCATTCGGGATACATTCGTGCCAAAGAATTAGAATAGATCGTATGAATGAATTAGAATGGATCCAATGAATGAATTAGAATGGATCGTGCGAATGAATTAGAATGGATCGTACGAATGAATTAGAATGGATCGTGCTAATGAATTAGAATTGATCGAACGAATGAATTAGCATGGATCGTGCTAATGAATTAGAATGGAACGTACGAATAAATTAGAATGGATCGTCTGAAAGAATTAGAAAGGATTGTATGAATGAATTAGAATGAATTCGTACGATCCATTCGAATTCATTCGCACGATCCATTCTAATTCATTCAAACGATCCATTCTAATTCATTCATACAATCCATTCTAATTCTTTCACACGATCCAATCTAATTCATTCGTAGGATCCATTCTAATTCATTCGTACAATCTATTCTATTTCATTCGTACGATCCATTTTTACTCATTCGTATGATCCATTCTAATTCATTCGCACGAATGTATCCATTCTAATTTATTCGTACGATCCATTCTAATTCATTCGTACGATCCATTCTAATTCATTCGTACGATCCATTCTAATTCTTTCACACGATCCAGTCTAATTCATTCGTATGATCCATTCTAATTCATTCGTACGATCCATTCTAATTCATTCGTACGATCCATTCTAATTCATTCGCACGAATGTATCCATTCTAGTTCATTCGTACGATCCAATCTAATTCATTCGTACGATCCATTCTAATTCATTCGCACGATCCATTCTAATTCATTCGCACGAATGTATCCATTCTAATTCATTCGTACATACGATCCATTCTAATTCATTCGCACGAATGTATCCATTCTTATTCATTTGTATAATCCATTATAATTCATTCGCATGATCCATTCTAATTCATTCGTACGATCCATTCTAATTCATTCGTACGATCCATTCTAATTCATTCGTATGATCCATTCTAATTAATTCGCACGATCTATTCTAATTCATTCGCATGATCCATTCTAATTCATTAGCACGAATATATCCATTCTAATTCATTCGCACTATCCATTCTAATTCATTCGTACGATCCATTCTAATTCATTCATACGATCCATTCTAATTCATTCGCACGAATGTATCCATTCTAATTCATTAGCACGATCCATTCTAATTCATTCGTATGATCCATTCTAATTCCTTCGTACGATCCATTCTAATTCCTTCGTATCCATTCTAAGTTACTCATACGATCCATTCTAATTCATTCATACGATCTATTCTAATTCATTCATACAATCCATTCTAATTCTTTCACACGATCCATTCTAATTCATTCGTACGATCCATTCTAATTCATTCGCACAATCCATTCTAATTCATTCGCACGAATGTATCCATTCTAAATCATTCGTACAATCCATTCTATTTCATTCGTACGATCCATTCTTACTCATTGTACGAATGAATTAGAATGGATCCTATGAATGAATTAGAATAGATCGTGTGAAAGAATTAGAATGGATCATACGAATGAATTAGAATGGATACATTCGTGCGAATGAATTAGAATGGATACATTCGTGCGAAAGAATTAGAATAGATCGTATGAATGAATTAGAATGAATCCTATGAATGAATTAGAATGGATCGTGCGAATGAATTAGAATGGATCGTGCTAATGAATTAGAATTGATCGAACGAATGAATTAGCATGGATCGTGCTAATGAATTTGAATGGAACGTATGAATGAATTAGAATGGATCGTGTGAAAGAATTAGAATGGATTGTATGAATGAATTAGAATGGATCGTACGAAGGAATTAGAATGGATCGTACGAATAAATTAGAATGGATACATTCGTGCGAATGAATTAGAATGGATCATACGAATGAGTAAGAATGGATCGTACAAATGAAATTGAATAGATTGTACGAATGAATTAGAATGGATCCTACGAATGAATTAGAATGGATCGTATGAAATAATTAGAATGGATTGTATGAATGAATTAGAATGGATCGTATGAATGAATTAGAATGGATCGTGCGAATGAATTTGAATGGATCGTACGAATTCATTCTAATTCATTCATACAATTCATTCTAATTCTTTCACACAATCCATTCTAATTCATTCGTACGTTCCATTCTAATTCATTAGCACGATCCATGCTAATTCATTCGTTCGATCAATTCTAATTCATTAGCACGATCCATTCTAATTCATTCATACGATCCATTCTAATTCATTCGCACGATCCATTCTAATTCATTCATAGGATCCATTCTAATTCATTCATACGATCTATTCTAATTCTTTCGCACGAATGTATCCATTCTAATTCATTCGAACGAATGTATCCATTCTAATTCATTTGTACGATCCATTCTAATTCTTTCACACGATCCATTCTAATTCATTCGTAGGATCCATTCTAATTCATTCGTACAATGAGTAAGAATGGATCGTACGAATGAAATAGAATAGATTGTACGAATGATTTAGAATGGATACATTCGTGCGAATGAATTAGAATGGATTGTGCGAATGAATTAGAATGGATCGTACGAATGAATTAGAATGGATCGTGTGAAAGAATTAGAATGGATTGTATGAATGAATTAGAATATATTGTATGAATGAATTAGCATGGATCGTGCTAATGAATTAGAATGGATCGTACGAATGAATTAGAATGGATCGTACGAATGAACTAGAATGGATACATTCGTGCGAATGAATTAGAATGGATCGTACGAATGAATTAGAATGGATCGTACGAATGAATTAGAATGGATCGTACGAATGAATTAGAATGGATACATTCGTGCGAATGAATTAGAATGGAACGTACGAATGAATTAGAATGGATCGTGCGAATGAATTAGAATGGATCGTACGAATGAATTAGAATGGATTCGTACGAATGAATTAGAATTCATACATTCGTGCGAATGAATTAGAATGGATCGTACCAATGAGTAAGAATGGATCGTACGAATGAAATAGAATGGATCGTAAGAATGAATCGTATGAATTAGAATGGATCGTACGAATGGATTAGAATGGATCGTACATATGGATTAGAATGGATACATTCGAGCGAATGAATTAGAATGGATCGTACGGAATGAATTAGAATGAATTGTATGAATGAATTAGAATGGATCGTATGAATTAATTAGAATGGATACATCGTGCGAATGAATTAGAATAGATTGTATGAATTAATTAGAATGGATCATACGAATGAATTAGAATGGATCATACGAATGAATTAGAATGGATCGTACGAATGAATTAGAATGGATCGTACGAATGAATTAGAATGGATCGTACGAATAAATTAGAATGGATACATTCGTCCGAATGAATTAGAATGGATCATACGAATGAATTAGAATGGATCGTACCAATGAGTAAGAATGGATAGTACGAATGAAATAGAATGGATTGTACGAATGATTTAGAATGGATCGTACGAATGAATTAGAATGGATCATACGAATGATTTAGAATGGATACATTCGTGCGAATGAATTAGATTGGATTGAATGAATGAATTAGAATGGATCGTACGAATGAATTAGAATGGATCGTATGAGTAAATTAGAATGGATACAAAGGAATTAGAATGGATCGTATGAATGAATTAGAATGGATCGTACGAAGGAATTAGAATGGATCGTACGAATGATTTAGAATGGATCGTACGAATGAATTAGAATAGATCGTACGAAGGAATTAGAATGGATCGTACGAATGAATTAGAATGGATCGTACGAATGAACTAGAATGGATACATTCGTGCGAATGAAATAGAATGGATCGTACGAATGAATTAGAATGGATCTTACGAATGAATTAGAATGGATCATACGAATGAATTAGAATGGATCATAAGAATGAATTAGAATGGATACATTCGTGCGAATGAATTAGAATGGATCGGACGAATGAATTAGAATGGATCGTACGAATGAATTAGAATGGATCGTACGAATGAATTAGAATGGATCGTACGAATAAATTAGAATGGATACATTCGTCCGAATGAATTAGAATAGATCATACGAATGAGTAAGAATGGATCATACGAATGTATTAGAATAGATTGTACGAATGAATTAGAATGGATTAGACGAATGTATTAGAATGGATCGTGTGAAAGAATTAGAATGGATTGTATGAATGAATTAGATTGGATCGTATGAATGAATTAGAATGGATCGTGCGAATGAATTCGAATGGATCGTACGAATTCATTCTAATTCATTCATACAATCCATTCTAATTCTTTCACACGATCCATTCTAATTCATTCGTAGGATCCATTCTAATTCATTCGTACAATCTATTCTATTTCATTCGTACGATCCATTCCTACTCATTTGTATGATCCATTCTAATTCATTCAGACGAATGTATCCATTCTAATTTATTCGTATGAGCCATTCTAATTCATTCGTACGATCCATTCTAATTCCTTCGTACGTTCCATTCTAATTCATTCGTACTATCCATTCTAATTCATTCATACGATCCATTCTAATTCATTCGTACGATCCATTCTAATTCATTCGCACAAATGTATCCATTCTAATTCATTCGTACGAAGGAATTAGAATGGATCGTACGAATGGATTAGAATGGATCGTACGAATAAATTAGAATGGATCTTACGAATGAATTAGAATGGATCGTACGAATGAATTAGAATGGATATATTCGTGCAAATGAATTAGAATGGATAGTATGAATGTATAAGAATGGATCATGTGAGTGAATTAGAATGGATCGTATGAATGAATTTTAATGGATCGTATGAATGAATTAGAATGGTTACATTCGTGCGAATGAATTAGAATAGATCGTACGAATGAATTAGAATGGATCGTACGAATAAATTAGAATGGATCGTGGGAAAGATTTAGAATGGATCGTACGAATGAATTAGAATGGATCCACCGAATGAGTTAGAATGGATCATACGAAAGATCCATTCTAATTCATTCATATGATCCATTCAAATTCATTTGCACGAATATATCCATTCTAATTCATTCGTACGATCCATTCTAATTCCTTCGTACGATCCATTCTAATTCCTTCGTACGGTCCATTCTAATTCCTTCTTACGGTCCATTCTATTTCATTCGTATGATCCATTCTAATTCCTTCGTACGATCCATTCTAATTCCTTCGTATCCATTCTAATTCACTCATACAATCCATTCTAATTCATTCATACGATCTATTCTAATTCATTCATACAATCCATTCTAATTCTTTCACACGATCCATTCTAATTCATTCGTACGATCCATTCTAATTCATTCGCACAATCCATTCTATTTCATTCATACGATCCATTCTTACTCATTGGTACGATCCATTCTAATTCATTCGCACGAATGTATCCATTCTAATTCATTCGTACGAATGAATTAAAATGGATCGTACGAATGAATTAGAATGGATCGTGCGAATGAATTAGAATGGATCGTACGAATGAATTAGAATGGATCGTACGAATGAACTAGAATGGATACATTCATCCGAATGAATTAGAATGGATCGTACGAATGAATTAGAATGGATCGTACGAATGAATTAGAATGGATCTTACGAATGAATTAGAATGGATTGTACGAATAAATTAGAATGGATCGTATGAATGGTTTAGAATGGATACATTCGTGCGAATGAATTAGAATAGATCGGACGAATGAATTAGAATGGATCGTACGAATGAATTAGAATGGATCAAATGAATGAATTAGAATGGTTACATTCATGCGAATGAATTAGAATGGATCGTATGAATGGATTAGAATAGATCGTACGAATGGATTAGAATGGATATATTCGTGCGAATGAATTAGAATGGATCATACGAATGAGTAAGAATGGATCGTACGAATGAAATAGAATGGATTGTACGAATGAATTAGAATGGATCGTGCGAATGAATTTGAATGGATCGTATGAATGAATTAGAATGGATCGTGCTAATGTATTAGAATTGATCGTACGAATGAAATAGAATGGATTGTACGAATGATTTAGAATGGATCGTACGAATGAATTAGAATGGATCGTACGAATGATTTAGAATGGGTACATTCGTGCGAATGAATTAGAATGGATCATACGAATGAGTAAGAATGGATCGTACGAATGAAATAGAATGGATTGTACGAATGAATTAGAATGGATTCGTACGAATGAATTAGAATGGATACATTCTTGCGAATGAATTAGAATGGATCGTACCAATGAGTAAGAATGGATTGTACGAATGAAATAGAATGGATTGTGCGAATGAATTAGAATGGATCGTACGAATGAATTAGAATGGATCGTGTGAAAGAATTAGAATGGATTGTATGAATGAATTAGAATAGATCGTATGAATTAATTAGAATGGATCGTACGAATGAATTAGAATGGATCGCATGAATGAATTAGAATGGATCGTACGAATGAATTAGAATGGATACATTCGTGCGAATGAATTAGAATGGATACATTCGTGCGAAAGAATTAGAATAGATCGTATGAATGAATTAGAATGGATCCTATGAATGAATTAGAATGGATCGTGCGAATGAATTAGAATTGATCGTACGAATGAATTAGAATGGATCGTGCTAATGAATTAGAATTAATCGAACGAATGAATTAGCATGGATCGTGCTAATGAATTAGAATGGAACGTACGAATGAATTAGAATGGATCGTGTGAAAGAATTAGAATGGATTGTATGAATGAATTAGAATGAATTCGTACGATCCATTCGAATTCATTCGCACGATCCATTCTAATTCATTCATACGATCCATTCTAATTCATTCATACAATCCATTCTAATTCTTTCACACGATCCATTCTAATTCATTCGTAGGATCCATTCTAATTCATTCGTACAATCTATTCTATTTCATTTGTACGATCCATTCTTACTCATTCGTATGATCCATTCTAATTCATTCGGACGAATGTATCCATTCTAATTTATTCGTACGATCCATTCTAATTCATTCGTACGATCCATTCTAATTCATTCGCTCGAATGCATCCATTCTAATCCATTCGTACGATCCATTCTAATCCATTCGTATGATCCATTCTAATTCATTCATAGGATCCATTCTAATTCATTCATACGATCTATTCTAATTGTTTCGCACGAATGTATCCATTCTAATTCATTCGTACGAATGTATCCATTCTAATTCATTCGCACGATCCATTCTAATTCATTCATAGGATCCATTCTAATTCATTCATACGATCTATTCTAATTCTTTCGCACGAATGTATCCATTCTAATTCATTCGCACGAATGTATCCATTCTAATTCATTCGTACGATCCAGTCTAATTCATTCGTACGATCCATTCTAATTCATTCATACAACCTATTCTAATTCATTCATACAATCCATTCTAATTCTTTCACACGATCCATTCTAATTCATTCATATGATCCATTCTAATTCATTCGTACGATCCATTCTAATTCATATGCACAAAGGTATCCATTCTAATCCATTCGTAGGATCCATTCTAATCCATTAGTACGATCCATTCTAATTCATTCGTATGATCCATTCTAATTCATTCGCTCGAATGTATCCATTCTAATCCATTCGTACGATCCATTCTAATCCATTCGTACGATCCATTCTAATTCATTCGCATGAATGTAACCATTATAATTCATTCATACGATCCATTCTAATTCATTCGTACGATCCATTCTAATTCATTCGCACGAATGTATCCATTCTAATTCATTCATATGATCCATTCTAATTCATTCATATAATCCATTCTAATTCTTTCACACGATCCATTCTAATTCATTCGTACGATCCATTCTATTTCATTCATACAATCCATTCTAATTCATTCGCACGAATGTATCCATTCTAATTCATTCATACGATCCATTCTAATTCATTCGTACGATCCATTCTAATTCCTTCGTACGATCCATTCTAATTCATTCGTACGATCTATTCTAATTCATTCGTACGATCCATTCTAATTCATTCGTACGATCCATTCTAATTCATTCGTAAGATCCATTCTAATTCATTCGTACGATCCATTCTAATTTATTCGTACGATCCATTCTAATTCATTCGCACGAATGTATCCATTCTAGTTCATTCATACAATCCATTCTAATTCTTTCACACGATCCATTCTAATTCCTTCGTAGGATCCATTCTAATTCATTCGTACAATCTATTCTATTTCATTCGTACGATCCATTCTTACTCATTCGTATGATCCATTCTAATTCATTCGGACGAATGTATCCATTCTAATTTATTCGTACGATCCATTCTAATTCATTCGTACGATCCATTCTAATTCATTCGTACAATCCATTCTTACTCATTCGTATGATCCATTCTAATTCATTCGTACGATCCATTCTAATTCATTCGTACGATCGATTCTAATTCATTCGCACTATCCATTCTAATTCATTCGTACGATCCATTCTAATTCATTCTTATGATCCATTCTAATTTATTCGTTCAAATATATCCATTCTAATTCATTCCGTACGATCTATTCTAATTCATTCGTACGATCGATTCTAATTCATTCGTACGAATGTATCCATTCTAATTCATTCGTACGATCCATTCTAAGTCATTCGTACGATCCATTCTAATTCATTCGGACGAATGTATCCATTCTAATTTATTCGTACGATCCATTCTAATTCATTTATTTGATCCATTCTAATTCATTCGAACGATCCATTCTAATTCATTCGTCCGATCCATTCTAATTCATTCGCACGAATGTATCCATTCTAATTCATTCGTACGATCCATTCTAATTCATTCGTACGATCCATTCTAATTCATTTGTAAGATCCATTCTAATTCATTCGTACGATCCATTCTAATTCATTCGTACGATCCATTCTAATTCATTCGCACGAATGTATCCATTCTAGTTCATTCGTACGAACAATTCTAATTCATTCGTACGATCCATTCTAATTCATTCGCACGATCCATTCTAATTCATTCGTACGATCCATTCGAATTCATTCATACGATCCATTCTAATTCATTCGCACGAATGTATCCATTCTAATTCATTCATACGATCCATTCTACTTCAATCGTACTATCCGTTCTAATTCATTCATACGATCCATTCTAATTCATTCATACGATCCATTCTAATTCATTTGCTCGAATATATCCATTCTAATTCATTCGTACGATCCATTATAATTCCTTCGTACGATCCATTCTAATTCCTTCATACGATCCATTCTATTTCATTCGTATGATCCATTCTAATTAATTCGTACGATCCATTGTAATTCATTCGTATGATCCATTCTAATTCATTCGTACGATCAATTCTTACTCATTCGTACGATCCATTCTAATTCATTCATACAATCCATTCTAATTCATTCTGTACGACCCATTCTAATTCATTCATACGATCCATTCTAATTCATTCCGTACGATCCATTCTAATTCATTCGTACAATCCATTCTAATTCATTCGTACGATCCATTCTAATTCATTCGCACGAATGTATCCATTCTAGTTCATTCTAATTCATTCGTACAATCCATTCTAATTCATTCGTACAATCCATTCTAATTCATTCGTACGATCCATTCTAATTCATATGCACAAAGGTATCCATTCTAATCCATTCGTAGGATCCATTCTAATCCATTCGTACGATCCATTCTAATTCATTCGTATGATCCATTCTAATTCATTCGCACGAATGTATCCATTCTAATTAATTCGTACGATCCATTCTAATTCATTCGTATGATCCATTCTTATTCATTCGCACGATCCAGTCTAATGGATTCGCACGATCCATTCAAATTCATTCGCACGAATGTATCCATTCTAATTCATTCATACGATCCATTCTAATTCATTCGTACGATCCATTCTAATTCATTCGCACAAATGTATCCATTCTAATTCATTCGTACGATCCATTCTAATTCATTCGTACGATCAGTTCTAATTCATTCACAAAATCTATTCTAATTCATTCATACGATCCATTCTAATTCATTCGCACGATCCATTCTAATTCATTCGTACGATCCATTCTAATTCTTTCACACGATCCATTCTAACTCATTCGTACGATCCATCTAATTCATTCGCACGATCCATTCTAATTCATTCATACGATCCATTCTAATTCATTCGTACGATCCATTCTAATTCATTCGCACAAATATATCCATTCTAATTCATTCGTACGATCCATTCTAATTCATTCGCACGATCCATTCTAATTCATTCGTACGATCCATTCTAATTCATTCGTATGATCCATTCTAATTAATTCGTATGATCCATTCTAATTCATTCGTACGATCCATTCTAATTCATTCATACAATCCATTCTAATTCATTCGCACGAATGTATCCATTATAATTAATTCGTACGATCCATTCTAATTCATTCGTATGATCTATTCTTATTCATTCGCACGATCCAGTCTAATCGATTCGCACAATCCATTCTAATTCATTCGCACGATCCATTCTAATTCATTCGTACGATACATTCTAATTCATTCGAACGATCCATTCTAATTCATTCATACGATCCATTCTAATTCATTCGTACGATCCATTCTAATTCATTCGCACGATCCATTCATTCACACGATCCATTCCAATTCATTTGTATCCATTCTATTTCATTCGCACGATCCATTCTAATTCATTCGTGCAATCTATTCTAATTCATTCGTACGATCCATTCTAATTCATTCGTCCGATCCATTCTAATTCATTCGCACGAATGTATCCATTCTAATTCATTCGTACGATCCATTCTAATTCATTCATACAATCCATTCTAATTCTTTCACACGATCCATTCTAATTCATTCGTACGATCCATTATAATTCATTCGCACAATCCATTCTATTTCATTCGTATGATTCATTCTTACTCATTGGTACGATCCATTCTAATTCATTCGCACGAATGTATCCATTCTAATTCATTCGTACGAATCCATTCTAATTCATTCTTACAATCCATTCTATTTCATTCGTACGATCCATTCTTACTCATTCGTATGATCGATTCTAATTCATTCGCACGAATGTATCCATTCTAAATCATTCGTATGATCCATTCTAATTCATTCGTATGATCCATTCTAAATCATTCGTACAATCCATTCTATTTCATTCGTACGATCAATTCTAATTCATTAGCACGATCCATTCTAATTCATTCGTACGATCCATTCAAATTCTTTCGCCCGATCCATTCTAATTCATTCGTACAATCCATTCTATTTCATTCGTACGATCCATTCTAATTCATTCGTACGATCCATTCTAATTCATTCGTACGATCCATTGTAATTCATTCATACAATCCATTCTAATTCATTCGCACGATCCATTCTAATTCATTCGTACGATCCATTCTAATTCATTCGCACGAATGTATCCATTCTAATTCATTCGTACAATCCATTTTATTTCATTCGTACGATCCATTCTTACTCATTCGTATGATCCATTCTAATTCATTCGTACGATCCATTCTAATTCAATCGTACGATCCATTCTAATTCATTCGTACGATCCATTCTAATTCATATGCACAAAGGTATCCTTTCTAATTCATTCGTACGATCCATTCTAATTCAGGATCGTACGAATGAATTAGAATGGATATTTTCGTGCAAATGAATTAGAATGGATCGTATGAATGAATTAGAATGGATCGTATGAGTGAATTAGAACGGATAGTACGAATGAAGTAGAATGGATCGTATGAATGAATTAGAATGGATACATTCGTGCGAATGAATTAGAATGGATCGTATGAATGAATTAGAATAGATTGTGCGAATGAATTAGAATGGATCGTACGAATGAATTAGAATGGATACATTCGTGCGAATAAATTAGAATGGATTGTATGAATGAATTAGAATGGATCGTACGAATGAATTAGAATGGATCGTACGAATGAACTAGAATAGATTGCGCGAATGAATTAGAACGGATCCTGCGAATGAAATAGAATGGATACAAATGAATTAGAATGGATCATACGAATGAATTAGAATGACGATCCATTCTTACTCATTCGTATGATCCATTCTAATTTATTCGCATGAATGTATCCATTCTAATTCATTCGTACGTCTAATTCATTCGTACGGTCCATTCTAATTCATTCGCACAATCCATTCTATTTCATTCGTCCGATCCATTCTTACTCATTCGTATGATCCATTATGGATACATTCGTGCGAATCAATTAGAATGGATCATACGAATGAGTACGAATGGATCGTACGAATGAAATAGAATGGATTGTGCGAATGAATTAGAATGGATCGTACGAATGAATTAGAATGGATCGTGTGAAAGAATTAGAATGGATTGTATGAATGAATTAGAATAGATCGTACGAATGAATTAGAATGGATCGTACGAATGAATTAGAATGGATCGTACGAATGAATTAGAATGGATACATTCATGCGAATGAATTAGAATGGATACATTCGTACGAAAGAATTAGAATAGATCGTATGAATGAATTAGAATGGATCCTATGAATGAATTAGAATGGATCGTGCGAATGAATTAGAATGGATCGTACGAATGAATTAGAATGGATGGTGCTAATGAATTAGAATTGATCGAACGAATGAATTAGCATGGATCGTGCAAATGAATTAGAATGGATCGTACGAATGGATTAGAATGGATCGTACGAATGGATTAGAATGGATCGTACGAATGAATTAGAATGGATACATTCGCGAATGAAATAGAATGGATCGTACGAATGAATTAGAATGGATCGTGCGAATGAATTAGAATGGATCGTACGAATGAATTAGAATGGATGGTGCTAATGAATTAGAATTGATCGAACGAATGAATTAGCATGGATCGTGCAAATGAATTAGAATGGATCGTACGAATGGATTAGAATGGATCGTACGAATGGATTAGAATGGATCGTACGAATGAATTAGAATGGATACATTCGCGAATGAATTAGAATGGATCGTACGAATGAATTAGAATGGATCGTGTGAAAGAATTAGAATGGATTGTATGAATGAATTAGAATGGATCGTACGAATGAATTAGAATGGATCGTACGAATGAATTAGAATGGATACATTCGTGCGAATGAATTAGAATTGATCGTACGAAGGAATTAGAATGGATCGTGCGAATGAATTAGAATGGATCGTACGAATGAATTAGAATGGATCGTACGAATGAACTAGAATAGAATGGATCATACGAATGAATTAGAATGGATCGTACGAATGAATTAGAATGGATACAGTCGTGCGAATAAATTAGAATGGATCGGACGAATGAATTAGAATGGATCGTACGAATGAATTAGAATGGATCGTACGAATAAATTAGAATGGATACATTCGTCCGAATGAATTAGAATGGATCATACGGATGAGTAAGAATGGATCGTACGAATGAAATAGAATAGATTGTACGAATGAATTAGAATGGATCCTATGAATGAATTAGAATGGATCGTGTGAAAGAATTAGAATGGATTGTATGAATGAATTAGAATGGATCGTATGAATGAATTAGAATGGATCGTGCGAATGAATTCGAATGGATCGTACGAATTCATTCTAATTCATTCATACAATCCATTCTAATTCTTTCACACGATCTATTCTAATTCATTCATAGGATCGGACGAATGAATTAGAATGGATCGTACGAATGAATTAGAATGAATTAGAATGGATCGTACGAATGAATTAGAATGGATCGTACGAATGAAATAGAATGGATCGTGTGAAAGAATTAGAATGGATTGTATGAATGAATTAGAATGGATCGTATGAATGGATTAGAATGGATACCTTTGTGCATATGAATTAGATTGGATCGTGCGAATGAATTAGAATGGATCGTACGAATGAACTAGAATGGATACATTCGTGCGAATGAATTAGAATGGATCGTACGAATGAATTAGAATCGATCGTACGAATGAATTAGAATGGATCTTACGAATGAATTAGAATGGATCGTATGAATGGTTTAGAATGGATACATTCGTGCGAATGAATTAGAATGGATCGGACGAATGAATTAGAATGGATCGTACGAATGAATTAGAATGGATCAAATGAATGAATTAGAATGGTTACGTTCATGCGAATGAATTAGAATGGATCGTACGAATGGATTAGAATGGATCGTACGAATGGATTAGAATGGATGCATTCGTGCGAATGAATTAGAATGGATCATACGAATGAGTAAGAATGGATCGTACGAATGAAATAGAATGGATTGTACGAATGAATTAGAATGGATCGTGCGTATGAATTTGAATGGATCGTACGAATGAATTAGAATGGATCGTACGAATGAATTAGAATGGATACATTCGTGCGAATGAATTAGAATGGATACATTCATGCGAAAGAATTAGAATAGATTGTATGAATGAATGAGAATGGATCCTATGAATGAATTAGAATGGATCGTGCGAATAAATTAGAATGGATCGTACGAATGAATTAGAATGGATCGTACGAATGAATTAGAATGGATCGTACGAATGAATTAGAATGGATCATACGAATGAGTAAGAATGGATCGTACGAATGAAATAGAATGGATTGTACAAATGAACTAGAATGGATCGTACGAATGAATTAGAATGGATCGTGTGAAAGAATTAAAATGGACTGTATGAATGAATTAGAATGGATCATATGAATGAATTAGAATGGATCGTGCGAATGAATTAGAATGGATCGTACGAATGAATTAGAATGGATCGTACAAATGAATTAGAATGGATCATACGAATGAATTAGAATGGATCATACGAATGATTAAGAATGGATCATACGAATAAAATAGAATGGATTGTACGAATGAATTAGAATGGATACATTCGTGCGAATGAATTAGAATGGATCGTACGAATGAATTAGAATGGATCGTACGAATGAATTAGAATGGATCGTTCGAATGAATTAGAATGCATCGTACGAAAGAATTAGAATGGATCGTACGAATGAATTAGACTGGATCGTACGAATGAATTTGAATGGATACATTTGTGCGAATGAATCCAAATGGATTGTATGAATGAATTACAATGGATCGTATGAATCAATTAGAATGGATCATACGAATGAATTAGAATAGCTCATAGGAATGAATTAGAATGAATCGTATGAATGAATTAGAAAGGTTACATTCGTACGAATGAATTAGAATAGATCGTACGAATGAATTAGAATGGATCATACGAATAAATTAGAATGGATCGTGGGAATGAATTAGAATGGATCGTACGAATGAATTAGAATGGATCCACCGAATGAGTTTGAATGGATCATACGAATGAATTAGAATGGATTGTATGAATGAATTAGAATGGATTGTGCGAATGAATTAGAATGGATCGTATGAATGAATAAGAATGGCTCGTACGAATGAATTAGAATGGATCGTGTGAATGAATTAGCATGAATCGTACGAATGTAATAGAATGGATCGTACGAATGAATTAGAATGAATCGTACGATCCATTCTAACTCATTCGTACGATCCATTCTAATTCATTCGCACGAATATATCCATTCTATTTCATTCATACGATCTATTCTAATTCATTCATACAATCCATTCTAATTCTTTCACACGATCCATTCTAATTCATTCGTACGATCCATTCTAATTCATTCGTACGATCCATTGTAATTCATTCGTATGATCCATTCTAATTCATTCCTACGATCTATTCTAATTCATTCGCTTGAATATATCCATTCTAATTCATTCGTTCGATCCATTCTAATTCATTCGTACAATCCATTCTAATTAATTCGTATGATCCATTCTAATCTATTTGTACGATCCATTCTAATTCATTCGTACGATCCATTCTAATTCATTCGTACGATCCATTCTAATTCATTTGCACGAATGTATCTATTCTAGTTCATTCGTACGATCTATTCTAATTCATTCGTACGATCCATTCTAATTCATTCGCATGATCCATTCTAATTCATTCGTACGATCCATTCTAATTCATTCATACGATCCATTCTAATTCATTCTATAATGGTTACATTCGTGCGAATGAATTAGAATGGATCGTACGAATGAATTAGAATGGATCGTACGAATGAATTAGAATGGATCTTAGGAATGAATTAGAATGGATCGTACGAATGAATTAGAATGGATCGTACGAATGAATTAGAATGGATCGTACGAATGAATTAGAATGGATCAAATGAATGAATTAGAATGGATCGTACGAATGAATTAGAATGGATCGTACGAATGAATTAGAATGGATCGTACGAATGAATTAGATTGGATCATACGAATGAACTAGAATGGATACATTCGTGCGAATGAATTAGAATGGATCGTACGAATGAATTAGAATGGATCGTATGATTCATTCTAATTCATTCGTACGATCCATTCTAATACATTCGTATGATTCATGCTAATTCATTCGCACGATCCATTCTAATTCATTCGTACGATCCATTCTTATTCATTCATACGATCCATTCTAATTCATTCGCACAATCCATTCCAATTCATTCGTACAATCCATTCTAATTCATTCGTATGATCTATTCTAACTCATTCGGTGGATCCATTATAATTCATTCGTACGATCCATTCTAATTCATTCCCACGATCCATTCTAATTTATTCGTACGATCTATTCTAATTCATTCGTACGATTTATTCTAATTCATTCGCACGAATGTAACCATTCTAATTCATTCATACGATTCATTCTAATTCATTCGTATGAGCTATTCTAATTCATTCGTACGATCCATTCTAATTCATTCGTACGATCCATTGTAATTCATTCATACAATCCATTTAGATTCATTCGCACAAAAGTATCCATTCAAATTTATTCGTACGATCCAGTCTAATTCATTCGTACGATCCATTCTAATTCATTCGCACGAATATATCCATTCTAATTCTTTCGTACGATGCATTCTAATTCATTCGTACGATCCATTCTAATTCATTCATTTGATCCATTCTAATTCATTCGTACGATCCATTCTAATTCATTCGTCCAATCTATTCTAATTCATTCGCACTAATGTATCTATTCTAATTCATTCGTACGATCCATTCTAATTCATTCGTACGATCCATTCTAATTCATTCGTAAGATCCATTCTAATTCATTCGTACGATCCATTCTAATTCATTCGTACGATCCATTCTAATTCATTCGCACGAATGTATCCATTCTAGTTCATTCGTACGATCCATTCTAATTCATTCGTACGATCCATTCTAATTCATTCCGTACGATCCATTCTAATTCATTCGTACGATCGTACGAATGAATTAGAATGAATTAGAATGGATCGTACGAATGAATTAGAATGGATCTTACAAATAAATTAGAATGGATCGTACGAATGAATTAGAATGGATCGTACGAATGAATTAGAATGGATACATTCGTGTGAATGAATTAGAATGGATCGTACGAATGAATTAGAATGGATCGTACGAATGAATTAGAATGGATCATATGAATTCATTAGAATGGTTACATTCATGCGAATGAATTAGAATGGATCGTACGAATGGATTAGAATGGATCGTACGAATGGATTAGAATGGATACATTCGAGCGAATGAATTAGAATGCATCATACGAATGGATTAGAATGGATCGTATGAATGGATTAGAATGGATCCTACGAATGGATTAGAATGGATACCTTTGTGCATATGAATTAGAATGGATCGTATGAATGAATTAGAATGGATCGTAGAATGGATCGTTCGAATGAATTAGAATGAATTAGAATGGATCGTACAAATGAATGAGAATAGATCATAGGAATGAATTAGAATGGATCGTGCAAATGAATTAGAATGGATACATTCGTACGAATGAATTAGAATGGATCGTACGAATGAATTAGAATGGATCGTACGAATGAATTAGAATGGATCGTACGAATGAATTAGAATGGATCATACGAATGAATTAGAATGGATCATACGAATGAGTAAGAATGGATCGTACGAATGAAATAGAATGGATTGTACGAATGAATTAGAATGGATCGTACGAATGAATTAGAATGGATCGTGTGAAAGAATTAGAATGGATTGTATGAATGAATTAGAATGGATCATATGAATGAATTAGAATGGATCGTGCGAATGAATTAGAATGGATCGTACAAATGAATTAGAATGGATCGTACGAATGAATTAGAATGGATACATTCGTGCGAATGAATTAGAATGGATACATTCGTGCGAAAGAATTAGAATAGATCGTATGAATGAATTAGAATGGATCCTATGAATAAATTAGAATGGATCGTGCGAATGAATTAGAATGGATCGTGCGAATGAATAAGAATGGATCGTGCTAATGAATTAGAATTGATCGAACGAATGAATTAGCCTGGATCGTGCTAATGAATTAGAATGGAACGTACGAATGAATTAGAATGGATTGTGTGAAAGAATTAGAATGGATTGTATGAATGAATTAGAATGAATTCGTACGATCCATTCGAATTCATTCGCACGATCCATTCTAATTCATTCATACGATCCATTCTAATTCATTCATACAATCCATTCTAATTCTTTCACACGATCCATTCTAATTCATTCGTAGTATCCATTCTAATTCATTCGTCCAATCTATTCTATTTCATTCGTACGATCCATTCTTACTCATTCGTATGGTCCATTCTAATTTATTCGGACGAATGTATCCATTCTAATTTATTCGTACGATCCATTCTAATTCATTCGTACGATCCATTCAAATTCATTCGTACGATCCATTCTTACTCATTCGTATGATCCATTCTAATTCATTCGTATGATCCATTCTAATTCATTCGTACGATCCATTCTAATTCATTCGCACAATCTATTCTAATTCAATCGTACGATCCATTCTAATTCATTCGTACGATCGTACGAATGAATTAGAATGGATCGTACGAAATGAATTAGAATGGATTGTATGGATGAATTAGAATGGATACATTCGTGCGAATGAATTAGAATGGATCATACGAATGAGTAGGAATGGATCGTACGAATGAAATAGAATGGATTGTACGAATGAATTAGAATGGATCGTACAAATGAATTAGAATGGATCGTACGAATGAATTAGAATGGATCATACGAATGAGTAAGAATGGATCGTACAAATGAAATGGAATGGATTGTACGAATGAATTAGAATGGATCGTACCAATAAATTAGAATGGATCGTGTGAAATAATTAGAATGCATTGTATGAATGAATTAGAATGGATCGTATGAATGAATTAGAATGGATCGTGCGAATGAATTCGAATGGATCGCATGATCCATTCGAATAGAATGGATCGTATGAATGAATTAGAATGGATCTGGCGAATGAATTAGAATGGATTGTAGGAATGAATTAGAATGGATCGTATGAATGAATTAGAATGGATCGTATGAATGAATTAGAATGGACCGTCCGAATGAATTAGAATGGATCGTACGAATGAATTAGAATGGATCATACGAATGAATTAGAATGGATCATACGAATGAATTAGAATGGATCATACGAATGAGTAAGAATGGATCGTACGAATGAAATAGAATGGATTGTACGAATGAATTAGAATGGATACATTCGTGCGAATGAATTAGAATGGATCGTACGAATGAATTAGAATGGATCGTACGAATGAATTAGAAAGGATCGTACGAATGAATTAGAATGGATCTTACGCATGAATTAGAATGGATCGTACGAATGAATTAGAATGGATCGTACGAATAAATTAGAATGGATACATTCGTCCGAATTAATTAGAATGGATCATACGAATGAGTCAGAATGGATCGTACGAATGAAATAGAATAGATTGTACGAATGAATTAGAATGGATTCATCCGAATGAATTAGAATGGATACATTCGTGTGAATGAAGTAGAATGGATCGTACCAATGAGTAAGAATGGATCGTACGAATGAAATAGAATGGATTGTGCGAATGAATTAGAATGGATCGTACGAATGAATTAGAATGGATCGTACGAATGAATTAGAATGGATCCTATGAATGAATTAGAATGGATCATGCGAATGAATTAGAATGGATCGTACGAATGAATTAGAATGGATCGTGCTAATGAATTAGAATTGATCGAATTAGAATGGATACATTCGTGCGAATGAATTATAATGGATTGGACGAATGAATTAGAATGGATCGTACGAATGAGTAAGAATGGATCGTACGAATGAATTAGAATGGATCGTACGAATGAATTAGAATGGATCGTGCTAATGAATTAGAATGGAATAGAATAGATTGTACGAATGAATTAGAATGGATTCGTATGAATGAATTAGAATGGATACATTCGTGCGAATGAATTAGAATGGATCGTACCAATGAGTAAGAATGGATCGTACGAATGAAATAGAATGGCTTGTGCGAATGAATTAGAATGGATCGTACGAATGAATTAGAATGGATCGTGTGAAAGAATTAGAATGGATTGTATGAATGAATTAGAATAGATCGTATGAATGAATTAGAATGGATCGTATGAGTGAATTAATATGGATACGAAGGAATTAGAATGGATCGTACGAAGGAATTAGAATGGATCATACAAATGAAATAGAATGGATCGTACGAAGGAATTAGAATGGATCGTACGAAGGAATTAGAATGGATCGTACGAATGAATTAGAATGGATATATTTGTGCAAATGAATTAGAATGGATCGTATGAATGAATTAGAATGGATCGTATGAGTGAATTAGAACGGATCGTACGAATGAAATAGAATGAATTAGAATGAATTAGAATTGATCGTACGAATGAAATAGAATGGATTATACGAATGATTTAGAATGGATCGTACGAATGATTTAGAATGGATACATTCGTGCGAATGAATTAGAATGGATCATACGAATGAGTAAGAATGGATCGTACGAATGAAATAGAATGGATTGTACGAATGAATTAGAATGGATTCGTACGAATGAATTAGAATGGATACATTCTGCGAATGAATTAGAATGGATCGTACCAATGAGTAAGAATGGATCGTACGAATGAAATAGAATGGATTGTGCGAATGAATTAGAATGGATCGTACGAATGAATTAGAATGGATCGTACAAATGAATTAGAATGGATCATACGAATTAATTAGAATGGATCATACGAATGAATTAGAATGGATCGTACGATCCATTCTAATTCATTCATACAATCCATTCTAATTCATTCGCACGAATGTATCCATTCTAATCCATTCGTACGATCAATTCTAATCCATTCGTACGATCCATTCTAATTCACTCGCATGAATGTAACCTCGTACGATCCATTCTAATTCGTTCATATGATCCAGTCTAATTCATTCGTAAGATCCATTCTAATTCATTCGCACGATCCATTCTAATTCATTCGTATGATCCATTCTAATCCATTCGTACGATCCATTCTAATTCATTCGTACGATCCATTCTAATTCATTCGTACGATCTATTCTAATTCATTCGCACGAATGTATCCATTCTAGTTCATTCGTACGATCCATTCTAATTCATTCGTACGATCCATTTTAATTTATTCGCACGATCCATTCTAATTCATTCGTACGATCCATTCTAATTCATTCATACGATCCATTCTAATTCATTCGTACGATCCATTATAATTCATTCATACAATCCATTCTAATTCATTCGTATGATCCATTCTAATTCACTCATACGATCCATTCTAATACATTCATACGATCCATTCTAATTCATTTGCACGAATGTATCCATTCTAATTCAGTCGTACGATCCATTCTAATTCATTCGTACGATCCATTCTAATTAATTCGTATGATCCATTCTAATTCATTCGTATGATCTATTCTAATTCATTCGTACGATCCATTCTAATTCATTCGCATGATCCATTCTAATTCATTCATACGATCCATTCTAATTCATTCATACGAACCATTCTAATTAATTCGTACGATCCATTCTAATTCATTCGTACAATCTATTCTAATTCATTCGTACGAACGGATACATTCGTGTGAATGAATTAGAATGGATCGTACGAATGAGTAAGAATGGATCGTACGAATGAAATAGAATGGATTGCACGAATGAATTAGAATGGATCGTACGAATGAATTAGAATGGATCGTGTGAAAGAATTAGAATGGATTGTATGAATGAATTAGAATGGATCGTGCGAATGAATTAGAATAGATCGTACGAATGAATTAGAATGGATCGTACGAATGAACTAGAATTGATCATACGAATGAATTTGAATGGATCATACGAATTAATTAGAATGGATCGTACGAATGAATTAGAATGGATCGTACGAATGAATTAGAATGGATACATTCGTGTGAATGAATTAGAATGGATCGTATGAATGAATTATAATGGATCGTACGAATGAATTAGAATGGATACATTTGTGCGAATGAATTAGAATGGATCGTACGAATGAATTAGAATGGATCGTATGAATAAATAGAATGGATCGTACGAATGAATTAGAATGGATCGTGAGAATGAATTAGAATGGATCGTACGAATGAATTAGAATGGATCGTACGAATGAACTAGAATGGATACATTCGTGCGAATGAATTAGAATGGATCGTACGAATGAATTAGAATGGATCTTACGAATGGATTAGAATGGATCGTACGAATGAATTAGAATGGATCGTACGACTGAATTAGAATCGATACATTCGTGCGAATGAATTAGAATGGATCCATTCTAATTCCTTCGTACGATCCATTCTAATTCATTCGTACGATCCATTCGAATTCATTCATACAATCCATTCTAATTCTTTCACACGATCCATTCAAATTCATTCGTACGATCCATTCTAATTCATTCGTGCAATCCATTCTATTTCATTCGTACGATCCTTTCTTACTCATTCGTACGATCTATTCTAATTCATTCACACGAATGTATCCATTCGTACGAATGAATTAGAATAGATTGTACGAATGAATTAGAATGGATCGTACGAATGAATTAGAATGGATCGTACGAAGGAATTCGAATGGATCGTACGAATGAATTAGAATGGATCGTACGAATGAATTAGAATAGATCGTACGAATGAATTAGAATGGATCGTACGAAGGAATTAGAATGGATCGTACGAATGAATTAGAATGGATATATTCCTGCAAATGAATTAGAATGGATCATACGAATGAATTAGAATGGATACATTTGTGCGAATGAATTAGAATGGATCGTATGAATGAATTAGAATGGATCGTACGAATGAGTTAGAATGGATCGTGCGAATGAATTAGAATGGATCGTACGAATGAATTAGAATGGATCGTGTGAAAGAATTAGAATGGATCGTACGAATGAATTAGAATGGATCGTGCGAATGAATTAGAATGGATCGTGCGAATGAATTAGAATGGATCGTACGAATGAGTTAGAATGGATACATTCGTGCGAATGAATTAGAATGGATCGTACGAATGAATTAGAATGGATCGTATGAATGAATTAGAATGGATCGTACGAATGAATTAGAATGGATCGTGCAAATGAATTAGAATGGATCGTACGAATGAATTAGAATGGATCGTACGAATGAACTAGAATGGATACATTTGTGCGAATGAATTAGAATGGATCGTACGAATGAATTAGAATGGATCGTACGAATAAATTAGAATGGATCTTACGAATGAATTAGAATGGATCGTACGAATGAATTAGAATGGATCGTACGAATGAATTAGAATGGATCTTATGAATGAATTAGAATGGATCGTACGAATAAATTAGAATGGATCGTATGAATGGTTTAGAATGGGTATATTCGTGGGAATGAATTAGAATGGATCGGACGAATGAATTAGAATGGATCGTACGAATGAATTAGAATGGATCAAATGAATGAATTAGAATGGTTACATTCATGCGAATGAATTATAATGGATCGTACGAATGGATTAGAATGGATCGTACGAATGGATTAGAATGGATCCATTCTAATTAATTCGCACGAATGGATTAGAATGGATCGTATGAATTAGAATGGATTAGAATGGATCGTACGAATGGATTAGAATGGATCGTACGAATGGATTAGAATGGATCCATTCTAATTAATTCGCACGAATGGATTAGAATGGATCGTATGAATTAGAATGGATTAGAATGGATCGTACGAATGAATTAGAATGGATCAAATGAATGAATTAGAATGGTTACATTCATGCGAATGAATTATAATGGATCGTACGAATGGATTAGAATGGATCGTACGAATGGATTAGAATGGATCGTATGAATTAATTAGAATGGATACATTCGTGCGAATGAATTAGAATGGATTGTATGAATGAATTAGAATGGATCGTACGAATGAATTAGAATGGATCGTACGAATTAATTAGAATGGATCGTACGAATTAATTAGAATGGATCGTACGAATGAATTAGAATGGATCGTGCGAATGAATTAGAATGGATCGTATGAGTGAATTAGAACGGATAGTACGAATGAAGTAGAATGGATCGTATGAATTAATTAGAATGGATACATTCGTGCGAATGAATTAGAATGGATCGTACGAATGAATTAGAATGGATCTTACGAATGAATTAGAATGGATCGTACGAATGAATTAGAATGGATACATTCGTGCGAATGAATTAGAATGGATCGGACGAATGAATTAGAATGGATCGTATGAATGAATTAGAATGGATCGTGCGAATGAATTCGAATGGATCGCATGATCCATTCGAATAGAATGGATCGTATGAATGAATTAGAATGGATCGTGCGAATGAATTAGAATGGATTGTATGAATGAATTAGAATAGATTGTACGAATGAATTAGAATGGATCGTACGAATGAATTAGAATGGATCGTACGAAGGAATTAGAATGGATCGTACGAATGAATTAGAATGGATTGTATGAATGAATTAGAATGGATCGTACGAATGAATTAGAATGGATCGTGCGAATGAATTAGAATGGATCATACGAATGAGTAAGAATGGATCGTACGAATGAAATAGAATGGATTGTGCGAATGAATTAGAATGGATCGTACGAATGAATTAGAATGGATCGTGTGAAAAAATTAGAATGGATTGTATGAATGAATTAGAATGGATCATACGAATGAATTAGAATGGATACATTTGTGCGAATGAATTAGAATGGATCGTATGAATGAATTAGAATGGATCGTACGAATGAGTTAGAATGGATCGTGCGAATGAATTAGAATGGATCGTACGAATGAATTAGAATGGATCGTGTGAAAGAATTAGAATGGATCGTACGAATGAATTAGAATGGATCGTGCGAATGAATTAGAATGGATCGTACGAATGAATTAGAATGGATACATTCGTGCGAATGAATTAGAATGGATCGTACGAATGAATTAGAATGGATCGTATGAATGAATTAGAATGGATCGTACGAATGAATTAGAATGGATCGTGCGAATGAATTAGAATGGATCGTACGAATGAATTAGAATGGATCGTACGAATGAACTAGAATGGATACATTTGTGCGAATGAATTAGAATGGATCGTACGAATGAATTAGAATGGATCGTACGAATAAATTAGAATGGATCTTACGAATGAATTAGAATGGATCGTACGAATGAATTAGAATGGATCGTACGAATGAATTAGAATGGATCTTATGAATGAATTAGAATGGATCGTACGAATAAATTAGAATGGATCGTATGAATGGTTTAGAATGGGTATATTCGTGGGAATGAATTAGAATGGATCGGACGAATGAATTAGAATGGATCGTACGAATGAATTAGAATTGATCAAATGAATGAATTAGAATGGTTACATTCATGCGAATGAATTATAATGGATCATACGAATGGATTAGAACGGATCGTACGAATGGATTAGAATGGATACATTCGTGCGAATGAATTAGAATGGATCATACGAATGAGTAAGAATGGATCGTACGAATGAAATAGAATGGATTTTACGAATGAATTAGAATGGATCGTGCGAATGAATTTGAATGGATCGTACGAATGAATTAGAATGGATCGTATGAATGAATTAGAATGGATCGTACGAATGAATTAGAATGGATCGTACGAATGAATTAGAATGGATACAATCGTGCGAATGAATTAGAATGGATACATTCGTGCGAAAGAATTAGAATAGATCGTATGAATGAATTAGAATGGATCCTATGAATGAATTAGAATGGATCGTGCGAATGAATTAGAATGGATCGTACGAATGAATTAGAATGGATCGTACGAATGAATTAGAATGGATCGTACGAATGAATTAGAATGGATCGTACGAATGAAATAGAATGGATCGTACGAATGAATTAGAATGGATCGTACGAATGAATTAGAATGGATCGTGTGAAAGAATTAGAATGGATTGTATGAATGAATTAGAATGGATCATATGAATGAATTAGAATGGATCGTGCGAATGAATTAGAATGGATCGTACGAATGAATTAGAATGGATCGTACGAATGAATTAGAATGCATCGTACGAAAGAATTAGAATGGATATATTCGTGCGAATGAATTAGAATGGATCGTACGAATGAATTAGACTGGATCGTACGAATGAATTTGAATGGATACATTTGTGCGAATGAATCTAAATGGATTGTTTGAATGAATTACAATGGATCGTACGAATGAATTAGAATGGTTCGTACGAATGAATTAGAATAGCTCATACGAATGAATTAGAATAAATCGTATGAATGAATTAGAATGGTTACATTCGTGTGAATGAATTAGAATAGATCGTACGAATGAATTAGAATGGATCGTACGAATGAATTAGAATGGATCTTACGAATGAATTAGAATGGATCGTACGAATGAATTAGAATGGATCGTACGAATGAATTAGAATGGATCTTATGAATGAATTAGAATGGATCGTACGAATAAATTAGAATGGATCGTATGAATGGTTTAGAATGGGTATATTCGTGCGAATGAATTAGAATGGATTGGATGAATGAATTAGAATGGATCGTACGAATGAATTAGAATGGATCAAATGAATGAATTAGAATGGTTACATTCATGCGAAAGAATTAGAATGGATCGTACGAATGGATTAGAATGGATCGTACGAATGGATTAGAATGGATACATTCGAGCGAATGAATTAGAGAGGATCGTACGAATGAATTAGAATGGATCGTACGAATGGATTAGAATGGATCCTACGAATGGATGAGAATGGATACCTTTGTGCATATGAATTAGAATGGATCGTACGAATGAATTAGAATGGATCAGAATAATGAATTAGAATGGATCGTACGAATGAATTAGAATGGATACATTCGTGCACGATCCATTCGAATTCATTCGCACGAATGTATCCATTCTAATTCATTCGTACGATCCATTCTAATTCATTAATATGATCCATTCTAATTCATTCGTACGATCCATTCTAATTCATATGCACAAAGGTATCCATTCTAATTCATTCGTACGATCCATTCTAATTCAGGATCATACGAATGAATTAGAATGGTTACATTCGTGCGAATGAATTAGAATTGATCGTACGAATGAATTAGAATGGATCGTGCGAATGAATTAGAATGGATCGTACGAATGAATTAGAATGGATCGTATGAATGAACTAGAATGGATACATTCGTGCGAATGAATTAGAATGGATCGTACGAATGAATTAGAATGGATCGTACGAATGAATTAGAATGGATCTTACGAATGAATTAGAATGGATCGTACGAATGAATTAGAATGGATCGTACGAAGAAATTAGAATGGATCGTACGAATGAATTAGAATGGATATATTCGTGCAAATGAATCAGAATGGATCGTATGAATGTATTAGAATGGATCGTACGAATGAATTAGAATGGATTCGTACGAATGAATTAGAATGGATACATTCGTGCGAATGAATTAGAATCGATCGTACCAATGAGTAAGAATGGATCGTACGAATGAAATAGAATGGATCGTACGAATGAATTAGAATGGATCGTACGGAATGAATTAGAATGGATTGTATGAATGAATTAGAATGGATCATAGAATGAATTAGAATGGATCGTACGAATGAATTAGAATGGATCGTGCGAATGAATTAGAATGGATCGTACGAATGAATTAGAATGGATCGTGCTAATGAATTAGAATGGATCGTACCAATGAGTAAGAATGGATCGTACGAATGAAATAGAATGGATTGTGCGAATGAATTAGAATGGATCGTACGAATGAATTAGAATGGATACATTCGTGCGAATGAATTAGAATGGATCGGACGAATGAATTAGAATGGATCGTATGAATGAATTAGAATGGATCAAATGAATTAGAATGGATCATAGAATGAATTAGAAGGGATCGTACGAATAAATTAGAATGGATACATTCGTCCGAATGAATTAGAATGGATCATACGAATGAGTAAGAATGGATCGTACGAATGAAATAGAATAGATTGCACGAATGAATTAGAATGGATCGTACGAATGAATTAGAATGGATCGTGTGAAAGAATTAGAATGGATTGTATGAATGAATTAGAATGGATCGTACGAATGAATTAGAATGGATCGTACGAAGGAATTAGAATGGATCGTACGAATGAATTAGAATGGATCGTACGAAGGAATTAGAATGGATCGTACGAAGGAATTCGAATGGATCGTACGAATGAATTAGAATGGATATATTCGTGCAAATGAATTAGAATGGATCGTATGAATGTATTAGAATGGATCGTATGAGTGAATTAGAATGGATCGTACGAATGAATTAGAATTGATCATACGAATGAATTAGAATGGATCGTGCGAATGAATTAGAATGGATCGTACGAATGAATTAGAATGGATCGTACGAATGAACTAGAATGGATACATTCGTGCGAATGAATTCGAATGGATCGTACGAATAAATTAGAATGGATCGTACGAATGAATTAGAATGGATACATTCGTGCGAATGAATTAGAATGGATCGGACGAATGAATTAGAATGGATCGTACGAATAAATTAGAATGGATCGTACGAATGAATTAGAATGGATCGTATGAATGAATTAGAATGGATACATTCGTGCGAATGAATTAGAATGGATCGTACGAATAAATTAGAATGGATCGTACGAATGAGTAAGAATGGATCGTACGAATGAATTAGAATGGATCGTACGAATAAATTAGAATGGATACATTCGTCCGAATGAATTAGAATGGATCATACGAATGAGTAAGAATGGATCGCACGAATGAAATAGAATAGATTGCATGAATGAATTAGAATAGATCGTACGAATGAATTAGAATGGATCGTACAAATGAATTAGAATGGATCGTGTGAAAGAATTAGAATGGATTGTATGAATGAATTAGAATGGATCGTACGAATGAATTAGAATGGATCGTACGAAGGAATTAGAATGGATCATACGAATGAATTAGAATGGATCGTACGAATGAATTAGAATAGATCGTACGAATGAATTAGAATGGATCGTACGAAGGAATTAGAATGGATCGTACGAATGAATTAGAATGGATATATTCGTGCAAATGAATTAGAATGGATCGTATGAATGTATTAGAATGGATCGTATGAGTGAATTAGAATGGATCGTACGAATGAATTAGAATTGATCATACGAATGAATTAGAATGGATCGTGCGAATGAATTAGAATGGATCGTACGAATGAATTAGACTAGATCGTACGAATGAATTAGAATAGATCATACGAATAAATTAGAATGGATCGTACGAATGAATTAGAATGGATACATTCGTGCGAATGTATTAGAATGGACCGGACGAATGAATTAGAATGGATCGTACGAATAAATTAGAATGGATCGTACGAATGAATTAAAATGGATCATATGAATGAATTAGAATGGATACATTCGTGCGAATGAATTAGAATTGATCGTACGAATGAATTAGAATGGATCGTGCGAATGAATTAGAATAGATACATTTGTGCGAATGAATTAGAATGGGTCGGACGAATGAATTAGAATGGATCGTACAAATGAATTAGAATGGATCGCACGAATGAATTAGAATGGATCGTATGAATGAATTAGAATGGATACATTCGTGCGAATGAATTAGAATTGATCGTACGAATGAATTAGAATGGATCGTGCGAATGAATTAGAATGGATCATACGAATGAATTAGAATGGATCATACGAATGAACTAGAATGGATATATTCATGCGAATGAATTAGAATGGATCGTACGAATGAATTAGAATGGATCGTACGAATGAATTAGAATGGATCTTACGAATGAATTAGAATGGATCGTACGAATGAATTAGAATGGATCGTACGAATGAATTAAAATGGTTACATTCGTGCGAATGAATTAGAATGGATCGGACGAATGAATTAGAATGGATCGTACGAATGAATTAGAATGGATCAAATGAATGAATTAGAATGGTTACATTCATGCGAATGAATTAGAATGGATCGTACGAATGGATTAGAATGGATCATACGAATGGATTAGAATGGATACATTCGAGCGAATGAATTAGAGTGGATCGTACGAATGAATTAGAATGGATTGTACGAATGGATTAGAATGGATCCTATGAATGGATTAGAATGGATACCTTTGTGCATATGAATTTGAATGGATCGTACGAATGAATTAGAATAGATCAGATTAATGAATTAGAATGGATCGTACGAATGAATTAGAATGGATACATTCATGCACGATCCATTCTAATTCATTCGCACGAATGTATCCATTCTAATTCATTCGTACGATCCATTCTAATTCATTAATATGATCCATTCTAATTCATTCTTACGATCCATTCTAATTCATATGCACAAAGGTATCCATTCTAATTCATTCGTACGATCCATTCTAATTCAGGATCGTACGAATGAATTAGAATGGATACATTCGTGCGAATGAATTAGAATGGATCATACGAATGAGTAGGAATGGATCGTACGAATGAAATAGAATGGATTGTACGAATGAATTAGAATGGATCGTACAAATGAATTAGAATGGATCGTACGAATGAATTAGAATGGATCATACGAATGAGTAAGAATGGATCGTACAAATGAAATGGAATGGATTGTACGAATGAATTAGAATGGATCGTACCAATAAATTAGAATGGATCGTGTGAAATAATTAGAATGCATTGTATGAATGAATTAGAATGGATCGTATGAATGAATTAGAATGGATCGTGCGAATGAATTCGAATGGATCGCATGATCCATTCGAATAGAATGGATCGTATGAATGAATTAGAATGGATCTGGCGAATGAATTAGAATGGATTGTAGGAATGAATTAGAATGGATCGTATGAATGAATTAGAATGGATCGTATGAATGAATTAGAATGGACCGTCCGAATGAATTAGAATGGATCGTACGAATGAATTAGAATGGATCATACGAATGAATTAGAATGGATCATACGAATGAATTAGAATGGATCATACGAATGAGTAAGAATGGATCGTACGAATGAAATAGAATGGATTGTACGAATGAATTAGAATGGATACATTCGTGCGAATGAATTAGAATGGATCGTACGAATGAATTAGAATGGATCGTACGAATGAATTAGAAAGGATCGTACGAATGAATTAGAATGGATCTTACGCATGAATTAGAATGGATCGTACGAATGAATTAGAATGGATCGTACGAATAAATTAGAATGGATACATTCGTCCGAATTAATTAGAATGGATCATACGAATGAGTCAGAATGGATCGTACGAATGAAATAGAATAGATTGTACGAATGAATTAGAATGGATTCATCCGAATGAATTAGAATGGATACATTCGTGTGAATGAAGTAGAATGGATCGTACCAATGAGTAAGAATGGATCGTACGAATGAAATAGAATGGATTGTGCGAATGAATTAGAATGGATCGTACGAATGAATTAGAATGGATCGTACGAATGAATTAGAATGGATCCTATGAATGAATTAGAATGGATCATGCGAATGAATTAGAATGGATCGTACGAATGAATTAGAATGGATCGTGCTAATGAATTAGAATTGATCGAATTAGAATGGATACATTCGTGCGAATGAATTATAATGGATTGGACGAATGAATTAGAATGGATCGTACGAATGAGTAAGAATGGATCGTACGAATGAATTAGAATGGATCGTACGAATGAATTAGAATGGATCGTGCTAATGAATTAGAATGGAATAGAATAGATTGTACGAATGAATTAGAATGGATTCGTATGAATGAATTAGAATGGATACATTCGTGCGAATGAATTAGAATGGATCGTACCAATGAGTAAGAATGGATCGTACGAATGAAATAGAATGGCTTGTGCGAATGAATTAGAATGGATCGTACGAATGAATTAGAATGGATCGTGTGAAAGAATTAGAATGGATTGTATGAATGAATTAGAATAGATCGTATGAATGAATTAGAATGGATCGTATGAGTGAATTAATATGGATACGAAGGAATTAGAATGGATCGTACGAAGGAATTAGAATGGATCATACAAATGAAATAGAATGGATCGTACGAAGGAATTAGAATGGATCGTACGAAGGAATTAGAATGGATCGTACGAATGAATTAGAATGGATATATTTGTGCAAATGAATTAGAATGGATCGTATGAATGAATTAGAATGGATCGTATGAGTGAATTAGAACGGATCGTACGAATGAAATAGAATGAATTAGAATGAATTAGAATTGATCGTACGAATGAAATAGAATGGATTATACGAATGATTTAGAATGGATCGTACGAATGATTTAGAATGGATACATTCGTGCGAATGAATTAGAATGGATCATACGA
The DNA here is from genome assembly GCA_947650365.1 of Chamaelirium japonicum. Lineage (NCBI taxonomy): Eukaryota > Viridiplantae > Streptophyta > Magnoliopsida > Liliales > Melanthiaceae > Chamaelirium > Chamaelirium japonicum. The sequence goes on from OX393551.1 coordinate 98,810,068, forward strand.
ATGAGTAAGAATGGATCGTACGAATGAAATAGAATGGATTGTACGAATGAATTAGAATGGATTCGTACGAATGAATTAGAATGGATACATTCTGCGAATGAATTAGAATGGATCGTACCAATGAGTAAGAATGGATCGTACGAATGAAATAGAATGGATTGTGCGAATGAATTAGAATGGATCGTACGAATGAATTAGAATGGATCGTACAAATGAATTAGAATGGATCATACGAATTAATTAGAATGGATCATACGAATGAATTAGAATGGATCGTACGATCCATTCTAATTCATTCATACAATCCATTCTAATTCATTCGCACGAATGTATCCATTCTAATCCATTCGTACGATCAATTCTAATCCATTCGTACGATCCATTCTAATTCACTCGCATGAATGTAACCTCGTACGATCCATTCTAATTCGTTCATATGATCCAGTCTAATTCATTCGTAAGATCCATTCTAATTCATTCGCACGATCCATTCTAATTCATTCGTATGATCCATTCTAATCCATTCGTACGATCCATTCTAATTCATTCGTACGATCCATTCTAATTCATTCGTACGATCTATTCTAATTCATTCGCACGAATGTATCCATTCTAGTTCATTCGTACGATCCATTCTAATTCATTCGTACGATCCATTTTAATTTATTCGCACGATCCATTCTAATTCATTCGTACGATCCATTCTAATTCATTCATACGATCCATTCTAATTCATTCGTACGATCCATTATAATTCATTCATACAATCCATTCTAATTCATTCGTATGATCCATTCTAATTCACTCATACGATCCATTCTAATACATTCATACGATCCATTCTAATTCATTTGCACGAATGTATCCATTCTAATTCAGTCGTACGATCCATTCTAATTCATTCGTACGATCCATTCTAATTAATTCGTATGATCCATTCTAATTCATTCGTATGATCTATTCTAATTCATTCGTACGATCCATTCTAATTCATTCGCATGATCCATTCTAATTCATTCATACGATCCATTCTAATTCATTCATACGAACCATTCTAATTAATTCGTACGATCCATTCTAATTCATTCGTACAATCTATTCTAATTCATTCGTACGAACGGATACATTCGTGTGAATGAATTAGAATGGATCGTACGAATGAGTAAGAATGGATCGTACGAATGAAATAGAATGGATTGCACGAATGAATTAGAATGGATCGTACGAATGAATTAGAATGGATCGTGTGAAAGAATTAGAATGGATTGTATGAATGAATTAGAATGGATCGTGCGAATGAATTAGAATAGATCGTACGAATGAATTAGAATGGATCGTACGAATGAACTAGAATTGATCATACGAATGAATTTGAATGGATCATACGAATTAATTAGAATGGATCGTACGAATGAATTAGAATGGATCGTACGAATGAATTAGAATGGATACATTCGTGTGAATGAATTAGAATGGATCGTATGAATGAATTATAATGGATCGTACGAATGAATTAGAATGGATACATTTGTGCGAATGAATTAGAATGGATCGTACGAATGAATTAGAATGGATCGTATGAATAAATAGAATGGATCGTACGAATGAATTAGAATGGATCGTGAGAATGAATTAGAATGGATCGTACGAATGAATTAGAATGGATCGTACGAATGAACTAGAATGGATACATTCGTGCGAATGAATTAGAATGGATCGTACGAATGAATTAGAATGGATCTTACGAATGGATTAGAATGGATCGTACGAATGAATTAGAATGGATCGTACGACTGAATTAGAATCGATACATTCGTGCGAATGAATTAGAATGGATCCATTCTAATTCCTTCGTACGATCCATTCTAATTCATTCGTACGATCCATTCGAATTCATTCATACAATCCATTCTAATTCTTTCACACGATCCATTCAAATTCATTCGTACGATCCATTCTAATTCATTCGTGCAATCCATTCTATTTCATTCGTACGATCCTTTCTTACTCATTCGTACGATCTATTCTAATTCATTCACACGAATGTATCCATTCGTACGAATGAATTAGAATAGATTGTACGAATGAATTAGAATGGATCGTACGAATGAATTAGAATGGATCGTACGAAGGAATTCGAATGGATCGTACGAATGAATTAGAATGGATCGTACGAATGAATTAGAATAGATCGTACGAATGAATTAGAATGGATCGTACGAAGGAATTAGAATGGATCGTACGAATGAATTAGAATGGATATATTCCTGCAAATGAATTAGAATGGATCATACGAATGAATTAGAATGGATACATTTGTGCGAATGAATTAGAATGGATCGTATGAATGAATTAGAATGGATCGTACGAATGAGTTAGAATGGATCGTGCGAATGAATTAGAATGGATCGTACGAATGAATTAGAATGGATCGTGTGAAAGAATTAGAATGGATCGTACGAATGAATTAGAATGGATCGTGCGAATGAATTAGAATGGATCGTGCGAATGAATTAGAATGGATCGTACGAATGAGTTAGAATGGATACATTCGTGCGAATGAATTAGAATGGATCGTACGAATGAATTAGAATGGATCGTATGAATGAATTAGAATGGATCGTACGAATGAATTAGAATGGATCGTGCAAATGAATTAGAATGGATCGTACGAATGAATTAGAATGGATCGTACGAATGAACTAGAATGGATACATTTGTGCGAATGAATTAGAATGGATCGTACGAATGAATTAGAATGGATCGTACGAATAAATTAGAATGGATCTTACGAATGAATTAGAATGGATCGTACGAATGAATTAGAATGGATCGTACGAATGAATTAGAATGGATCTTATGAATGAATTAGAATGGATCGTACGAATAAATTAGAATGGATCGTATGAATGGTTTAGAATGGGTATATTCGTGGGAATGAATTAGAATGGATCGGACGAATGAATTAGAATGGATCGTACGAATGAATTAGAATGGATCAAATGAATGAATTAGAATGGTTACATTCATGCGAATGAATTATAATGGATCGTACGAATGGATTAGAATGGATCGTACGAATGGATTAGAATGGATCCATTCTAATTAATTCGCACGAATGGATTAGAATGGATCGTATGAATTAGAATGGATTAGAATGGATCGTACGAATGGATTAGAATGGATCGTACGAATGGATTAGAATGGATCCATTCTAATTAATTCGCACGAATGGATTAGAATGGATCGTATGAATTAGAATGGATTAGAATGGATCGTACGAATGAATTAGAATGGATCAAATGAATGAATTAGAATGGTTACATTCATGCGAATGAATTATAATGGATCGTACGAATGGATTAGAATGGATCGTACGAATGGATTAGAATGGATCGTATGAATTAATTAGAATGGATACATTCGTGCGAATGAATTAGAATGGATTGTATGAATGAATTAGAATGGATCGTACGAATGAATTAGAATGGATCGTACGAATTAATTAGAATGGATCGTACGAATTAATTAGAATGGATCGTACGAATGAATTAGAATGGATCGTGCGAATGAATTAGAATGGATCGTATGAGTGAATTAGAACGGATAGTACGAATGAAGTAGAATGGATCGTATGAATTAATTAGAATGGATACATTCGTGCGAATGAATTAGAATGGATCGTACGAATGAATTAGAATGGATCTTACGAATGAATTAGAATGGATCGTACGAATGAATTAGAATGGATACATTCGTGCGAATGAATTAGAATGGATCGGACGAATGAATTAGAATGGATCGTATGAATGAATTAGAATGGATCGTGCGAATGAATTCGAATGGATCGCATGATCCATTCGAATAGAATGGATCGTATGAATGAATTAGAATGGATCGTGCGAATGAATTAGAATGGATTGTATGAATGAATTAGAATAGATTGTACGAATGAATTAGAATGGATCGTACGAATGAATTAGAATGGATCGTACGAAGGAATTAGAATGGATCGTACGAATGAATTAGAATGGATTGTATGAATGAATTAGAATGGATCGTACGAATGAATTAGAATGGATCGTGCGAATGAATTAGAATGGATCATACGAATGAGTAAGAATGGATCGTACGAATGAAATAGAATGGATTGTGCGAATGAATTAGAATGGATCGTACGAATGAATTAGAATGGATCGTGTGAAAAAATTAGAATGGATTGTATGAATGAATTAGAATGGATCATACGAATGAATTAGAATGGATACATTTGTGCGAATGAATTAGAATGGATCGTATGAATGAATTAGAATGGATCGTACGAATGAGTTAGAATGGATCGTGCGAATGAATTAGAATGGATCGTACGAATGAATTAGAATGGATCGTGTGAAAGAATTAGAATGGATCGTACGAATGAATTAGAATGGATCGTGCGAATGAATTAGAATGGATCGTACGAATGAATTAGAATGGATACATTCGTGCGAATGAATTAGAATGGATCGTACGAATGAATTAGAATGGATCGTATGAATGAATTAGAATGGATCGTACGAATGAATTAGAATGGATCGTGCGAATGAATTAGAATGGATCGTACGAATGAATTAGAATGGATCGTACGAATGAACTAGAATGGATACATTTGTGCGAATGAATTAGAATGGATCGTACGAATGAATTAGAATGGATCGTACGAATAAATTAGAATGGATCTTACGAATGAATTAGAATGGATCGTACGAATGAATTAGAATGGATCGTACGAATGAATTAGAATGGATCTTATGAATGAATTAGAATGGATCGTACGAATAAATTAGAATGGATCGTATGAATGGTTTAGAATGGGTATATTCGTGGGAATGAATTAGAATGGATCGGACGAATGAATTAGAATGGATCGTACGAATGAATTAGAATTGATCAAATGAATGAATTAGAATGGTTACATTCATGCGAATGAATTATAATGGATCATACGAATGGATTAGAACGGATCGTACGAATGGATTAGAATGGATACATTCGTGCGAATGAATTAGAATGGATCATACGAATGAGTAAGAATGGATCGTACGAATGAAATAGAATGGATTTTACGAATGAATTAGAATGGATCGTGCGAATGAATTTGAATGGATCGTACGAATGAATTAGAATGGATCGTATGAATGAATTAGAATGGATCGTACGAATGAATTAGAATGGATCGTACGAATGAATTAGAATGGATACAATCGTGCGAATGAATTAGAATGGATACATTCGTGCGAAAGAATTAGAATAGATCGTATGAATGAATTAGAATGGATCCTATGAATGAATTAGAATGGATCGTGCGAATGAATTAGAATGGATCGTACGAATGAATTAGAATGGATCGTACGAATGAATTAGAATGGATCGTACGAATGAATTAGAATGGATCGTACGAATGAAATAGAATGGATCGTACGAATGAATTAGAATGGATCGTACGAATGAATTAGAATGGATCGTGTGAAAGAATTAGAATGGATTGTATGAATGAATTAGAATGGATCATATGAATGAATTAGAATGGATCGTGCGAATGAATTAGAATGGATCGTACGAATGAATTAGAATGGATCGTACGAATGAATTAGAATGCATCGTACGAAAGAATTAGAATGGATATATTCGTGCGAATGAATTAGAATGGATCGTACGAATGAATTAGACTGGATCGTACGAATGAATTTGAATGGATACATTTGTGCGAATGAATCTAAATGGATTGTTTGAATGAATTACAATGGATCGTACGAATGAATTAGAATGGTTCGTACGAATGAATTAGAATAGCTCATACGAATGAATTAGAATAAATCGTATGAATGAATTAGAATGGTTACATTCGTGTGAATGAATTAGAATAGATCGTACGAATGAATTAGAATGGATCGTACGAATGAATTAGAATGGATCTTACGAATGAATTAGAATGGATCGTACGAATGAATTAGAATGGATCGTACGAATGAATTAGAATGGATCTTATGAATGAATTAGAATGGATCGTACGAATAAATTAGAATGGATCGTATGAATGGTTTAGAATGGGTATATTCGTGCGAATGAATTAGAATGGATTGGATGAATGAATTAGAATGGATCGTACGAATGAATTAGAATGGATCAAATGAATGAATTAGAATGGTTACATTCATGCGAAAGAATTAGAATGGATCGTACGAATGGATTAGAATGGATCGTACGAATGGATTAGAATGGATACATTCGAGCGAATGAATTAGAGAGGATCGTACGAATGAATTAGAATGGATCGTACGAATGGATTAGAATGGATCCTACGAATGGATGAGAATGGATACCTTTGTGCATATGAATTAGAATGGATCGTACGAATGAATTAGAATGGATCAGAATAATGAATTAGAATGGATCGTACGAATGAATTAGAATGGATACATTCGTGCACGATCCATTCGAATTCATTCGCACGAATGTATCCATTCTAATTCATTCGTACGATCCATTCTAATTCATTAATATGATCCATTCTAATTCATTCGTACGATCCATTCTAATTCATATGCACAAAGGTATCCATTCTAATTCATTCGTACGATCCATTCTAATTCAGGATCATACGAATGAATTAGAATGGTTACATTCGTGCGAATGAATTAGAATTGATCGTACGAATGAATTAGAATGGATCGTGCGAATGAATTAGAATGGATCGTACGAATGAATTAGAATGGATCGTATGAATGAACTAGAATGGATACATTCGTGCGAATGAATTAGAATGGATCGTACGAATGAATTAGAATGGATCGTACGAATGAATTAGAATGGATCTTACGAATGAATTAGAATGGATCGTACGAATGAATTAGAATGGATCGTACGAAGAAATTAGAATGGATCGTACGAATGAATTAGAATGGATATATTCGTGCAAATGAATCAGAATGGATCGTATGAATGTATTAGAATGGATCGTACGAATGAATTAGAATGGATTCGTACGAATGAATTAGAATGGATACATTCGTGCGAATGAATTAGAATCGATCGTACCAATGAGTAAGAATGGATCGTACGAATGAAATAGAATGGATCGTACGAATGAATTAGAATGGATCGTACGGAATGAATTAGAATGGATTGTATGAATGAATTAGAATGGATCATAGAATGAATTAGAATGGATCGTACGAATGAATTAGAATGGATCGTGCGAATGAATTAGAATGGATCGTACGAATGAATTAGAATGGATCGTGCTAATGAATTAGAATGGATCGTACCAATGAGTAAGAATGGATCGTACGAATGAAATAGAATGGATTGTGCGAATGAATTAGAATGGATCGTACGAATGAATTAGAATGGATACATTCGTGCGAATGAATTAGAATGGATCGGACGAATGAATTAGAATGGATCGTATGAATGAATTAGAATGGATCAAATGAATTAGAATGGATCATAGAATGAATTAGAAGGGATCGTACGAATAAATTAGAATGGATACATTCGTCCGAATGAATTAGAATGGATCATACGAATGAGTAAGAATGGATCGTACGAATGAAATAGAATAGATTGCACGAATGAATTAGAATGGATCGTACGAATGAATTAGAATGGATCGTGTGAAAGAATTAGAATGGATTGTATGAATGAATTAGAATGGATCGTACGAATGAATTAGAATGGATCGTACGAAGGAATTAGAATGGATCGTACGAATGAATTAGAATGGATCGTACGAAGGAATTAGAATGGATCGTACGAAGGAATTCGAATGGATCGTACGAATGAATTAGAATGGATATATTCGTGCAAATGAATTAGAATGGATCGTATGAATGTATTAGAATGGATCGTATGAGTGAATTAGAATGGATCGTACGAATGAATTAGAATTGATCATACGAATGAATTAGAATGGATCGTGCGAATGAATTAGAATGGATCGTACGAATGAATTAGAATGGATCGTACGAATGAACTAGAATGGATACATTCGTGCGAATGAATTCGAATGGATCGTACGAATAAATTAGAATGGATCGTACGAATGAATTAGAATGGATACATTCGTGCGAATGAATTAGAATGGATCGGACGAATGAATTAGAATGGATCGTACGAATAAATTAGAATGGATCGTACGAATGAATTAGAATGGATCGTATGAATGAATTAGAATGGATACATTCGTGCGAATGAATTAGAATGGATCGTACGAATAAATTAGAATGGATCGTACGAATGAGTAAGAATGGATCGTACGAATGAATTAGAATGGATCGTACGAATAAATTAGAATGGATACATTCGTCCGAATGAATTAGAATGGATCATACGAATGAGTAAGAATGGATCGCACGAATGAAATAGAATAGATTGCATGAATGAATTAGAATAGATCGTACGAATGAAATAGAATAGATTGCACGAATGAATTAGAATGGATCGTACGAATGAATTAGAATGGATCGTGTGAAAGAATTAGAATGGATTGTATGAATGAATTAGAATGGATCGTACGAATGAATTAGAATGGATCGTACGAAGGAATTAGAATGGATCGTACGAATGAATTAGAATGGATCGTACGAAGGAATTAGAATGGATCGTACGAAGGAATTCGAATGGATCGTACGAATGAATTAGAATGGATATATTCGTGCAAATGAATTAGAATGGATCGTATGAATGTATTAGAATGGATCGTATGAGTGAATTAGAATGGATCGTACGAATGAATTAGAATTGATCATACGAATGAATTAGAATGGATCGTGCGAATGAATTAGAATGGATCGTACGAATGAATTAGACTAGATCGTACGAATGAATTAGAATAGATCATACGAATAAATTAGAATGGATCGTACGAATGAATTAGAATGGATACATTCGTGCGAATGTATTAGAATGGACCGGACGAATGAATTAGAATGGATCGTACGAATAAATTAGAATGGATCGTACGAATGAATTAAAATGGATCATATGAATGAATTAGAATGGATACATTCGTGCGAATGAATTAGAATTGATCGTACGAATGAATTAGAATGGATCGTGCGAATGAATTAGAATAGATACATTTGTGCGAATGAATTAGAATGGGTCGGACGAATGAATTAGAATGGATCGTACAAATGAATTAGAATGGATCGCACGAATGAATTAGAATGGATCGTATGAATGAATTAGAATGGATACATTCGTGCGAATGAATTAGAATTGATCGTACGAATGAATTAGAATGGATCGTGCGAATGAATTAGAATGGATCATACGAATGAATTAGAATGGATCATACGAATGAACTAGAATGGATATATTCATGCGAATGAATTAGAATGGATCGTACGAATGAATTAGAATGGATCGTACGAATGAATTAGAATGGATCTTACGAATGAATTAGAATGGATCGTACGAATGAATTAGAATGGATCGTACGAATGAATTAAAATGGTTACATTCGTGCGAATGAATTAGAATGGATCGGACGAATGAATTAGAATGGATCGTACGAATGAATTAGAATGGATCAAATGAATGAATTAGAATGGTTACATTCATGCGAATGAATTAGAATGGATCGTACGAATGGATTAGAATGGATCATACGAATGGATTAGAATGGATACATTCGAGCGAATGAATTAGAGTGGATCGTACGAATGAATTAGAATGGATTGTACGAATGGATTAGAATGGATCCTATGAATGGATTAGAATGGATACCTTTGTGCATATGAATTTGAATGGATCGTACGAATGAATTAGAATAGATCAGATTAATGAATTAGAATGGATCGTACGAATGAATTAGAATGGATACATTCATGCACGATCCATTCTAATTCATTCGCACGAATGTATCCATTCTAATTCATTCGTACGATCCATTCTAATTCATTAATATGATCCATTCTAATTCATTCTTACGATCCATTCTAATTCATATGCACAAAGGTATCCATTCTAATTCATTCGTACGATCCATTCTAATTCAGGATCGTACGAATGAATTAGAATGGATACATTCGTGCGAATGAATTAGAATTGATCGTACGAATGAATTAGAATGGATCGTGCGAATGAATTAGAATGGATCGTACGAATGAATTAGAATGGATCGTACGAATGAACTAGAATGGATACATTCATGCGAATGAATTAGAATGGATCGTACGAATGAATTAGAATGGATCGTACGAATGAATTAGAATGGATCTTATGAAAGAATTTGAATGGATCGTATGAATGAATTAGAATGGATCGTACGAAGAAATTAGAATGGATCGTACGAATGAATTAGAATGGATTCGTACGAATGAATTAGAATGGATACATTCGTGCGAATGAATTAGAATGGATCTTACCAATGAGTAAGAATGGATCGTACGAATGAAATAGAATGGATCGTACGAATGAATTAGAATGGATCGTACGGAATGAATTAGAGTGGATTGTATGAATGAATTAGAATGGATCATAGAATGAATTAGAATGGATCGTACGAATGAATTAGAATGGATCGTGCGAATGAATTAGAATGGATCGTACGAATGAATTAGAATGGATCGTGCTAATGAATTAGAATGGATCGTACCAATAAGTAAGAATGGATCGTACGAATGAAATAGAATGGATTGTGCGAATGAATTAGAATGGATCGTACGAATGAATTAGAATGGATCATGTGAAAGAATTAGAATGGATTGTATGAATGAATTAGAATAGATCGTATGAATGAATTAGAATGGATCGTACGAATGAATTAGAATGGATCGTGCGAATGAATTAGAATGGGTCGTACGAATGAATTAGAATAGATACATTCGTGCGATTGAATTAGAATGGATCGGACGAATGAATTATAATGAATCGTACGAATGAATTAGAATGGATCATAGAATGAATTAGAATGGATCGTACGATCCATTCTAATTTATTCATACAATCCATTCTAATTCATTCGCACGATCCATTCTAATTCACTCATACGATCCATTCTAATACATTCATACGATCCATTCTAATTCATTTGCACGAATATATCCATTCTAATTCATTCGTACGATCCATTCTAATTCATTCGTACAATCCATTCTAATTCATTCATAGGATCCATTCTAATTCATTCATACAATCCATTCTAATTCATTCGCACGAATGTATCCATTATAATTCATTCGTACGATCAGTTCTAATTCATTCACAAAATCTATTCTAATTCATTCATACGATCCATTCTAATTCATTCACACGAATGTATCCATTCTAATTCATTCATACGATCCATTCTAATTCCTTCGTACGATCCATTCTAATTCCTTCATACGATCCATTCTAATTCATTCGTACGATCCATTCTAATTCATTCGTATGATCCATTCTAATTCAATCGTACAATCCATTCTAATTCTTTCGTACGATCCATTCTAATTCATTCGTACGATCCATTCTAATTCATTCGTACAATCCATTCTAATTCTTTCACACGATCCATTCTAATTTATTCGTACGATCCATTCTAATTCATTCGTGCAATCCATTCTATTTCATTCGTACGATCCATTCTTACTCATTCGTACGATCCATTCTAATTCATTCACACAAATGTATCCATTCGTACGAATGAATTAGAATAGATTGTACGAATGAATTAGAATGGATCGTACGAATGAATTAGAATGGATCGTATGAAGGAATTAGAATGGATCGTACGAATGAATTAGAATGGATCGTACGAATGAATTAGAATAGGTCATACGAATGAATTAGAATGGATCGTACGAAGGAATTCGAATGGATCGTACGAATGAATTAGAATGGATATATTCGTGCAAATGAATTAGAATGGATCGTATGAATGTATTAGAATGGATCATATGAGTGAGTTAGAATGGATCGTACGAATGAATTAGAATGGATCGTATGAATGAATTAGAATGGATACATTCGTGTGAATGAATTAGAATGGATCGTATGAATGAATTAGAATAGATTTTGTGAATGAATTAGAACTGATCGTACGAATGAATTAGAATGGATACATTCGTGCAAATGAATTAGAATGGATTGTATGAATGAATTAGAATGGAACCTATGAATGAATTAGAATGGATCGTACGAATGAATTAGAATGGATACATTCGTGCGAATTAAATAGAATGGATCATACGAATGAGTAAGAATGGATCGTCATTCTAATTCATTCGTATGATCCATTCTAATTCATTTGTATCCATTCTATTTCATTCACACGATCCATTCTAATTCATTCGCGCAATCTATTCTAATTCATTCGTACGATCTATTCTAATTCATTCATACGATCCATTCTAATTCATTCATACAATCCTTTCTAATTTATTCGCACGAATGTATCCATTCTAACTCATTTGCATGATCCATTCTAATACATTCCTATGATCTATTCTAATTCATTCGTACGATCCATTCTAATTCATTCTAATTCATTCGTACGATCCATTCTACGATCCATTCTAATTCATTCGTATATTCCATTCTAATTTATTAGCACGATCCATGCTAATGAATTAGAATGGATCGTACGATCCAATCTAATTCATTCATACGATCCATTCTAACTCATTCGTATGATCCATTCTAATTCAATCGTACGATCCATTCTAATTCATTCGTACGATCCATTCTAATTCCTTCGTACGATCCATTCTAATTCATTCGTACGATCCATTCTAATTCCTTCGTACGATCCATTCTAATTCCTTCGTACGATCCATTCTAATTCATTCGTACGATCCATTCTAATTCATTCGCGCAATCTATTCTAATTCATTCGTACGATCCATTCTAATTCATTCGTACGATCCATTCTAATTCATTCATAAAATCCATTCTAATTTATTCGCACGAATGTATCCATTCTAATTAATTCGTACGATCCATTCTAATTTATTAATATGATCCATTCTAATTCATTCGTACGATCCATTCTAATTCATTCGTAGGATCCATTCTAATTCATTCGTACAATCTATTCTATTTCATTCGTACGATCCATTCTTACTCATTCGTATGATCCATTCTAATTCATTCAGACGAATGTATCCATTCTAATTTATTCGTACGATCCATTCTAATTCATTCGTACAATCCATTCTAATTCATTCGTACGATCCATTCTTACTCATTCGTATGATCCATTCTAATTCATTCGTACGATCCATTCTAATTCATTCGTATGATCGATTCTAATTCATTCGCACTATCCATTCTAATTCATTCGTACGATCCATTCTAATTCATTCGTATGATCCTTTCTAATTTATTCGTTCAAATATATCCATTCTAATTCATTCGTACGATCCATTCTAATTCATTCGTACGGTCCATTCTAATTCATTCGCACAATCCATTCTATTTCATTCGTACGATCCATTCTTACTCATTCGTATGATCCATTATGGATACATTCGTGCGAATGAATTAGAATGGATCATACGAATGAGTAAGAATGGATCGTACGAATGAAATAGAATGGATTGTGCGAATGAATTAGAATGGATCGTACGAATGAATTAGAATGGATCATGTGAAAGAATTAGAATGGATCGTGCTAATGAATTAGAATGGATCGTACGAATGGATTAGAATGGATACATTCGAGCGAATGAATTAGAATGGATCGTACGAATGAATTAGAATGGATCATACGAATGAGTAAGAATGGATCGTACGAATGAATTAGAATGGATTGTACGAATGAATTAGAATGGATCGTACGAATAAATTAGAATGGATACATTCGTCCGAATGAATTAGAATGGACCATACGGATGAGTAAGAATGGATCGTACGAATAAAATAGAATAGATCGTACGAATGAATTAGAATAGAATATACGAATGAATTAGAATGGATCGTACGAATGAATTAGAATGGATCGTATGAATGAATTAGAATGGATCGTACGAATGAATTAGAATGGATCGTATGAATGAATTGGAATGGATCGTACGAATGAATTAGAATGGATCGTGCGAATAAATTCGAATGGATCGTACGATCCATTCTAATTCATTCATACAATCTATTCTAATTCATTCGCATGAATGTATCCATTCTAATCCATTCGTACGATCCATTCTAATCCATTCGTACGATCCATTCTAATTCATTCGCACAAATATATCCATTCTAATTCATTCGTACGATCCATTCTAATTAATTCGTACGATCCATTCTAATTCATTCGTACGATCCATTCTAATTCATTCGTACGATCCATTCTAATTAATTTGTATGATCCATTCTAATTCATTCGTACGATCCATTCTAATTCATTCGTACGATCTATTCTAATTTATTCGTACGATCCATTCTAATTCATTCGTATGATCCATTCTAATTAATTCGTATGATCCATTCTAATTCATTCGTACGATCCATTCTAATTCATTCGTACGATCCATTCTAATTCATTCGCACAATCCATTCTATTTCATTCGTACGATCCATTCTTACACATTGGTACGATCCATTCTAATTCATTCGCACGAATGTATCCATTCTAATTCATTAGTACGAATCCATTCTAATTTATTCGTACAATCCATTCTATTTCATTCGTACGATCCATTCTTACTCATTCGTATGATCCATTCTAATTCATTCACACGAATGTATCCATTCTAAATCATTCGTACGATCTATTCTGATTCATTCGTTCGATCAATTCTAAATCATTCGTACAATCCATTCTATTTCATTCGTACGATCAATTCTAATTCATTCTAATTCATTCTATTTCATTCGTACGATCCGTTTTAATTCACTGATACAATCCATTCTAATTCATTCATACGATCCATTCTAATTCATTTGCACGAATATATCAATTCTAATTCATTCGTACGATCCATTCTAATTCCTTCGTACGATCCATTCTAATTCCTTCGTATGATCCATTCTAATTCCTTCGTACAATCCATTCTATTTCATTCGTATGATCCATTCTAATTCATTCGTGCGATCCATTCTAATTCATTCATTCAATCCATTCTAATTCATTCATACAATCCATTCTAATTCTTTTACACGATCCATTCTAATTCATTTGTAGGATCCATTCTAATTTATTCGCACAATCCATTCTAATTCATTCGTACAATCCATTCTAATTCATTCGTATGATCCATTCTAACTCATTCGGTGGATGCATTCTAATTCATTCGTACGATCCATTCTAATTCATTCCCACGATCCATTCTAATTTATTCGTACGATCCATTCTAATTCATTCGTACGATCTATTCTAATTCATTCGCACGAATGTAACCATTCTAATTCATTCATACGATTCATTCTAATTCATTCGGGATACATTCGTGCCAAAGAATTAGAATAGATCGTATGAATGAATTAGAAAGGATCCAATGAATGAATTAGAATGGATCGTGCGAATGAATTAGAATGGATCGTACGAATGAATTAGAATGGATCGTGCTAATGAATTAGAATTGATCGAACGAATGAATTAGTATGGATCGTGCTAATGAATTAGAATGGAACGTACGAATAAATTAGAATGGATCGTCTGATAGAATTAGAATGGATTGTATGAATGAATTAGAATGAATTCGTACGATCCATTCGAATTCATTCGCACGACCCATTCTAATTCATTCATACGATCCATTCTAATTCATTCATACAATCCATTCTAATTCTTTCACACGATCCATTCTAATTCATTCGTAGGATCCATTCTAATTCATTCGTACAATCTATTCTATTTCATTCGTACGATCCATTCTTACTCATTCGTATGATCCATTCTAATTCATTCGCACGAATGTGTCCATTCTAATTTATTCGTACGATCCATTCTAATTCATTCGTACGATCCATTCTAATTCATTCGTACGATCCATTCTAATTCTTTCACACGATCCAGTCTAATTCATTCGTATGATCCATTCTAATTCATTCGTACGATCCATTCTAATTCATTCGTACGATCCATTCTAATTCATTCGCACGAATGTATCCATTCTAGTTCATTCGTACGATCCATTCTAATTCATTCGTACGATCCATTCTAATTCATTCGCACGATCCATTCTAATTCATTCGCACGAATGTATCCATTCTAATTCATTCGTATATACGATCCATTCTAATTCATTCGCACGAATGTATCCATTCTTATTCATTTGTATAATCCATTATAATTCATTCGCACGATCCATTCTAATTCATTCGTATGATCCATTCTAATTAATTCGTATTATCCATTCTAATTCATTCGTACGATCCATTCTAATTCATTTGCACGAATATATCCATTCTAATTCTAATTCATTAGCACGATCTATTCTAATTCATTCATACGATCCATTCTAATTCAATCGCATGAATGTATCCATTCTAATTCATTAATACGATCCATTCTAATTCATTCGCATGATCCATTCTAATTCATTAGCACGAATATATCCATTCTAATTCATTCGCACGATCCATTCTAATTCATTCGTACGATCCATTCTAATTCATTCATACGATCCATTCTAATTCATTCGCACGAATGTATCTATTCTAATTCATTAGCACGATCCATTCTAATTCATTCGTATTATCCATTCTAATTCCTTCGTACGATCCATTCTAATTCCTTCGTATCCATTCTAAGTCACTCATACGATCCATTCTAATTCATTCATACGATCTATTCTAATTCATTCATACAATCCATTCTAATTCTTTCACACGATCCATTCTAATTCATTCGTACGATCCATTCTAATTCATTCGCACAATCCATTCTAATTCATTCGCACGAATGTATCCATTCTAAATCATTCGTACAATCCATTCTATTTCATTCGTACGATCCATTCTTACTCATTGTACGAATGAATTAGAATGGATCCTACGATTGAATTAGAATAGATCGTGTGAAAGAATTAGAATGGATCGTACGAATGAATTAGAATGGATACATTCGTGCGAATGAATTAGAATGGATACATTCGTGCAAAAGAATTAGAATAGATCGTATGAATGAATTAGAATGGATCCTATGAATGAATTAGAATGGATCGTGCGAATGAATTAGAATTGATCGAACGAATGAATTAGCATGGATCGTGCTAATGAATTAGAATGGAACGTACGAATGAATTAGAATGGATCGTGTGAAAGAAATAGAATGGATTGTATGAATGAATTAGAATGGATCGTACGAAGGAATTAGAATGGATCGTGCGAATGAATTAGAATGGATCGTACGAATAAATTAGAATGGATACATTCGTGCGAATGAATTAGAATGGATCATACGAATGAGTAAGAATGGATCGTACGAATGAAATTGAATAGATTGTACGAATGAATTAGAATGGATCCTACGAATGAATTAGAATGGATCGTGTGAAAGAATTAGAATGGATTGTATGAATGAATTAGAATGGATCGTATGAATGAATTAGAATGGATCGTGCGAATGAATTTGAATGGATCGTACGAATTCATTCTAATTCATTCATACAATTCATTCTAATTCTTTCACACAATCCATTCTAATTCATTCGTACGTTCCATTCTAATTCATTAGCACGATCCATGCTAATTCATTCGTTCGATCAATTCTAATTCATTAACACGATCCATTCTAAATCATTCATACGATCCATTCTAATTCATTCGCACGATCCATCCTAATTCATTCATAGGATCCATTCTAATTCATTCATACGATCTATTCTAATTCTTTCGCACGAATGTATCCATTCTAATTCATTCGCACGAATGTATCCATTCTAATTCATTCGTACGATCCATTCTAATTCTTTCACACGATCCATTCTAATTCATTCGTAGGATCCATTCTAATTCATTCGTACAATGAGTAAGAATGGATCGTACGAATGAAATAGAATAGATTGTAAGAATGATTTAGAATGGATACATTCGTGCGAATGAATTAGAATGGATTGTGCGAATGAATTAGAATGGATCGTACGAATGAATTAGAATGGATCGTGTGAAAGAATCAGAATGGATTGTATGAATGAATTAGAATAGATTGTATGAATGAATTAGCATGGATCGTGCTAATGAATTAGAATGGATCGTACGAATGAATTAGAATGGATCGTACGAATGAACTAGAATGGATACATTCATGCGAATGAATTAGAATGGATCGTACGAATGAATTAGATTGGATCGTACGAATGAATTAGAATGGATCGTACGAATGAATTAGAATGGATACATTCGTGCGAATGAATTAGAATGGAACGTACGAATGAATTAGAATGGATCGTGCGAATGAATTAGAATGGATCGTACGAATGAATTAGACTGGATTCGTACGAATGAATTAGAATGGATACATTCGTGCGAATGAATTAGAATGGATCGTACCAATGAGTGAGAATGGATCGTACGAATGAAATAGAATGGATCGTAAGAATGAATCGTATGAATTAGAATGGATCGTACGAATGGATTAGAATGGATCGTACGAATGGATTAGAATGGATACATTCGAGCGAATGAATTAGAATGGATCGTACGGAATGAATTAGAATGGATTGTATGAATGAATTAGAATGGATCGTACGAATTAATTAGAATGGATACATTCGTGCGAATGAATTAGAATAGATTGTATGAATTAATTAGAATGGATCATACGAATGAATTAGAATGGATCATACGAATAAATTAGAATGGATCGTACGAATGAATTAGAATGGATTGTACGAATGAATTAGAATGGATCGTACGAATAAATTAGAATGGATACATTCGTCCGAATGAATTAGAATAGATCATACGAATGAGTAAGAATGGATCTTACGAATGAAATAGAATGGATTATACGAATGATTTAGAATGGATCGTACGAATGAATTAGAATAGATCATACGAATGATTTAGAATGGATACATTCGTGCGAATGAATTAGAATGGATTGAATGAATGAATTAGAATGGATCGTACGAATTAATTAGAATGGATCGTATGAGTGAATTAGAATGGATACAAAGGAATTAGAATGGATCGTATGAATGAATTAGAATGGATCCTACGAAGGAATTAGAATGGATCCTACGAATGATTTAGAATGGATCGTACGAATGAATTAGAATAGATCGTACGAATGAATTAGAACGGATCGTACGAAGGAATTAGAATGGATCGTACGAATGAATTAGAATGGATCGTACGAATGAACTAGAATGGATACATTCGTGCGAATGAAATAGAATGGATCGTACGAATGAATTAGAATGGATCTTACGAATGAATTAGAATGGATCATACGAATGAATTAGAATGGATCATACGAATGAATTAGAATGGATACATTCGTGCGAATGAATTAGAATGGATCGGACGAATGAATTAGAATGGATCGTACGAATGAATTAGAAGGGATCGTACGAATGAATTAGAATGGATCGTACGAATAAATTAGAATGGATACATTCGTCCGAATGAATTAGAATGGATCATACGAATGAGTAAGAATGGATCATACGAATGTATTAGAATAGATTGTACAAATGAATTAGAATGGATTAGACGAATGAATTAGAATGGATCGTGTGAAAGAATTAGAATGGATTGTATGAATGAATTAGATTGGATCGTATGAATGAATTTGAATGGATCGTGCGAATGAATTCGAATGGATCGTACGAATTCATTCTAATTCATTCATACAATCCATTCTAATTCTTTCACACGATCCATTCTAATTCATTCGTAGGATCCATTCTAATTCATTCGTACAATCCATTCTATTTCATTCGTACGATCCATTCTTACTCATTCATATGATCCATTCTAATTCATTCAGACGAATGTATCCATTCTAATTTATTCGTATGAGCCATTCTAATTCATTCGTACGATCCATTCTAATTCCTTCGTACGATCCATTCTAATTCATTCGTACTATCCATTCTAATTCATTCATACGATCCATTCTAATTCATTCGTACGATCCATTCTAATTCATTCGCACAAATGTATCCATTCTAATTCATTCGTACGAAGGAATTAGAATGGATCGTACGAATGAATTAGAATGGATCGTACGAATGAATTAGAATGGATCTTACGAATGAATTAGAATGGATCGTACGAATGAATTAGAATGGATATATTCGTGCAAATGAATTAGAATGGATCGTATGAATGTATAAGAATGGATCGTGTGAGTGAATTAGAATGGATCGTATGAATGAATTTTAATGGATCGTATGAATGAATTAGAATGGTTACATTCGTGCGAATGAATTAGAATAGATCGTACGAATGAATTAGAATGGATCGTACGAATAAATTAGAATGGATCATGGGAATGATTTAGAATGGATCGTACGAATGAATTAGAATGGATCCACCGAATGAGTTAGAATGGATCATACGAATGATCCATTCTAATTCATTCATACGATCCATTCAAATTCATTTGCACGAATATATCCATTTTAATTCATTCGTACGATCCATTCTAATTCCTTCGTACGATCCATTCTAATTCCTTCGTACGGTCCATTCTAATTCCTTCGTACGATCCATTCTATTTCATTCGTATGATCCATTCTAATTCCTTCGTACGATCCATTCTAGTTCCTTCGTATCCATTCTAATTCACTCATACGATCCATTCTAATTCATTCATACGATCTATTCTAATTCATTCATACAATCCATTCTAATTCTTTCACACGATCCATTCTAATTCATTCGTACAATCCATTCTAATTCATTCGCATAATCCATTCTATTTCATTCATACGATCCATTCTTACTCATTGGTACGATCCATTTTAATTCATTCGCACGAATGTATCCATTCTAATTCATTCGTACGAATGAATTAAAATGGATCGTACGAATGAATTAGAATGGATCGTGCGAATGAATTAGAATAAATCGTACGAATGAATTAGAATGGATCGTACGAATGAACTAGAATGGATACATTCGTGCGAATGAATTAGAATGGATCGTACGAATGAATTAGAATGGATCGTACGAATGAATTAGAATGGATCGTACGAATAAATTAGAATGGATCGTATGAATGGTTTAGAATGGATACATTCGTGCGAATGAATTAGAATGGATCGAACGAATGAATTAGAATGGATTGTACGAATGAATTAGAATGGATCAAATAAATGAATTAGAATGGTTACATTGATGCGAACGAATTAGAATGGATCGTACGAATGGATTAGAATGGATCGTACGAATGGATTAGAATGGATACATTCGTGCGAATGAATTAGAATGGATCATACGAATGAGTAAGAATGGATCGTACGAATGAAATAGAATGGATTGTACGAATGAATTAGAATGGATCGTGCGAATGAATTTGAATGGATCGTACGAATGAATTAGAATGGATCGTGCTAATGAATTAGAATTGATCGTACGAATGAAATAGAATGGATTGTACGAATGAATTAGAATGGATCATGCGAATGAATTTGAATGGATCGTACGAATGAATTAGAATGGATCATGCTAATGAATTAGAATTGATCGTACGAATGAAATAGAATGGATTGTACGAATGATTTAGAATGGATCGTACGAATGAATTAGAATGGATTGTACGAATGATTTAGAATGGATACATTCGTGCGAATGAATTAGAATGGATCATACGAATGAGTAAGAATGGATCGTACGAATAAAATAGAATGGATTGTACGAATGAATTAGAATGGATTCGTACGAATGAATTAGAATGGATACATTCATGCGAATGAATTAGAATGGATCGTATCAATGAGTAAGAATGGATCGTACGAATGAAATAGAATGGATTGTGCGAATGAATTAGAATGGATCGTACGAATGAATTAGAATGGATCGTGTGAAAGAATTAGAATAGATTGTATGAATGAATTAGAATAGATCGTATGAATGAATTAGAATGGATCGTACGAATGAATTAGAATGGATCGTATGAATGAATTAGAATGGATCGTACGAATGAATTAGAATGGATACATTCGTGCGAATGAATTAGAATGGATACATTCGTGCGAAAGAATTAGAATAGATCGTATGAATGAATTAGAATGGATCCTATGAATGAATTAGAATGGATCGTGCGAATGAATTAGAATGGATTGTACGAATGAATTAGAATGGATCGTGCTAATGAATTAGAATTAATCGAACGAATGAATTAGCATGGATCGTGCTAATGAATTAGAATGGAACGTACGAATGAATTAGAATGGATCGTGTGAAAGAATTAGAATGGATTGTATGAATAAATTAGAATGAATTCGTACGATCCATTCGAATTCATTCGCACGATCCATTCTAATTCATTCATACGATCCATTCTAATTCATTCATACAATCCATTCTAATTCTTTCACACGATCTATTCTAATTCATTCGTAGGATCCATTCTAATTCATTCGTACAATCTATTCTATTTCATTCGTACGATCCATTCTTACTCATTCGTATGATCCATTCTAATTCATTCGGACGAATGTATCCATTCTAATTTATTCGTACGATCCATTCTAATTCATTCGTACGATCCAGTCTAATTCATTCGCTCGAATGTATCCATTCTAATCAATTCGTACGATCCATTCTAATCCATTCGTATGATCCATTCTAATTCATTCATAGGATCCATTCTAATTCATTCATACGATCTATTCTAATTCTTTCGCTCGAATGTATCCATTCTAATTCATTCGCACGAATGTATCCATTCTAATTCATTCGCACGATCCATTCTAATTCATTCATAGGATCCATTCTAATTCATTCATACGATCTATTCTAATTCTTTCGCACGAATGTATCCATTCTAATTCATTCGCACGAATGTATCCATTCTAATTCATTCGTACGATCCATTCTAATTCATTCGTACGATCCATTCTAATTCATTCATACGACCTATTCTAATTCATTCATACAATCCATTCTAATTCTTTCACACGATCCATTCTAATTCATTCATATGATCCATTCTAATTCATTCGTACGATCCATTCTAATTCATATGCACAAAGGTATCCATTCTAATCCATTCGTAGGATCCATTCTAATCCATTCGTACGATCCATTCTAATTCATTCGTATGATCCATTCTTATTCATTCGCTCCAATGTATCCATTCTAATCCATTCGTACGATCCATTCTAATCCATTCGTACGATCCATTCTAATTCATTCGCATGAATGTAACCATTATAATTCATTCAGACGATCCATTCTAATTCATTCGTACGATCCATTCTAATTCATTCGTACGATCCATTCTAATTCATTCATACGATCCATTCTAATTCATTCGCACGAATGTATCCATTCTAATTCATTCATATGATCCATTCTAATTCATTCATATAATCCATTCTAATTCTTTCACACGATCTATTCTAATTCATTCGTACGATCCATTCTAATTCATTCGTACAATCCATTCTAATTCATTCGCACGAATGTATCCATTCTAATTCATTCATACGATCCATTCTAATTCATTCGTACGATCCATTCTAATTCCTTCGTACTATCCATTCTAATTCATTCGTACGATCTATTCTAATTCATTCGTACGATCCATTCTAATTCATTCGTACGATCCATTCTAATTCATTCGTAAGATCCATTCTAATTCATTCGTACGATCCATTCTAATTCATTCGTACGATCCATTCTAATTCATTCGCATGAATGTATCCATTCTAGTTCATTCGTACGATCCATTCTAATTCATTCGTACGATCCATTCTAATCCATTCGTACGATCCATTCTAATTCATTCATACGATCCATTCTAATTCATTCATACAATCCATTCTAATTCTTTCACACGATCCATTCTAATTCCTTCGTAGGATCCATTCTATTCTATTTCATTCGTACGAATCCATTCTTACTCATTCGTATGATCCATTCTAATTCCTTCGGACAAATGTATCCATTCTAATTTATTCGTACGATCCATTCTAATTCATTCGTACGATCCATTCTAATTCATTCGTACAATCCATTCTTACTCATTCGTATGATCCATTCTAATTCATTCGTACGATCCATTCTAATTCATTCGTACGATCGATTCTAATTCATTCGCACTATCCATTCTAATTCATTCGTACGATCTATTCTAATTCATTCTTATGATCCATTCTAATTTATTCGTTCAAATATATCCATTCTAATTCATTCCGTACGATCTATTCTAATTCATTCGTACGATCGATTCTAATTCATTCGTACGAATGTATCCATTCTAATTCATTCGTACGATCCATTCTAATTCATTCGTACGATCCATTCTAATTCATTCGGACGAATGTATCCATTCTAATTTATTCGTACGATCCATTCTAATTCATTCATTTGATCCATTCTAATTCATTCGTACAATCCATTCTAATTCATTCGTCCGATCCATTCTAATTCATTCGCACGAATGTATCCATTCTAATTTATTCGTACGATCCATTCTAATTCATTCGTACGATCCATTCTAATTCATTCGTAAGATCCATTTTAATTCATTCGTACGATCCATTCTAATTCATTCGTACGATCCATTCAAATTCATTCGCACGAATGTATCCATTCTAGTTCATTCGTACGAACAATACTAATTCATTCGTACGATCCATTCTAATTCATTCGCACAATCCATTCTAATTCATTCGTACGATCCATTCGAATTCATTCATACAATTCATTCTAATTCATTCGCACGAATGTATCCATTCTAATTCATTCATACGATCCATTCTACTTCATTCGTACTATCCGTTCTAATTCACTCATACGATCCATTCTAATTCATTCATACGATCCATTCTAATTCATTTGCACGAATATATCTATTCGAATTCATTCGTACGATCCATTATAATTCCTTCGTACGATCCATTCTAATTCCTTCATAAGATCCATTCTATTTCATTCGTATGATCCATTCTAATTAATTCGTACGATCCATTGTAATTCATTCGTATGATCCATTCTAATTCATTCGTACGATCAATTCTTACTCATTCGTACGATCCATTCTAATTCATTCATACAATCCATTCTAACTCATTCCGTACGATCCATTCTAATTCATTCATACGATCCATTCTAATTCATTCCGTACGATCCATTCTAATTCATTCGTACGATCCATTCTAATTCATTCGCACGAATGTATCCATTCTAGTTCATTCGTACGATCCATTCTATTTCATTCGTATGATCCGTTCTAATTAATTCGTACGATCCATTCTAATTCATTCGCACGATCCATTCAAATTCATTCGCACGAATGTATCCATTCTAATTCATTCATACGATCCATTCTAATTCATTCGTACGATCCATTCTAATTCATTCGCACAAATGTATCCATTCTAATTCATTCGTACGATCCATTCGAATTCATTCGTACGATCAGTTCTAATTCATTCACAAAATCTATTCTAATTCATTCATACGATCCATTCTAATTCATTCGCACGATCCATTCTAATTCATTCGTACGATCCATTCAAATTCTTTCACACGATCCATTCTAATTCATTCGTACGATCCATTCTAATTCATTCATACGATCTATTCTAATTCATTCGTACGATCCATTCTAATTCATTCGCACAAATATATCCATTCTAATTCATTCGTACGATCCATTCTAATTCATTCGCACGATCCATTCTAATTCATTCGTACGATCCATTCTAATTCATTTGTATGATCCATTCTAATTAATTCGTATGATCCATTCTAATTCATTCGTACGATCCATTCTAATTCATTCGTACGATCCATTCTAATTCATTCGCACGAATGTATCCATTATAATTAATTCGTACGATCCATTCTAATTCATTCGTATGATCTATTCTTATTCATTCGCACGATCCAGTCTAATTGATTCGCACGATCTATTCTAATTCATTCGCACGATCCATTCTAATTCATTCGTACAATCCATTCTAATTCATTCGTACGATCCATTCTAATTCATTCATCTGATCCATTCTAATTCATTCGTATGATCCATTCTAATTCATTCGCACGATCCATTCATTCACACGATCCATTCTAATTCATTTGTATCCATTCTATTTCATTCGCACGATCCATTCTAATTCATTCGCGCAATCTATTCTAATTCATTCGTATGATCCATTCTAATTCATTCGTACGATCCATTCTAATTCATTCATACAATCCATTCTAATTTATTCGCACGAATGTATCCATTCTAATTCATTTGCATGATCCATTCTAATTCATTCCTATGATCTATTCTAATTCATTCGTACGATCCATTCTAATTCATTCGTACGATCCATTCTACGATCCATTCTAATTCATTCGTATATTCCATTTTAATTCATTAGCACGATCCATGCTAATGAATTAGAATGGATCGTACGATGCAATCTAATTCATTCATACGATCCATTCTTACTCATTCGTATGATCCATTCTAATTCAATCATACGATCCATTCTAATTCATTCGTACGATCCATTCTAATTCCTTCGTACGATTCATTCTAATTCATTCGTACGATCCATTCTAATTCATTCGTACGATCCATTCTAATTCATTCGCGCAATCTATTCTAATTCATTCGTACGATCCATTCAAATTCATTCGTACGATCCATTCTAATTCATTCATACAATCCATTCAAATTTATTCGCACGAATGTATCCATTCTAATTCATTCGTACGATCCATTCTAATTCATTAATATGATCCATTCTAAATCATTCGTACGATCCATTCTAATTCATTCGTAGGATCCATTCTAATTCATTCGTACAATCTATTCTATTTCATTCGTACGATCCATTCTTATTCATTCGTACGATCCATTCTAATTCATTCGTATGATCCATTCTAATTCATTCGTACGATCCATTCTAATTCATTCATATTCGTGCAAATGAATTAGAATGGATCGTATGAATGAATTAGAATGGATCGTATGAGTGAATTAGAACGGATAGTACGAATGAAGTAGAATGGATCGTATGAATGAATTAGAATGGATACATTCGTGCGAATGAATTAGAATGGATCGTACAAATGAATTAGAATGGATCGTATGAATGAATTAGAATGGATCTTACGAATGAATTAGAATGGATCGTACGAATGAATTAGAATGGATCGTACGAATGAATTAGAATGGATCGTGCGAATGAATTCGAATGGATCGTACGAATTCATTCTAATTCATTCATACAATCCATTCTAATTCTTTCACACGCTCTATTCTAATTCATTCGTAGGATCCATTCTAATTCATTCGTACAATCCATTCTATTTCATTTGTACGATCCATTCTTACTCATTCGTATGATCCATTCTAATTCATTCGTATGATCCATTCTAATTCATTTGTACGATCCATTCTAATTTATTCGCACGAATGTATGCATTCTAATTCATTCGTACAATCCATTCTAATTCATTCGCACAATCTATTCTAATTCATTCATACGATCCATTCTAATTCATTCGCACGAATGTATCCATTCTAATTCATTCATACGATCCATTCTACTTCATTCGTACTATCCGTTCTAATTCACTCATACGATCCATTCTAATTCATTCATACGATCCATTCTAATTCATTTTAATTCATTCGTACAATCTATTCAATTTCATTCGTACGATCCATTCTTACTCATTCGTATGATCCATTCTAATTCATTCGGACGAACGTATCCATTCTAATTTATTCGTACGATCCATTCTAATTCATTCGTACGATCCATTCTTAGTCATTCGTATGATCCATTCTAATTCCTTCGTACGATCCATTCTAATTCCTTCGTACGATCCATTCTAATTCATTCGCACGATCCATTCTAATTCTTTCATACAATCCATTCTAATTCTTTCGTGCGAATAAATTAGAATGGATACCTTTGTGCATATGAATTAGAATGGATCGTACGAATGAATTAGAATGGATCATATTAATGAATTAGAATGAATCGTACGAATGAATTAGAATGGATACATTCGTGCGAATGAATTAGAATGGATCGTGCGAATCAATTAGACTGGATCGTGTGAATAAATAAGAATAGATCATACGAATGAATTAGAATGGATCGTACGAATTAATTAGAATGGATGCATTCGTGCGAATGAATTAGAATGGATTGTATGAATGAATTAGAATGGATCGTACGAATGAATTAGAATGGATCATACGAATTAATTAGAATGGATCATACGAATGAATTAGAATGGATCGTACGAATGAATTAGAATGGATCGTACGAATGAATTAGAATGGATCGTACGAATGAATTAGAATGGATACATTTGTGCGAATGAATTAGAATGGATCGTATTAATGAATTAGAATGGATCGTATGAATGAATTAGAATGGATCGTACGAATGAATTAGAATGGATCGTGCGAATGAATTAGAATGGATCGTACGAATGAATTAGAATGGATCATGTGAAAGAATTAGAATGGATCGTACGAATGAATTAGAATGGATCGTGCGAATGAATTAGAATGGATCGTATGAATGAATTAGAATAGATTTTGTGAATGAATTAGAACAGATCGTAGGAATGAATTAGAATGGATCGTACGAATGAATTAGAATGGATACATTTGTGCGAATGAATTAGAATGGATCGTACGAATGAATTAGAATGGATCGAATGAATGAATTAGAATGGATACATTTGTGCGAATGAATTAGAATGGATCGTGCGAATCCATTAGACTGGATCGTGCGAATGAATAAGAATGGATCATACGAATGAATTAGAATGGATCGTACGAATTAATTAGAATGGATACATTCGTGCGAATGAATTAGAATGGATTGTATGAATGAATTAGAATGGATCGTACGAATGAATTAGAATGGATCATACGAATTAATTAGAATGGATCATACGAATGAATTAGAATGGATCGTACGAATGAATTAGAATGGATAGTACGAATGACTTAGAATGGATCGTACGAATGAAATAGAATAGATTGTACGAATGAATTAGAATAGATTCGTATGAATGAATTAGAATGGATACATTCGTGCGAATGAATTAGAATGGATACATTCGTGCGAAAGAATTAGAATAGATCGTATGAATGAATTAGAATGGATCCTATGAATGAAATAGAATGGATCGTGCGAATGAATTAGAACGGATCGTACGAATGAATTAGAATGGATCGTGCTAATGAATTAGAATTGATCGAACGAATGAATTAGAATGCATCGTACGAAAGAATTAGAATGGATATATTCGTGCGAATGAATTAGAATGGATCGTATGAATGAATTAGAATGGATCGTCCGAATGAATTAGAATGGATCATACGAATGCATTCTAATTCCTTCGTACGATCCATTCTATTTCATTCGTACGATCCATTCTACTTCATTCGTATGATCCATTCTAATTCCTTCGTACGATCCATTCTAATTTCTTCGTATCCATTCTAATTCACTCATACGATTCATTCTAATCTATTCGTACGATCCATTCTAATTCATTCGCATGAATATAACCATTCTAATTCATTCATTTGATCCCTTCTAATTCATTCGTACGATCCATTCTAATTCATTCGTACGATCCATTGTAATTCATTCATACAATCCATTCTAATTCATTCGTACGATCCATTCTAGTTCATTCGTACGATCGATTCTAATTCATTCGCACTATCGATTCTAATTCATTCGTACGATCCATTATAATTCATTCGTATGATCCATTCATTCATACGATCCATTCTAATTCATTCGTACGATTCATTCTAATTCATTCATACAATCCATTCTAATTCATTCGTACGATCCATTCTAATTCATTTGTACGATCGATTCTAATTCATTCGCACTATCCGTTCTAATTCATTCGTTCGATCCATTCTAATTCATTCGTATGATCAATTCATTCATACGATCCATTCTAATTCATTCGCACTATCCATTCTAATTCATTCGTACGATCCATTCTAATTCATTCGTATGATCCATTCATTCCTACAATCCATTCTAATTCATTCGTACTATCCATTCTAATTCATTCATACAATCCATTCTAATTCATTCGGACGATCCATTCTAATTCATTCATACGATCCATTCTAATTCATTCATACAATCCATTCTAATTCTTTCACACGATCCATTCTAATTCATTCGTAGGATCCATTCTAATTAATTCGTACAATCTATTCTATTTTTTTCGTACGATCCATTCTTACTCATTCGTATGATCCATTCTAATTCATTCGGACGAATGTATCCATTCTAATTTATTCGTACGATCCATTCTAATTCATTCGTACGATCCATTCTAATTCATTCGTACGATCCATTCTTACTCATTCGTATGATCCATTCTAATTCATTCGTACGATCCATTCTAATTCATTCGTACGATCCATTCTAATTCATTCGCACTATCCATTCTAATTCATTCGTACGATCCATTCTAATTCATTCGTATGATCCATTCTAATTTATTCGTTCAAATATATCCATTCTAATTCATTCGTACGATCCATTCTAATTCATTCGCATGATCCCTTCTAATTCATTCGCACGAATGTATCCATTCTAATTCATTTGCACGATCCATTCTAATTCATTCCTATGATTTATTCTAATTCATTCTTACGATCCATTCTAATTCATTCGTACGATCCATTCTACGATCCATTCTAATTCATTTGTATATTCCATTCTAATTCATTAGCACGATCCATGCTACTGAATTAGAATGGATCGTACGATCCAATCTAATTCATTCATACGATCCATTTTTACTCATTCGTATGATCCATTCTAATTCATTCGTACGATCCATTCTAATTCCTTCGTACGATCCATTCTAATTCATTCGTACGATCCATTCTAATTCATTCGTACGATCCATTCTAATTCCTTCGTACGATCCATTCTAATTCATTCGTACGATCCATTCTAATTCATTCGCGCAATCTATTCTAATTCATTCATACGATCCATTCTAATTCATTCGTACGATCCATTCTAATTTATTCATACAATCCATTCTAATTTATTCGCACGAATATATCCATTCTAATTCATTCGTACGATCCATTCTAATTCATTCGCACAATCTATTCTAATTCACTCATACGATCCATTCTAATTCATTCGCACGAATGTATCCATTCTAATCCATTCGTACGATCCATTCTAATCCATTCGTACGATCCATTCTAATTCATTCGCATGAATGTAACCATTCTAATTCATTCATTTGATCCATTCTAATTCATTCGTACGATCTATTCTAATTCATTCGCACAATCCATTCTAATTCATTCGTACAATCCATTCTAATTCATTCGTATGATCCATTCTAACTCATTCGGTGGATCCATTCTAATTCATTCGTACGATCCATTCTAATTCATTCCAACGATCCATTCAAATTTATTCGTACGATCCATTCTAATTCATTCGTACGATCACGAATGTATCCATTCTAATTCATTCGTATGATCCATTCTAATTCATTCGTACGATCCATTCTAATTCATTCGTAAGATCCATTCTAATTCATTCGTACGATCCATTCTAATTCATTCGTACGATCCATTCTAATTCATTCGCACGAATGTATTCATTCTAGTTCATTCGTACGATCCATTCTAATTCATTCGTATGATCCATTCTAATTCATTCGAAAGATCCATTCTAATTCATTCGTACGATCCATTCTAATTCATTCGTACGATCCATTCTAATTCATTCGCACGAATGTATCCATTCTAATTCATTCGTACGATCCATTCTAATTCATTCGTACGATCCATTCTAATTCATTCATACGAACTATTCTAATTCATTCATACAATCCATTCTAATTCTTTCACACGATCCATTCTAATTCATTCGTACGATCCATTCTAATTCATTCGCACAATCCATTCTATTTCATTCGTATGATTCATTCTTACTCATTGGTACGATCCATTCTAATTCATTCGCACGAATGTATCCATTCTAATTCATTCGTACGAATCCATTCTAATTCATTCGTACAATCCATTCTATTTCATTTGTACGATCCATTCTTACTCATTCGTATGATCCATTCTAATTCATTCGCACGAATGTATCCATTCTAAATCATTCGTACGATCCATTCTAATTCATTCGTATGATCCATTCTAAATCATTCGTACAATCCATTCAATTTCATTCGTACGATCAATTCTAATTCATTAGCACGATCCATTCTAATTCATTCGTACGATCCATTCAAGTTCTTTCGCCCGATCCATTCTAATTCATTCGTACAATCCATTCTATTTCATTCGTACGATCCATTCTAATTCATTCGTACGATCCATTTTAATTCATTCGTACGATCCATTGTAATTCATTCATACAATCCATTCTAATTCATTCGCACGATCCATTCTAATTCATTCGTACGATCCATTCTAATTCATTCGCACGAATGTATCCATTCTAATTCATTCGTACAATCCATTTTATTTCATTCGTACGATCCATTCATACTCATTCGTATGATCCATTCTAATTCATTCGTATGATCCATTCTAATTCAATCGTACGATCCATTCTAATTCATTCGTACGATCCATTCTAATTCATATGCACAAAGGTATCCTTTCTAATTCATTCGTACGATCCATTCTAATTTAGGATCGTACGAATGAATTAGAATGGATATTTTCATGCAAATGAATTAGAATGGATCGTATGAATGAATTAGTATGGATCGTATGAGTGAATTAGAACGGATAGTACGAATAAAGTAGAATGGATCGTATGAATGAATTAGAATGGATACATTAGTGCGAATGAATTAGAATGGATCGTACGAATGAATTAGAATGGATCGTACGAATGAATTAGAATGGATCTTACGAATGAATTAGAATGGATCGTACGAATGAATTAGAATGAATCGTACGAATGAATTAGAATGGATCGTGCGAATGAATTCGAATGGATCGTACGAATTCATTCTAATTCATTCATACAATCCATTCTAATTCTTTCACACGATCTATTCTAATTCATTCGTAGGATCCATTCTAATTCATTCGAACAATCCATTCTATTTCATTTGTACGATCCATTCTTACTCATTCGTATGATCCATTCTAATTCATTCGTACGATCCATTCTAATTCATTTGTACGATCCATTCTAATTTATTCGCACGAATGTATCCATTCTAATTCATTCATACGATCCATTCTAATTCATTCGCACAATCTATTCTAATTCATTCATATGATCCATTCTAATTCATTCGCACGAATGTATCCATTCTAATTCATTCATACGATCCATTCTACTTCATTCGTACTATCCGTTCTAATTCACTCATACGATCCATTCTAATTCATTCATACGATCCATTCTAATTCATTCTAATTCATTCGTACAATCTATTCTATTTCATTCGTTCGATCCATTCTTACTCATTCGTATGATCCATTCTAATTCATTCGGACGAATGTATCCATTCTAATTTATTCGTACGATCCATTCTAATTCATTCGTACGATCCATTCTTGCTCATTCGTATGATCCATTCTAATTCCTTCGTATGATCCATTCTAATTCCTACATACGATCCATTCTAATTCATTCGCACGATCCATTCTAATACTTTCATACAATCCATTCTAATTCTTTCGTGCGAATGAATTAGAATGGATACCTTTGTGCATATGAATTAGAATGGATCGTACGAATGAATTTGAATGGATCATATTAATGAATTAGAATGAATCGTACGAATAAATTAGAATGGATACATTCGTGCGAATGAATTAGAATGGATCGTGCGGATCAATTAGACTGGATCGTGTGAATGAATAAGAATAGATCATATGAATGAATTAGAATGGATCGTACGAATTAATTAGAATGGATACATTCGTGCGAATGAATTAGAATGGATTGTATGAATGAATTAGAATGGATCGTACGAATGAATTAGAGTGGATCATACGAATTAATTAGAATGGATCATACGAATGAATTAGAATGGATCGTACGAATGAATTAGAATGGATCGTACGAATGAATTAGAATGGATCGTACGAATGAATTAGAATGGATACATTTGTGCGAATGAATTAGAATGGATCGTACGAATGAATTAGAATGGATCGTATGAATGAATTAGAATGGATCGTACGTATGAATTAGAATGGATCGTGCGAATGAATTAGAATGGATCGTACGAATGAATTAGAATGGATCATGTGAAACAATTAGAATGGATCGTGCGAATGAATTAGAATGGATCGTATGAATGAATTAGAATAGATTTTGTGAATGAATTAGAACTGATCGTGCGAATGAATTAGAATGGATCGTACGAATGAATTAGAATGGATACATTTGTGCGAATGAATTAGAATGGATCGTACGAATGAATTAGAATGGATCGTATGAATGAATTAGAATGGATACATTCGTGCGAATGAATTAGAATGGATCGTGCGAATCCATTAGACTGGATCATGCGAATGAATAAGAATGGATCATACGAATGAATTAGAATGGATCGTACGAATTAATTAGAATGGATACATTCGTGCGAATGAATTAGAATGGATTGTATGAATGAATTAGAATGGATCGTACGAATGAATTAGAATGGATCATACGAATTAATTAGAATGGATCATACGAATGAATTAGAATGGATCGTACGAATGAATTCGAATGGATAGTATGAATGACTTAGAATGGATCGTACGAATGAAATAGAATAGATTGTACGAATGAATTAGAATGGATTCGTATGAATGAATTAGAATGGATACATTCGTGCGAATGAATTAGAATGGATACATTCGAGGGAAAGAATTAGAATAGATCGTATGAATGAATTAGAATGGATCCTATGAATGAATTAGAATGGATCGTGCGAATGAATTAGAATGGATCGTACGAATGAATTAGAATGGATCGTGCTAATGAATTAGAATTGATCGAACGAATGAATTAGAATGCATCGTACGAAAGAATTAGAATGGATATATTCGCGCGAATGAATTAGAATGGATCGTATGAATGAATTAGAATGGATCGTCCGAATGAATTAGAATGGATCATACGAATGCATTCTAATTCCTTCGTACTATCCATTCTATTTCATTCGTACGATCCATTCTACTTCATTTGTATGATCCATTCTAATTCCTTCGTACGATCCATTCTAATTCCTTCGTATCCATTCTAATTCACTCATACGATTCATTCTAATCTATTCGTACGATCCATTCTAATTCATTCGCATGAATGTAACCATTCTAATTCATTCATTTGATCCATTCTAATTCATTCGTACGATCCATTCTAATTCATTCGTACGATCCATTGTAATTCATTCATACAATCTATTCTAATTCATTCGTACGATCCATTCAAGTTCATTCGTACGATCGATTCTAATTCATTCGCACTATCGATTCTAATTCATTCGTACGATCCATTCTAATTCATTCGTATGACCCATTCATTCGTACGATCCATTCTAATTCATTCGTACGATTCATTCTAATTCATTCATACAATCCATTCTAATTCATTCGTACGATCCATTCTAATTCATTCGTACAATCGATTCTAATTCATTCGCACTATCCATTCTAATTCATTCGTTCGATCCATTCTAATTCATTCGTATGATCCATTCATTCATACGATCCATTCTAATTCTTTCACACTATCCATTCTAATTCATTCGTACGATCCATTCTAATTCATTCGTATGATCCATTCATTCATACAATCCATTCTAATTCATTCGTACGATCCATTCTAATTCATTCATACAATCCATTCTAATACATTCGTACGATCCATTCTAATTTATTCATACGATCCATTCTAATTCATTCATACAATCCATTCTAATTCTTTCACCCGATCCATTCTAATTCATTCTTAGGATCCATTCTAATTCATTCGTACAATCTATTCTATTTTTTTCGTACGATCCATTCTTACTCATTCGTATGATCCATTCTAATTCATTCGGACGAATGTATCCATTCTAATTTATTCGTACGATCCATTCTAATTCATTCGTACGATCCATTCTAATTCATTCGTACGATCCATTCTTACTCATTCGTATGATCCATTCTAATTCATTCGTACGATCCATTCTAATTCATTCGTACGATCGATTCTAATTCATTCGCACTATCCATTCTAATTCATTCGTACGATCCATTCTAATTCATTCGTTTGATCCATTCTAATTTATTCGTTCAAATATATCCATTCTAATTCATTCGTACGATCCATTCTAATTCATTCGCATGATCCATTCTAATTCATTCGCATGAATGTATCCATTCTAATTCATTTGCACGATCCATTCTAATTCATTCCTATGATCTATTCTAATTCATTCGTACAATCCATTCTAATTCATTCTAATTCATTCGTACGATCCATTCTACGTTCCATTCTAATTCATTCGTATATTCCATTCTAATTCATTAGCACGATCCATGCTAATGAATTAGAATGGATTCTTACGATCCAATCTAATTCATTCATACGATCCATTCTTACTCATTCGTATGATCCATTCTAATTCAATCGTACGATCCATTCTAATTCATTCGTACGATCCATTCTAATTCCTTCGTACGATCCATTCTAATTCATTCGTACGATCCACTCTAATTCATTCGTACGATCCATTCTAATTCCTTCGTACGATCCATTCAAATTCCTTCGTACGATCCATTCTAATTCATTCGCGCAATCTATTCTAATTCATTCGTACGATCCATTCTAATTCATTCGTACGATCCATTCTAATTCATTCACACAATCCATTCTAATTTATTCGCACGAATGTATCCATTCTAATTCATTCGTACGATCCATTCTAATTCATTCGCACAATCTATTCTAATTCACTCATACGATCCATTCTAATTCATTCGCACGAATGTATCCATTCTAATCCATTCGTACGATCCATTCTAATCCATTCGTACGATCCATTCTAATTCATTCGCATGAATGTAACCATTCTAATTCATTCATTTGATCCATTCCAATTCATTCGTACGATCTATTCTAATTCATTCGCACAATCCATTCTAATTCATTCGTACAATCCATTCTAATTCATTCGTATGATCCATTCTAACTCATTCGGTGGATCCATTCTAATTCATTCGTACGATCCATTTTAATTCATTCCAACGATCCATTCAAATTTATTCGTACGATCCATTCTAATTCATTCGTACGATCACGAATGTATCCATTCTAATTCATTCGTATGATCCATTCTAATTCATTCGTACGATCCATTCTAATTCATTCGTAAGATCCATTCTAATTCATTCGTACGATCCATTCTAATTCATTCGTACGATCCATTCTAATTCATTCGCACGAATTTATCCATTCTAGTTCATTCGTACGATCCATTCTAACTCATTCGTATGATCCATTCTAATTCATTCGTAAGATCCATTCTAATTCATTCGTACGATCC
This sequence comes from Chamaelirium japonicum, assembly GCA_947650365.1. Lineage (NCBI taxonomy): Eukaryota > Viridiplantae > Streptophyta > Magnoliopsida > Liliales > Melanthiaceae > Chamaelirium > Chamaelirium japonicum. Next base: position 98,847,703 of record OX393551.1, read on the forward strand.
ATTCTAATTCATTCGTACGATCCATTCTAATTCATTCGTACGATCCATTCTAATTCATTCATACGAACTATTCTAATTCATTCATACAATCCATTCTAATTCTTTCACACGATCCATTCTAATTCATTCGTACGATCCATTCTAATTCATTCGCACAATCCATTCTATTTCATTCGTATGATTCATTCTTACTCATTGGTACGATCCATTCTAATTCATTCAAACGAATGTATCCATTCTAATTCATTCGTACGAATCCATTCTAATTCATTCGTACAATCCATTCTATTTCATTCGTACGATCCATTCTTACTCATTCGTATGATCCATTCTAATTCATTCGCACGAATGTATCCATTCTAAATCATTCGTACGATCCATTCTAATTCATTCGTATGATCCATTCTAAATCATTCGTACAATCCATTCTATTTCATTCGTACGATCAATTCTAATTCATTAGCACGATCCATTCTAATTCATTCGTACGATCCATTCAAATTCTTTCGCCCGATCCTTTCTAATTCATTCGTACAATCCATTCTATTTCATTCGTACGATCCATTCTAATTCATTCGTACGATCCATTCTAATTCATTCGTACGATCCATTGTAATTCATTCGCACGATCCATTCTAATTCATTCGTACGATCCATTCTAATTCATTCGCACGAATGTATCCATTCTAATTCATTCGTACAATCCATTTTATTTCATTCGTACGATCCATTCATACTCAATCGTATGATCCATTCTAATTCATTCGTACGATCCATTCTAATTCAATCGTACGATCCATTCTAATTCATTCGTACGATCCATTCTAATTCATATGCACAAAGGTATCCTTTCTAATGCATTCGTACGATCCATTCTAATTCAGGATCGTACGAATGAATTAGAATGGATATTTTCGTGCAAATGAATTAGAATGGATCGTATGAATGAATTAGAATGGATCGTATGAGTGAATTAGAACGGATAGTACGAATGAAGTAGAATGGATCGTATGAATGAATTAGAATGGATACATTCGTGCGAATGAATTAGAATGGATCGTATGAATGAATTAGAATAGATTGTGCGAATGAATTAGAATGGATCGTACGAATGAATTAGAATGGATACATTCGTGCGAATAAATTAGAATGGATTGTATGAATGAATTAGAATGGATCGTTTGAATGAATTAGAATGGATCGTACGAATGAATTAGAATAGATTGCGCGAAGGAATTAGAATGGATCATGCGAATGAAATAGAATGGATACAAATGAATTAGAATGGATCATACGAATGAATTAGAATGACGATCCATTCTTACTCATTCGTATGATCCATTCTAATTTATTCGCATGAATGTATCCATTCTAATTCATTCGTACGTCTAATTCATTCGTACGGTCCATTCTAATTCATTCGCACAATCCATTCTATTTCATTCGTACGATCCATTCTTACTCATTCGTATGATCCATTATGGATACATTCGTGCGAATGAATTAGAATGGATCATACGAATGAGTACGAATGGATCATACAAATGAAATAGAATGGATTGTGCGAATGAATTAGAATGGTTCGTACGAATGAATTAGAATGGATCGTGTGAAAGAATTAGAATGGATTGTATGAATGAATTAGAATAGATCGTACGAATGAATTAGAATGGATCGTACGAATGAATTAGAATGGATACATTCATGCGAATGAATTAGAATGGATACATTCGTGCGAAAGAATTAGAATAGATCGTATGAATGAATTAGAATGGATCCTATGAATGAATTAGAATGGATCGTGCGAATGAATTAGAATGGATCGTACGAATAAATTAGAATGGATGGTGCTAATGAATTAGAATTGATCGAACGAATGAATTAGCATGGATCTTGCAAATGAATTAGAATGGATCGTACGAATGGATTAGAATGGATCGTACGAATGGATTGGAATGGATCGTACGAATGAATTAGAATGGATACATTCGCGAATGAATTAGAATGGATCGTACGAATGAATTAGAATGGATCGTGTGAAAGAATTAGAATGGATTGTATGAATGAATTAGAATGGATCGTACGAATGAATTAGAATGGATCGTACGAATGAATTAGAATGGATACATTCGTGCGAATGAATTAGAATTGATCGTACGAATGAATTAGAATGGATCGTGCGAATGAATTAGAATGGATCGTACGAATGAATTAGAATGGATCGTACGAATGAACTAGAATAGAATGGATCGTACGAATGAATTAGAATTGATCGTACGAATGAATTAGAATGGATACATTCGTGCGAATAAATTAGAATGGATCGGACGAATGAATTAGAATGGATCGTACGAATGAATTAGAATGGATCGTACGAATAAATTAGAATGGATACATTCGTCCGAATGAATTAGAATGGTTCATACGGATGAGTAAGAATGGATCGTACGAATGAAATAGAATAGATTGTACGAATGAATTAGAATGGATCCTACGAATGAATTAGAATGGATCGTGTGAAAGAATTAGAATGGATTGTATAAATGAATTAGAATGGATCGTATGAATGAATTAGAATGGATCGTGCGAATGAATTCGAATGGATCGTACGAATTCATTCTAATTCATTCATACAATCCATTCTAATTCTTTCACACGATCTATTCTAATTCATTCGTACGATCGGACGAATGAATTAGAATGGATCGTACGAATGAATTAGAATGAATTAGAAGGGATCGTACGAATGAATTAGAATGGATCGTACGAATGAAATAGAATGGATCGTGTGAAAGAATTAGAATGGATTGTATGAATGAATTAGAATGGATCGTACGAATGGATTAGAATGGATACCTTTGTGCATATGAATTAGAATGGATCGTGCGAATGAATTAGAATGGATCGTACGAATGAACTAGAATGGATACATTCATGCGAATGAATTAGAATGGATCGTATGAATGAATTAGAATCGATCGTACGAATGAATTAGAATGGATCTTACGAATGAATTAGAATGGATCGTATGAATGGTTTAGAATGGATACATTCGTGCGAATGAATTAGAATGGATCGGACGAATGAATTAGAATCGATCGTACGAATGAATTAGAATGGATCAAATGAATGAATTAGAATGGTTACGTTCATGCGAATGAATTAGAATGGATCGTACGAATGGATTAGAATGGATCGTACGAATGGATTAGAATGGATACATTCGTGCGAATGAATTAGAATGGATCATACGAATGAGTAAGAATGGATCGTACGAATGAAATAGAATGGATTGTACGAATGAATTAGAATGGATCGTGCGAATGAATTTGAATGGATCGTACGAATGAATTAGAATGGATCGTACGAATGAATTAGAATGGATACATTCGTGCGAATGAATCAGAATGGATACATTCATGCGAAAGAATTAGAATAGATTGTATGAATGAATTAGAATGGATCCTATGAATGAATTAGAATAGATCGTGCGAATAAATTAGAATGGATCGTACGAATGAATTAGAATGGATCGTACGAATGAATTAGAATGGATCGTACGAATGAATTAGAATGGATCGTACGAATGAATTAGAATGGATCATACGAATGAGTAAGAATGGATCGTACGAATGAAATAGAATGGATTGTACAAATGAATTAGAATGGATCGTACGAATGAATTAGAATGGATCGTGTGAAAGAATTAGAATGGACTGTATGAATGAATTAGAATGGATCATATGAATGAATTAGAATGGATCGTGCGAATGAATTAGAATGGATCGTACGAATGAATTAGAATGGATCATACAAATGAATTAGAATGGATCATACGAATGAATTAGAATGGATCATACGAATGAGTAAGAATGGATCGTACGAATGAAATAGAATGGATTGTACGAATGAATTAGAATGGATACATTCGTGCGAATGAATTAGAATGGATCGTACGAATGAATTAGAATGGATCGTACGAATGAATTAGAATGGATCGTTCGAATGAATTAGAATGTATCGTACGAAAGAATTAGAATGGATATATTCGTGCGAATGAATTAGAATGGATCGTATGAATGAATTAGACTGGATCGTACGAATGAATTTGAATGGATACATTTGTGCGAACGAATCCAAATGGATTGTATGAATGAATTACAATGGATCGTATGAATCAATTAGAATGGATCGTACGAATGAATTAGAATAGCTCATAGGAATGAATTAGAATGAATCGTATGAATGAATTAGAATGGTTACATTCGTACGAATGAATTAGAATAGATCGTACGAATGAATTAGAATGGATAATACGAATAAATTAGAATGGATCGTGGGAATAAATTAGAATGGATCGAACGAATGAATTAGAATGGATCCACCGAATGAGTTTGAATGGATCATACGAATGAATTAGAATGGATTGTATGAATGAATTAGAATGGATTGTGCGAATGAATTAGAATGGATCGTATGAATGAATAAGAATGGCTCGTACGAATGAATTAGAATGGATCGTGCGAATGAATTAGCATGAATCGTACGAATGTAATAGAATGGATCGTACAAATGAATTAGAATGAATCGTACGATCCATTCTAATTCATTCGTACGATCCATTCTAATTCATTCGCACGAATATATCCATTCTAATTCATTCATACGATCTATTCTAATTCATTCATACAATCCATTCTAATTCTTTCACACGATCCATTCTAATAAATTCGTACGATCCATTCTAATTCATTCCTACGATCTATTCTAATTCATTCGCTCGAATATATCCATTCTAATTCATTTGTTCGATCCATTCTAATTCATTCGCACGATCCATTCTAATTCATTCGTATGATCCATTCTAATCCATTTGTACGATCCATTCTAATTCATTCGTACGATCCATTCTAATTCATTCGTACGATCCATTCTAATTCATTCGCACGAATGTATCTATTCTAGTTCATTCGTACGATCTATTCTAATTCATTCGTACGATCCATTCTAATTCATTCGCACGATCCATTCTAATTCATTCGTACGATCCATTCCAATTCATTCATACGATCCATTCTAATTCATTCTAGAATGGATACATTCGTGCGAATGAATTAGAATGGATCGTACGAATGAATTAGAATGGATCGTACGAATGAATTAGAATGGATCTTACGAATGAATTAGAATGGATCGTACGAATGAATTAGAATGGATCGTACGAATGAATTAGAATGGATCGTACGAATGAATTAGAATGGATCAAATGAATGAATTAGAATGGATCGTACGAATGAATTAGAATGGATCGTACGAATGAATTAGAATGGATCGTACGAATGAATTAGAATGGATCATACGAATGAACTAGAATGGATACATTCGTGCGAATGAATTAGAATGGATCGTACGAATGAATTAGAATGGATCGTATGATTCATTCTAATTCATTCGTACGATCCATTCTAATACATTCATAAGATTCATGCTAATTCATTCGCACGATCCATTCTAATTCATTCGTACGATCCATTCTTATTCATTCATACGATCCATTCTAATTCATTCGCACAATCCATTCTAATTCATTCGTACAATCCATTCTAATTCATTCGTATGATCTATTCTAACTCATTCGGTGGATCCATTCTAATTCATTCGTACGATCCATTCTAATTCATTCTCACGATCCATTCTAATTTATTCGTACGATCTATTCTAATTCATTCGTACGATCTATTCTAATTCATTCGCACGAATGTAACCATTCTAATTCATTCATATGATTCATTCTAATTTATTCGTATGAGCTATTCTAATTCATTCGTACGTTCCATTCTAATTCATTCGTACGATCCATTGTAATTCATTCTTACAATCCATTTAGATTCATTCGCACAAAAGTATCCATTCAAATTTATTCGTACGATCCAGTCTAATTCATTCGTACGATCCATTCTAATTCATTCGCACGAATATATCAATTCTAATTCTTTCGTACGATGCATTCTAATTCATTCGTACGATCCATTCTAATTCATTTATTTGATCCATTCTAATTCATTCGTACGATCCATTCTAATTCATTCGTCCGATCCATTCTAATTCATTCGCACTAATGTATCCATTCTAATTCATTCGAACGATCCATTCTAATTCATTCGTACGATCCATTCTAATTCATTCGTACGATCCATTCTAATTCATTCGTACGATCCATTCTAATTCATTCGCACGAATGTATCCATTCTAGTTCATTTGTACGATCCATTCCAATTCATTCGTACGATCCATTCTAATTCATTCCGTACGATCCATTCTAATTCATTCGTACGATCGTACGAATGAATTAGAATGAATTAGAATGGATCGTACGAATGAATTAGAATGGATCTTACGAATGAATTAGAATGGATCGTACGAATGAATTAGAATGGATCGTACGAATGAATTAGAATGGATACATTCGTGCGAATGAATTAGAATGGATCGGACGAATGAATTAGAATGGATCGTACGAATGAATTAGAATGGATCATATGAATTCATTAGAATGGTTACATTAATGCGAATGAATTAGAATGGATCGTACGAATGGATTAGAATGGATCGTACGAATGGATTAGAATGGATACATTCGAGCGAATGAATTAGAATGGATCGTACGAATGAATTAGAATGGATCGTATGAATGGATTAGAATGGATCCTACGAATGGATTAGAATGGATACCTTTGTGCATATGAATTAGAATGGATCGTATGAATGAATTAGAATGGATCGTAGAATGGATCGTACGAATGAATTAGAATGGATCGTACGAATGAATAAGAATAGATCATAGGAATGAATTAGAATGGATCGTGCAAATGAATTAGAATGGATACATTCGTACGAATGAATTAGAATGGATGGTACGAATGAATTAGAATGGATCGTACGAATGAATTAGAATGGATCATACGAATGAATTAGAATGGATCATACGAATGAGTAAGAATGGATAGTACGAATGAAATAGAATGGATTGTACGAATGAATTAGAATGGATCGTACGAATGAATTAGAATGGATCGTGTGAAAGAATTAGAATGGATTGTATGAATGAATTAGAATGGATCATATGAATGAATTAGAATGGATCGTGCGAATGAATTCGAATGAATCGTACGAATGAATTAGAATGGATCGTACGAATGAATTAGAATGGATACATTCGTGCGAATGAATTAGAATGGATACATTCGTGCGAAAGAATAAGAATAGATCGTATGAATGAATTAGAATGGATCCTATTAATGAATTAGATTGGATCGTGCGAATGAATTAGAATGGATCGTGCGAATGAATAAGAATGGATCGTGCTAATGAATTAGAATTGATCGAACGAATGAATTAGCCTGGATCGTGCTAATGAATTAGAATGGAACGTACGAATGAATTAGAATGGATTGTGTGAAAGAATTAGAATGGATTGTATGAATGAATTAGAATGAATTCGTACGATCCATTCGAATTCATTCGCACGATCCATTCTAATTCATTCATACGATCCATTCTAATTCATTCATACAATCCATTCTAATTCTTTCACACGATCCATTCTAATTCATTCGTAGGATCCATTCTAATTCATTCGTACAATCTATTCTATTTCATTCGTACGATCCATTCTTACTCATTCGTATGATCTATTCTAATTCATTCGGACGAATATATCCATTCTAATTTATTCGTACGATCCATTCTAACTCATTCGTACGATCCATTCAAATTCATTCGTACGATCCATTCTTACTCATTCGTATGATCCATTCTAATTCATTCGTATGATCCATTCTAATTCATTCGTACGATCCATTCTAATTCATTCGCACAATCTATTCTAATTCATTCGTACGATCCATTCTAATTCATTCGTACGATCGTACGAATGAATTAGAATGGATCGTACGGAATGAAATAGAATGGATTATATGGATGAATTAGAATGGATACATTTGTGCGAATGAATTAGAATGGATCATACGAATCAGTAAGAATGGATCGTACGAATGAAATAGAATGGATTGTACGAATGAATTAGAATGGATCGTACAAATGAATTAGAATGGATCGTACGAATGAATTAGAATGGATCATATGAATGAGTAAGAATGGATCGTACAAATGAAATGGAATGGATTGTACGAATGAATTAGAATGGATCGTACGAATAAATTAGAATGGATCGTGTGAAAGAATTAGAATGCATTGTATGAATGAATTAGAATGGATCGTATGAATGAATTAGAATGGATCGTGCGAATGAATTCGAATGGATCGCATGATCCATTCGAATAGAATGGATCGTATGAATGAATTAGAATGGATCGGGCGAATGAATTAGAATGGATTGTAGGAATGAATTAGAATGGATCGTATGAATGAATTAGAATGGATCGTATGAATGAATTAGAATGGATCGTGCGAATGAATTAGAATGGATCGTACGAATGAATTAGAATGGATCGTACGAATGAATTAGAATAGATCATACGAATGAATTAGAATGGATCATACGAATGAGTAAGAATGGATAGTACGAATGAAATAGAATGGATTGTACGAATGAATTAGAATGGATACATTCGTGCGAATGAATTAGAATGGCTCGTACGAATGAATTAGAATTGATCGTACGAATGAATTAGAATGGATCGTACGAATGAATTAGAATGGATCTTACGAATGAATTAGAATGGATCGTACGAATGAATTAAAATGGATCGTACGAATGAATTAGAATGGATACATTCGTGCGAATGAATTAGAATGGATCGTACGAATGAATTAGAATGGATCGTATGAATGAATTAGAATGGATCGTACGAATAAATTAGAATGGATACATTCGTCCGAATGAATTAGAATGGATCATACGAATGAGTAAGAATGGATTGTACGAATGAAATAGAATAGATTGTACGAATGAATTAGAATGGATTCATACGAATGAATTAGAATGGATATATTCGTGCGAATGAAGTAGAATGGATCGTACCAATGAGTAAGAATGGATTGTACGAATGAAATAGAATGGATTGTGCGAATGAATTAGAATAGATCGTACGAATGAATTAGAATGGATCGTACGAATGAATTAGAATGGATCCTATGAATGAATTAGAATGGATCGTGCGAATGAATTAGAATGGATCGTACGAATGAATTAGAATGGATCGTGCTAATGAATTAGAATTGATCGAACGAATGAATTAGAATGGATACATTCGTGCAGATAAATTAGAATGGATCGGATGAATGAATTAGAATAGATCGTACGAATGAGTAAGAATGGATCGTACGAATGAATTAGAATGGATCGTACGAATGAATTAGAATGGATCGTACGAATGAATTAGAATGGATCGTGCTAATGAATTAGAATGGAATAGAATAGATTGTACGAATGAATTAGAATGGATTCGTATGAATGAATTAGAATGGATACATTCGTGTGAATGAATTAGAATGGATCGTGTGAAAGAATTAGAATGGATTGTATGAATGAATTAGAATAGATCGTATGAATGAATTAGAATGGATCGTATGAGTGAATTAATATGGATACGAAGGAATTAGAATGGATCGTACGAAGGAATTAGAATGGTTCATACAAATGAAATAGAATGGATCGTACGAAGGAATTAGAATGGATCGTACGAAGGAATTAGAATGGATCGTACGAAGGAATTAGAATGGATCGTACGAATGAATTAGAATGGATATATTCGTGCAAATGAATTAGAATGGATCGTATGAATGAATTAGAATGGATCGTATGAGTGAATTAGAACGGATCGTACGAATGTAATAGAATGAATTAGAATGAATTAGAATTGATCGTACGAATGAAATAGAATGGATTATACGAATGATTTAGAATGGATCGTCCGAATGAATTAGAATGGATCGTACGAATGATTTAGAATGGATACATTCGTGCGAATGAATTAGAATGGATCATACGACTGAGTAAGAATGGATCGTACGAATGAAATAGAATGGATTGTACGAATGAATTAGAATGGATTCGTACGAATGAATTAGAATGGATACATTCGTGCAAATGAATTAGAATGGATCGTACCAATGAGTAAGAATGGATCGTACGAATGAAATAGAATGGATTGTGCGAATGAATTAGAATGGATCGTACGAATGAATTAGAATGGATCGTACAAATGAATTAGAATGGATCATACGAATTAATTAGAATGGATCATACGAATGAATTAGAATGGATAGTACGATCCATTCTAATTCATTCATACAATCCATTCTAATTCATTCGCACGAATGTATCCATTCTAATCCATTCGTACGATCCATTCTAATCAATTCGTACGATCCATTCTAATTCATTCGCATGAATGTAACCTCGTACGATCCATTCTAATTCGTTCATATGATCCAGTCTAATTCATTCGTACGATCCATTCTAATTCATTCGCACGATCCATTCTAATTCATTCGTATGATCCATTCTAATCCATTCGTACGATCCATTCTAATTCATTCGTACGATCCATTCTAATTCATTCGTACGATCCATTCTAATTCATTCGCACGAATGTATCCATTCTAGTTCATTCGTACGATCCATTCTAATTCATTTGTACGATCTATTTTAATTCATTCGCACGATCCTATCTAATTCATTCGTACGATCCATTCTAATTCATTCATACGATCCATTCTAATTCATTCGTACGATCCATTCTAATTCATTCATACAATCCATTCTAATTCATTCGTACGATCCATTCTAATTCACTCATACGATCCATTCTAATACATTCATACGATCCATTCTAATTCATTTGCACGAATGTATCCATTCTAATTCATTCGTACGATCCATTCTAATTCATTCGTACGATCCATTCTAATTAATTCGTATGATCCATTCTAATTCATTCGTATGATCTATTCTAATTCATTCGCATGATCCATTCTAATTCATTCGTACGATCCATTCTAATTCATTCGTACGATCCATTCTAATTCATTCGTACAATCTATTCTAATTCATTCGTACGAATGGATACATTCGTGTGAATGAATTAGAATGGATCGTACGAATGAGTAAGAATGGATCGTACGAATGAAATAGAATGGATTGCACGAATGAATTAGAATGGATCGTACGAATGAATTAGAATGGATCGTGTGAAAGAATTAGAATGGATTGTATGAATGAATTAGAAAGGATCGTGCGAATGAATTAGAATGGATCGTACGAATGAATTAGAATGGATCGTACGAATGAACTAGAATTGATCATACGAATGAATTAGAATGGATCATACGAATTAATTAGAATGGATCGTGCGAATGAATTAGAATGGATCGTACGAATGAATTAGAATGGATACATTCGTGCGAATGAATTAGAATGGATCGTACGAATGAATTATAATGGATCGTACGAATGAATTAGAATGGATACATTTGTGCGAATGAATTAGAATGGATCGTACGAATGAATTAGAATGGATCGTATGAATGAAATAGAATGGATCGTACGAATGAATTAGAATGGATCATGCGAATGAATTAGAATGGATCGTACGAATGAATTAGAATGGATCGTACGAATGAACTAGAATGGATACATTCGTGCGAATGAATAAGAATGGATCGTACGAATGAATTAGAATGGATCTTACGAATGAATTAGAATGGATCGTACGAATGAATTAGAATGGATCGTACGACTGAATTAGAATGGATACAATTGTGCGAATGAATTAGAATGGATCCATTCTAATTCCTTCGTACGATCCATTCTAATTCATTTGTACGATCAATTCTAATTCATTCATACAATCCATTCTAATTCTTTCACACGATCCATTCTAATTCATTCGTACGATCCATTCTAATTCATTCGTGCAATCCATTCTATTTCATTCGTACGATCCTTTCTTACTCATTCGTATGATCTATTCTAATTCATTCACACGAATGTATCCATTCGTACGAATGAATTAGAATAGATTGTACGAATGAATTAGAATGGATCGTACGAATGAATTAGAATGGATCGTACGAAGGAATTATAATGGATCGTACGAATGAATTAGAATGGATCATACGAATGAATTAGAATAGATCGTATGAATGAATTAGAATGGATCGTACGAAGGAATTAGAATGGATCGTACGAATGAATTAGAATGGATATATTCGTGCAAATGAATTAGAATGGATCGTATGAATGTATTAGAATGGATCGTATGAGTGAATTAGAATGGATCGTACGAATGAATTAGAATAGATTGTACGAATGAATTAGAATGGATCGTACGAATGAATTAGAATGGATCATACGAATTAACTAGAATGGATCGTACGAATGAATTAGAATGGATCGTACGAATGAATTAGAATGGATACATTCGTGCGAATGAATTAGAATGGATTGTGAGAATAAATAAGAACAGATCGTGCGAATGAATTAGAATGGTTCGAACGAATGAATTAGAATGGATCGTGCGAATGAATTAGAATGGATCGTACGAATGAATTAGAATGGATACATTTGTGCGAATGAATTAGAATGGATCGTATGAATGAATTAGAATGGATCGTACGAATGAATTAGAATGGATCGTGCGAATGAATTAGAATGGATCGTACGAATGAATTAGAATGGATTGTGTGAAAGAATTAGAATGGATCGTACGAATGAATTAGAATGGATCGTGCGAATGAATTAGAATGGATCGTACGAATGAATTAGAATGGATACATTCGTGCGAATGAATTAGAATGGATCGTACGAATGAATTAGAATGGATCGTACGAATGAATTAGAATGGATCGTGCGAATGAATTAGAATGGATCGTACGAATGAATTATAATGGATCGTACGAATGAACTAGAATGGATACATTTGTGCGAATGAATTAGAATGGATCGTACGAATGAATTAGAATGGATCGTACGAATGAATTAGAATGGATCTTACGAATGAATTAGATTGGATCGTACGAATGAATTAGAATGGATCGTACGAATGAATTAGAATGGATCTTATGAATGAATTAGAATGGATCGTACGAATAAATTAGAATGGATCGTATGAATGGTTTAGAATGGGTATATTCGTGCGAATGAATTAGAATGGATCGGACGAATGAATTAGAATGGATCGTACGAATGAATTAGAATGGATCAAATGAATGAATTAGAATGGTTACATTCATGCGAATGAATTATAATGGATCGTACGAATGGATTAGAATGGATCGTACGAATGGATTAGAATGGATCGTGCGAATGAATTTGAATGGATCGTACGAATGAATTAGAATGGATCGTATGAAAGAATTAGAATGGATCGTACGAATGAATTAGAATGGATCGTACGAATGAATTAGAATGGATCGTACGAATGAATTAGAATGGATCCTATGAATGAATTAGAATGGATCGTATGAATGAATTAGAATGGATCATACGAATGAATTAGAATGGATCGTACGAATGAAATAGAATGGATTGTACGAATGAATTAGAATGGATCGTACGAATGAATTAGAATGGATCGTGTGAAAGGATTAGAATGGATCGTACGAATGAATTAGAATGGATCCTATGAATGAATTAGAATGGATCGTGCGAATGAATTAGAATGGATCGTACGAATGAATTAGAATGGATCGTACAAATGAATTAGAATGGATCGTAAGAATGAATTAGAATGGATCGTAAGAATGAATTAGAATGGATCATACGAATGAATTAGAATGGATCGTACGAATGAAATAGAATGGATTGTACGAATGAATTAGAATGGATCGTACGAATGAATTAGAATGGATCGTGTGAAAGAATTAGAATGGATTGTATGAATGAATTAGAATGGATCATATGAATGAATTAGAATGGATCGTGCGAATGAATTAGAATGGATCGTACGAATGAATTAGAATGGATCGTACGAATGAATTAGAATGGATCGTACGAATGAATTAGAATGCATCGTACGAAAGAATTAGAATGGATATATTCGTGCAAATGAATTAGAATGGATCGTACGAATGAATTAGACTGGATCGTACGAATGAATTTGAATGGATACATTTGTGCGAATGAATCTAAATGGATTGCATGAATGAATTACAATGGATCGTACGAATGAATTAGAATGGATCGTACGAATGAATTAGAGTAGCACATACGAATGAATTAGAATGAATCGTACGAATGAATTAGAATGGTTACATTCGTGTGAATGAATTAGAATAGATCGTACGAATGAATTAAAATGGATCGTACGAATAAATTAGATTGGATCCTGGGAATGAATTAGAATGGATCGTACGAATGAATTAGAATGGATCCACCGAATGAGTTAGAATGGATCATACGAATGAATTAGAATGGATTGTACGAATGAATTAGAATGGATTGTGCAAATGATTTAGAATGGATCGTATGAATGAATAAGAATGGATCGTACGAATGAATTAGAATGGATCGTGCGAATGAACTAGCATGAATCGTACGAATGTATTTGAATGGATCGTACGAATGAATTAGAATGAATCGTACGATCCATTCTAATTCATTCGTACGATCCATTCTAATTCATTCGCATGAATGTATCCATTCTAGTTCATTCGTACGATCCATTCTAGTTCATTCGTACGATCCATTTTAATTCATTCGTACGATCCTTTCTAATTCATTCGTATGATCCATTCTAATTAATTCGTATGATCCATTCTAATTCATTTATAGTATCTATTCTAATTCATTCATACAATCCATTCTAATTCATTCGCACGAATGTATTCATTCTAATTAATTCGTACGATCCGTTCTAATTCATTCATATGATCCATTCTTATTCATTCGCACGATCCAGTCTAATGGATTCGCACGATCCATTCTAATTCATTCGCACGAATGTATCCATTCTAATTCATTCGTACGATCCATTCTAATTCATTAATATGATCCATTCTAATTCATTCGCACGATCCATTCTAATTCATTCGTACGATCCATTCTAATTCATTCGTACGATCCATTCTAATTCATTCGCACGATCCATTCTAATTCATTCGTACAATCTATTCTATTTCATTCGTACGATCCATTTTTACTCATTCGTATGATCCATTCTAATTCATTCGGATGAATGTATCCATTCTAATTTATTCGTACGATCCATTCGAATTCATTCGTACGATCCATTCTTACTCATTCGTACGATCCATTCTAATTCCTTCGTATGATCCATTCTAATTCCTTCGTACGATCCATTCTAATTCATTCGCACGATCCATTCTAATTCTTTCATACAATCCATTCTAATTCTTTCGTGCGAATGAATTAGAATGGATACCTTTGTGCATATGAATTAGAATGGATCGTACGAATGAATTAGAATGGTTCATATTAATGAATTAGAATGGATCGTACGAATGAATTAGAATGGATACATTCGTGCGAATGAATTAGAATGGATCGTGCGAATCAATTAGACTGGATCGTGTGAATGAATAAGAATAGATCATACGAATGAATTAGAATGGATCGTACGAATTAATTACTGGATACATTCGTGCGAATGAATTAGAATGGATTGTATGAATGAATTAGAATGGATCGTACGAATGAATTAGAATGGATCATACGAATTAATTAGAATGGATTGTACGAATTAATTAGAATGGATCGTACGAATGAATTAGAATGGATCGTGCGAATGAATTAGAATGGATCGTATGAGTGAATTAGAACGGATAGTACGAATGAAGTAGAATGGATCGTATGAATGAATTAGAATGGATACATTCGTGCGAATGAATTAGAATGGATCGTACGAATGAATTAGAATGGATCGTACGAATGAATTAGAATGGATCTTACGAATGAATTAGAATGGATCGTACGAATGAATTAGAATGGATACATTCATGCGAATGAATTAGAATGGATCGGACGAATGAATTAGAATGGATCGTATGAATGAATTAGAATGGATCGTGCGAATGAATTCGAATGGATCGCATGATCCATTCGAATAGAATGGATCGTATGAATGAATTAGAATGGATCATGCGAATGAATTAGAATGGATTGTATGAATGAATTAGAATAGATTGTACGAATGAATTAGAATGGATCGTACGAATAAATTAGAATGGATCGTACGAAGGAATTAGAATGGATCGTACGAATGAATTAGAATGGATTGTATGAATGAATTAGAATGGATCGTACGAATGAATTAGAATGGATCGTGCGAATGAATTAGAATGGATCGTACGAATGAAATAGAATGGATTGTGCGAATGAAAGAGAATGGATTGTGCGAATGAATTAGAATGGATCGTACGAATGAATTAGAATGGATCGTGTGAAAGAATTAGAATGGATTGTATGAATGAATTAGAATAGATCGTATGAATGAATTAGAATGGATCGTACGAATGAATTAGAATGGATCGTACGAATGAATTAGAATGGATCGTATGAATGAATTAGAATGGATACATTCGTGCGAATGAATTAGAATGGATACATTCGTGCGAAAGAATTAGAATAGATCGTATGCATGAATTAGAATGGATCCTATGAATGAATTAGAATGGATCGTGCGAATGAATTAGAATGGATCGTACGAATGAATTAGAATGGATCATGCTAATGAATTAGAATTGATCGAACGAATGAATTAGCATGGATCGTGCTAATGAATTAGAATGGAACGTACGAATGAATTAGAATGGATCGTGTGAAAGAGTTAGAATGGATTGTATGAATGAATTAGAATGAATTCGTACGATCCATTCGAATTCATTCGCACGATCCATTCTACTTCATTCATACGATCCATTCTAATTCATTCATATAGTCCATTCTAATTCTTTCACACGATCCATTCTAATTCATTCGTAGGATCCTTTCTAATTCATTCATACAATCTATTCTATTTCATTCGTACGATCCATTCTTACTCATTCGTATGATCCATTCTAATTCATTCGGACGATCCATTCTAATTCATTCGTACGATCCATTCTAATTCATTCGCACAAATGTATCCATTCTAATTCATTCGTACGAAGGAATTAGAATGGATCGTACGAATGAATTAGAATGGATCGTACGAATGAATTAGAATGGATCGTACGAATGAATTAGAATGGATATATTCGTGCAAATGAATTAGAATGGATCGTATGAATGTATTAGAATGGATCGTATGAGTGAATTAGAATGTATCGTATGAATGAAAAAGAATGGATCGTATGAATGAATTAGAATGGTTACATTCGTGCGAATGAATTAGAAAAGATCGTACGAATGAATTAGAATGGATCGTACAAATAAATTAGAATGGATCGTGGGAATGAATTAGAATGGATCGTACGAATGAATTAGAATAGATCCACCGAATGAGTTAGAATGGATCATACGAATGATCCATTCTAATTCATTCATACGATCCATTCTAATTCATTTGCACGAATATATCCATTCTAATTCATTCGTACGATCCATTCTAATTCCTTCGTACGATCCATTCTAATTCCTTCGTACGATCCATTCTAATTCCTTCATACGATCCATTCTATTTCATTCGTATGATCCATTCTAATTCCTTCGTACGATCCATTTTAATTCCTTCGTATCCATTCTAATTCACTCATACGATCCATTCTAATTCATTCATATGATCTATTCTAATTCATTCATACAATCCATTCTAATTCTTTCACACGATCCATTCTAATTCATTCGTACGATCCATTCTAATTCATTCGCACAATCCATTCTATTTCATTCGAACGATCCATTCTTACTCATTGGTACGATCCATTCTAATTCATTCACACGAATGTATCCATTCTAATTCATTCGTACGAATGAATTAGAATGGATTGTACGAATGAATTAGAATGGATCGTGCGAATGAATTAGATGGGATCGTACGAACGAATTAGAACTGATCGTACGAATGAATTAGAATGGATACATTCGTGCGAATGAATTAGAATGGATTGTATGAATGAATTAGAATGGATCCTATGAATGAATTAGAATGGATCGTGCGAATGAATTAGAATGGATTGTACGAATGAATTAGAATGGATCGTACGAATGAACTAGAATGGATACATTCGTGCGAATGAATTAGAATGGATCGGACGAATGAATTAGAATGGATCGTACGAATGAATTAGAATGGATCAAATGAATGAATTAGAATGGTTACATTCATGCGAATGAATTAGAATGGATCATACGAATCGATTAGAATGGATCATACGAATGGATTAGAATGGATACATTTATGCGAATGAATTAGAATGGATCATACGAATGAGTAAGAATGGATCATACGAATGAAATAGAATAGATTGTACGAATGAATTAGAATGGATCGTGTGAATGAATTTGAATGGATCGTACAAATGAATTAGAATGGATCGTGCTAATGAATTAGAATTGATCGTACGAATGAAATAGAATGGATTGTACGAATGATTTAGAATGGATCGTACGAATGAATTTGAATGGATCGTATGAATGATTTAGAATGGATACATTCATGCGAATGAATTAGAATGGATCATACGAATAAGTAAGAATGGATCGTACGAATGAAATAGAATGGATTGTACGAATGAATTAGAATGGATTCGTACGAATGAATTAGAATGGATACATTCGTGCGAATGAATTAGAATGGACCGTACCAATGAGTAAGAATGGATCGTACGAATGAAATAGAATGGATTGTGCGAATGAATTAGAATGGATCGTACGAATGAATTAGAATGGATCGTGTGAAAGAATTAGAATGGATTGTATGAATGAATTAGAATAGATCGTATGAATGAATTAGAAAGGATCGTACGAATGAATTAGAATGGATCGTACGAATGAATTAGAATGGATCGTACGAATGAATTAGAATGTATACATTCGTGCAAATGAATTAGAATGGATACATTCATGCGAAAGAATTAGAATAGATCATATGAATGAATTAGAATGGATCCTATGAATGAATTAGAATAGATCGTGCGAATGAATTAGAATGGATCGTACGAAGGAATTAGAATTGATCGAACGAATGAATTAGCGTGGATCGTGCTAATGAATTAGAATGGAACGTATGAATGAATAAGAATGAATCATGTGAAAGAATTAGAATGGATTGTATAAATGAATTAGAATGAATTCGTACGATCCATTCGAATTCATTCGCACGATCCATTCTAATTCATTCATACGATCCATTCTAATTCATTCATACAATCCATTCTAATTCTTTCACACGATCCATTCTAATTCATTCGTAGGATCCATTCTAATTCATTCGTACAATCTATTCTATTTCATTAGTACGATCCATTCTTACTCATTCGTATGATCCATTCTAATTCATTCGGATGAATGTATCCATTCTAATTCATTCGTACGATCCATTCTAATTCATTTGTCCGATCCATTCTAATTCATTCGCACGAATGTATCCATTCTAATTCATTCGTACGATCTATTCTAATTCATTCGTACGATCCATTCCAATTCATTCGTAAGATCCATTCTAATTCATTCGTACGATCCATTCTAATTCATTCGTACGATCCATTCTAATTCATTCGCACGAATGTATCCATTCTAGTTCATTCGTACGATCCATTCTAATTCATTCGTACGATCCATTCTAATTCATTCGCACGATCCATTCTAATTCATTCGTACGATCCATTATAATTCATTCGCACAAATATATCCATTCTAATTCATTCGTACGATCCATTCTAATTCATTCGCACGATCCATTCTAATTCATTCGTACGATCCATTCTAATTCATTCGCATGATCTGTTCTTTTTCATTCGCACAATCCATTCTAATTCATTCGCACGAATGTATCCATTCTAATTCATTCGTACGATCAATTCTAATTCATTCGTACGATCCATTCTAATTCATTCGTATGATCCATTCCAATTCATTCGTACGATCCATTCTAATTCATTCATACAATCCATTCTAATTCATTCGCACGAATGTATCCATTCTAATTAATTCGTACGATCCATTCTAATTCTTTCGTATGATCTATTCTTATTCATTCGCACGATCCAGTCTAATTGATTCGCACGATCCATTCTAACTCATTCGCAAGAATGTATCCATTCTAATTCATTCGCACGAATGTATCCATTCTAATTCATTCGTACGATCCATTCTAATTCATTCGTACGATCCATTCTAATTCATTCGTATGATCCATTCTAATTCATTCGTATGATCCATTCCAATTCATTCGTATGATCCATTCGAATTCATTCATACAATCCATTCTAATTCATTCGCACGAATGTATCCATTCTAATTAATTCGTACGATCCATTCTAATTCATTCGTATGATCTATTCTTATTCATTCGCACGATCCAGTCTAATTGATTCACACGATCCATTCTAACTCATTCGCACGAATGTATCCATTCAAATTCATTCGTACGATCCATTCTAATTCATTAATATGATCCATTCTAATTCATTCGTACGATCCATTCTAATTCATATGCACAAAGGTATCCATTCTAATCCATTCGTAGGATCCATTCTAATCCATTCGTACGATCCATTCTAATTCATTCGTACGATCCATTCTAATTCATTTGCTCGAATGTATCCATTCTAATCCATTCGTATGATCCATTCTAATCCATTCGTACGATCCATTCTGATTCATTCATTTGATCCATTCTAATTCATTCGTACGATCCATTCTAATTCATTCGTCCGATCCATTCTAATTCATTCGCACGAATGTATCCATTCTAATTCATTCGTACGATCCATTCTAATTCATTCGTATGATCCATTCTAATTCATTCGTACGATCCATTCTAATTCATTCGTACGATCCATTCTAATTCATTCGCACGAATGTATCCATTCTAGTTCATTCGTACGATCCATTCTAATTCATTCGTACGATCCATTCTAATTCATTCGCACGATCCATTCTAATTCATTCATAGGATCCATTCTAATTCATTCATACAATCCATTCTAATTCATTCGCACGAATGTATCCATTCTAATTCATTCGTACGATCAGTTCTAATTGATTCACAAAATCTATTCTAATTCATTCATACGATCCATTCTAATTAATTCACACGAATGTATCCATTCTAATTCATTCATAGGATCCATTCTAATTCATTCGTACGATCCATTCTAATTCACTCATACGATCCATTCTAATACATTCATACGATCGATTCTAATTCATTTGCACGAATATATCCTTTCTAATTCATTCGTACGATCCATTCTATTTCCTTCGTACGATCCATTCTAATTCATTCGTACGATCTATTCTATTTCATTCGTATAATCCATTCTTACTCATTCGTACGATCCATTCTAATTCATTCGTCCGATCCATTCTAATTCATTCGCACGAATGTATCCATTCTAATTCATTCGTTTGATCAATTCTAATTCATTAGCACAATCCATTCTAATTCATTCGTACGATCCATTCTAATTCATTCGCACGATCCATTCTAATTCATTCGTAGGATCCATTCTAATTCATTCATATGATCTATTCTAATTCTTTCGAATGTATCCATTCTAATTCATTCGCACGAATGTATCCATTCTAATTCATTCGTACGATCCATTCTAATTCATTCGTACGATCCATTCTAATTCATTCGTACGATCCATTCTAATTCATTCATACGATCTATTCTAATTCATTCATACAATCCATTCTAATTCTTTCACACGATCCATTCTAATTCATTCGTACGATCCATTCTAATTCATTCGCACAATCCATTCTATTTCATTCGTACGATCCATTCTTACTCATTCGTATGATCCATTCTAATTCACTTGCACGAATGTATCCATAATGGATCATACGAATGAGTAAGAATGGATCGTACGAATGAAATAGAATGGATTGTGCGAATGAATTAGAATGGATCGTACGAATGAATTAGAATGGATCGTACGAATGAATTAGAATGGATCATACGAATGAATTAGAATGGATACATTCGTGCGAATGAATTAGAATGGATACATTCGTGCGAAAGAATTAGAATAGATCGTATGAATGAATTAGAATGGATCCTATGAATGAATTAGAATGGATCGTGCGAATGAATTAGAATGGATCGTACCAATGAATTAGAATGGACCGTGCTAATGAATTAGAATTGATCGAACGAATGAATTAGCATGGATCGTGCTAATGAAGTAGAATGGAACGTACGAATGAATTAGAATGGATCGTGTGAAAGAATTAGAATGGATTGTATGAATGAATTAGAATGAATTCGTACGATCCATTCGAATTCATTCGCACGAACCATTCTAATTCATTCATACGATCCATTCTAATTCATTCATACAATCCATTCTAATTCTTTCACACGATCCATTCTAATTCATTCGTAGGATCCATTCTAATTCATTCGTACAATCTATTCTATTTCATTCGTATGATCCATTCTTACTCATTCGTATGATCCATTCTAATTCATTCTCGTATGATCCATTCTAATTCATTCGGATGAATATATCCATTCTAATTTTTTCGTACGATCCATTCTAATTCATTCGTACGATCCATTCAAATTCATTCATACGATCCTTTCTTACTCATTCGTATGATCCATTCTAATTCATTCGTACGATCCATTCTAATTCATTCGTACGATCGATTCTAATTCATTCACACTATCCATTCTAATTCATTCGTACGATCCATTCTAATTCATTCCTATGATCTATTCTAATTCATTCGTACGATCCATTCTAATTCATTCTAATTCATTCGTACGATTCATTCTACGATCCATTCTAATTCGTTCGTATATTCCATTCTAATTCATTAGCACGATCCATGCTAATGAATTAGAATGGATCATACGATCCAATCTAATTCATTCACACGATCCATTCTTACTCATTCGTATGATCCATTCTAACTCAATCGTACGATCCATTCTAATTCATTCGTACGATCCATTCTAATTCCTTCGTACGATCCATTCTAATTCATTCGTACGATCCATTCTAATTCATTCGTACGATTCATTCTAATTCATTCGTACGATCCATTCTAATTCATTCGCGCAATCTATTCTAATTCATTCGTACGATCCATTCTAATTCATTCGTACGATCCATTGTAATTCATTCATACAATCCATTCTAATTTATTCGCACGAATGTATCCATTCTAATTCATTCGTACGATCCATTCTAATTCATTCGCACAATCTATTCTAATTCATTCATACGATCCATTCTAATTCATTCGCACGAATGTATCCATTCTAATTCATTCATACGATCCATTCTACTTCATTCGTACTATCCGTTCTAATTCACTCATACGATCCATTCTAATTCATTCATACGATCCATTCTAATTCATTCGTACGATCCATTCTAATTTATTCGTACGATCCATTCTAATTCCTTCGTACGATCCATTCTAATTCCTTCGTACGATCCATTCTAATTCCTTCGTACGATCCATTCTATTTCATTCGTATGATCCATTCTAATTCCTTCTTACGATCCATTCTAATTCCTTCGTATCCATTCTAATTCACTCATACGATCCATTCTAATTCATTCGTACGATCCATTCTAATTCATTCATACAATCCATTCTAATTCATTCGCACGAATCTATCCATTCTAATTCATTCGTACGATCAGTTCTAATTAATTCACAAAATATATTCTAATTCATTCATACGATCCATTCTAATTCATTCACACGAATGTATCCATTCTAATTCATTCATACGATCCATTCTAATTCATTCGTACGATCCATTCTAATTCACTCATAGGATCCATTCTAATACATTCATAAGATCCATTCTAATTCATTTGCACGAATATATCCATTCTAATTCATTCGTACGATCCATTCTAATTCCTTCGTACGATCCATTCTAATTCATTCGTACGATCTATTCTAATTCATTCGTACGATCCATTCTAATTCATTCGTACGATCCATTCTAATTCCTTCGTACGATCCATTCTAATTCATTCGTACGATCTATTCTAATTCATTCATAACATCCATTCTAATTCTTTCACACGATCCATTCTAATTCATTCGTACGATCCATTCTAATTCATTCGTGCAATCCATTCTATTTCATTCGTACGATCCATTCTTACTCATTCGTACGATCCATTCTAATTCATTCACACGAATGTATTTATTCGTACGAATGAATTAGAATAGATTGTACGAATAAATTAGAATGGATCGTACGAATGAATTAGAATTGATCGTACGAAGGAATTAGAATGGATCGTACGAATGAATTAGAATGGATCGTTCGAATGAATTAGAATAGATCGTACAAATGAATTAGAATGGATCGTACGAAGGAATTAGAATGGATCGTACGAATGAATTAAAATGGATATATTCGTGCAAATGAATTAGAATGGATCGTATGAATGTATTAGAATGGATCGTATGAGTGAATTAGAATGGATCGTACGAATGAATTAGAATAGATTGTATGAATGAATTAGAATGGATCGTACGAATGAATTAGAATGGATCATACGAATTAATTAGAATGGATCGTACGAATGAATTAGAATGGATCGTACGAATGAATTAGAATGGATACATTTGTGCGAATGAATTAGAATGGATTGTGCGAATGAATAAGAACAGATCGTGCGAATGAATTAGAATGGATCGTACGAATGAATTAGAATGGATCGTGCAAATGAATTAGAATGGATCGTACGAATGAATTAAAATGGATCGTACGATTGAATTAGAATGGATCATACAAATGAGTAAGAATGTATCGTATGAATGAATTAGATTGAATCGTACGATCCATTCTAATTCATTAGCATGGCTCGTGCTAATGAATTAGAATGGAATATACGAATGAATTAGAATGGATCGTAGAATTGATCGTACGAATGAATTAGAATGAATTAGAATGGATCGTACGAATGAATTAGAATAGATCATAGGAATGAATTAGAATGGATCGTGCAAATGAATTAGAATGGATACATTCGTGCGAATGAATTAGAATGGATCGTGCGAATGAATTAGAATGGATCGTACGAATGAATTAGAATTGATATATTTGAACGAGTAAATTAGAATGGATCATACGAATGAATTAGAATGGATCGTACGAATGAATTAGAATGGATAGTGCGAATGAATTAGAATCGATCGTACGAATGAATTAGAATGGATCGTACAAATGAATTTGAATGGATCATACGAATGAGTAAGAATGGATCGTACGAATGAATTAGAATGGATCGTACGAATGAATTAGAATGGATCGTACGAATAAATTAGAATGGATACATTCGTCCGAATGAATTAGAATGGATCATATGAATGAGTAAGAATGGATCGTACGAATGAAATAGAATAGATTGTACGAATGAATTAGAATGGATCCTACGAATGAATTAGAATGGATCGTGTGAAAGAATTAGAATGGATTGTATGAATGAATTAGAATGGATCGTATGAATGAATTAGAATGGATCGTGCGAATGAATTCGAATGGATCGTGCGAATGAATTCGAATGGATCGTACGAATTCATTCTAATTCATTCATACAATCCATTCTAATTCTTTCACACGATCCATTCTAATTCATTCGTACGTTCCATTCTACTTCATTAGCACGATCCATGCTAATTCACTCGTTCGATCAATTCTAATTCATTAGCACGATCCATTCTAATTCATTCGTACGATCCATTCTAATTCATTCGCACGATCCATTCTAATTCATTCATAGGATCCATTCTAATTCATTCATACGATCTATTCTAATTCTTTCGCACGAATGTATCCATTCTAATTCATTCGCACGAATGTATCCATTCTAATTCATTCGTACGATCCATTCTAATTCATTCGTACGATCCATTCTAATTCATTCGTACGATCAATTCTAATTCATTCATACGATCTATTCTAATTCATTCATACAATCCATTTTAATTCTTTCACATGATCCATTCTAATTCATTCGTACGATCCATTCTAATTCATTCGCACAATCCATTCTATTTCATTCCTACGATCCATTCTTACTCATTAGTACGATCCAATCTAATTCATTCACACGAATGTATCCATTCTAATTCATTCGTACGAATCCATTCTAATTCATTCGTACAATCCATTCTATTTCATTCGTACGATCCATTCTTACTCATTCGAATGATCCATTCTAATTCATTCGCACGAATGTATCCATTCTAAATCATTCGTACGATCCATTCTAATTCATTCGTACGATCCATTCTAAATCATTCGTACAATCCATTCTATTTCATTCGTACGATCAATTCTAATTCATTAGTACGATCCATTCTAATTCATTCGTACGATCCATTCAAATTCATTCGCACGATCCATTCTAATTCATTCGTACAATCCATTCTATTTCATTCATACGATCCATTCTTACTCTTTCGTATGATCCATTCTAATTCATTCGCACGAATGTATCCATTCTAATCCATTTGTACGATCCATTCTAATTCATTCGCATGAATGTAACCATTCTAATTCATTCATTTGATCCATTCTAATTCATTCGTACGATCCATTCTAATTCATTCGTCCGATTCATTCTAATTCTTTCGCACGAATGTATCCATTCTAAACCATTCATACGATCCATTCTAATTTATTCGTACGATCCATTCTAATTCATTCGTAAGATCCATTCTAATTCATTCGTATGATCCATTCTAATTCATTCGTACGATCCATTCTAATTCATTCGTAAGATCCATTCTAATTCATTCGTACGATCCATTCTAATTCATTCGTACGATCCATTCTAATTCATTCGCATGAATGTATCCATTCTAGTTCATTCGTACAATCCATTCTAATTCATTCGTACGATCTATTCTAATTCATTCGCACGATCCATTCTAATTTATTCGTACGATCCATTCTAATTCATTCATACGATCCATTCTAATTCATTCGTACGATCCATTCTAATTCATTCGCACAAATGTATCCATTCTAATTCATTCGTACGATCCATTCTACATCATTCACACGATCCATTCTAATTCATTCGTACGATCCATTCTAATTCTTTCACACGATCCATTCTAATTCATTCGTACGATCCATTCTAATTCATTCGCACGATCCATTCTAATTCATTCGTACGATCCATTCTAATTCATTCGTACGATCCATTCTAATTCATTCGCACAAATGTATCCATTCTAATTCATTCGTACGATTCATTCTAATTCATTCGCACGATCCATTCTAATTCATTCGTACGATCCATTCTAATTCATTCGCACGATCTGTTCTTATTCATTCGCACAATCCATTCTAATTCATTCGCACGAATGTATCCATTCTAATTCATTCGTACGATCCATTCTAATTCATTCGTACGATCCATTCTAATTCATTCGTATGATCCATTCTAATTAATTCGTATGATCCATTCATTCGTCCGATCCATTATGGATACATCCGTGCTAATGAATTAGAATTGATTGTACGATCCAATCTAATTCATTCATACGATCCATTCTTACTCATTCGTATGATCCATTCTAATTCAATCGTACGATCCATTCTAATTCATTCGTATGATCCATTCTAATTCCTTCGTACGATCCATTCTAATTCATTCGTATGATCTATTCTAATTCATTCGCGCAATCTATTCTAATTCATTCGTACGATCCATTCTAATTCATTCGTACGATCCATTCTAATTCATTCATAAAATCCATTCTAATTTATTCGCACGAATGTATCCATTCTAATTCATTCGTACGATCCATTCTAATTCATTCGCACAATCTATTCTAATTCATTCATACGATCTATTCTAATTCATTCGCACAAATGTATCCATTCTAATTCATTCATACGATCCATTCTACTTCATTCGTACTATCCGTTCTAATTCACACATACGAACCATTCTAATTCATTCATACGATCCATTCAAATTTATTTGCACGAATATATCCATTCTAATTCATTCGTATGATCCATTCTAATTCCTTCGTACGATCCATTCTAATTCCTTCGTACCATCCATTCTAATTACTTCGTACGATCCATTCTATTTCATTCGTATGATCTATTCTAATTCCCTCGTACGATCCATTCTAATTCCTTCGTATCCATTCTAATTCACTCATAGGATCCATTCTAATTCATTCGTACGATCCATTCTAATTCATTCATACAATCCATTCTAATTCATTCGCACGAATGTATCCATTCTAATTCATTCGTACGAACAATTCTAGTTCATTCACAAAATCTATTCTAATTCATTCATAAGATCCATTCTAATTCATTCACACGAATGTATCCATTCTAATTCATTCATACGATCCATTCTAATTCATTCGTACGATCCATTCTAATTCCTTCGTACGATCCATTCTAATTCATTCGTACAATCTACTCTAATTCATTCGTACGATCCATTCTAATTCATTCGTACGATCCATTCTAATTCCTTCGTACGATCCATTCTAATTCATTCGTACGATCCCTTCTAATTCATTCACACAATCCATTCTAATTCTTTCACACGATCCATTCTAATTCATTCGTACGATCCATTCTAATTCATTCATGCAATCCATTCTATTTCATTCGTACGATGCATTCTTACTCATTCGTACGATCCATTCTAATTCATTCACACGAATGTATCCATTCGTACGAATGAATTAGAATAGATTGTATAAATGAATTAGAATGGATCGTACGAATGAATTAGAAAGGATCGTACGAAGGAATTAGAATGGATCGTACGAATGAATTAGAATGGATCGTACGAATGAATTAGAATAGATCGACGAATGATTTAGAATGGATCGTACGAAGGAATTAGAATGGATCGTACGAATGAATTAGAATGGATATATTCGTGCAAATGAATTAGAATGGATCGTATGAATGTATTAGAATGGATCGTATGGGTGAATTAGAATGGATCGTACGAATGAATTAGAATGGATTGTATGAATGAATTAGAATGGATCGTACGAATGAATTAGAATGGATCATACGAATTAATTAGAATGGATCATACAAAAGAATTAGAATGGATCGTACGAATGAATTAGAATGGATCGTGCGAATGAATTAGAATGGATACATTTGTGCGAATGAATTAGAATGGATCGTACGAATGAATTAGAATGGATGGTATGAATGAATTAGAATGGATCGTACGAATGAATTAGAATGGATCGTGCGAATGAATTAGAATGGATCGTACGAATGAATTAGAATGGATCGTGTGAAAGAATTAGAATGGATCGTATGAATGAATTAGAATGGATCGTGCGAATGAATTAGAATGGATCGTACGAATGAATTAGAATGGATACATTTGTGCGAATGAATTAGAATGGATCGTACGAATGAATTAGAATGGATCGTATGAATGAATTAGAATGGATCGTACGAATGAATTAGAATGGATCGTACGAATGAATTAGAATGGATACATTCGTGCGAATGAATTAGAATGGATCGTACGAATGAACTAGAATGGATACATTCGTGCGAATGAATTAGAATGGATCGTACGAATGAATTAGAATGGATCGTACGAATGAATTAGAATGGATCTTACGAATGAATTAGAATGGATCGTACGAATGAATTAGAATGGATCGTACGAATGAATTAGAATGGATACATTCGTGCGAATGAATTAGAATGGATCGGACGAATGAATTATAATGGATCGTACGAATGAATTAGAATAGATCGTACGAATGAATTAGAATGGATCGTACGAATAAATCAGAATGGATACATTCGTCCGAATGAATTAGAATAGATCATACGAATGAGTAAGAATGGATCGTACGAATGAAATAGAATAGATTGTACGAATGAATTAGAATGGATCCTACGAATGAATTAGAATGGATCGTGTGAAAGAATTAGAATGGATTGTATGAATGAATTAGAATAGATCGTATGAATGAATTAGAATGGATCGTACGAATGAATTAGAATGGATTGTACGAATGAATTAGAATGGATCGTACGAATAAGTTAGAATGGATACATTCGTGCGAATGAATTAGAATGGATACATTCGTGCGAAAGAATTAGTATAGATCGTATGAATGAATTAGAATGGATCCTATGAATGAATTAGAATGGATCGTGCGAATGAATTAGAATGGATCATACGAATGAATTAGAATGGATCGTGTGAAAGAATTAGAATGGATCGTACGAATGAATTAGAATGGATCGTGCGAATGAATTAGAATGGATCGTACGAATGAATTAGAATGGATACATTTGTGCGAATGAATTAGAATGGATCGTACGAATGAATTAGAATGGATCGTGCTAATGAATTAGAATTGATCGAACGAATGAATTAGCATGGATCGTGCTAATGAATTAGAATGGATCGTACGAATGAATTAGAATGGATCGTGCGACTGAATTAGAATGGATCGTAAGAATGAATTAGAATGGATACATTTGTGCGAATGAATTAGAATGGATCGTACGAATGAATTAGCATGGATCGTATGAATGAATTAGAATGGATCGTGCGAATGAATTCGAATGGATCATACGAATTCATTCTAATTCATTCATACAATCCATTCTAATTCTTTCACACGATCCATTCTAATTCATTCGTACGTTCCATTCTAATTCATTAGCACGATCCATGCTAATTCATTCGTTCGATCAATTCTAATTCATTAGCACGATCCATTCTAATTCATTCGTACGATCCATTCTAATTCATTCGCACGATCCATTCTAATTCATTCATTGGATCCATTCTAATTCATTTATACGATCTATTCTAATTCTTTCGCACGAATGTATCCATTCTATTTCATTCGCACGAATGTATCGATTCTAATTCATTCGTACGATCCATTCTAATTCATTAATACGATACATTTGAATCTTGTGGCGAACAATGGGAAGTGGGGCAGGTGGCTGACCTGGGCCGGCGTCCGGGCGAGGAGGTGGTGGAGGCGGATACATTCTTGCGAATGAATTAGAATGGATTGTATGAATGAATTAGAATAGAATTAGAATTAGAATGGATCGTACGAAGGAATTAAAATGGATCGTACGAATGAATTAGAATGTATCGTACGAATGAATTAGAATAGATCATACGAATGAATTAGAATGGATCGTACGAAGGAATTAGAATGGATCGTACGAATGAATTAGAATGGATTGTGCGAATGAATTAGAATGGATCGTACGAATGAATTAGAATGGATCGTGTGAAATTAGAATGGATTGTATGAATGAATTAGAATAGATCGTAGGAATGAATTAGAATGGATCGTACGAATGAATTAGAATGGATCGTACGAATGAACTAGAATGGATACATTCGTGCGAATGAATTAGAATGGATCGTACGAATGAATTAGAATGGACCGTATGAATGAATTAGAATGGATCTTACGAATGAATTAGAATGGATCGTACGAATGAATTAGAATGGATCGTATGAACGAATTAGAATGGATACATTCGTGCGAATGAATTAGAATAGATCGGACGAATGAATTAGAATGGATCGTACGAATGAATTAGAATGGATCGTATGAGTGAATTAGAATGGATCATACGAATGAATTAGAATGGATCGTATGAATGAATTAGAATGGATCGTGCGAAAGAATTAGAATGCATTGTATGAATGAATTAGAATGGATCGGGCGAATGAATTAGAATGGATTATAGGAATGAATTAGAATGGATCGTATGAATGAATTAGATTGGATCATATGAATGAATTAGAATGGATCGTGCGAATGAATTAGAATGGATCGTACGAATGAATTAGAATGGATCGTACGAATGAAATAGAATGGATCATACGAATGAATTAGAATGGATCATACGAATGAGTAAGAATGGATCGTACGAATGAAATACAATGGATTGTACGAATGAATTAGAATGGATACATTCATACGAAGGAATTAGAATGGATCGGATGATTGAATTAGAATGGATCGTACGATTCATTCTAATTCATTCGTACGATCCATTCTAATACATTCGTACGATTCATGCTAATTCATTCGCACGATCCATTCTAATTCATTCGTACGATCCATTCTTATTCATTCATACGATCCATTCTAATTCATTCGCACAATCCATTCTAATTCATTCGTACAATCCATTCTAATTCATTCGTATGATCCATTCTAACTCATTCGGTGGATCCATTCTAATTCATTCGTACGATCCATTCTAATTCATTCCCACGATCCATTCTAATTTATTCGTACGATCCATTCTAATTCATTCGTACGATCTATTCTAATTCATTCGCACGAATATAACCATTCTAATTCATTCATATGATTCATTCTAATTCATTCGTATGAGCTATTCTAATTCATTCGTACGATCCATTCTAATTCATTCGTACGATCCATTGTAATTCATTCATACAATCCATTTAGATTCATTCGCACAAATGTATCCATTCAAATTCATTCGTACGATCCATTCTAATTGATTCGTACGATCAATTCCAATTCATTCATACGATCTATTCTAATTCATTCATACAATCCATTCTAATTCTTTCACACGATCCATTCTAATTCATTCGTACGATCCATTCTAATTCATTCGTACGATCCATTCTAATTCACTCATACGATCCATTCTAATACATTCATACGATCCATTCTAATTCATTTGCACGAATATATCCATTCTAATTCATTCGTACGATCCATTCTAATTTATTCATACGATCCATTCTAATTCATTTGCACGAATATATCCATTCTAATTCATTCGTACGATCCATTCTAATTCCTTCGTACAATCCATTCTAATTCGTTCGTACGATCCATTCTAATTCATTCATACGATCCATTCTAATTCATTAATATGATCCATTCTAATTTATTCGTACGATCCATTCTAATGAATTAGAATTGATCGTACGAATGAAATAGAATGGATTGCACGAATGATTTAGAATGGATCGTACGAATGAATTAGAATGGATCGTGTGAAAGAATTAGAATGGATTGTATGAATAAATTAGAATGGATCGTACGAATGAATTAGAATGGATCTTACAAATGAATTAGAATGGATTGGAATGGATTAGAATGGATTGTGCGAATGAATTAGAATGGATCGTATGAATGAATAAGAATGGAGCGT
Source organism: Chamaelirium japonicum (assembly GCA_947650365.1). NCBI lineage: Eukaryota > Viridiplantae > Streptophyta > Magnoliopsida > Liliales > Melanthiaceae > Chamaelirium > Chamaelirium japonicum. Next base: position 98,881,044 of record OX393551.1, read on the forward strand.
ACGAATGAATTAGAATGGATCGTGCGAATGAATTAGCATGAATCGTACGAATGTATTAGAATGGATCATACGAATGAGTAAGAATGGATCGTACGAATGAAATAGAATGGATTGTACGAATGAATTAGAATGGATACATTCGTGCGAATGAATTAGAATGGATCGTACGAATTAATTAGAATGGATCATACGAATGAATTAGAATGGATCGTACGAATGAATTAGAATGGATTGTACGAATGAATTAGAATGGATCGTACGAATGAATTAGAATGGATACATTTGTGCGAATGAATTAGAATGGATCGTACGAATGAATTAGAATGGATCGTATGAATGAATTAGAATGGATCGTACGAATGAATTAGAATGGATCGTGCGAATGAATTTGAATGGATCGTACGAATGAATTAGAATGGATCGTGTGAAAGAATTAGAATGGATCGTACGAATGAATTAGAATGGATCGTGCGAATGAATTAGAATGGATCGTACGAATGAATTAGAATGGATACATTTGTGCGAATGAATTAGAATGGATTGTACGAATGAATTAGAATGGATCGTATGAATGAATTAGAATGGATCGTACGAATGAATTAGAATGGATCGTGCGAATGAATTAGAATGGATCGTACGAATGAATTAGAATGGGTCGTACGAATGAACTAGAATGGATACATTCGTGCGAATGAATTAGAATGGATCGTACGAATGAATTAGAATGGATCGTACGAATGAATTAGAATGGATCGTACGAATGAATTAGAATGGATCGTACGCTCGAATGTATCCATTCTAATCCATTCGTACGATCCATTCTAATCCATTCGTACGATCCATTCTAATTCATTCGCATGAATGTAACCATTCTAATTCATTCATTTGATCCATTCTAATTCATTCATACGATCCATTCTAATTCATTCATACGATCCATTCTAATTCATTCGTACGATCCATTCTAATTCATTCGCATGAATGTAACCATTCTAATTCATTCATTTGATCCATTCTAATTCATTCGTACGATCCATTCTAATTCATTCGTCCGATCCATTCTAATTCATTCGCACGAATGTATCCATTCTAATTCATTCGTACGATCCATTCTAATTCATTCGTACGATCCATTCTAATTCATTCGTACGATCCATTCTAATTCATTTGCACGAATATATCCATTCTAATTCATTCGTACGATCCATTCTAATTCCTTCGTACGATCCATTCTAATTCATTCGTACGATCTATTCTAATTCATTCGTACGATCCATTCTAATTCATTCGCACGATCCATTCTAATTCATTCATAGGATCCATTCTAATTCATTCATATGATCTATTCTAATTCTTTCGCACGAATGTATCCATTCTAATTCATTCGCACAAATGTATCCATTCTAATTCATTCGTACGAATCCATTCTAATTCATTCGTACAATCTATTCTATTTCATTCGTACGATCCATCCTAGTTCATTTGTACGATCCATTCTAATTCATTCGTACGTATTTTATTCGTACGATCCATTCTTACTTATTCGTATGATCCATTATGGATACATTCGTGCGAATGAATTAGAATGGATCATACGAATGAGTAAGAATGGATCGTACGAATGAAATAGAATAGATTGTGCGAATGAATTAGAATGGATCATAGAATGGATCAGAATAGATCGTGTGAAAGAATTAGAATGGATTGTATGAATGAATTAGAATGAATTCGTACGATCCATTCGAATTCATTCGCACGATCCATTCTAATTCATTCATACGATCCATTCTAATTCTTTCACACGATCTATTCTGATCCATTCTACGATCCATTCTAATTCATTCGCACAATCCATTCTATTTCATTCGTACGATCCATTCTTACTCATTCGTATGATGCATTCTAATTCATTCGCACGAATGTATCCATAATGGATCATACGAATGAGTAAGAATGGATCGTACGAATGAAATAGAATGGATTGTACAAATGAATTAGAGTGGATCGTGCGAATGAATTAGAATGGATCGTACGAATGAATTAGAATGGATCATACGAATGAACTAGAATGGATACATTCGTGCGAATGAATTAGAATGGATCGTACGAATGAATTAGAATGGATCGTACAAATGAATTAGAATGGATCTTACGAATAAATTAGAATGGATCGTACGAATGAATTAGAATGGATCGTACAAATGAATTAGAATGGATTGTACGAATGAATTAGAATGGATCCTACGAATGAATTAGAATGGATCATGTGAAAGAATTAGAATGGATTGTATGAATGAATTAGAATGGATCGTACGAATGAATTAGAATGGATCGTACGAATGAACTAGAATGGATACATTCGTGCGAATGAATTAGAATGGATCGTACGAATGAATTAGAATGGATCGTACGAATGAATTAGAATGGATCGTATGAATGAATTAGAATGGTTACATTCATGCGAATTAATCAGAATGGATCGTTCGAATGGATTAGAATGGATCGTACGAATGGATTAGAACGGATACATTCAAGCGAATGAATTAGAATGGATTGTATGAATGAATTAGAATGGATCCTATGAATGAATTAGAATGGGTCGTACGAATGAATTAGAATGGATACATTCGTGCGAATGAATTAGAATTGATCGTACGAATGAATTAGAATGGATCGTGCAAATGAATTAGAATGGATCGTACGAATGAATTAGAATGGATACATTCATGCGAATGAATTAGAATGGATACATTCGTGCGAAAGAATTAGAATAGATCGTATGAATGAATTAGAATGGATCCTATGAATGAATAAGAATGGATCGTATGAGTGAATTAGAATGGATCGTACGGAATGAATTAGAATGGATTGTATGAATGAATTAGAATGGATCGTACGAATGAGTAAGAATGGATCGTACGAATGAATTAGAATGGATTGTGCGAATGAATTAGAATAGATCGTACGAATGAATTAGAATGGATCGTGTGAAAGAATTAGAATGGATTGTATGAATGAATTAGAATAGATCGTGCGAATGAACTAGAATGGACACATTCGTGCGAATGAATTAGAATGGATCGTACGAAAGAATTAGAATGGATTATATGAATGAATTAGAATGGATCGTACGAAGGAATTAGAATGGATCGTACGAATGAATAAGAATGGATCGTACGAATGAAATAGAATGGATCGTATGAATGAATTAGAATGGATCGTGTGATTGAATTAGAATGGATCCTATGAATGAATAAGAATGGATCGTACGAATGAATTAGAATGGATCGTGCGAATGAATTAGCATGAATCGTACGAATGTATTAGAATGGATCGTACGAATGAATAAATTAGAATAGATCGTATGAATAAATTAGAATGGATCGTACGAATGAATTAGAATGGATCATACGAATGAATTAGAATGGATCGTACGAATGAATTAGAATGGATCTTACGAATGAATTAGAATGGATCGTACGAATGAATTAGAATGGATCGTACGAATAAATTAGAATGGATACATTCGTCCGAATGAATTAGAATGGATCATACGAATGAGTAAGAATGAATAAGAATGGATCGTACGAATGAATTAGAATGGATCGTACGAATGAACTAGAATAGAATGGATCGTACGAATGAATTAGAATGGATCGTACGAATGAATTAGAATGGAATAGAATAGATTGTACGAATGAATTAGAATGGATTCGTACGAATGAATTAGAATGGATACATTCGTGCGAATGAATTAGAATGGATCGTACCAATGAGTAAGAATGGATCGTACGAATGAATTAGAATGGATCGTGTGAAAGAATTAGAATGGATTGTATGAATGAATTAGAATGAATTCGTTCGATCAATTCTAATTCATTAGCACGATCCATTCTAATTCATTCGTATGATCCATTCTAATTCGTTCGTACGATCCATTGTAATTCGTTCATACAATCCATTTAGATTCATTCGCACAAATGTATCCATTAGAATGGATCGTACGTACGATCCATTCTAATTCATTCGTACGATCCATTCTAATTCATTCGCACGAATGTATCCATTCTAGTTCATTCGTAGGATCCATTCTAATTCATTCGTACGATCCATTCTAATTCATTCGCAAAATCCATTCTAATTCATTCGTATGATCCATTCTAATTCATTCGCACGAATGTATCCATTCTAATTCATTCGTACATACGATCCATTCTAATTTAGTCGCACGAATGTATCCATTCTAATTCATTTGTATAATCCATTCTATTTCATTCGTACGATCCATTCTTACTCATTCGTATGATCCATTCTAATTCATTCGCACGAATGTATCCATTCTAATTCATTCGTACGATCCATTCTAATTCATTCGCACGATCCATTCTAATTCATTCATACGATCCATTCTAATTCATTCATATAATCCATTCTAATTCTTTCACACGATCCATTCTAATTCATTCGTAGGATCCATTCTAATTCATTCGTACAATCTATTTTATTTTATTCGTACGATCCATTCTTACTCATTCGTATGATCCATTCTAATTCATTCGGACGAATGTATCCATTCTAATTTATTCGTACGATCCATTCTAATTCATTCGTACGATCCATTCTAATTCATTCGTCCGATCCATTCTAATTCATTCGCACGAATGTATCCATTCTAATTCATTCGTACGGTCCATTCTAATTCATTCGCACAATCCATTCTATTTCATTCGTATGATCCATTCTTACTCATTCGTATGATCCATTCTAATTCATTCGGACGAATGTATCCATTCTAATTTATTCGTACGATCCATTCTAATTCATTCGTACGATCCATTCTAATTCATTCGTACAATCCATTCTAATTCTTTCATACAATCCATTCTAATTCTTTCGTGCGAATGAATTAGAATGGATCGTACGAATGAATTAGAATGGATACATTCGTGCGAATGACTTAGAATGGATCGTGCGAATCAATTAGACTGGATCGTGAGAATGAATAAGAATAGATCATACGAATGAATTAGAATGGATCGTAAGAATTAATTAGAATAGATACATTCGTGCGAATGAATTAGAATGGATTGTATGAATGAATTAGAATGGATCGTACGAATGAATTAGAATGGATCATACGAATTAATTAGAATGGATCATACGAATGAATTATAATGGATCGTACGAATGAATTAGAATAGATCGTACGAATGAATTAGAATGGATCATGCGAATGAATTAGAATGGATCGTACGAATAAATTAGAATGGATACATTTGTGCGAATGAATTAGAATGGATCGTACGAATGAATTAGAATGGATCGTATGAATGAATTAGAATGGATTGTACGAATGAATTAGAATGGATCGTGCGAATGAATTAGAATGGATCGTACGAATGAATTAGAATGGATCGTGTGAAAGAATTAGAACGGATCGTACGAATGAATTAGAATGGATCGTGCGAATGAATTAGAATGGATTGTATGAATGAATTAGAATAGATTTTGTGAATGAATTAGAACTGATCGTACGAATGAATTAGAATTGATCGTACGAATGAATTAGAATGGATACATTTGTGCCAATGAATTAGAATGGATCGTACGAATGAATTAGAATGGATCGTATGAATGAATTAGAATGGATACATTCGTGCGAATGAATTAGAATGGATCGTGCGAATTCATTAGACTGGATCGTGCGAATGAATAAGAATGGATCATACGAATGAATTAGAATGGATCGTACGAATTAATTAGAATGGATACATTCGTGCGAATGAATTAGAATGGATTGTATGAATGAATTAGAATGAATCGTACGAATGAATTAGAATGGATCATACGAATTAATTAGAATGGATCATACGAATGAATTAGAATAGATCGTACGAATGAATTAGAATGGATCGTATGAATGAACTAGAATGGATCGTACGAATCAAATAGAATAGATTGTACGAATGAATTAGAATGGATTCGTACGAATGAATTAGAATGGATACATTCGTGCGAATGAATTAGAATAGATACATTCGTGCGAAAGAATTAGAATAGATCGTATGAATGAATTAGAATGGATCCTATGAATGAATTAGAATGGATCGTGCGAAAGAATTAGAATGGATCGTATGAATGAATTAGAATGGATCGTGCTAATGAATTAGAATTGATCGAACGAATGAATTAGCATGGATCGTGCTAATGAACTAGAATGGATCGTACGAATGAATTAGAATGGATCAAATGAATGAATTAGAATGGTTACATTCATGCGAATGAATTAGAATGGATCGTACGAATGGATTAGAATGGATCGTACGAATGGATTAGAATGGATACATTCGAGCGAATGAATTAGAATGGATCGTACGGAATGAATTAGAATGGATTGTATGAATGAATTAGAATGGATCGTGCGAATGAATTAGAATGGATCGTACGAATGAATTAGATTGGATCTTACGAATGAATTAGAATGGATCGTACGAATGAGTAAGAATGGATCGTACGAATGAAATAGAATGGATTGTACGAATGAATTAGAATGGATTCGTACGAATGAATTAGAATGGATACATTCGTGCGAATGAATTAGAATGGATCATACGAATGAGTAAGAATGGATCATACGAATGAGATAGAATAGATTGCACGAATGAATTAGAATGGATCCTACGAATGAATTAGAATGGATCGTGTGAGAATTAGAATGGATTGTATGAATGAATTAGAATGGATCGTACAAATGAATTAGAATGGATCGTACGAACGAATTAGAATGGATACATTCGTGCGAATGATTTAGAATTGATCGTACGAATGAATTACATTGGATCGTGCGAATGAATTAGAATGGATCGTACGAATGAATTAGAATGGATCATACGAATGAACTAGAATGGATACATTCGTGCGAATGAATTAGAATGGATCGTACGAATGAATTAGAATGGATCGTACGAATGAATTAGAATGGATCTTACGAATGAATTAGAATGGATCGTACGAATGAATTAGAATGGATACATTTATGCGAATGAATTAGAATGGATCGGACGAATGAATTAGAATGGATCGTACGAATGAATTAGAATGGATCGTACGAATGAATTAGAATGGATCGTACGAATAAATTAGAATGGATACATTCGTCCGAATGAATTAGAATGGATTATACGAATGAGTAATAATGGATCGTACGAATGAAATAGAATGGATCATACGAATGAACTAGAATGGATACATTCGTGCGAATGAATTAGAATGGATCGGACGAATGAATTAGAATGGATCGTACGAATGAATTAGAATGGATCGTACGAATGAATTAGAATGGATCGTATGAATAAATTAGAATAGATACATTCGTGCGAATGAATTAGAATTGATCGTACGAATGAATTAGAATGGATCGTACGAATGAATTAGAATGGATCGTACGAATGAATTAGAATGGATCATACGAATGAACTAGAATGGATACATTCGTGCGAATGAATTAGAATGGATCATACGAATAAATTAGAATGGATCGTACGAATGAATTAGAATGGATCTTACGAATGAATTAGAATGGATCGTACGAATGAATTAGAATGGATCAAATGAATGAATTAGAATGGTTACATTCATGCGAATGAATTAGAATGGATCGTGCGAATGGATTAGAATGGATCGTACGAATGAATTAGAATGGATACATTCGAGCGAATGAATTAGAATGGATCGTACGAATGAATTAGAATGGATTGTACGAATGGATTAGAATGGATCCTATGAATGGATTAGAATGGATACCTTTGTGCATATGAATTAGAATGGATAGTACGAATGAATTAGAATGGATCATATTAATGAATTAGAATGGATCGTACGAATGAATTAGAATGGATACATTCGTGCACGATCCATTCTAATTCATTCGCACGAATGTATCCATTCTAATTCATTCGTACGATCCATTCTAATTCATTAATATGATCCATTCTAATTCATTTGTACGATCCATTCTAATTCATTCGTAAAATCTATTCTATTTCATTCGTACGATCCATTCTTACTCATTCGTACGATCCATTCTAATTCATTCACACGAATGTATCCATTCGTACGAATGAATTAGAATGGATTGTACGAATGAATTAGAATGGATCCTACGAATGAATTAGAATGGATCGTACGAAGGAATTAGAATGGATCGTACGAATGAATTAGAATGGATCGTACGAATGAATTAGAATAGATCGTAGGAATGAATTAGAATGGATCGTACGAAGGAATTAGAATGGATCGTACGAATGAATTAGAATGGATATATCCGTGCAAATGAATTAGAATGGATCGTATGAATGTATTAGAATGGATCGTATAAGTGAATTAGAATGGATCGTATGAATGAATTAGAATGGATCGTATGAATGAATTAGAATGGATTGTACGAATGAATTAGAATGGATCGTGTGAAAGAATTAGAATGGATTGTACGAATGAATTAGAATGGATCCTATGAATGAATTAGAATGGATCATGCGAATGAATTAGAATGGATCGTACGAATGAATTAGAATGGTTACATTCAAGCAAATGAATTAGAATGGATCGTACGAATGGATTAGAATGGATACATTCGAGCGAATGAATAAGAATGGATCGTACGAATGAATTAGAATGGATCGTACGAATGGATTAGAATGGATCCTACGAATGGATTAGAATGAATACCTTTGTGCATATGAATTAGAATGGATCGTACGAATGAATTAGAATGGATCATATTAATGAATTAGAATGGATCGTACGAATGAATTAGAATGGATCGTGTGAAAGAATTAGAATGTATTGTATGAATGAATTAGAATGGATCGTATGAATGAATTAGAATGGATCGTGCGAATGAATTCGAATGGATCGCATGATCCATTCGAATAGAATGGATCGTATGAATGAATTAGAATGGATCGGGCGAATGAATTAGAATGGATTGTAGGAATGAATTAGAATGGATCGTATGAATGAATTAGAATGGATCGTATGAATGAATTAGAATGGATCGTGCGAATGAATTAGAATGGATCATACGAATGATTTAGAATGGATCATACGAATGAGTAAGAATGGATCATACGAATGAAATAGAATGGATTGTACGAATGAATTAGAATGGATACATTCGTGCGAATGAATTAGATTGGATCGTACGAATGAATTAGAATGGATCGTACGAATGAATTATAATGGATCATACGAATGAATTAGAATGCATCGTACGAAAGAATTAGAATGGATATATTCGTGCGAATGAATTAGAATGGATCGTACGAATGAATTAGAATGAATAGTGCGAATGAATTAGAATCGATCGTACGAATGAATTAGAATGGATCGTACAAATGTATTAGAATGGATCGTATGAGTGAATTAGAATGGATACGAAGGAATTAGAATGGATCGTACGAAGGAATTAGAATGGATCATACGAATGAAATAGAATGGATCGTACGAAGGAATTAGAATGGATCGTACGAAGGAATTAGAATGGATCGTATGAAGGAATTAGAATGCATTCGTATGATCCATTCTAATTCATTCGAACGAATGTATCCATTCTAATTTATTCGTACGATCCATTCTAATTCATTCTCACGATCCATTCTAATTTATTCGTACGATCCATTCTTACTCATTCGTATGATCCATTCTAATTCATTCGTACGATCCATTCTAATTCATTCGCACGAATGTATCCATTCTATTCGTACGATCCATTCATACGATCCATTCTAATTCATTCATACAATCCATTCTAATTCTTTCACACGATCCATTTTATTTCATTCGTACGATCCTTTCTAATTCATTCGTACGATCCATTCTAATTCATTCGTACGATCCATTCTACGATCCATTCTAATTCATTTGTATATTCCATTCTAATTCATTAGCATGATCCATGCTAATGAATTAGAATGGATCGTACGAATGAATTAGAATGGATCTTGTGAAAGAATTAGAATAGATTGTATGAATGAATTAGAATGGATCGTATGAATGGATCGTACGAATGGAATGGATACATTCGTGCGAATGAATTAGAATGAATCGTACGAATGAATTAGAATGGATCATACGAATGAGTAAGAATGGATCGTACGAATGAATTAGAATGGATTGTATGAATGAATTAGAATGGATCGTCTGAATGAGTAAGAATGGATCGTACGAATGAATTAGAATGGATCATATGAATGAATTAGAATGGATCGTACGAATTAATTAGAATGGATCATACGAATGAAATAGAATGGATCGTACGAAGGAATTAGAATGGATCGTACGAAGGAATTAGAATGGATCGTACGAAGGAATTAGAATGGATCGTACGAATGAATTAGAATGGATCTTACGAATGAATTAGAATGGATCATACGAATAAATAGGAATGGATCGTATGAATGGTTTAGAATGGAAACATTCGTGCGAATGAATTAGAATGGATCGGACGAATGAATTAGAATGGATCGTACGAATGAATTAGATTGGATCAAATGAATGAATTAGAATGGTTACATTCATGCGAATGAATTAGAATGGATCGTACGAATGGATTAGAATGGATCGTACGAATGGATTAGAATGGATACATTCGTGCGAATGAATTAGAATGGATCATACGAATGAGTAAGAATGGATCGTACGAATGAAATAGAATGGATTGTACGAATGAATTAGAATGGATCATGCGAATAAATTTGAATGGATCGTATGAATGAATTAGAATGGATCGTACGAATGAATTAGAATGGATCATACGAATGAATTAGAATGGATCGTACGAATGAATTAGAATGGATACATTCGTGCGAATGAATTAGAATGGATACATTCGTGCGAAAGAATTAGAATAGATCATATGAATGAATTAGAATGGATCGTGCGAATGAATTAGAATGGATCGTACGAATGAATTAGAATGGATCGTACGAATGAATTAGAATGGATCATACGAATGAATTAGAATGGATCATACGAATGAGTAAGAATGGATCGTACGAATGAAATAGAATGGATTGTACGAATGAATTAGAATGGATCGTACGAATGAATTAGAATGGATCGTGTGAAAGAATTAGAATGGATTCTATGAATGAATTAGAATGGATCATATGAATGAATTAGAATGGATCGTGCGAATGAATTAGAATGGATCGTACGAATGAATTAGAATGGATCGTATGAATGAATTAGAATGGATCATATGAATGAATTAGAATGGATCATACGAATGAGTAAGAATGGATCGTACGAATAAAATAGAATGGATTGTACGAATGAATTAGAATGGATACATTCATGCGAATGAATTAGAATGGATCGTACGAATGAATTAGAATGGATCGTACGAATGAATTAGAATGCATCGTACGAAAGAATTAGAATGGATATATTCGTGCGAATGAATTAGAATGGATCGTACGAATGAATTAGACTGGATCGTACGAATGAATTTGAATGGATACATTTGTGTGAATGAATCTAAATGGATTGTATGAATGAATTACAATGGATCGTACGAATGAATTAGAATGGATCGTACGAATGAATTAGAATAGCTCATACGAATAAATTAGAATGAATCGTATGAATGAATTAGAATGGTTACATTCGTGCGAATGAATTAGAATTGATCGTACGAATGAATTAGAATGGATCGTACGAATAAATTAGAATGGATCGTGGGAATGAATTAGAATGGATCGTACGAATGAATTAGAATGGATCCACCGAATGAGTTAGAATGGATCATACGAATGAATTAGAATGAATTGCACGAATGAATTAGAATGGATTGTGCGAATGAATTAGAATGGATCGTATGAATGAATAAGAATGGATCGTACGAATGAATTAGAATGGATCGTGCGAATGAATTAGCATGAATCGTACGAATGTATTAGAATGGATCGTACGAATGAATTAGAATGAATCGTACGATCCATTCTAATTCATTCGTACGATCCATTCTAATTCATTCGCCCAAATATATCCATTCTAATTCATTCATACGATCTATTCTAATTCATTCATACAATCCATTCTAATTCTTTCACACGATCCATTCTAATTCATTCGTACGATCCATTCTAATTCATTCGTACGATCCATTGTAATTCATTCGTATGATCCATTCTAATTCATTCCTACGATTTATTCTAATTCATTCGCTCGAATATATCCATTCTAATTCATTCGTTCGATCCATTCTAATTCATTCGCACGATCCATTCTAATTCATTCGTTTGATCCATTCTAATCCATTCGTACGATCCATTCTAATTCATTCGTACGATCCATTCTAATTCCTTCGTACGATCCATTCTAATTCATTCGTACAATCGATTCTAATTCATTCATACAATCCATTCTAATTCTTTCACACGATCCATTCTAATTCATTCGTACGATCCATTCTAATTCATTCGTGCAATCCATTCTATTTCATTCGTACGATCCATTCTTACTCATTCGTACGATCCATTCTATTTCATTCACACGAATGTATCCATTCGTACGAATGAATTAGAATAGATTGTACGAATGAATTAGAATGGATCGTACGAATGAATTAGAATGGATCGTACGAAGGAATTAGAATGGATCGTACGAATGAATTAGAATGGATCGTACGAATGAATTAGAATGGATCGTACGAATGAATTAGAATGGATACATTCGTGCGAATGAATTAGAATGAATTAGAATGGATCGTACGAATGAATTAGAATGGATCGTACGAATGAATTAGAATGGATCGTGCGAATGAATTAGAATGGATCGTACGAATGAATTAGAATGGATCGTGTGAAAGAATTAGAATGGATCGTACGAATGAATTAGAATGGATCGTGCGAATGAATTAGAATGGATCGTACGAATGAATTAGAATGGATACATTCGTGCGAATGAATTAGAATGGATCGTGCGAATCTATTCTAATTCATACAATCTATTCATTCATACAATCTATTCTAATTCTTTCGCACGAATGTATCCATTCTAATTCATTCGCACGAATGTATCCATTCTAATTCATTCGTACGATCCATTCTAATTCATTCGTATGATCCATTCTAATTCATTCGTACGATCCATTCTAATTCATTCATACGATCTATTCTAATTCATTCATACAATCCATTCTAATTCTTTCACACGATCCATTCTAATTCATTTGTACGATCCATTCTAATTCTTTTGCACAATCCATTCTATTTCATTCGTACAATCCATTCTTACTCATTCGTATGATCCATTCTAATTCATTCGCACGAATGTATCCATAATGGATCATACGAATGAGTAAGAATGGATCGTAGGAATGAAATAGAATGGATTGTGCGAATGAATTAGAATGGACTGTACAAATGAATTAGACGTACGAATGAATTAGAATGGATACATTCGTGCGAATAAATTAGAATGGATCATACGAATGAGTAAGAATGGATCGTCATTTTAATTCATTCGTATGATCTATTCTAATTCATTTGTATCCATTCTATTTCATTCGCACGATCCATTCTAATTCATTCGCGCAATCTATTCTAATTCATTCATACGATCCATTCTAATTCATTCGTACGATCCATTCTAATTCATTCATACAATCCATTCTAATTTATTCGCACGAATGTATCCATTCTAATTCATTCGTACGATCCATTCTAATTCATTCGCACAATCTATTCTAATTCATTCATACGATCCATTCTAATTCATTCGCACGAATGTATCCATTCTAATTCATTCATACGATCCATTCTACTTCATTCGTACTATCCATTCTAATTCACTCATACGATCCATTCTAATTCATTCATACAATCCATTCTAATTCATTCGCACGAATATATCCATTCTAATTCTTTCGTACGATGCATTCTAATTCATTCGTACGATCCATTCTAATTCATTCATTTGATCCATTCTAATTCATTCATACGATCCATTCTAATTCATTCGTCCGATCCATTCTAATTCATTCGCACGAATGTATCCATTCTAATTCATTCGTACGATCCAATCTAATTCATTCGCACGATCCATTCTAATTCATTCGTACGATCCATTCTAATTCATTCATATAATCTATTCTAATTCATTCATACAATCCATTCTACTTCATTCGTACTATCCCTTCTAATTCACTCATACGATCCATTCTAATTCATTCATACGATCTATTCTAATTCATTCGCATGAATATATCCATTCTAATTCTTTCGTATGATGCATTATAATTCATTCGTACGATCCATTCTAATTCATTCATTTGATCCATTCTAATTCTTTCGTACGATCCATTCTAATTCATTCGTCCGATCCATTCTAATTCATTCGCACGAATGTATCCATTCTAATTCATTCAAACGATCCATTCTAATTCATTCGTACGATCCATTCTAATTCATTCGTACGATCCATTCTAATTCATTCATACGATCTATTCTAATTCATTCATACAATCCATTCTAATTCTTTCACACGATTCATTCTAATTCATTCGTACGATCCATTCTAATTCATTCGCACAATCAAATCTATTTCATTCGTACGATCCATTCTTACTCATTGGTATGATCCATTCTAATTCACGATCCATTCTAATTCATTCGCACGAATGTATCCATTCTAATTCATTCGTACGAATCCATTCTAATTCATTCGTACAATCTATTCTATATCATTCGTACGATCCATTCTAATCCATTCTAATTCATTCGTACGATCCATTCTTACTCATTCGTATGATCCATTCTAATTCATTCGTACGATCCATTCTACGATCCATTCTAATTCATTCGTATATTCCATTCTAATTCATTAGCACGATCCATCCTAATGAATTAGAATGGATCGTACGATCCAATCTAATTCATTCATACGATCCATTCTTACACATTCGTATGATCCATTCTAATTCAATCGTACGATCCATTCTAATTCATTCGTACGATCCATTCTAATTCATTCGTACGATCCATTCTAATTCCTTCGTGCGATCCATTCTAATTCATTCTTACGATCCATTCTAATTCATTCGCACAATCTATTCTAATTCATTCGTACGATCCATTCTAATTCATTCGTACGATCCATTCTAATTCATTCATACAATCCATTCTAATTTATTCGCACGAATGTATCCATTCTAATTCATTCGTACGATCCATTCTAATTCATTAATATGATCCATTCTAATTCATTCGTACGATCCATTCTAATTCATTCGTAGGATCCATTCTAATTCATTCGTACAATCTATTCTATTTCATTCGTACGATCCATTCTTACTCATTCGTATGATCCATTCTAATTCATTCGGACGAATGTATCCATTCTAATTTATTCGTACGATCCATTCTAATTCATTCGTACGATCCATTCTAATTCATTCGTACGATCCATTCTTACTCATTCGTATGATCCATTCTAATTCATTCATACAATCCATTCTAATTCTTTCACACGATCCATTCTAATTCATTTGTATGATCCATTCTAATTCATTCGCACAATCCATTCTATTTCATTCGTACGATCCATTCTTACTCATTGGTATGATCCATTCTAATTCATTCGCACGAATGTATCGATTCTAATTCATTCGTACGAATCCATTCTAATTCATTCGTACAATCTATTCTATTTCATTCGTACGATCCATTCTTACTCATTCGTATGATCCATTCTAATTCATTCGCACGAATGTATCCATTCTAATTTATTCGTACGATCCATTCTAATTCATTCGTACGATCTATTCTAATTCATTCGTCCGATCCATTCTAATTCATTCGTACAATCCATTCTATTTCATTAGTACGATCAATTCTAATTCATTAGCACGATCCATTCTAATTCATTCGTACGATCCATTCAAATTCATTCGCACGATCCATTCTAATTAATTCGTACAATCCATTCTATTTTATTCGTACGATCCATTCTTACTCATTCGTATGATCCATTCTAATTCATTCGCACGAATGTATCCATTCTAATCCATTCGTACGATACATTCTAATCCATTCGTACGATCCATTCTAATTCATTCGCATGAATGTAACCATTCTAATTCATTCATTTGATCCATTCTAATTCATTCATACGATCCATTCTAATTCATTCGTCCGATCCATTCTAATTCATTCGCCCGAATGTATCCATTCTAAACCATTCATACGATCCATTCTAATTTATTCGTACGATCCATTCTAATTCATTCGTAAGATCCATTATAATTCATTTGTACGATCCATTCTAATTCATTCGTACGATCCATTCTAATTCATTCGCACGAATGTATCCATTCTAGTTCATTCGTGCGATCCATTCTAATTCATTCGTACGATCCATTCTAATTCATTCGCACGATCCATTCTAATTCATTCGCATGATCCATTCTAATTCATTCGCACGAATGTATCCATTCTAATTCATTCGTACATACGATCCATTCTAATTGATTCGCACGAATGTATCCATTCTAATTCATTTGTATAATCCATTCTATTTCATTCGTACGATCCATTCTTACTCATTCGTATGATCCATTCTAATTCATTCGCATGAATGTATCCATTCTAATTCATTCGTACGATCCATTCTAATTCATTCGCACTATCCATTCTAATTCATTCGTACGATCTATTCTAATTCATTCGTATGATCCATTCTAATTTATTCGTTCAAATATATCCATTCTAATTCATTCGTACGATCCATTCTAATTCATTCGCACGATCCATTCTAATTCATTCGCACGAATGTATCCATTCTAATTCATTTGCACGATCCATTCTAATTCATTCCTATGATCTATTCTAATTCATTCGTACGATCCATTCTAATTCATTCGCTCGAATAGATCCATTCTAATTCATTCGTACGATCCATTCTAATTCGTTCATATGATCTATTCTAATTCGTTCGTACGATCCATTCTAATTCGTTCGTACGATCCATTCTAATTCATTTGTATGATCCATTCTAATTCATTCCTACGAACTATTCTAATTCATTCGCTCGAATATATCCATTCTAATTCATTCGTTCGATCCATTCTAATTCATTCGCACGATCCATTCTAATTCATTCGTATGATCCATTCCAATCCATTCGTACGATCCATTCTAATTCATTCATACGATCCATTCTAATTCATTCGTACAATCTATTCTAATTCATTCGCACGAATGTATCCATTCTAGTTCATTCGTACGATCCATTCTAATTCATTCGTACGATCCATTCTAATTCATTCGCACGATCCATTCTAATTCATTCGTACGATCAATTCTAATTCAATCATATGATCCATTCTAATTCATTCATACGATCCATTCTAATTCATTCATACAATCCATTCTAATTCATTCGTACGATCCATTCTAATTCACTCATACGATCCATTCTAATACATTCATACGATCCATTCTAATTCATTTGCACGAATATATCCATTCTAATTCATTCGTACGATCCATTCTAATTCCTTCGTACGATCCACTCTAATTCATTCGTACGATCAATTCTAATTCATTCGTACGATCCATTCTAATTCATTCGTACGATCCATTCTAATTCCTTCGTACGATCCATTCTAATTCATTTGTACGATCCATTCTAATTCATTCGTACAATCTATTCTAATTCATTCGTACGAATTAGAATGGATCGTATGAATGAATTAGAATGGATTGTACGAATGAATTAGAATGGATTGTGCGAATGAATTAGAATGGATCGTACGAATGAATTAGAATGGATCGTACGAATGAACTAGAATGGATACATTCGTGCGAATGAATTAGAATGGATTGTATGAATGAATTAGAATGGATCATACGAATGAATTAGAATGGATCATATGAGTGAATTAGAATGGATACGAAGGAATTAGAATGGATCGTACGAAGGAATTATAATGGATCATACGAATGAAATAGAATGGATCGTACGAAGGAATTAGAATGGATCGTACGAAGGAATTAGAATGGATCGTACGAAGGAATTAGAATGGATATATTCGTGCAAATGAATTAGAATGGATCGTATGAATGAATTAGAATGGATCATATGAGTGAATTAGAACGGATAGTACGAATGAAATAGAATGGATTGTATGAATGAATTAGAATGGATACATTCGTGCGAATGAATTAGAATGGATCGTATGAATGAATTAGAATAGATTGTGCGAATGAATTAGAATGGATCGTACGAATGAATTAGAATGGATACATTCGTGTGAATAAATTAGAATGGATCGGACGAATGAATTAGAATGGATCGTACGAATGAATTAGAATGGATCGTACGAATGAATTAGAATGGATCGTACGAATAAATTAGAATGGATACATTCGTCCGAATGAATTAGAATGGATCATATGAATGAGTAAAAATGGATCGTACGAATGAAATAGAATAGATTGTACGAATGAATTAGAATGGATCCTACGAATGAATTAGAATGGATCGTGTGAAAGAATTAGAATGGATTGTATGAATGAATTAGAATGGATCGTATGAATGAATTAGAATGGATCGTGCGAATGAATTCGAATGGATCGTACGAATTCATTCTAATTCATAAGATCCATTCTAATTCATTCGTCCGATCCATTCTAATTCATTCGCACGACCCATTCTTACTCATTGGTATGATCCATTCTAATCCATTCATACGATCCATTCTAATTCATTCGTATGATCCATTCTAATAAATTCGTATGATCCATTCTAATTCATTCGTACGATCCATTCTAATTCATTCGTACGATCCATTCTAATTCATTCCGTACGATCCATTCTAATTCATTCGTACGATCCATTCTATTTCATTCGTACGATCCATTCTTACTCATTGGTACGATCCATTCTAATTCATTCGCACGAATGTATCCATTCTAATTCATTCGTACGAATCCATTCTAATTCATTCGCATGATCCATTCTAATTCATTCGCACAATCTATTCTATTTCATTCGTACGATTTATTCTTACTCATTCGTATGATCCATTCTAATTCATTCGGACGAATGTATCCATTCTAATTTATTCATATGATCCATTCTAATTCATTCGTACGATCCATTCTAATTCATTCGTACGGTCCATTCTAATTAATTCGCATGATCCATTCTAATTCATTCGTACGATCCATTCTAATTCATTCATACAATCCATTCTAATTCACTCGCACGAATGTATCCATTCTAATTAATTCGTACGATCCATTCTAATTCATTCATACAATCCATTCTAATTCATTCCGTACGATCCATTCTAATTCATTCGCTCGAATGTATCCATTCTAATCCATTCATACGATCCATTCTAATCCATTCGTACGATCCATTCTAATTCATACGATTCATTCTTACGATCCATTCTATTTCATTCGTACGATCCATTCTTACTCATTGGTACGATCCATTCTAATTCATTCGCACGAATGTATCCATTCTAATTCATTCGTACGAATCCATTCTAATTCATTCGTACGATCCATTCTAATTCATTCGCACGATCCATTCTAATTCATTCGTACGATCCATTCTAACTTATTCGCCCGAATGTATCCATTCTAATTCATTCGTACGATCCATTCTAATTCATTCGTACGATCCATTCTAATTCATTCGTACGATCCATTCTAATTCATTCGCACGAATGTATCCATTCTAATTCATTCGTACGATCCATTCTAATTCATTCGTACGATCCATTCTAATTCATTTGCACGATCCATTCTAATTCATTAGCACGAACCATGCTAATTCATTCGTTCGATCAATTCTAATTCATTAGCACGATCCATTCTAATTTATTCGTACGATCCATTCTAATTCATTCGCACGATCCATTCTAACTCATTCATAGGATCCATTCTAATTCATTCATACGATCTATTCTAATTCTTTTGCACGAATGTATCCATTCTAATTCATTCACACGAATGTATCCATTCTAATTCATTCGTACGATCCATTCTAATTCATTCGTACGATCCATTCTAATTCATTCGTACGATCCATTCTTACTCATTGGTACGATCCATTCTAATTCATTCGCACGAATGTATCCATTCTAATTCATTCGTACGAATCAATTCTAATTCATTCGCATGATCCATTCTAATTCATTCGCACAATCTATTCTATTTCATTCGTACGATCTATTCTTACTCATTCGTATGATCCATTCTAATTCATTCGTACGATCGATTCTAATTCTAATTCATTCGTACGATCTATTCTAATTCTAATTCATTCGTATGATCTATTCTAATTCATTCGTACGATCCATTCTAATTCATTCGTACGATCCATTCTAATTCATTCGTCCGATCCATTCTAATTTATTCACACGAATGTATCCATTCTAATTCATTCGTACGATCCATTCTAATGCATTCGCACAATCTATTCTAATTCATTCATACGATCCATTCTAATTCATTCGCACGAATGTATCCATTCTAATTCATTCATACAATCCATTCTACTTCATTCGTACTATCCGTTCTAATTCACTCATATGATCCATTCTAATTCATTCATACGATCCATTCTAATTCATTTGCACGAATATATCCATTCTAATTCATTCGTACGATCCATTCTAATTCCTTCGTACGATCCGTTCTAATTCCTTCGTACGATCCATTCAAATTCCTTCGTACGATCCATCCTATTTCATTCGTATGATCCATTCTAATTCCTTCGTACGATCCATTCTAATTCCTTCGTATCCATTCTAATTCACTCATATGATCCATTCTAATTCATTCGTACGATCCATTCTAATTCATTCATACAATCCATTCTAATTCATTCGCACGAATGTATCCATTCTAGTTCATTAGTACGATCCATTCTAATTCATTCGTACGATCCATTCTAATTCATTCGCACAATCCATTCTAATTCATTCGTACGATCCATTCTAATTCATTCGTACGATCCATTCTAAATCATTCGTACGAATCCATTCTAATTCATTCGCATGATCCATTCTAATTCATTCGCACAATCTATTCTATTTCATTCATACGACCTATTCTTACTCATTCGTATGATCCATTCTAATTCATTCGTACGATCCATTCTAATTCTAATTCATTCGTACGATCCATTCTAATTCTAATTCATTCGTATGATCTATTCTAATTCATTCGTACGATCTATTCTTACTCATTCTTACTCATTCGTATGATCCATTCTAATCCATTCGTACGATCCATTCTAATTCATACGATTCATTCTTACGATCCATTCTATTTCATTCGTACGATCCATTCTTACTCATTGGTATGATCCATTCTAATTCATTCGCACGAATGTATCCATTCTAATTCATTCGTACAAATCCATTCTAATTCATTCGTACGATCCATTCTAATTCATTCGCACGATCCATTCTAATTCATTCGTACGATCCATTCTAACTCATTCGCACGAATGTATCCATTCTAATTCATTCGTACGATCCATTCTAATTCATTCGTACGATCCATTCTAATTCATTCGCACGAATGTATCCATTCTAATTCATTCGTACGATCCATTCTAATTCATTCGTACGATCCATTCTAATTCATTCGCACGATCCATTCTAATTCATTAGCACGAACCATGCTAATTCATTCGTTCGATCAATTCTAATTCATTAGCACGATCCATTCTAATTTATTCGTACGATCCATTCTAATTCATTCGCACAATCCATTCTAATTCATTCATAGGATCCATTCTAATTCATTCATACGATCTATTCTAATTCTTTTGCACGAATGTATCCATTCTAATTCATTCGTACGATCCATTCTAATTCATTCGTACGATCCATTCTAATTCATTCATACGATCAATTCTAATCCATTCGTACGATCCATTCTAATTCATTCGTATGATCCATTCTAATTCATTCGCTCGAATGTATCCATTCTAATCCATTCGTACGATCCATTCTAATCCATTCGTACGATCCATTCTAATTCATTCGCATGAATGTAACCATTCTAATTCATTCGTACGATCCATTCTAATTCATTCGTACGATCCATTCTAATTCATTCGCACGAATGTATCCATTCTAATTCATTCATATGATCCATTCTAATTCATTCATACGATCCATTCTAATTCTTTCACACGATCCATTCTAATTCATTCGTACGATCCATTCTAATTCATTCGTACAATCCATTCTAATTCATTCGCACGAATGTATCTATTCTAATTCATTCATACAATCCATTCTAATTCATTCGTACGATCCATTCTAATTCCTTCGTACGATCCATTCTAATTCATTCGTACGATCTATTCTAATTCATTCGTACGATCCATTCTAATTCATTCGTACGATCCATTCTAATTCATTCGTAAGATCCATTCTAATTCATTCGTACGGTCCATTCTAATTCATTCGTACGATCCATTCTAATTCATTCGCACGAATGTATCCATTCTAGTTCATTCGTACGATCCACTCTAATTCATTCGTACGATCCATTCTAATCCATTTGTACGATCCATTCGTACGATCCATTCTAATCCATTCGTACGATCCATTCTAATTCATTCATACAATCCATTCTAATTCTTTCACACGATCCATTCTAATTCATTCGTAGGATCCATTCTAATTCATTCATACAATCTATTCTATTTCTTTTGTACGATCCATTCTTACTCATTCGTATGATCCATTCTAATTCATTCGGACGAATGTATCCATTCTAATTTATTCGTACGATCCATTCTAATTCATTCGTACGATCCATTCTAATTCATTCGTACGATCCATTCTTATTCATTCGTACGATCCATTCTAATTCATTCGTACGATCGATTCTAATTCATTCGCACTATCCATTCTAATTCATTTGTACGATCCATTCTAATTCATTCGTATGATCCATTCTAATTTATTCGTTCAAATATATCCATTCTAATTCATTCCGTACGATCCATTCTAATTCATTCGTACGATCCATTCTAATTCATTCGTACGATCCATTCTAATTCATTCGAACGATCCATTCTAATTCATTCGGACGAATGTATCCATTCTAATTTATTCGTACGATCCATTCTAATTCATTCATTTGATCCATTCTAATTCATTCGTATGATCCATTCTAATTCATTC
Source organism: Chamaelirium japonicum (assembly GCA_947650365.1). NCBI lineage: Eukaryota > Viridiplantae > Streptophyta > Magnoliopsida > Liliales > Melanthiaceae > Chamaelirium > Chamaelirium japonicum. The sequence goes on from OX393551.1 coordinate 98,904,274, forward strand.
GTCCGATCCATTCTAATTCATTCGCACGAATGTATCCATTCTAATTCATTCGTACGATCCATTCTAATTCATTCGTACGATCCATTCTAATTCATTCGTAAGATCCATTCTAATTCATTCATTTGATCCATTCTAATTCATTCGCACGAATGTATCCATTCTAGTTCATTCGTACGATCCATTCTAATTCATTCGTACCATCCATTCTAATTCATTCGCACGATCCATTCCAAATTAATTCGTACGATCCATTCTAATTCATTCATACGATCCATTCTAATTCATTCATATGATCCATTCTACTTCATTCGTACTATCCGTTCTAATTCACTCATACGATCCATTCTAATTCATTCATGCGATCCATTCTAATTCATTTGCACGAATATATCCATTCTAATCCATTCGTACGATCCATTCTAATTCCTTCGTACGATCCATTCTAATTCCTTCTTACGATCCATTCTAATTCCTTCGTACGATCCATTCTATTTCATTCGTATGATCCATTCTAATTAATTCGTACGATCCATTCTAATTCATTCGTATGATCCATTCTAATTCAGTCGTACGATCCATTCTTACTCATTCGTACGATCCATTCTAATTCATTCATACAATCCATTCTAATTTATTCCGTACGATCCATTCTAATTCATTCATACGATCTATTCTTTCATACAATCCATTCTAATTCATTCGTGCGATTTAATTAGAATGGATACCTTTGTGCATATGAATTAGAATGGATCATACGAATGAATTAGAATGGATCATATTAATGAATTAGAATGGATCGTACGAATGAATTAGAATGGATACATTCGTGCGAATGAATTAGAATGGATCGTGCGAATCAATTAGACTGGATCGTGCGAATGAATAAGAATAGATCATACGAATGAATTAGAATGGATCGTACGAATTAATTAGAATGGATACATTCATGCGAATGAATTAGAATGGATTGTATGAATGAATTAGAATGGATCGTACGAATGAATTAGAATGGATCATACGAATTAATTAGAATGGATCATACGAATGAATTAGAATGGATCGTACGAATGAATTAGAATGGATCGTACGAATGAATTAGAATGGATCGTGCGAATGAATTAGAATGGATCGTACGAATGAATTAGAATGGATATATTTGTGCGAATGAATTAGAATGGATCGTACAAATGAATTAGAATGGATCGTATGAATGAATTAGAATGGATCGTACGAATGAATTAGAATTGATCGTGCGAATGAATTAGAATGGATCATACGAATGAATTAGAATGGATCGTGTGAAAGAATTAGAATGGATCGTACGAATGAATTATAATGGATCGTGCGAATGAATTAGAATGGATCGTACAAATGAATTAGAATGGATACATTTGTGCGAATGAATTAGAATGGATCGTACGAATGAATTAGAATGGATCGTATGAAGGAATTAGAACGGATCGTATGAATGAATTAGAATGGATCGTGCGAATGAATTAGAATGGATCGTACGAATGAATTAGAATGGATCGTACGAATGAACTAGAATGGATACATTCGTGCGAATGAATTAGAATGGATCGTACGAATGAATTAGAATGGATCGTACGAATGAATTAGAATGGATCTTACGAATGAATTAGAATGGATCGTACGAATGAATTAGAACGGATCGTACGAATGAATTAGAATGGATCATACGAATGAATAAGAATGGATCGTACGAATGAATTAGAATGGATACATTCGTGCGAATGAATTAGAATGGATACATTCGTGCGAAAGAATTAGAATAGATCGTATGAATGAATTAGAATGGATCCTATGAATGAATTAGAATGGATCGTGCGAATGAATTAGAATGGATCGTACGAATGAATTAGAATAGATCGTACGAATGAATTAGAATGGATCGTACGAATGAATGAGAATGGATATATTCGTGCAAATGAATTAGAATGGATCGTATGAATGTATTAGAATGGATCGTGCGAATGAATTAGAATGGATCGTACGAATGAATTAGAATGGATCGTACGAATGAATTAGAATGGATCGTACGAATGAATTAGAATGGATCCTACGAATAAATTAGAATGGATACATTCGTGTGAATGAATTAGAATGGATCGGACGAATGAATTAGAATGGATCGTACGAATGAATTAGAATGGATTGTACGAATGAATTAGAATGGATCGTACGAATAAATTAGAATGGATACATTCGTCCGAATGAATTAGAATGGATCATACGAATGAGTAAGAATGGATCGTACGAATGAAATAGAATAGATTGTACGAATGAATTAGAATGGATCCTACGAATGAATTAGAATGGATCGTGTGAAAGAATTAGAATGGATTGTATGAATGAATTAGAATGGATCGTATGAATGAATTAGAATGGATCGTGCGAATGAATTCGAATGGATTGTACGAATTCATTCTAATTCATTCATACAATCCATTCTAATTCTTTCACACGATCTATTCTAATTCGATCATTCGTAGGATCCATTCTAATTCATTCGTACAATCTATTCTATTTCATTCGTACGATCCATTCTTACTCATTCGTATGATCCATTCTAATTCATTCGGACGAATATATCCATTCTAATTTATTCGTACGATCCACTCTAATTCATTCGTACGATCCATTCTAATTCATTCGTACGATCCATTCTAATTCATTCGTCCGATCCATTATGATTCATTCGCACGAATGTATCCATTCTAATTCATTCGTACGGTCCATTCTAATTCATTCGCACAATCCATTCTATTTCATTCGTACGATCCATTCTTACTCATTCGTATGATCCATTATGGATACATTCGTGCGAATGAATTAGAATGGATCATACGAATGAGTAAGAATGGATCGTACGAATGAAATAGAATGGATTGTGCGAATGAATTAGAATGGATCGTACGAATGAATTAGAATGGATCGTGTGAAAGAATTGGAATGGATTGTATGAATGAATTAGAATAGATCGTATGAATGAATTAGAATGGATCGTACGAATGAATTAGAATGGATCGTACGAATGAACTAGAATGGATACATTCGTGCGAATGAATTAGAATGGATCGTACGAATGAATTAGAATGGATCGTACGAATGCACGATCCATGCTAATTCATTCGTTCGATCAATTCTAATTCATTAGCACGATCCATTCTAATTCATTCGTATGATCCATTCTAATTCATTCGCACGATCCATTCTAATTCATTCGTACGATCCATTCTAATTCTTTCACACGATCCATTCTAAGTCAATCGTACGATCCATTCTAATTCATTCGTACGATCTATTCTAATTCATTCGTACGATCCATTCTAATTCATTCGTACGATCCATTCTAATTCCTTCGTACGATCCATTCTAATTCATTCATACAATCCATTCTAATTCTTTCACACGATCCATTCTAATTCATTCGTACGATCGATTCTAATTCATTCGTGCAATCCATTCTATTTCATTCGTACGATCCATTCTTACTCATTCGTACGATCCATTCTAATTTATTCACACGAATGTACCCATTCGTACGAATGAATTAGAATAGATTGTACGAATGAATTAGAATGGATCGTACGAATGAATTAGAATGGATCGTATGAATGAATTAGAATGGATCGTACGAATGAATTAGAATGGATTGTGCGAATGAATTAGAATGGATCGTACGAATGAATTAGAATGGATCATACGAATGAACTAGAATGGATACATTCGTGCGAATGAATTAGAATGGATCGTACGAATGAATTAGAATGGATCGTACGAATGAATTATAATGGATCATACGAATGAATTAGAATGGATCATACGAATGAGTAAGAATGGATCGTACGAATGAAATAGAATGGATTGTATGAATGAATTAGAATGGATCGTACGAATGAATTAGAATGGATCGTGTAAAAGAATTAGAATGGATTGTATGAATGAATTAGAATAGATCATATGAGTGAATTAGAATGGATCGGGCGAATGAATTCGAATGGATCGTACGAATGAATTAGAATGGATCGTACGAATGAATTAGAATGGATACATTCGTGCGAATGAATTAGAATGGATACATTCGTGCGAAAGAATTAGAATAGATCGTATGAATGAATTAGAATGGATCCTATGAATGAATTAGAATGGATCCTATGAATGAATTAGAATGGATCGTGCGAATGAATTAGAATGGATCGTGCTAATGAATTAGAATTGATCGAACGAATGAATTAGCATGGATCGTGCTAATGAATTAGAATGGAACGTACGAATGAATTAGAATGGATCGTGTGAAAGAATTAGAATGGATTGTATGAATGAATTAGAATGAATTCGTTCGATCAATTCTAATTCATTAGCACGATCCCTTCTAATTCATTCATACGATCCATTCTAATTCATTTGCACGATCCATTCTACTTCATTTGTACGATCCATTCTAATTCTTTCACACGATCCATTCTAATTCATTCGTACGATCTATTCTAATTCATTCGTACGATCCTTTCTAATTCATTCGTACGATCCATTCTAATTCATTCGTACGATCCATTCCAATTCATTCGTACAATCCATTCTAATTCTTTCACACGATCCATTCTAATTCATTCGTACGTTCCATTCTAATTCATTAGTACGATCCATGCCAATTCATTCGTTCGATCAATTCTAATTCATTAACACGATCCATTCTAATTCATTCGCACGATCCATTCTAATTCATTTATAGAATCCATTCTAATTCATTCATACAATCTATTCTAATTCTTTCGCACGAATGTATCCATTCTAATTCATTCGTACGATCCATTCTAATTCATTCATACGATCCATTCTAATTCATTCATACGATCAATTCTAATTCATTCCTACAATCCATTCTAATTCATTCGCCCGATCCATTCTAATTGATTCATACGATCCATTCTATTCGAATGGATCATGCGATCCATTTGAATTCATTCGCACGATCCATTCTAATTCATTCATACGATCCATTCTAATTCATTCATACAATGCATTCTAATTCTTTCACACGATCCATTCTAATTCATTCGTACGATCCATGTAATTCATTTGTACAATCCATTCTATTTCATTTGTACGATCCATTCTTACTCATTCGTATGATCCATTCTAATTCATTCGTACGATCCATTCTAATTCATTTGTACGATCCATTCTAATTCATTCGTACAATCTATTCTATTTCATTCGTACGATCCATTCTTACTCATTCGTATGATCCATTCTAATTCATTTGCACGAATGTATCCATTCTAATTCATTCATAAAAACCATTCTAATTCATTCCGTACGATCCATTCTAATTCATTCGTACGATCGTACGAACGAATTAGAATGGATCGTACGAATGAATTAGAATAGATTGTGCGATTGAATTAGAATGGATCATACGAATGAATTGGAATGGATCGTACGAATGAATTAGAATGGATCATACGAATGAGTAAGAATGGATCGTACGAATGAATTAGAATGGATCGTACGAATGAATTAGAATGGATCGTACGAATAAATTAGAAAGGATACATTCGTCCGAATGAATTAGAATGGATCATACGAATGAGTAAGAATGGATCGTACGAATGAAATAGAATAGAATGTACGAATGAATTAGAATGGATCCTACGAATGAATTAGAATGGATCGTGTGAAAGAATTAGAATAGATTGTATGAATGAATTAGAATGGATCGTATGAATGAATTAGAATGGATCGTGCGAATGAATTCGAATGGATCGTACGAATTCATTCTAATTCATTCATACAATCCATTCTAATTCTTTCACACGATCCATTCTAATTCATTCGTATGTTCCATTCTAATTCATTAGCACGATCCATGGTAATTCATTCATTCGATCAATTCTAATTCATTAGCACGATCCATTCTAATTCATTCGTACGATCCATTCTAATTCATTCGCACGATCCATTCTAATTTATTCATAGGATCCATTCTAATTCATTCATACGATCTATTCTAATTCTTTCGCACGAATGTATCCATTCTAATTCATTCGCACGAATGTATCCATTCTAATTCATTCGTACGATTCATTCTAATTCATTCGTACGATCCATTCGAATTCATTCGCACGATCCATTCTAATTCATTCATATGATCTATTCTAATTCATTCATACAATCCATTTTAATTCTTTCACACGATCCATTCTAATTCATTCGTACGATCCATTCTAATTCATTCGTACAATCCATTCTATTTCTTTCGTACGATCCATTCTTACTCATTCGTATGATCCATTCTAATTCAATCGTATGATCCATTCTAATTCATTCGTACGATCCATTCTAATTCATTCGTACGATCCATTCTAATTCATTCGTACGATCCATTCTACTTCATTCGCACGAATGTATCCATTCTAGTTCATTCGTACGATCCATTCTAATTCATTCGTACGATCCATTCTAATTCATTCCCACGATCCATTCTAATTCATTCGTACGATCCATTCTAATTCATTCATACGATCCATTCTAATTCATTCGTACGATCCATTCTAATTCATTCGTACAATCTATTCTGATTCATTCGTACGAATGGATGCATTCGTGTGAATGAATTAGAATGGATCGTACGAATGAATAAGAATGGATCGTACGAATGAAATAGAATGGATTGCACGAATGAATTACAATGGATCGTACGAATGAATTAGAATGGATCGTGTGAAAGAATTAGAATGGATTGTATGAATGAATTAGAATGGATCGTACGAAGGAATTAGAATGGATCGTAAGAATGAATTAGAATGGATCGTACGAATGAATTAGAATAGATCGTACGAATGAATTAGAATGGATCGTACGAATGAATTAGAATGGATCGTGTGAAAGAATTAGAATGGATCGTACGAATGAATTAGAATGAATCGTGCAAATGAATTAGAATGGATCGTACGAATGAATTAGAATTCATTTGCACGAATGAATTAGAATTCATTCTAATTCATTTGCACGAATATATCCATTCTAATTAATTCGTCCGATCCATTCTAATTCATTCGTATGATCCATTCTAATTTATTCTTACTCATTCGTGCACGATCCATTCTAATTCATTCGCACGAATGTATCCATTCTAATTCATTCGTACGATCCATTCTAATTCATTCGTACGATCCATTCTAATTCATTAATATGATCCATTCTTATTCATTCGTACGATCCATTCTAATTCATTCGGACGCCATTCTAATTCATTCGTACGATCCATTCTAATTCATTCGTACGATCCATTCTTACTCATTGGTACGATCCATTCTAATTCATCTGCACGAATGTATCCATTCTAATTCATTTGTACGAATCCATTCTAATTCATTCGTACGATCCATTCTAATACATTCATACGATCCATTCTAATTCATTTGCACGAATATATCCATTCTAATTCATTCGTACGATCCATTCTAATTCCTTCGTACGATCCATTCTAATTCATTCGCACGATCTATTCTAATTCATTCGTACGATCCATTCTAATTCATTCGTACGATCCATTCTAATTCCTTCGTACGATCCATTCTAATTCATTCGCACGAATGTATCCATTCTAGTTCATTCGTACGATCCATTCTAATTCATTCGTACGATCCATTCTAATTCATTCATACGATCTATTCTAATTCATTCATACAATCCATTCTAATTCTTTCACACGATCCATTCTAATTCATTCGTATGATCCATTCTAATTCATTCGTACGATCCATTCTAATTCATTTGTACGATCCATTCTAATTCATTCGTACAATCCATTCTATTTCATTCGTACGATCCATTCTTACTCATTCGTATGATCCATTCTAATTCATTCGCACGAATGTATCCATTCTAATTCATTCCTACAATCCATTCTAATTCATTCCGTACGATCCATTCTAATTCATTCGTACGATCGTACGAATGAATTAGAATGGATCGTACGAATGAATTAGAATAGATTGTACGAATGAATTAGAATGGATCCTACGAATGAATTAGAATGGATCGTGTGAAAGAATTAGAATGGATCGTACATATGAATTAGAATGGATCGTACGAATGAATTAGAATGGATCATACGAATGAGTAAGAATGGATCGTACAAATGAAATAGAATGGATTGTACGAATGAATTAGAAAGGATCGTACGAATGAATTAGAATGGATCGTGTGAAAGAATTAGAATGCATTGTATGAATGAATTAGAATGGATCGTACGAAGGAATTAGAATGGATCGTACGAATGAATTAGAATGGATATATTCGTGCAAATGAATTAGAATGGATCTTATGAATGTATTAGAATGGATCGTATGAGTGAATTAGAATAGATCTTACGAATGAATTAGAATGGATCGTACGAATGAATTAGAATGGATCGTACGAATGAATTAGAATGGATACATTCGTGCGAATGAATTAGAATGGATCGGACGAATGAATTAGAATGGGTCGTACGAATGAATTAGAATGGATCGTACGAATGAATTAGAATGGATACATTCGTCTGAATGAATTAGAATGGATCATACGAATGAGTAAGAATGGATCGTACGAATGAAATAGAATAGATTGTACGAATGAATTAGAATGGATTCGTACGAATGAATTAGAATGGATACATTCGTGCGAATGAATTAGAATGGATCGTACCAATGAGTAAGAAAGGATCGTACGAATGAAATAGAATGGATTGTGCGAATGAATTAGAATGGATCGTACGAATGAATTAGAATGGATCGTGTGAAAGAATTAGAATGGATTGTATGAATGAATTAGAATAGATCGTATGAATGAATTAGAATGGATCGTATGAATGAATTAGAATGGATCGTACGAATGAATTAGAATGGATACATTCATGCGAATGAATTAGAATGGATACATTCGTGCGAAAGAATTAGAATAGATCGTATGAATGAATTAGAATGGATCCTATAAATGAATTAGAATGGATCGTGCGTATGAATTAGAATGGATCGTACGAATGAATTAGAATGGATCGTACGAATGAATTAGAACGGATCGTGCTAATGAATTAGAATTGATCGAACGAATGAATTAGCATGGATCGTGCTAATGAATTAGAATGGAACGTACGAATGAATTAGAATGGATCGTGTGAAAGAATTAGAATGGATTGTATGAATGAATTAGAATGAATTCGTTCGATCAATTCTAATTCATTAGCATGATCCCTTCTAATTCATTCATACGATCCATTCTAATTCATTTGCACGATCCATTCTAATTCATTTGTACGATCCATTCTAATTCTTTCACATGATCCATTCTAATTCATTCGTACGATCCATTCTAATTCATTCGTACGATCTATTCTAATTCATTCGTACGATCCATTCTAATTCATTCGTACGATCCATTCTAATTCCTTCGTACGATCCATTCTAATTCATTCATACAATCCATTCTAATTCTTTCACACGATCCATTCTAATTCATTCGTACGTTCCATTCTAATTCATTAGTACGATCCATGCTAATTCATTCGTTCGATCAATTCTAATTCATTAACACGATCCATTCTAATTCATTCGCACGATCCATTCTAATTCATTCATAGAATCCATTCTAATTCATTCATACGATCTATTCTAATTCTTTCGCACGAATGTATCCATTCTAATTCATTTGTACGATCCATTCTAATTCATTCATACGATCCATTCTAATTCATTCATACGATCCATACTAATTCATTCCTACAATCCATTCTAATTCATTCGCCCGATCCATTCTAATTCATTCATACGATCCATTCTATTCGAATGGATCATGTGATCCATTCGAATTCATTCGCACGATCCATTCTAATTCATTCATACGATCCATTCTAATTCATTCATACAATGTATTCTAATTCTTTCACACGATCCATTCTAATTCATTCGTACGATCCATTCTAATTCATTCGTACAATCCATTCTATTTCATTTGTATGATCCATTCTTACTCATTCGTATGATCCATTCTAATTCATTCGTATGATCCAATCTAATTCATTTGTACGATCCATTCTAATTCATTCGTACAATCCATTCTATTTCATTCGTACGATCCATTCTTACTCATTCGTATGATCCATTCTAATTCATTCGCACGAATGTATCCATTCTAATTCATTCATACAATCCATTCTAATTCATTCCGTACGATCCATTCTAATTCATTCGTACGATCGTACGAATGAATTAGAATGGATCGTACGAATGAATTAGAATAGATTGTGCGAATGAATTAGAATGGATCATACGAATGAATTAGAATGGATCGTACGAATGAATTAGAATGGATCATACGAATGAGTAAGAATGGATCGTACGAATGAATTAGAATGGATCGTACGAATGAATTAGAATGGATCGTACGAATAAATTAGAAAGGATACATTCGTCCGAATGAATTAGAATGGATCATACGAATGAGTAAGAATGGATCGTACGAATGAAATAGAATAGATTGTACGAATAAATTAGAATGGATCCTACGAATGAATTAGAATGGATCGTGTGAAAGAATTAGAATAGATTGTATGAATGAATTAGAATGGATCGTATGAATGAATTAGAATGGATCGTGCGAATGAATTCGAATGGATCGTACGAATTCATTCTAATTCATTCATACAATCCATTCTAATTCTTTCACACGATCCATTCTAATTCATTCGTATGTTCCATTCTAATTCATTAGCACGATCCATGGTAATTCATTCATTCGATCAATTCTAATTCATTAGCACGATCCATTCTAATTCATTCGTACGATCCATTCTAATTTATTCGCACGATCCATTCTAATTCATTCATAGGATCCATTCTAATTCATTCATACGATCTATTCTAATTCTTTCGCACGAATGTATCCATTCTAATTCATTCGCACGAATGTATCCATTCTAATTCATTCGTACGATCCATTCTAATTCATTCGTACGATCCATTCGAATTCATTCGCACGATCCATTCTAATTCATTCATATGATCTATTCTAATTCATTCATACAATCCATTCTAATTCTTTCACACGATCCATTCTAATTCATTCGTACGATCCATTCTAATTCATTCGTACAATCCATTCTATTTCATTCGTACGATCCATTCTTACTCATTCGTATGATCCATTCTAATTCAATCGTATGATCCATTCTAATTCATTCGTATGATCCATTCTAATTCATTCGTACGATCCATTCTAATTCATTCGCATGAATGTATCCATTCTAGTTCATTCGTACGATCCATTCTAATTCATTCGTACGATCCATTCTAATTCATTCCCACGATCCATTCTAATTCATTCGTACGATCCATTCTAATTCATTCATACGATCCATTCTAATTCATTCGTACGATCCATTCTAATTCATTCGTACAATCTATTCTAATTCATTCGTACGAATGGATGCATTCGTGTGAATGAATTAGAATGGATCGTACGAATGAGTAAGAATGGATCGTACGAATGAAATAGAATGGATTACACGAATGAATTACAATGGATCGTACGAATGAATTAGAATGGATCGTGTGAAAGAATTAGAATGGATTGTATGAATGAATTAGAATGGATCGTACGAAGGAATTAGAATGGATCGTACGAATGAATTAGAATGGATCGTACGAATGAATTAGAATAGATCGTACGAATGAATTAGAATGGATCGTACGAATGAATTAGAATGGATAGTGTGAAAGAATTAGAATGGATCGTACGAATGAATTAGAATGAATCGTGCAAATGAATTAGAATGGATCGTACGAATGAATTAGAATTCATTTGCACGAATGAATTAGAATTCATTCTAATTCATTTGCACGAATATATCCATTCTAATTAATTCGTACGATCCATTCTAATTCATTCGTATGATCCATTCTAATTTATTCTTACTCATTCGTGCACGATCCATTCTAATTCATTCGCACGAATGTATCCATTCTAATTCATTCGTACGATCCATTCTAATTCATTAATATGATCCATTCTAATTCATTCGTACGATCCATTCTAAATCATTCGGGCGCCATTCTAATTCATTCGTACGATCCATTCTAATTCATTCGTACGATCCATTCTTACTCATTGGTACGATCCATTCTAATTCATTCGCACGAATGTATCCATTCTAATTCATTCGTACGAATCCATTCTAATTCATTCGTACGATCCATTCTAATACATTCATACGATCCATTCTAATTCATTTGCACGAATATATCCATTCTAATTCATTCGTACGATCCATTCTAATTCCTTCGTACGATCCATTCTAATTCATTCGCACGATCTATTCTAATTCATTCGTACGATCCATTCTAATTCATTCGTACGATCCATTCTAATTCCTTCGTTCGATCCATTGTAATTCATTCGCACGAATGTATCCATTCTAGTTCATTCGTACGATCCATTCTAATTCATTCGTACGATCCATTCTAATTCATTCATACGATCTATTCTAATTCATTCATACAATCCATTCTAATTCTTTCACACGATCCATTCTAATTCATTCGTATGATCCATTCTAATTCATTCGTACGATCCATTCTAATTCATTTGTACGATCCATTTTAATTCATTCGTACAATCCATTCTATTTCATTCGTACGATCCATTCTTACTCATTCGTATGATCCATTCTAATTCATTCGCACGAATGTATCCATTCTAATTCATTCATACAATCCATTCTAATTCATTCCGTACGATCCATTCTAATTCATTCGTACGATCGTACGAATGAATTAGAATGGATCGTACGAATGAATTAGAATAGATTGTACGAATGAATTAGAATGGATCCTACGAATGAATTAGAATGGATCGTGTGAAAGAATTAGAATGAATCGTACAGATGAATTAGAATGGATCGTACGAATAAATTAGAATGGATCATACGAATGAGTAAGAATGGATCGTACAAATTAAATAGAATGGATTGTACGAATGAATTAGAAAGGATCGTACGAATGAATTAGAATGGATCGTGTGAAAGAATTAGAATGCATTGTATGAATGAATTAGAATGGATCGTACGAAGGAATTAGAATGGATCGTACGAATGAATTAGAATGGATATATTCGTGCAAATGAATTAGAATGGATCGTATGAATGTATTAGAATGGATCGTATGAGTGAATTAGAATGGATCTTACGAATGAATTAGAATGGATCGTACGAATGAATTAGAATGGATCGTACGAATGAATTAGAATGGATACATTCGTGCGAATGAATTAGAATGGATCGGACGAATGAATTAGAATGGATCGTACGAATGAATTAGAATGGATCGTACGAATGAATTAGAATGGATACATTCGTCTGAATGAATTAGAATGGATCATACGAATGAGTAAGAATGGATCGTACGAATGAAATAGAATAGATTGTACGAATGAATTAGAATGGATTCGTACGAATGAATTAGAATGGATACATTCGTGCGAATGAATTAGAATGGATCGTACCAATGAATAAGAATGGATCGTACGAATGAAATAGAATGGATTGTGCGAATGAATTAGAATGGATCGTACGAATGAATTAGAATGGATCGTGTGAATGAATAAGAATGGATTGTATGAATGAATTAGAATAGATCGTATGAATGAATTAGAATTGATCGTATGAATGAATTAGAATGGATCATACGAATGAATTAGAATGGATACATTCGTGCGAATGAATTAGAATGGATACATTCGTGCGAAAGAATAAGAATAGATCGTATGAATGAATTAGAATGGATCCTATGAATGAATTAGAATGGATCGTGCGTATGAATTAGAATGGATCGTACGAATGAATTAGAATGGATCGTACGAATGAATTAGAATCGATCGTGCTAATGAATTAGAATTGATCGAACGAATGAATTAGCATGGATCGTGTTAATGAATTAGAATGGAACGTACGAATGAATTAGAATGGATCGTGTGAAAGAATTAGAATGGATTGTATGAATGAATTAGAATGAATTCGTACGATCCATTCAAATTCATTCGCACGATCCCTTCTAATTCATTCATATGATCCATTCTAATTCAGTCATACAATCCATTCTAATTCTTTCACACGATCCATTCTAATTCATTCGTAGGATCCATTCTAATTCATTCGTACAATCTATTCTATTTCATTCGTACGATCCATTCTTACTCATTCGTATGATCCATTCTAATTCATTCGAACGAATGTATCCATTCTAATTTATTCGTACGATCCATTCTAATTCATTCGTACGATCCATTCTAATTCATTCGTACGATCCATTCTAATTCATTCGTACGAATGAAATAGAATGGATTGTACGAATGGATCGTACGAATGAAATAGAATGGATCGTACAAATGAATAAGAATGGATCGTACGAATGAAATAGAATGGATTGTACGAATGAATTAGAATGGATCGTACAAATGAATTAGAATGGATCGTACGAATGAATTAGAATGGATCATACGAATGATTAAGAATGGATCGTACAAATGAAATAGAATGGATTGTACGAATGAATTAGAATGGATCGTACGAATGAATTATAATGGATCGTGTGATAGAATTAGAATGCATTGTATGAATGAATTAGAATGGATCGTATGAATGAATTAGAATGGATCGTGCGAATGAATTCGAATGGATCGCATGATCCATTAGAATAGAATGGATCGTATGAATGAATTAGAATGGATCGGGCGAATGAATTAGAATGGATTGTAGGAATGAATTAGAATGGATCGTATGAATGAATTAGAATGGATCGTATGAATGAATTAGAATGGATTGTGCGAATGAATTAGAATGGATCGTACGAATGAATTAGAATGGATCGTTCGAATGAATTAGAATGGATCATACGAATGAATTAGAATGGATCATACGAATGAGTAAGAATGGATCGTACGAATAAAATAGAATGGATTGTACGAATGAATTAGAATGGATACATTCATGCGAATGAATTAGAATGGATCGGACGATTGAATTAGAATGGATCGTACGATTCATTCTAATTCATTCGTACGATCCATTCTAATACATTCGTACGATTCATGCTAATTCATTCGCACGATCCATTCTAATTCATTCGTACGATCCATTCTTATTCATTCATACGATCCATTCTAATTCATTCGCACAATCCATTCTAATTCATTCGTACAATCCATTCTAATTCAATCGTATGATCCATTCTAACTCATTCGGTGGATCCATTCTAATTCATTCGTACGATCCATTCTAATTCATTCCCACGATCCATTCTAATTTATTCGTACGATCCATTCTAATTCATTCGTACGATCTATTCTAATTCATTCGCACGAATGTAACCATTCTAATTCATTCATACGATTCATTCTAATTCATTCGTATGAGCTATTCTAATTCATTCGTACGATCCATTCTAATTCATTCACACGAATGTATCCATTCTAATTCATTCATACGATCCATTTTAATTCATTCGTACGATCCATTCTAATTCACTCATACGATCCTTTCTAATACATTCATACGATCCATTCTAATTCATTTGCACGAAAATATCCATTCTAATTCATTCGTACGATCCATTCTAGTTCCTTCGTACGATCCATTCTAATTCATTTGTATGATCTATTCTATTTCATTCGTACGATCCATTCTTACTCATTCATACGATCCATTCTAATTCATTCGTCCGATCCATTCTAATTCATTCGCACGAATGTATCCCTTCTAATTCATTCGTTCGATCAATTCTAATTCATTAGCACGATCCATTCTAATTCATTCGTACGATCCATTCTAATTCATTCGCACGATCCATTCTAATTCATTCATAGGAACAATTCTAATTCATTCATACGATCTATTCTAATTCTTTCGCACGAATGTATCCATTCTAATTCATTCGCACGAATGTATCCATTCTAATTCATTCATACGATCCATTCTAATTCATTCGTACGATCCATTCTAATTCATTAATTTGATCCATTCTAATTCATTCGTACGATCCATTTTAATTCATATGCACAAAGGTATCCATTCTAATCCATTCGTAGGATCCATTCTAATCCATTCGTACGATCTATTCTAATTCATTCGTACGATCCATTCTAATTCATTCGCTCGAATGTATCCATTCTAATCCATTCGTACGATCCATTCTAATCCATTCGTACGATCCATTCTAATTCATTCGCATGAATGTAACCATTCTAATTCATTCATTTTATCCGTTCTAATTCATTCGTCCGATCCATTCTAATTCATTCGCACGAATGTATCCATTCTAATTAATTCGTACGATCCATTCTAATTCATTCGTAAGATCCATTCTAGTTCATTCGTACGATCCATTCTAATTCATTCGTACGATCTATTCTAATTCATTCGCATGAATGTATCCATTCTAGTTCATTCGTACGATCCATTCTAATTCATTCGTACGATCCATTCTAATTCATTCGCACGATCCATTCTAATTCATTCGTACGATCAATTCTAATTCATTCGTGCAATCCATTCTATTTCATTCGTACGATCCATTCTTTCTCATTCGTACGATCCATTCTAATTCATTCACACGAATGTATCCATTCGTATGAATGAATTAGAATAGATTGTACGAATGAATTAGAATGGATCGTACGAAGGAATTAGAATGGATCGTACGAATGAATTAGAATGGATCGTACAATGAATTAGAATGTATCGTACGAAGGAATTAGAATGGATCGTACGAATGAATTAGAATGGATCGTACGATTGAATTAGAATGGATCATACGAATGAGTAAGAATGGATCGTTTGAATGAATTAGATTGGATCGTACGATCCATTCTAATTCATTAGCATGGATCGTGCTAATGAATTAGAATGGAATATACGAATGAATTAGAATGGATCGTAGAATGGATCGTACGAATGAATGAAAATGAATTAGAATGGATCGTACGAATGAATTAGAATAGATCGTAGGAATGAATTAGAATGGATCGTGCAAATGAATTAGAATGGATACATTCGTGCGAATGAATTAGAATGGATCGTGCGAATAAATTAGAATGGATCGTACGAATGAATTAGAATGGATATATTTGAACGAATAAATTAGAATGGATCATACGAATGAATTAGAATGGATCATACGAATGAATTAGAATGGATAGTGCGAATGAATTAAAATCGATCGTACGAATTAATTAGAATGGATCGTACGAATGAATTAGAATGGATCATACGAATGAGTAAGAATGGATCGTACGAATGAATTAGAATGGATCGTACGAATGAATTAGAATGGATCGTACGAATAAATTAGAATGGATACATTCGTCTGAATGAATTAGAATGGATCATACGAATGAGTAAGAATGGATCGTACCAATGAAATAGAATAGATTATACGAATGAATTAGAATGGATTCGTACGAATGAATTAGAATGGATACATTCGTGCGAATGAATTAGAATGGATCGTACCAATGAGTAAGAATGGATCGTACGAATGAAATAGAATGGATTGTGCGAATGAATTAGAATGGATCGTACAAATGAATTAGAATGGATCGTGTGTAAGAATTAGAATGGATTGTATGAATGAATTAGAAAAGATCGTATGAATGAATTAGAATGGATCGTACGAATGAATTAGAATGGATCGTACGAATGAATTAGATTGGATACATTCGTGCGAATGAATTAGAATGGATACATTCGTGCGAAAGAATTAGAATAGATCGTATGAATGAATTAGAATTGTTCCTATGAATGAATTAGAATGGATCGTGCGAATGAATTAGAATGGATCGTACGAATGAATTAGAATGGATCGTGCTAATGAATTAGAATTGATCGAACGAATGAATTAGAATGGATTGTATGAATGAATTAGAATGGATATATTCTTGCAAATGAATTAGAATGGATCGTATGAATGTATTAGAATGGATCGTATGAGTGAATTAGAATGGATCGTACGAATGAATTAGAATGGATTGTATGAATGAATTAGAATGGATCAGACGAATGAATCAGAATGGATCATACGAATTAATTAGAATGGATCATACGAATGAATTAGAATGGATCGTACGAATGAATTAGAATGGATCGTACGAATGAATATGAATGGATACATTCGTGCGAATGAATTAGAATGGATTGTGCGAATGAATAAGAACAGATCGTGCGAATGAATTAGAATGGATCGTACGAATGAATTAGAATGGATCGTGCGAATGAATTAGAATGGATTGTACGAATGAATTAGAATGGATACATTTGTGCGAATGAATTAGAATGGATCGTACGAATGAATTAGAATGGATCGTGCGAATGAATTAGAATGGATCGTACGAATGAATTAGAATGGATCGTGCGAATGAATTAGAATGGATCGTACGAATGAATTAGAATGGATTGTGCGAATGAATTAGAATGGATCGTACGAATGAATTAGAATGGATCGTATGAAAGAATTAGAATGGATCGTACGAATGAATTAGAATGGATCGTGCGAATGAATTAGAATGGATCGTTCGAATGAATTAGAATGGATACATTTGTGCGAATGAATTAGAATGGATCGTACGATTGAATTAGAATGGATCGTATGAATAAATTAGAATGGATCGTACGAATGAAATAGAATGGATCGTGCGAATGAATTAGAATGGATCGTACGAATGAATTAGAATGGATCGTACGAATGAATTAGAATGGATCGTACGAATGAATTAGAATGGATACATTCGTGCGAATGAATTAGAATGGATCGGACGAATTAATTAGAATGGATCGTACGAATGAATTAGAAAGGATCGTACGAATAAATTAGAAGGGATACATACGTCCGAATGAATTAGAATGGATCATACGAATGAGTAAGAATGGATCGTACGAATGAAATAGAATAGATTGTACGAAAGAATTAGAATGGATCCTATGAATGAATTAGAATGGATCGTGTGAAAGAATTAGAATGGGTTGTATGAATGAATTAGAATGGATCGTATGAATGAATTAGAATGGATCGTGCGAATGAATTCGAATGGATCGTACGAATTCATTCTAATTCATTCATACAATCCATTCTAATTCTTTCACACGATCCATTCTAATTCATTCGTACGTTCCATTCTAATTCATTAGCACGATCCATGCTAATTCATTCGTTCGATCAATTCTAATTCATTAGCACGATCCATTCTAATTCATTCGTACGATCCATTCTAATTCATTCGCACGATCCATTCTAATTCATTCATAGGATCCATTCTAATTCATTCATACGATCTATTCTAATTCTTTCGCACGAATGTATCCATTCTAATTCATTCGCACAAATGTATCCATTCTAATTCATTCGTACGATCCATTCTAATTCATTCGTACGATCCATTCTAATTCATTCGTACGATCCATTCTAATTCATTCATACGATCTATTCTAATTCATTCATACAATCCATTCTAATTCTTTCACACGATCCATTCTAATTTATTCGTACGATCCATTCTAATTTATTCGCACAATTCATTCTATTTCATTCGTACGATCCATTCTTACTCATTCGTATGATCCATTCTAATTCATTCGCACGAATGTATCCATAATGGATCATACGAATGAGTAAGAATAGACGTACGAATAAAATAGAATGGATTGTGCGAATGAATTAGAATGGACCGTACGAATGAATTAGACATACGAATGAATTAGAATGGATACATTCGTGCGAATAAATTAGAATGGATCATACGAATAAGTAAGAATAGATCGTCATTCTAATTCATTCGTATGATCCATTGTAATTCATTTGTATCCATTCTATTTCATTCGCACGATCCATTCTAATTCATTTGCGCAATCTATTCTAATTCATTCGTACGATCCATTCTAATTCATTCGTACGATCCATTCTAATTCATTCATACAATCCATTCTAATTTATTCGCACGAATGTATCCATTCTAATTCATTCGTACGATGCATTCTAATTCATTCGCACAATCTATTCTAATTCATTCATACGATCCATTCTAATTCATTTGCACGAATGTATCCATTCTAATTCATTCATTTGATCCATTCTACTTCATTCGTACTATCCGTTCTAATTCACTCATACGATCCATTCTAATTCATTCATACGATCCATTCTAATTCATTTGCACGAATATATCCATTCTAATTCATTCGTACGATCCATTCTAATTCCTTCGTACGATCCATTCTAATTCCTTCGTAAGATCCATTCTAATTCCTTCGAACGATCCATTCTATTTCATTCGTATGATCCATTCTAATTCCTTCGTACGATCCATTCTAATTCCTTCGTATCCATTCTAATTCACTCATACGATCCATTCTAATTCATTCGTACGATTCATTCTAATTCATTCATACAATACATTCTAATTCATTCGCACGAATGTATCCATTCTAATCCATTCGTACGATCCATTCTAATCCATTCGTACGATCCATTCTAATTCATTCGCATGAATGTAACCATCCTAATTCATTCATTTGATCCATTCTAATTCATTCGTACGATCCATTCTAATTCATTCGTCCGATCCATTCTAACTCATTCGCACGAATGTATCCATTCTAACTCATTCGTCCGATCCATTCTAATTCATTCGTACGATCCATTCTAATTCATTCGTAAGATCCATTCTAATTCATTCGTACGATCCATTCTAATTCATTCGTACGATCCATTCTAATTCATTCGCACGAATGTATCCATTCTAGTTCATTCGTACGATCCATTCTAGTTCATTCGTACGATCCATTCTAATTCATTCGTACGATCCATTCTAATTCATTCGTATGATCCATTCTAAATAATTCGTATGATGCATTCTAATTCATTCGTACGATCCATTCTAATTCATTCATACAATCCATTCTAATTCATTCGCACGAATGTATCCATTCTAATTAATTCTTACGATCCATTCTAATTCATTCGTTTGATCCATTCTTATTCATTCGCACGATCCAGTCTAATGGATTCGCACGATCCATTCTAATTCATTCGCACGAATGTATCCATTCTAATTCATTCGTACGATCCATTCTAATTCATTAATATGATCCATTCCAATTCATTCGTACGATCCATTCTAATTCATATGCACAAAGGTATCCATTCTAATTCATTCGTACGATCCATTCTAATTCAGGATCGTACGAATGAATTAGAATAGATACATTCGTGCGAATGAATTAGAATTGATCGTACGAATGAATTAGAATGGATCGTGCAAATGAATTAGAATGGATCGTACGAATGAATTAGAATGGATCGTACGAATGAACTAGAATGGATACATTTGTGTAAATGAATTAGAATGGATCGTACGAATGAATTAGAATGGATCGTACGAATGGATTAGAATGGATCATACGAATGAATTAGAATGGATTGTGCGAATGAATTAGAATGGATCGAACGAATGAATTAGAATGGATCAAACGAATGAATTAGAATGGATATATTCGAGCGAATGAATTAGAATAGATTGTAGGAATGAATTAGAATGGATCATACGAATGAATTAGAATGGATCGTACGAACGAATTAGAATGGATCGTACGAACGAATTAGAATGGATCATATGAACGAATTAGAATGGATCGTACGAATGAATTAGAATGGATACATTCGAGCGAATGAATTAGAATAGATCGTACGAATGAATTAGAATAGATCATAGGAATGAATTAGAATGGATCGTGCAAATGAATTAGAATGGATACATTCGTGCGAATGAATTAGAATGGATCGTGCGAATGAATTAGAATGGATCGTACGAATGAATTAGAATGGATATATTTGAACGAATAAATTAGAATTGATCATACGAATGAATTAGAATGGATCATACGAATGAATTAGAGTGGATAGTGCGAATGAATTAGAATCGATCGTACGAATGAATTAAAATAGATCGTACGAATGAATTAGATCGTACGAATGAATTAGAATGGATCGTACGAATGAATTAAAATGGATACATTCGAGCGAATGAATTAGAATAGATCGTAGGAATGAATTAGAATGGATCGTACGAATGAATTAGAATGGATACATTTGTGAGAATGAATTAGAATGGATCGTACGAATGAATTAGATTGCATCGTACGAAAGAATTAGAATGGATATATTCGTGCGAATGAATTAGAATGGATTGTACGAATGAATTAGACTGGATCGTACGAATGAATTTGAATGGATACATTTGTGCGAATGAAGCTAAATGGATTGTATGAATGAATTACATTGGATCGTACGAATGAATTAGAATGGATCGTACGAATGAATTAGAATAGCTCATACGAATGAATTAGAATGAATCGTATGAATGAATTAGAATGGTTACATTCGTGCGAATGAATTAGAATAGATCGTACGAATGAATTAGAATGGATCGTACGAATAAATTAGAATGGATCGTGGGAATGAATTAGAATGGATTGTACGAATGAATTAGAATGGATCCACCGAATGAGTTAGAATGGATCATACAAATGAATTAGAATGGATTGTACGAATGAATTAGAATGGATTGTGCGAATGAATTAGAATGGATCGTATGAATGAATAAGAATGGATCATATGAATGAATTAGAATGGATCGTGCGAATGAATTAGCATGAATTGTACGAATGTATTAGAATGAATCGTACGAATGATTAAGTATGGATCGTACGATCCATTCTAATTCAATCGTCCGATCCATTCTAATTCATTCGCATGAATGTATCCATTCTAATTCATTCGTACAATCCATTCTTTTTCATTCGTACGATCCATTCTTACTCATTCGCATGATCCATTCAAATTCATTCGTATGATCCATTCTAATTCATTCGTACGATCCATTCTAATTCATTCGTACGATCCATTCTAATTTATTCGCAAGATCCATTCTAATTCATTCATACGATCCATTCTAATTCATTCATACGATCCATTCTAATTCATTCCTACAATCCATTCTAATTCGTTCGCCCGATCCATTCTAATTCATTCATACGATCCATTCTATTCGAATGGATCATGCGATCCATTCGAATTCATTCGCATGATCCATTCTAATTCATTCATACGATCCATTCTAATTCATTCATACAATGCATTCTAATTCTTTCACACGATCCATTCTAATTCATTCGTACGATCCATTCTAATTCATTCGTACAATCCATTCTATTTCATTTGTACGATCCATTCAAACTCATTCGTATGATCCATTCTAATTCATTCGTACGATCCATTCTAATTCATTTGTACGATCCATTCTAATTCATTCGTACAATCCATTCTATTTCATTCGTACGATCCCATTCTTACTCATTCGTACGATCTATTCTAATTCTTTCGCACGAATGTATCTATTCTAATTCATTCGCACGAATGTATCCATTCTAATTCATTCGTACGATCCATTCTAATTCATTCGTACGATCCATTCGAATTCATTCTCACGATCCATTCTAATTCATTCATATGATCCATTCTAATTCATTCATACAATCCATTTTAAGTCTTTCACACGATCCATTCTAATTCATTCGTACGATCCATTCTAATTCATTCGTACAATCCATTCTATTTCATTCGTACGATCCATTCTTACTCATTCGTATGATCCATTCTAATTCATTGGTATGATCCATTCTAATTCATTCGTACGATCCATTCTAATTCATTCGTACGATCCATTCTAATTCATTCGCACGATCCATTCTAATTCATTCATACGATCCATTCTAATTCATTCATACGATCCATTCTAATTCATTCCTACAATCCATTCTAATTCATTCGCCCGATCCATTCTAATTCATTCATACGATCCATTCTATTCGAATGGATCATGCGATCCATTCGAATTCATTCGCACGATCCATTCTAATTCATTCATACGATCCATTCTAATTCATTCATACAATGCACTCTAATTCTTTCACACGATCCATTCTAATTCATTCGTACAATCCATTCTATTTCATTTGTACGATCCATTCTTACTCATTCGTATGATCCATTCTAATTCATTCGTACGATCCATTCTAATTCATTTGTACGATCCATTCTAATTTATTCATACAATCCATTCTAATTCATTCATACAATCCATTCTAATTCATTCCGTACGATCCATTCTAATTCATTCGTACGATCCATTCTTACTCATTCGTATGATCCATTCTAATTCATTCGTACGATCCATTCTAATTCATTTGTACGATCCATTCTAATTCATTCGCACAATCTATTCTAATTCATTCGTATGATCCATTCCAATTCATTCGTACGAATGAATTAGAATTAGAATGCATTAGAATGGATTAGAATGGATCGTATGAGTGAATTAGAATGGATCGTACGAATGAATTAGAATGGATCATACGAATGAGTAAGAATGGATCGTACGAATGAAATAGAATGGATTGTACGAATGAATTAGAATGGATCGTACAAATGAATTAGAATGGATCGTACGAATGAATTAGAATGGATCATACGAATGAGTAAGAATGGATCGTACAAATGAAATAGAATGGATTGTACGAATGAATTTGAATGGATCGTAGGAATGAATTATAATGGATCGTGTGATAGAATTAGAATGCATTGTATGAATGAATTAGAATGGATCGTATGAATGAATTAGAATGGATCGTGCGAATGAATTCGAATGGATCGCATGATCCATTAGAATAGAATGGATCGTATGAATGAATTAGAATGGATCGGGCGAATGAATTAGAATGGATTGTAGGAATGAATTAGAATGGATCGTATGAATGAATTAGAATGGATCGTATGAATGAATTAGAATGGATCGTGCGAATGAATTAGAATGGATCGTACGAATGAATTAGAATGGATCGTTCGAATGAATTAGAATGGATCATACGAATGAATTAGAATGGATCATACGAATGAGTAAGAATGGATCGTACGAATGAAATAGAATGGATTGTACGAATGAATTAGAATGGATACATTCATGCGAATGAATTAGAATGGATCGGACGATTGAATTAGAATGGATCGTACGATTCATTCTAATTCATTCGCACGATCCATTCTAATTCATTCGTACGATCCATTCTTATTCATTCATACGATCCATTCTAATTCATTCGCACAATCCATTCTAATTCATTCGTACAATCCATTCTAATTCAATCGTATGATCCATTCTAACTCATTCGGTGGATCCATTCTAATTCATTCGTACGATCCATTCTAATTCATTCCCACGATCCATTCTAATTTATTCGTACGATCCAATCTAATTCATTCGTACGATCTATTCTAATTCATTCGCATGAATGTAACCATTCTAATTTATTCATACGATTCATTCTAATTCATTCGTATGAGCTATTCTAATTCATTCGTACGATCCATTCTAATTCATTCACACGAATGCATCCATTCTAATTCATTCATACGATCCATTTTAATTCATTCGTACGATCCATTCTAATTCACTCATACGATCCATTCTAATACATTCATACGATCCATTCTAATTCATTTGCACGAAAATATCCATTCTAATTCATTCGTACGATCCATTCTAGTTCCTTCGTACGATCCATTCTAATTCATTCGTACGATCTATTCTATTTCATTCGTACGATCCATTCTTACTCATTCGTACGATCCATTCTAATTCATTCATCCGATCCATTCTAATTCATTCGCACGAATGTATCCATTCTAATTCATTCGTTCGATCAATTCTAATTTATTAGCACGATCCATTCTAATTCATTCGTACAATCCATTCTAATTCATTCGCACGATCCATTCTACTTCATTCACACGAATGTATCCATTCTAATTCATTCGCACGAATGTATCCATTCTAATTCATTCATACGATCCATTCTAATTCATTCGTACGATCCATTCTAATTCATTAATATGATCCATTCTAATTCATTCGTACGATCCATTCTAATTCATATGCACAAAGGTATCCATTCTAATCCATTCGTAGGATCCATTCTAATCCATTCGTACGATCTATTCTAATTCATTCGTACGATCCATTCTAATTCATTCGCTCGAATGTATCCATTCTAATCCATTCGTACGATCCATTCGTACGATCCATTCTAATCCATTCGTACGATCCATTCTAATTCATTCGCATGAATGTAACCATTCTAATTCATTCATTTTATCCATTCTAATTCATTCGTCCGATCCATTCTAATTCATTCGCACGAATGTATCCATTCTAATTAATTCGTACGATCCATTCTAATTCATTCGTACGATCCATTCTAATTCATTCGTAAGATCCATTCTAATTCATTCGTACGATCCATTCTAATTCATTCGTACGATCCATTCTAATTCATTCGCACGAATGTATCCATTCTAGTTCATTCGTACGATCCATTCTAATTCATTCGTACGATCCATTCTAATTCATTCGCACGATCCATTCTAATTCATTCGTACGATCAATTCTAATTCATTCGTGCAATCCATTCTATTTCATTCGTACGATCCATTCTTTCTCATTCGTACGATCCATTCTAATTCATTCACACAAATGTATCCATTCGTATGAATGAATTAGAATAGATTGTACGAATGAATTAGAATGGATCGTACGAAGGAATTAGAATGGATCGTACGAATGAATTAGAATGGATCATACAATGAATTAGAATGGATCGTACGAAGGAATTAGAATGGATCGTACGAATGAATTAGAATGGATCGTACGATTGAATTAGAATGGATCATACGAATGAGTAAGAATGGATCGTCTGAATGAATTAGATTGGATCGTACGATCCATTCTAATTCATTAGCATGGATCATGCTAATGAATTAGAATGGAATATACGAATGAATTAGAATGGATCGTAGAATGGATCGTACGAATGAATGAAAATGAATTAGAATGGATCGTACGAATGAATTAGAATAGATCATAGGAATGAATTAGAATGGATCGTGCAAATGAATTAGAATGGATACATTCATGCGAATGAATTAGAATGGATCGTGCGAATGAATTAGAATGGATGGTACGAATGAATTAGAATGGATATATTTGAACGAATAAATTAGAATGGTCATACGAATGAATTAGAATGGATCGTACGAATGAATTAGAATGGATAGTGCGAATAAATTAAAATCGATCGTAAGAATTAATTAGAATGGATCGTACGAATGAATTAGAATGGATCATACGAATGAGTAAGAATGGATTGTACGAATGAATTAGAATGGATCGTACGAATGAATTAGAATGGATCGTACGAATAAATTAGAATGGATACATTCGTCCGAATGAATTAGAATGGATCATACGAATGAGTAAGAATGGATCGTACGAATGAAATAGAATAGATTGTACGAATGAATTAGAATGGATCCTACGAATGAATTAGAATGGATCGTGTGAAAGAATTAGAATGGATTGTATGAATGAATTAGAATGGATCCTATGAATGAATTAGAATGGATCGTGCAAATGAATTCGAATGGATCGTACGAATTCATTCTAATTCATTCATACAATACATTCTAATTCTTTCACACAATCCATTCTAATTCATTCATACGTTCCATTCTAATTCATTAGCACGATCCATGCTAATTCATTCGTTCGATCAATTCTAATTCATTAGCACGATCCATTCTAATTCATTCGTACGATCCATTCTAATTCAATCGCACGATCCATTCTAATTAATTCATAGGATCCATTCTAATTCATTCATACGATCTATTCTAATTCTTTCGCACGAATGTATCAATTCTAATTCATTCGCACGAATGTATCCATTCTAATTCATTCATACGATCCATTCTAATTCATTCGTACGATCCATTCTAATTCATTCGCACAATCCATTCTATTTCATTCGTACGATCCATTCTTATTCATTCGTATGATCCATTCTAATTCATTCGCACGAATGTATCCAAAATGGATCATACGAATGAGTAAGAATGGATCGTACGAATGAAATAGATAGCATTGTGCGAATGAATTAGAATGGACCGTACGAATGAATTAGACGTACGAATGAATTAGAATGGATACATTCGTGCGAATAAATTAGAATGGATCATACGAATGAGTAAGAATGGATCGTCATTCTAATTCATTCGTATGATCCATTCTAATTCATTTGTATCCATTCTTTTTCATTCGCACGATCCATTCTAATTCATTCGCGCAATCTATTCTAATTCATTCGTACGATCCATTCTAATTCATTCGTACGATCCATTCTAATTCATTCATACAATCCATTCTAATTTATTCGCACGAATGTATCCATTCTAATTCGTTCGTACGATCCATTCTAATTTATTCGCATAATCTATTCTAATTCATTCATACGATCCATTCTAATTCATTCGCACGAATGTATCCATTCTAATTCATTCATACGATCCATTCTACTTCATTCGTACTATCCGTTCTAATTCACTCATACGATCCATTCTAATTCATTCATACGATCCATTCTAATTCATTTGCACGAATATATCCATTCTAATTCATTCGTACGATCCATTCTAATTCCTTCGTACGAGCCATTCTAATTCCTTCGTGCGATCCATTCTAATTCCTTCGTACGATCCATTCTATTTCATTCGTATGATCCATTCTAATTCCTTCGTACGATCCATTCTAATTCCTTCGTATCTATTCAATTCACTCATACGATCCATTCTAATTCATTCGTACGATCCATTCTAATTCATTCATACAATCCATTCTAATTCATTAGCACGATCCATTCTAATTCATATGCACAAAGGTATCCATTCTAATTCATTCGTACGATCCATTCTAATTCAGGATCCTACGAATGAATTAGAATGGATACATTCGTGCGAATGAATTAGAATTGATCGTACGAATGAATTAGAATGGATCGTGCGAATGAATTAGAATGGATCATACGAATGAATTAGAATGGATCGTACGAATGAACTAGAATGGATACATTCGTGCGAATGAATTAGAATGGATCATACGAATGAATTAGAATGGATCGTACGAATGAATTAGAATGGATCTTACGAATGCATTAGAATGGATCGTACGAATGAATTAGAATGGATCGTGCGAATGAATTAGAATGGATCGTACGAATGGATTAGAATGGATCGTGTGAAAGAATTAGAATGGATCATACGAATGAATTAGAATGGATTGTGCGAATGAATTAGAATGGATCGTATGAATGAATTAGAATGGATACATTTGTGCGAATGAATTAGAATGGATCGTACGAATGAATTAGAATGGATCGTATGAATGAATTAGAATGGATCGTACGAATAAATTAGAATGGATCGTGCGAATGAATTAGAATGGATCGTACGAATGAATTAGAATAGATTGTACGAATAAACTAGAATGGATACATTCGTGCGAATGAATTAGAATGGATCGTACGAATGAATTAGAATGGATCGTACGAATGAATTAGAATGGATCGTACGAATGAATTAGAATGGATCGTACGAATGAATTAGAATGGATCGTGCGAATGAATTAGAATGGATCGTACGAATGGATTAGAATGGATCGTGTGAAAGAATTAGAATGGATCGTACGAATGAATTAGAATGGATCGTGCGAATGAATTAGAATGGATCGTACGAATGAATTTGAATGGATACATTTGTGCGAATGAATTAGAATGGATCGTACGAATGAATTAGAATGGATCGTATGAATGAATTAGAATGGATCGTACGAATAAATTAGAATGAATCGTGTGAATGAATTAGAATGGATCGTACGAATGAATTAGAATGGATCGTACGAATGAACTAGAATGGATACATTCGTGCGAATGAATTAGAATGGATCGTACGAATGAATTAGAATGGATCGTACGAATGAATTAGAATGGATCGTACGAATGAATTAGAATGGATACATTCGTGCGAATGAATTAGAATGGATCGGACGAATGAATTAGAATGGATCGTACGAATGAATTAGAATGGATCGTACGAATAAATTTGAATGGATACATTCTTCCGAATGAATTAGAATGGATCATACGAATGAGTAAGAATGGATCGTACGAATGAAATAGAATAGATTGTACGAATGAATTAGAATGGATTCGTACGAATGAATTAGAATGGATACATTCGTGCGAATGAATTAGAATGGATCGTACCAATGAGTAAGAATGGATCGTACGAATGAAATAGAATGGATTGTGCTAATGAATTAGAATGGATCGTACGAATGAATTAGAATGGATCGTGTGAAAGAATTAGAATGGATTGTATGAATGAATTAGAAAAGATCGTATGAATGAATTAGAATGGATCGTACGAATGAATTAGAATGAATCGTACGAATGAATTAGAATGGATACATTCGTGCGAATGAATTAGAATGGATACATTCGTTCGAAAGAATTAGAATAGATCGTATGAATGAATTAGAATGGATCCTATGAATGAATTAGAATGGATCGTGCGAATGAATTAGAATGGATCGTACGAATGAATTAGAATAGATCGTACGAATGAATTAGAATGGATCGTACGAAGGAATTAGAATGGATCGTACGAATGAATTAGAATGGATATATTCGTGCAAATGAATTAGAATGGATCGTATGAATGTATTAGAATGGATCGTATGAGTGAATTAGAATGGATCGTACGAATGAATTAGAATGGATTGTATGAATGAATTAGAATGGATCATACGAATGAATCAGAATGGATCATACGAATTAATTAGAATGGATCGTACGAATGAATTAGAATGGATCGTACGAATGAATTCGAATGGATACATTCGTGCGAATGGATTAGAATGGATTGTGCGAATAAATAAGAACAGATCGTGCGAATGAATTAGAATGGATCGTACGAATGAATTAGAATGGATCGTGCGAATGAATTAGAATGGATTGTACGAATGAATTAGAATGGATACATTTGTGCGAATGAATTAGAATGGATCGTACGAATGAATTAGAATGGATCGTAGGAATGAATTAGAATGGATCGTATGAATGAATTAGAATGGATCGTGCGAATGAATTAGAATAGATCGTACGAATGAATTAGAATGAATCGTATGAAAGAATTAGAATGGATCGTACGAAAGAATTAGAATGGGTCGTGCGAATGAATTAGAATGGATCGTACGAATGAATTAGAATGGATACATTTGTGCGAATGAATTAGAATGGATCGTACGATTGAATTAGAATGGATCGTATGAATAAATTAGAATGGATCGTACGAATGAAATAGAATGGATCGTGCGAATGAATTAGAATGGATCGTACGAATGAATTAGAATGGATCGTACGAATGAATTAGAATGGATCTTACGAATGAATTAGAATGGATCGTACGAATGAATTAGAATGGATCGTACGAATGAATTAGAATGGATACATTCGTGCGAATGAATTAGAATGGATCGGACGAATGAATTAGAATGGATCGTACGAATCAATTAGAATGGATCGTACGAATGAATTAGAATGGATCGTACGAATAAATTAGAATTGATACATACGTCCAAATGAATTAGAATGGATCATACGAATGAGTAAGAATGGATCGTACGAATGAAATAGAATAGATTGTACGAATGAATTAGAATGGATCCTATGAATGAATTAGAATGGATCGTGTGAAAGAATTAGAATGGGTTGTATGAATGAATTAGAATGGATCGTATGAATGAATTAGAATGGATCGTGCGAATGAATTAGAATGGATCGTACGAATTCATTCTAATTCATTCATACAATCGATTCTAATTCTTTCACACGATCCATTCTAATTCATTCGTACGTTCCATTCTAATTCATTAGCACGATCCATGCTAATTCATTCGTTCGATCAATTCTAATTCATTAGCACGATCCATTCTAATTCATTCGTACGATCCATTCTAATTCATTCGCACAATCCATTCTAATTCATTCATAGGATCCATTCTAATTCATTCATACGATCTATTCTAATTCTTTCACACGAATGTATCCATTCTAATTCATTCGCACAAATGTATCCATTCTAATTCATTCGTACGATCCATTCTAATTCATTCGTACGATCCATTCTAATTCATTCGTATGATCCATTCTAATTCATTCATACGATCTATTCTAATTCACTCATACAATCCATTCTAATTCTTTCACACGATCCATTCTAATTTATTCGTACAATCCATTCTAATTCATTCGCACAATTCATTCTATTTCATTCGTACGATC
This sequence comes from Chamaelirium japonicum, assembly GCA_947650365.1. Lineage (NCBI taxonomy): Eukaryota > Viridiplantae > Streptophyta > Magnoliopsida > Liliales > Melanthiaceae > Chamaelirium > Chamaelirium japonicum. The sequence continues at coordinate 98,936,669 of OX393551.1, forward strand.
CATTCTTACTCATTCGTATGATCCATTCTAATTCATTCGCACGAATGTATCCATAATGGATCATACGAATGAGTAAGAATGGATCGTACGAATAAAATAGAATGGATTGTGCGAATGAATTAGAATGGACCGTACGAATGAATTAGACGTACGAATGAATTAGAATGGATACATTTGTGCGAATAAATTAGAATGGATCATACGAATGAGTAAGAATGGATCGTCATTCTAATTCATTCGTATGATCAATTCTAATTCATTTGTATCCATTCTATTTCATTCGCACGATCCATTCTAATTCATTCGCGGAATCTATTCTAATTCATTCGTACGATCCATTCTAATTCATTCGTACGATCCATTCTAATTCATTCATACAATCCATTCTAATTTATTCGCACGAATGTATCCATTCTAATTCATTCGTACGATGCATTCTAATTCACTCGCACAATCTATTCTAATTCATTCATACGATCCATTCTAATTCATTTGCACGAATGTATCCATTCTAATTCATTCATACGATCCATTCTACTTCATTCGTACTATCCGTTCTAATTCACTCATATGATCCATTCTAATTCATTCATACGATCCATTCTAATTCATTTGCACGAATATATCCATTCTAATTCATTCGTACGATCCATTCTAATTCCTTCGTACGATCCATTCTAATTCCTTCGTAAGATCCATTCTAATTCCTTCGTACGATCCATTCTATTTCATTCGTATGATCCATTCTAATTCCTTCGTACGATCCATTCTAATTCCTTTGTACGATCAATTCTATTTCATTCGTATGATCCATTCTAATTCCTTCGTACGATCCATTCTAATTCCTTCGTATCCATTCTAATTCACTCATACGATCCATTCTAATTCATTCGTACGATCCATTCTAATTCATTCATACAATACATTCTAATTTATTCGCACGAATGTATCCATTCTAATCCATTCGTACGATCCATTCTAATCCATTCGTACGATCCATTCTAATTCATTCGCATGAATGTAACCATTCTAATTCATTCATTTGATCCATTCTAATTCATTCGTACGATCCATTCTAATTCATTCGTCCGATCCATTCTAATTCATTCGCACGAATGTATCCATTCTAATTCATTCGTACGATCCATTCTAATTCATTCGTACGATCCATTCTAATTCATACGTAAGATCCATTCTAATTCATTCGTACGATCCATTCTAATTCATTCGTACGATCCATTCTAATTCATTCGCACGAATGTATCCATTCTAGTTCATTCGTACAATCCATTCTAGTTCATTCGTACGATCCATTCTTATTCATTCGTATGATCCATTCTAATTAATTCGTATGATGCATTCTAATTCATTCGTACGATCCATTCTGATTCATTCATACAATCCATTCTAATTCATTCGCACGAATGTATCCATTCTAATTAATTCTTACGATCCATTCTAATTCATTCGTATGATCCATTCTTATTCATTCGCACGATCCAGTCTAATGGATTCGCACGATCCATTCTAATTCATTCGCACGAATGTATCCATTCTAATTCATTTGTACGATCCATTCTAATTCATTAATAAGATCCATTCTAATTCATTCGTACGATCCATTCTAATTCATATGCACAAAGGTATCCATTCTAATTCATTCGTACGATCCATTCTAATTCAGGATCGTACGAATGAATTAGAACAGATACATTCGTGCGAATGAATTAGAATTGATCGTACAAATGAATTAGAATGGATCGTGCGAATGAATTAGAATGGATCGTACGAATGAATTAGAATGGATCGTACGAATAAACTAGAATGGATACATTTGTGCAAATAAATTAGAATTGATCGTACGAATGAATTAGAATGGATCGTACGAATGGATTAGAATGGATCATACGAATGAATTAGAATGGATCGTGCGAATGAATTAGAATGGATCGAACGAATGAATTAGAATGGATCGAACGAATGAATTAGAATGGATATATTCGAGCGAATGAATTAGAATAGATTGTAGGAATGAATTAGAATGGATCATACGAATGAATTAGAATAGATCGTACGAACGAATTAGAATGGATCGTACGAACGAATTAGAATGGATCATATGAACGAATTAGAATGGATCGTACGAATGAATTAGAATGGATACATTCGAGCGAATGAATTAAAATGGATCGTACGAATGAATTAGAATAGATCATAGGAATGAATTAGAATGGATCGTGCAAATGAATTAGAATGGATACATTCGTGCGAATGAATTAGAATGGATCGTGCGAATGAATTAGAATGGATCGTACGAATGAATTAGAATGGATATATTTGAACGAATAAATTAGAATGGATCATACGAATGAATTAGAATGGATCGTACGAATGAATTAGAATGGATAGTGCGAATGAATTAGAATCGATCGTACGAATGAATTAAAATAGATCGTACGAATGAATTAGATCGTACGAATGAATTAGAATGGATCGTACGAATGAATTAAAATGGATACATTCGAGCGAATGAATTAGAATAGATCGTAGGAATGAATTAGAATGGATCGTACGAATGAATTAGAATGGATACATTTGTGAGAGTGAATTAGAATGGATCGTACGAATGAATTAGAATGCATCGTACGAAAGAATTAGAATGGATATATTCGTGCGAATGAATTAGAATGGATCGTACGAATGAATTAGCCTGGATCGTACGAATGAATTTGAATGGATACATTTGTGCGAATGAAGCTAAATGGATTGTATGAAAGAATTACAATGGATCGTACGAATGAATTAGAATGGATCGTACGAATGAATTAGAATAGCTCATACGAATGAATTAGAATGAATCGTATGAATGAATTAGAATGGTTACATTCGTGCGAATGAATTAGAATAGATCGTACGAATGAATTAGAATGGATCGTACGAATAAATTAGAATGGATCGTGGGAATGAATTAGAATGGATCGTACGAATGAATTAGAATGGATCCACCGAATGAGTTAGAATGGATCATACAAATGAATTAGAATAGATTGTATGAATGAATTAGAATGGATTGTGCGAATGAATTAGAATGGATCGTATGAATGAATAAGAATGGATCGTATGAATGAATTAGAATGGATCGTGCGAATGAATTAGCATGAATCCTACGAATGTATTAGAATGAATCGTACGAAAGAATTAGAATGAATCGTACGATCCATTCTAATTCAATCGTCCGATCCATTCTAATTCATTCGCATGAATGTATCCATTCTAATTCATTCGTACAATCCATTCTTTTTCATTTGTACGATCCATTCTTACTCATTCGTATGATCCATTCAAATTCATTCGTATGATCCATTCTAATTCATTCGTACGATCCATTCTAATTCATTCGTACGATCCATTCTAATTCATTCGCACGATCCATTCTAATTCATTCATACGATCCATTCTAATTCATTCATACGATCCATTCTAATTCATTCCTACAATCCATTCTAATTCGTTCGCCCGATCCATTCTAATTCATTCATACGATCCATTCTATTCGAATGGATCATGCGATCCATTCGAATTCATTCGCACGATCCATTCTAATTCATTCATACGATCCATTCTAATTCATTTATACAATGCATTCTAATTCTTTCACACGATCCATTCTAATTCATTCGTACGATCCATTCTAATTCATTCGTACAATCCATTCTATTTCATTTGTACGATCCATTCAAACTTATTCGTATGGTCCATTCTAATTCATTCGTACGATCCATTCTAATTCATTTGTACGATCCATTCTAATTCATTCGTACAATCCATTCTATTTCATTCGTACGATCCATTCTTACTCATTCGTACGATCTATTCTAATTCTTTCGCACGAATGTATCCATTCTAATTCATTCGCACGAATGTATCCATTCTAATTCATTCGTACGATCCATTCTAATTCATTCGTACGATCCATTCGAATTCATTCACACGATCCATTCTAATTCATTCATATGATCCATTCTAATTCATTCATACAATCCATTCTAATTCTTTCACACGATCCATTCTAATTCATTCGTACGATCCATTCTAATTCATTCGTACAATCCATTCTATTTCATTCGTACGATCCATTCTTACTCATTCGTATGATCCATTCTAATTCATTCGTATGATCCATTCTAATTCATTCGTACGATCCATTCTAATTCATTCGTACGATCCATTCTAATTCATTCGCACGATCCATTCTAATTCATTCATACGATCCATTCTAATTCATTCATACGATCCATTCTAATTCATTCCTACAATCCATTCTTATTCATTCGCCCGATCCATTCTAATTCATTCATACGATCCATTCTATTCGAATGGATCATGCGATCCATTCGAATTCATTCGCACGATCCATTCTAATTCATTCATACGATCCATTCTAATTCATTCATACAATGCATTCTAATTCTTTCACACAATCCATTCTAATTCATTCGTACAATCCATTCTATTTCATTTGTACGATCCATTCTTACTCATTCGTATGATCCATTCTAATTCATTCGTACGATCCATTCTAATTCATTTGTACGATCCATTCTAATTCATTCATACAATCCATTCTATTTCATTCGTACGATCCATTCTTACTCATTCGTATGATCCATTCTAATTCATTCGCACGAATGTATCCATTCTAATTCATTCATACAATCCATTCTAATTCATTCCGTACGATCCATTCTAATTCATTCGTACGATCGTACGAATGAATTGGAATGGATCGTACGAATGAATTAGAATAGATTGTGCGAATGAATTAGAATGGATCGTACGAATGAATTAGAATGGATCGTACGAATGAATTAGAATGGATCATACGAATGAGTAAGAATGGATCGTACGAATGAATTAGAATGGATCATACGAATGAATTAGAATGGATCGTACGAATAAATTAGAATGGATACATTCGTCCGAATGAATTAGAATGGACCATACAAATTAGTAAGAATGGATCGTACGAATGAAATAGAATAGATTGTACGAATGAATTAGAATGGATCCTACGAATGAATTAGAATGGATCGTGTGAAAGAATTAGAATGGATTGTATGAATGAATTAGAATGGATCGTATGAATGAATTAGAATGGATCGTGCGAATGAATTCGAATGGATCGTACGAATTCATTCTAATTCATTCATACAATCCATTCTAATTCTTTCACACGATCCATTCTAATTCATTTGTACGTTCCATTCTAATTCATTAGCACGATCCATGCTAATTCATTCGTTCAATCAATTCTAATTCATTAGCACGATCCTTTCTAATTTATTCGTACGATCCATTCTAATTCATTCGCACGATCCATTCTAATTCATTCATAGGATCCATTCTAATTCATTCATACGATCTATTCTAATTCTTTCGCACGAATGTATCCATTCTAATTCATTCGCACGAATGTATCCATTCTAATTCATTTGTACCATCCATTCTAATTCATTCGTACGATCCATTCTAATTCATTCGTACGATCCAATCTAATTCATTCATATGATCTATTCTAATTCATTCATACAATCCATTCTAATTCTTTCACACGATCCATTCTAATTCATTCGTACGATCCATTCTAATTCATTCGCACAATCCATTCTATTTCATTCGTACGATCCATTCTTACTCATTGGTATGATCCATTCTAATTCATTCGCACGAATGTATCCATTCTAATTCATTCGTATGAATCCATTCTAATTCATTCGTACAATCCATTCTATTTCATTCGCACGATCCATTCTTACTCATTCGTATGATCCATTCTAATTCATTCGCACAAATGTATCCATTCTAAATCATTCGCACGATCCATTCAAATTCATTCGTACGATCCATTCAAATTCATTCGCGCGATCCATTCTAATTCATTCGTACAATCCATTCTATTTCATTCGTACGATCCATTCTTACTCATTTGTATGATCTATTCTAATTCATTCGCACGATTGTATCCATTCTAATTCATTCGTACGATCCATTCTAATTCATTCATACAATCTATTCTAATTCTTTCACACGATCCATTCTAATTCATTCGTACGATCCATTCTAATTCATTCGTACAATCCATTCTAATTCATTCGTACAATCCATTCTATTTCATTCGTACGATCCATTCTTACTCATTCGTATGATCCATTCTAATTCATTCGCACGAATGTATCCATTCTAATTCATTCGTACGATCCATTATAATTCATTCGTACGATCCATTCTAATTCATTCAGATGATCCATTCTAATTCATTTATACAATCCATTCTAATTCATTCGCACGATCCATTCGAATTCATTCACACGATCCATTCTAATTCATTCATACGATCCATTCTAATTCATTCGCACGATCCATTCGAATTCATTCGGACGATCCACTCTAATTCATTCGCACGAATGTATCCATTCTAATTAATTCGTATGATCCATTCTAATTCATTCGTACAATCCATTCTTATTCCTTCGTACGATCCATTCTAATTCATTAATTCATTCTTACTATCCATTCTAATTCATTCGCACAATCTATTCTAATTCATTCATACGATCCATTCTAATTCATTCGTACGATCCATTCTAATTTATTCATACGATCCATTCTAATTCATTCGCACGAATGTATCCATTCTAATTCATTCGTACGATCCATTCTAATTCATTCGTACAATCCATTCTATTTCATTCGTACGAATGAATTAGAATGGATATATTCGTGCAAATGAATCAGAATGGATCATACGAATGAGTAAGAATGCATCGTATGAATGAAATAGAATGGATCGTATGAAGGAATTAGAATGGATCATAGGAATGAATTAGAATGGATCGTATGAATGAATTAGAATGGATCGTGTCAAAGAATTAGAATGGATTGAATTAGAATGGATCGTACGAATGAGTAAGAATGAATCGTACGAATGAAATAGAATGGATTGTATGAATGAATTAGAATGGATCGCACGAATGAATTAGAATGGATCGTGTGAAAGAATTAGAATGGATTGTATGAATGAATTAGAATGGATCGTATGAATGAATTAGAATGGATCGTACGAATGAAATTGAATGGATCGTACGTATCAATTAGAATAGATATATTCCAATTCATTCATACAATCTATTCTAATTCATTCGTATGATCCATTCTAATTCATTCGTACAATCCATTCTATTTCATTCGTACGATCCATTCTTACTCATTCGTATGATCCATTCTAATTCATTCGCACGAATGTATCCATTCTAATTCATTCGTACGATCCATTCTAATTCATTCGTACGATCCATTCTAATTAATTCATACGATCAATTCTAATTCATTCATACAATCCATTCAAATTCTTTCACACGATCCATTCTAATTCATTCGTACGATCCATTCTGATTCATTCGTGTAATCCATTCCATTTCATTCGTACGATCCATTCTTACTCATTCGTACGATCCATTCTAATTCATTCACGCGAATGTATCCATTCGTACGAATGAATTAGAATAGATTGTACGAATGAATTAGAATGGATCGTACGAATGAATTAGAATGGATCGTACGAAGGAATTAGAATGGATCGTACGAATGAATTAGAATGGATCGTACGAATGAATTAGAATAGATCGTACGAATGAATTAGAATGGATCGTACGAAGGAATTAGAATGGATCGTACGAATGAATTAGAATGGATATATTCGTGCAAATGAATTAGAATGGATCGTATGAATGTATTAGAATGGATCGTATGAGTGAATTAGAATGGATCGTACGAATGAATTAGAATGGATCGTATGAATGAATAAGAATGGATACATTCGTGTGAATGAATTAGAATGGATCGTATGAATGAATTAGAATAGATTTTGTGAATGAACTAGAACTGATCGTACGAATGAATTAGAATGGATACATTCGTGCGAATGAATTAGAATGGATTGTATGAATGAATTAGAATGGATCGTACGAATGAATTAGAATGGATCGTATGAGTGAATTAGAATGGATACGAAGGAATTAGAATGGATCATACGAATGAAATAGAATGGATCGTACGAAGGAATTAGAATGGATCGTACGAAGGAATTAGAATGGATCGTACGAATGAATTAGAATGGATATATTCGTGCAAATGAATTAGAATTGATCGTATGAATGAATTAGAATGGATCGTATGAGTGAATTAGAACGGATAGTACGAATGAAGTAGAATGGATCGTATGAATGAATTAGAATGGATACATTCGTGCGAATGAATTAGAATGGATCGTATGAATGAATTAGAATAGATTGTGCGAATGAATTAGAATGGATCGTACGAATGAATTAGAATGGATACATTCGTGCGAATAAATTAGAATGGATTGTATGAATGAATTAGAATGGATCGTACGAATGAATTAGATTGGATCGTACGAATGAATTAGAATAGATTGCGCGAATGAATTAGAATGGATCGTACGAATGAATTAGAATGGATCGTACGAAGGAATTACAATGGATCGTACGAATGAATTAGAATGGATCGTACGAATGAATTAGAATGGATCGTACGAATGAATTAGAATGGATTGTACGATTGAATTAGAATGGATCATGCGAAGGAGTAAGAATGGATCGTATGAATGAATTAGATTGGATCGTACGATCCATTCTAATTCATTAGCATGGATCGTGCTAATGAATTAGAATGGAATATACGAATGAATTAGAATGGATCGTAGAATGGCTTGTACGAATGAATTAGAATGGATTGTACGAATGAATTAGAATCGATCGTACGAATGAAATAGAATGGATTCTACGAATGAATAAGAATGGATTGTACGAATGAATTAGAATGGATCATACGAATGAGTAAGAATGGATCGTATGAATGAATTAGATTGGATCGTATGAATGAATTAGAATGGATCGTGCGAATGAATTAGAATGGATCGTACCGTACGATCCATTCTAATTCATTCGCACGATCCATTCTAATTCATTCGCATAATCTATTCTAATTAATTCGTACGAACCATTCTAATTCATTCGCACGATCCATTCTAATTAGAATGGATCATACGAATGAATTAGAATGGATCGTATGAATGAATTAGATTGGATCGTATGAATGAATTAGAATGGATCGTGCGAATGAATTAGAATGGATCGTACGAAGGAATTAGAATGGATCGTACGAATGAATTAGAATAGGTCATGCGAATGAATTAGAATGGATCGTGCGAATGAATTAAGATGGATCGTAGGAATGAATTAGATTGGATCGTATGAATGAATTAGAATGGATCGTACGAAGGAATTAGAATGGATCGTACAAAGGAAGTAGAATGGATCGTAAGAAGGAATTAGAATGGATCGTACGAAGGAATTAGAATGGATCGTACGAATGAATTAGAATGGATCATACGAATAAATTAGAATGGATCGTATGAATGAATTAGAATTTATCGTGCGAATGAATTAGAATGGATCGTACGAATGAATTAGAATGGAAGGAATTAGAATGGATTGTACGAAGGAATTAGAATGGATCGTACGAATGAATTAGAATGGATCGTACGAATGAATTAAAATGTATCGTACGAATGAATTGGAATGGATCGTACGAATGAATTGGAATGAATCTTGGAATGGATCGTACAAATGAAGTAGAATGGATCGTGCAAATGAATTAGAATGAATCGTACGAATGAATTAGAATGGATCGTACGAATGAATTAGAATGGATCGTGTGAAAGAATTAGAATGGATTGTACGAATGAATTAGAATGGTCGTAGGAATGAATTAGAATGGATCGTATGAATGAATTAGAATGGATCGTATGAATGAAATATAATGGATTCGCACGAATGTATCCATTCTAATTCATTCGTACGATCCATTCTAATTCACTAGCACGATCGTACGAATTAATTAGAATGGATCGTGCGAATGAATTAGAAAAGATCGTGCGAATGAATTTGAATGGATATATTCGTGCAAATGAATTAGAATGGATCGTACGAATGAATTAGAATGGATCGTTTTAGTGAATTAGAATGGATACGAAGGAATTAGAATGGATCGTACGAAGGAATTAGAATGGATCATACGAATGAAATAGAATGGATCGTACGAAGGAATTAGAATGGATCGTACGAATGAGTAAGAATGGATCGTACGAATGAAATAGAATGGATTGTGCGAATGAATTAGAATGGATCGTACGAATGAATTAGAATGGATACATTCGTGCGAACGAATTAGAATGGATCATACGAATGAGTAAGAATGGATCGTACGAATGAAATAGAATAGATTATACAAATGAATTAGAATGGATACATTCATGCGATTGAATTAGAATGGATCGTATGTACGAATGAATTAGAATGGATACTTTCGTGCGAATGAATTAGAATTGATCGTACGAATGAATTAGAATGGATCGTACGAATGAATTAGAATGGAACGTACGAATGAATTAGAATGGATCGTACGAAAGAATTAGAATGGATACATTCGTGCGAATGAATTAGAATGGATACATTCGTGCGAAAGAATTAGAATAGATCGTATGAATGAATTAGAATGGATCCTATGAATGAATTAGAATGGATCGTGCGAATGAATTAGAATGGATCGTACGAATGAATTAGAATGGATCGTGCTAATGAATTAGAATTGATCGAACGAATGACTTAGCATGGATCGTGCTAATGAATTAGAATGGAACGTACGAATGAATTAGAATGGATCGTGTGAAAGAATTAGAAAGGATTGAATGAATAAATTAGAATGAATTCGTACGATCCATTCGAATTCATTCGCACGATCCATTCTAATTCATTCATACGATCCATTCTAATTCATTCATACAATCCATTCTAATTCTTTCACACGATCCATTGTAATTCATTCGTAGGATCCATTCTAATTCATTCGTACAATCTATTCTATTTCATTCGTACGATCCATTCTTACTCATTCGTATGATCCATTCTAATTCATTCGGATGAATGTATCCATTCTAATTTATTCGTACGATCCATTCTAATTCATTCGTACGATCCATTCTAATTCATTCGTACAATCCATTCTAATTCATTCGTTCGATCCATTCTAATTCATTCGCACGAATGTATCCATTCTAATTCATTCGTACGATCCATTCTAATTCATTCGTACGATCCATTCTAATTCATTCGTAAGATCCATTCTAATTCATTCGGACGAATGTATCCATTCTAGTTCATTCATACGATCCATTCTAATTCATTCGTACGATCCATTCTAATTCATTCGCATGATCCATTCTAATTCATTCGTACGATCCAGTCTAATTCATTTATACGATCCATTCTAATTCATTCGTACGATCCATTCTAATTCATTCACACAAATGTATCCATTCTAATTCATTCGTACGATCCATTCTAATTCATTCGCACGATCCTTTCCAATTCATTCGTACGATCCATTCTAATTCTTTCGCACGATCCATTCTAATTCATTCGTACGATCCATTCTAATTCATTCGCACGATCCATTCTAATTCATTCGTACGATCCATTCTAATTCATTCATACGATCCATTCTAATTCATTCGTACGATCCATTCTAATTCATTCGCACAAATGTTTCCATTCTAATTCATTCGTACGATCCATTCCAATTCATTCACACGATCCATTCTAATTCATTCGTACGATCCATTCTAATTCATTCGCACGATCTGTTCTTATTCATTCACACAATCCATTCTAATTCATTCGCACGAATATATCCATTCTAATTCATTCGTATAATCCATTCTAATTCATTCGTACGATCCATTCTAATTCATTCGTACGATCCATTCTAATTAATTCGTATGATCCATTCTAATTCATTCGTACGATCCATTCTAATTCATTCATACAATCCATTCTAATTCATTCGTACGATCCATTCTAATTCACTCATACGATCCATTCTAATACATTCATACGATCCACTCTAATTCATTTGCACGAATATATCCATTCTAATTCATTCGTACGATCCATTCTAATTCCTTCGTACGATCCATTCTAATTCATTCGTACGATCTATTCTAATTCATTCGTACGATCCATTCTAATTCATTCGTACGATCCATTCTAATTCCTTCGTACGATCCATTCTTATTCATTCGTACGATCCATTCTAATTCATTCGTACAATCTATTCTAATTCATTCGTACGAATGGATACATTCGTGTGAATGAATTAGAATGGATCGTACGAATGAGTAAGAATGGATCGTACGAATGAAATAGAATGGATTGCACGAATGAATTAGAATGGATCGTAAGAATGAATTAGAATGGATCATGTGAAAGAATTAGAATGGATTGTATGAATGAATTAGAATGGATCGTACGAATGAATTAGAATGGATCGTACTAGTATCCATTCTAATTCATTCGTACAATCTATTCTAATTCATTCGTACGATCCATTCTTACTTATTCGTATGATCCATTCTAATTCATTCGGACGAATGTATCCATTCTAATTTATTCGTACGATCCATTCTAATTCATTTGTACGATCCATTCTAATTAATTCGTACGATCGATTCTAATTCATTCGCACTATCCATTCTAATTCATTCGTACGATCCATTCTAAATCATTCGTATGATCCATTCTAATTTATTCGTTCAAATATATCCATTCTAATTCATTCGTACGATCCATTCTAATTCATTCGCACGATCCATTCTAATGCATTCGCACGAATGTATCCATTCTAATTCATTTGCACGATCCATTCTAATTCATTCCTATGATCTATTCGAATGTATCCATTCTAATTCATTCGTATGATGCATTCTAATTCATTCGCACGATCCATTCTAATTCATTCGCACGATCAATTCTAATTCATTCGTATGATCCATTCTAATTCATTAGCATGATCCATTCTAATTCATTCGTACGATCCATTGTATTTCATTCGTACGATCCATTTTTACTCATTCGTACGATCCATTCTAATTCATTCGCACGAATATATCCATTCTAATTCATTTGTATGGATCGTACGAATGAATTAGAATAGATCGTGCGAACGAATTAGAATGGATAGTATGAATGAATTAGAATGGATCGTGCTAATGAATTAGAATGGATCATACGAATGAATTAGAATAGATTGTTCGAATGAATTAGATTGGATCGTACGAATGAATTAGAATGGATACATTCGTGCGAATGAATTCGAATGGATCATACGAATGAATTAGAATGGATACATTCATGGGAATGAATTAGAATGGATCATACGAAGGAATTAGAATGGATCATACGAATGAAATAGAATGGATCGTTTGAATGAATTAGAATGGATCGTGCGAATGAATTAGAATGGATGGTACGAATGAGTAAGAATGGATCGTACGAACGAAATAGAATGGATCGTACGTACAATCCATTCTAATTCATTCATACGATCCATTCTAATTCATTCGCACAGATGTATCCATTCTAATTCCTTCGTACGATCCAATCTAATTCATTCGCACGATCCATTCTTATTCATTCGTACGATCCATTCAATTTCATTCGTACAATCCATTCTTACTCATTCGTACGATTCATTCTAATTCATTCGCATGAATGTATCCATTCTAATTCATTCGTACGATCCATTCTAATTTATTCGCATGATCCATTCTAATTCATTCATACGATCCATTCTAATTCATTCGTATAATCCATTCTAATTCATTCGCACGATCCATTCTAATTCATTCATACGATCCATTCTAATTCATTCATACGATCCATTCTAATTCATTCGCACGAATGTATCCATTCTAATTCATTCGTACGATTCATTCTATTTCATTCGTACGATCCATTCTTACTCATTCGTACAATCCATTCTATTTCATTCGTACGATCCATTCTTACTCATTCGTATGATCGAATGAATTAGAATGGATCGTGTGAATGAATTAGATTGGATCGTATGAATGAATTAGAATGGATCGTACGTATGAATTAGAATGGATCGTACGAATGAATAAGAATGAAGGAATTTGAATGAATCATACGAATGAATTAGAATAGATAGTGCGAATGAATAAGAATGGATCGTACGAATGAATAAGAATGAAGGAATTAAAATGGATCGTACGAATGAATTAGAATAGATTGTGCGAATGAATTAGAATGGATCGTACGAATGAGTAAGAATAGATCGTACGAATGAAATAGAATGGATCGTATGAATGAATTAGAATAGATCGTGCTAATGAATTAGAATGGATCATACGAATGAATTAGAATAGATTGTGCGAATGAATTAGAATGGATCGTACGAATGAATGGATCGTACGAATGAATTGGAATGGATACATTCGTGCGAATGAATTAGAATGGATCGTACGAATGAGTAAGAATGGATCATACGAATGAAATAGAATGGATCGTACCAATGAATTAGAATCGATTGTGCTAATGAATTAGAATGGATCGTATGAAAGAATTAGAATAAATTGTGCGAATGAATTAGAATGGATCGTATGAATGAATTCGAATGGATCGTACGAATGAATTAGAATGGATCATACGAATGAAATATAATGGATCGTATGAATATGAATGAATTAGAATGGATCATATGAATTAGAATGGATCGTATGAATGAATTAGAATGGATCGTGCTAATGAATTAGAATAGATCATACGAATGAATTAGAATGGATCGTACGAATGAATTGGAATAGATTGTGCGAAAGAATTAGAATGGATCATACGAATGAATGGATCGTACGAATGAATTAGAATGGATACATTCCTGCGGATGAATTAGAATGGATCGTACGAATGAGTAAGAATGGATCGTACGAATGAAATAGAATGGATCGTACGAATTAGAATGGATCGTATGAATGAATTAGAATGGATTGTGCTAATGAATTAGAATGGATCGTACGAATGAATTAGAATGGATCGTACGAATGAATTAGAACAGATTGTGCGAATGAATTAGAATGGATCGTACGAATGAATGGATCGTACGAAGGAATTAGAATGGATCATATGAATGAAATACAATGGATCGTACGAAGGAATTAGAATGGATCGTACGAAGGAATTAGAATGGATCGTACGAATGAATTAGAATGGATACATTCGTGCAAAAGAATTAGAATAGATTGTATGAATGAATTGGAATGGATCGTGCAAATGAATTAGAATGGATCATTCGAATGAATTAGAATGGATCGTACGAATGAATTAGAATAGATTGTGCGAATGACTTAGAATGGATCGTACGAATGAATTAGATTGGATCGTATGAATGAATTAGCATGGATCGTGCGAATGAATTAGAATGGATCGTACGAATGGATTAGAACGGATCGTATGAATGAATTAGAATGGATCGTGCGAATAAATTAGAATGGATCGTAAGAATGAATTAGAATGGATCGTATGAATGAATTAGATTGGATCGTATGAATGAATTAGAATGGATCGTATGTATGAATTAGAATGGATACATTCATGGGAATGAATTAGAATGGATCGTACGAATGAATTAGAATGGATCGTACGAATAAATTAGAATGGATCGTGCTAATGAATTAGAATGGATCGTATAAATGAATTAGAATAAATTGTGCGAATGAATTAGAATGGATCGTACGAATGAATTAGTATGGATACATTCGTGCAAATGAATTAGAATGGATCGTATGAATGAATTAGATTGGATCGTACGAATGAGTAAGAAGGGATCATACGAATGAAATATTATGGATCGTACGAATGAATTAGAATGGATCGTGCTAATGAATTAGAATGGATCGTACGAATGAATCCATTCTAATTCATACGATTCATTCTAATTCAATCATACAATCGTACGAATGAATAAGAATGGATCGTACGAATGAAATAGAATGGATCGTACAAATGAATTAGAATGGATCGTGCTAATGAATTAGAATGGATCGTACGAATGAATTAGAATAGACTGTACGAATGAATTAGAATTGATCGTACGAATGAATTAGAATGGATTGAATGAATGAATTAGAATGGATCGTACGAATGAATTAGAATGGACCATGCTAATGAATTAGAATGGATCGCACAAAGAAATGAATTAGAATGGATATATTCGTACAATCCATTCTAATTCATTCGTACGATCCATTCTAATTCATTTGTACGATCCATTCTAATTTATTCATACGATCCATTCAAATTCATATTCATTCGTACGATCCATTCTAATTCATTCGTACGATCCATTCTAATTCATTCGTACGATCCATTCTAATGCATTCGTAAGATCCATTCTACTTCATTCGCACGATCCATTCTAATTTATTCATACGATCCATTATAATTCATACGTACAATCTATTCTAATTCATTCGTACGATCCATTCTAATTCATTAGCACGATCCATTCTAATTAATTCCTACGATCCATTCTATTTCATTCGTACGATCCATTCTTACTCATTCGAACGATCCATTCTAGAATGGATCGTGCGAATGATTTAGATGGATCGAACGAATGAATTAGAATGGATCGTACGAATGAATTAGAATGGATCGTACGAATGAATATGAATTAGAATGGATCGTATGAAAAAATTAGAATGGATCGTACGAATGAATTAGAATGGATCGTACGAATGAATTAGAATGGATTGTACGAATGTATCCATTCTAATTCATTCCTTTGTGCGATTCATTCGTACGATCCATTCTAATCATTCGCACGAAAGGATCTTACTCATTCATAAATTAGAATGGATCATACGAATGAATTAGAATTGATCATATGAAAGAATTAGTTTGGATCGTGCGAATGAATTAGAATGGATCGTATGAATGAATTAGAACGGATACATTCGTGCAAATGAATTAGAATGGATCGTATGAATGAATTAGAATGGATCGTATGAATGAATTAGAATGGATCGTACGTATGAATTAGAATGGATCGTACGAATGAGTTAGAATGGATCATATGAATGAATTAGAATGGATCGTACGAAGGAATTAGAATGGATTGTACGAAGGAATTAGAATGGATCGTACGAATGAATTAGAATGGATACATTCGTGCAAAAGAATTAGAATGGATTGTATGAATGAATAAGAATGGTTCGTACAAATGAATTAGAATGGATCGTGCGAATGAATTAGAATGGATCGTATGAATGAATTAAAATAGATTGTGCGAATGAATTAGAATGGATCGTATGAATGAATTAGAATGGATACATTCGTGCGAATGAATTAGAATGGATCGTATGAATAAATTAGAATGGATCGCACGTACGATCCATTCTATTTCATTCGTACGATCCATTCTTACTCATTCGTACGATCCATTCTAATTTATTCATACGATCCATTCTAATTCATTCATACGATCCATTCTAATTCATTCATACGATCCATTCTAATTCATTCATACAATCCCTTCTAATTCTTTCTCACGAATGTATCCATTCTAATTCATTCGTACAATCCACCCTAATTCCTTCGTATGATCCATTATAATTCATTCGCACGAATGTATCCATTCTAATTCATTTGTACGATCCATTCTAATTCATTCGTACGATCCATTCTAATTCATTCGCACGATCCATTCTAATTCATTCATACGATCCATTCTAATTCATTCGCACGAATGTATCCATTGTAATTCATTCATACGATCCATTTTAATTCATTCGCACGATCCAATCGAATTCTTTCATACGATCCATTCAAATTCATTCGTACGATCCATTCTAATTCATTCGCACGAATGTATCCATTCTAATTCATTCGCACGATCTATTCTAATTCATTCGCATGATCCATTCTAATTCATTCATACGATCCATTCTTACTTATTCGTATGATCCGTTCTAATTCATACAATCTAATTCATTCATACGATGCATTCTAATTCATTCGCATGAATGTATCCATTCTAATTCATTCGTACGATCCATTCTAATTCATTCGCACGATCCATTCTGATTCATTCATACGATCCATTCAAATTCATTCGTACGATCCATTCTAATTCATTCCCACGATCATTAGAATGGATCGTGCGAATGAATTAGATTGGATCGTACGAATGAATTAGAATGGATACATTCATGCGAATGAATTAGAATGGTTCGTACGAATGAGTAAGAAAGGATCGTACGAATGAAATTGAATGGATCGTACGAATGAATTAGAATGGATCGTGCGAATGAATTCGATTGAATTGTGCGAATGAATTAGAATGGATCGTACGAATGAATTAGAATCGATATATTCGTGCGAATGAATTTGAATGGATCGTACGAATGAAATAGAATGGATCGTATGAATTAATTCGAATGGATCGTACGAATGAATTAGAATGGATACATTCGTGCGAATGAATTAGAATGGATCATACGAAGGAATTAGAATGGATCGTACGAATGAATTAGAATGTATCGTATGAATGAATTAGAATGGATCGTACGAATGAATTAGAATGGATATTTTCGTGCGAAGGAATTAGAATGGATCGTTTGAATGGATCGTACGAAGCAATTAGAATGAATTAGAATGGATACATTTGTGTGAATGAATTAGAATGGATCATATGAATGAATTAGAATGGATCGTACGAATGAATTAGAATGGATCGTGCGAATGAATTAGATTGGATCGTGCGAATGAATTAGAATGGATCGTACGAATGAATTAGAATGGATACATTCGTGCGAATGAATTAGAATGGATCGTATGAATGAATTAGAATGGATCGTATGAATGAATTCGAATGGATCGTACGAATGAATTAGAATGGATACATTGGTGCGAATGAATTAGAATGGATCATACGAAGGAATTAGGGTGGATCGTACGAATGAATTAGAATGGATACATTCGTGCGAAAGAATTGGAATGGATTGTATGAATGAATTAGAATGGATCGTATGAATGAATTAGAATGGATCGTGCGAATGAATTAGAATGGATTGTGCTAATGAGTAAGAATGGATCGTACGAATGAAATAGAATTGATCGTACGAATGAATTAGAATGGATCGTGCTAATGAATTAGAATGGATCGTACGAATGAATTAGAATAGATTGTGCGAATGAATTAGAATGGATCGTGCGAATGAATTAGAATGGATACATTCGTGCGAATGAATTAGAATGGATCGTACGAATGAATTAGAATGGATCGTATCAATGAATTAGAATGGATCGTATAAATGAATTCGAATGGATCGTACGAATGAATTAGAATGGATACATTCGTGCAAATGAATTAGAATGGATCATACAAAGGAATTAGGGTGGATCGTACGAAAGAATTAGAATGGATCGTACGAATGAATTAGAATGTATCGTATGATAGAATTAGAATGGATCGTACGAATGAATTAGAATGGATATTTTCGTGCGAGGGAATTAGAATGGATCGTTTGAATGGATCGTTTGAATGGATCGTACGAAGCAATTAGAATGAATTAGAATGGATACATTTGTGTGAATGAATTAGAATGGATCGTATGAATGAATTAGAATGGATCGTACGAATGAATTAGAATGGATCGTGCGAATGAATTAGATTGGATCGTGCGAATGAATTAGAATGGATCGTACGAATGAATTAGAATGGATACATTCGTGCGAATGAACTAGAATGGATCGTATGAATAAATTAGAATGGATCGTATGAATGAATTCGAATGGATCGTACGAATGAATTAGAATGGATACATTCGTGCGAATAAATTAGAGTGGATCATACGAAGGAATTAGGGTGGATCGTACGAATGAATTAGAATGGATACATTCGTACGGAAGAATTAGAATGGATTGTATGAATGAATTAGAATGGATCGTATGAATGAATTAGAATGGATCGTGCGAATGAATTAGAATGGATTGTGCTAATGAGTAAGAATGGATCGTACGAATGAAATAGAATGGATCGTACGAATGAATTAGAATGGATCGTGCTAATGAATTAGAATGGATCGTACGAATGAATTAGAATAAATTGTGCGAATGAATTAGAATGGATCGTGCGAATGAATTAGAATGGATACATTCGTGCGAATGAATTAGAATGGATCGTACGAATGAATTAGAATGGATCGTATGAATGAATTAGAATGGATCGTATAAATGAATTCGAATGGATCGTACGAATGAATTAGAATGAATACATTCGTGCGAATGAATTAGAATGGATCATACAAAGGAATTAGGGTGGATCGTACGAAAGAATTAGAATGGATACATTCGTCTGAAAGAATTAGAATGGATTGTATGAATGAATTAGATTGGATCATATGAATGAATTAGAATTGATCGTGCGAATGCATTAGAATGGATCGTACGAATGAATTAGAATGGATACATTCGTGCAAATGAATTAGAATGGATCGTACGAATGAGTAAGAATGGATCGTACGAATGAAATAGAATGGATCGCACGAATGAATTAGAATGGATCGTGCTAATGAATTAGAATGGATCGTACGAATGAATTAGAATTGATTGTGCTAATGAATTAGAATGGATCGTATGAATGAATTTGAATGAATACATTCGTTCGAATGAATTAGAATGGATCGTATGAATGAATTAGATTTGAACGTATGAATGAATTAGAATGGATCGTACGTATGAATTAGAATGGATACATTCATGGGAATGAATTAGAATGGATCGTACGAAAGAATTAGAATGGATCATACGAATGAAAGAGAATTGATCGTACAAAGGAATTAGAATGGATCATACGAAGGAATTAGAATGGATTGTTTGAATGAATTAGAATGGATCGTACAAATGAATTAGAATGGATCGTATGAATGAATTAGAATGGATCGTGCGAATGAATTAGAATGGATCCTACGAATGAATTAGAATGGATACATTCGTGCGAAAGAATTAGAATGGATTGTATGAATGAATTAGAATGGATCGGATGAATGAATTAGAATGGATCGTGCGAATGAATTAGATTGGATCGTATGTATGAATAAGAATGAATTAGAATGGATCATAAGAATGAATTAGAATGGATCGTATGAATGAATTAGAATGGATCGTACGAATGGATTAGAATGTATTCTAATTAGAATGGATCGTGCGAATGAATGAATTAGAATAGATTGTGCGAATGAATAAGAATGAATTCCTTCGCACGAATGTATCCATACGAATGAATTAGAATGGATCGTACGAATGAATTCGAACGGATCGTATGAATGAATTAGAATGGATCATACCAATGAATTAGAATGGATACAATCGTGCGAATGAATTAGAATGGATCGTATGAATGAATTAGAATGGATCATATGATTGAATTAGAATGGATACATTCATGGGAATGAATTAGAATAGATTGGATCGTACGAATGAATTAGAATGGATCGTATGAATGAATTAGAATGGATCGTGCGAATGAATTAGAATGGATCGTACGAATGAATTAGAATGGATACATTCGTGCGAATGAATTAGAATGGATCGTACGAATGAATTAGAATGGATCGTACGAATGAATTAGAATGGATCGTACGAATGAATTAGAATGGATCATATGAACGATCGTATGAATGAATTAGAATGGATCGTACGTATGAATTAGAATGGATACATTCATGGGAATGAATTAGAATGGATCGTACGAAGGAATTAGAATGGATCGTACGAAGGAATTAGAATAGATCGTACAAAGGAATTAGAATGGATCATACGAATGAATTAGAATGCATAAATTCGTGCAAAATAATTAGAATGGATTGTATGAATGAATTAGAATGGATCGTACGAATGAATTAGAATGGATCGTACGAATGAATTAGAATGGATCATATGAATGAATTAGAATGGATCGTACGAATGAATTAGAATGGATCGTGCTAATGAAATAGAATGGATCGTACGAATGAATTAGAATGGATCGTACGAATTAGTAAGAATGGATTGTACGAATGAAATAGAATGGATCGTACGAATGAATTAGAATGGATCGTGCGAAAGAATTAGATTGGATCATGCGAATGAATTAGAATGGATCGTACGAATGAATTAGAATGGATACATTCGTGTGAATGAATTAGAATGGATCGTATGAATGAATTAGAATGGATCGTATGAATGAATTCGAATGGATTGAACGTATGAATTAGAATGGATCGAACGAATGAATTAGAATGGGTTTTATGAATGAATTAGAATGGATCGTACGAAGGAATTAGAATGGATCGTACGAAGGAATTAGAATGAATCGGACAAAGGAATCCGAATGGATCGTACGAATGAATTAGAATAGATACATTTGTGCAAAAGAATTAGAATGGATTGTATGAATGAATTAGAATTGATCGTACAAATGAATTAGAATGGATCGTGCGAATAAATTAGAATGGATCGTACAAATGAATTAGAATAGATTGTGCGAATGAATTAGAATGGATCGTACGAATAAATTAGAATGGATACATTCGTGCGAATGAATTAGAATGGATCGTATGAATGAATTAGAATGGATTGTACGTTTGAACCATTCTATTTCATTCGTACGATTCATTCTTACTCATTCATTCGATCCATTCTAATTCATTCATACGATCCATTCTAATTCATTCGTACGATCCATTCTAATCCATTCGTACGATCCATTCTAATTCTTTAGTACGATCCATTCTAATTCATTCGTACGATCCATTCTATTTCATTCGTATGATCCATTCTTACTTATTCGTACGATCTATTCTAATTTATTCGCACGAATGTATCCATTATAATGCATTCGTATGATCCATTAAAATTCATTCATACGATCCATTCTAATTCATTCGCACGATCCATTCTAATTCATTCCAACAATCCATTCTAATTCATTCGTACGATCCATTCTAATTCATTCGCATAATCTATTCTAATTTATTCGTACGGTCCATTCTAATTCATTCGTACGATCCATTCTATTTCATTCGTACGATCCATTCTTACTCATTCGTATGATCCATTCTAATTCATTCGCACGAATGTATCCATTCTAATTCATTCGTACGATCCATTCTAATTCATTCGCACGATCCATTCTAATTCATTCATACGATCCATTCTAATTCATTCGTACGATCCATTCTAATTCATTCGTACAATCTATTCTAATTCATTCGTACGATCCATTCTAATTCATTAGCACGATCCATTCTAATTCATTCGTACGATCCATTCTATTTCATTCGTACGATCCATTCTTACTCATTCGTACGATCCATTCTAATTCATTCGCACGAATGTATCCATTCTAATTCATTCGTATGATCAATTCTAATTCATTCATACGATCCATTCTAATTCATTCACACAATCTATTCTAATTCATTCGTACGATCCATTCTAATTCATTAGCACGATCCATTCTAATTCATTCGTACGATCCATTCTATTTCACTCGTACGATCCATCTTACTCATTCGTACGATCCATTCTAATTCATTCGCACGAATGTATCCATTCTAATTCATTCGTACGATCCATTCTAATTCATTCGCATGATCCATTCTAATTTATTCATACGATCCATTCTAATTCATTTGTACGATCCATTATAATTCATTCGCACGATCCATTCTAATTCATTCATACAATCCATTCTAATTCATTCATAAAATCCATTCTAATTCTTTTGCACGAATGGATCCATTCTAATTCATTCGTACGATCCATTCTAATTCATTCGCACGATCCATTCTAATTCATTCATACGATCCATTCTAATTTATTTGTACGATCCATTATAATTCATTCGCACGATCCATTCTAATTCATTCATACGATCCATTCTAATTCATTCATAAAATCTATTCTAATTCTTTTGCACGAATGTATCCATTCTAATTCATTCGCACGATCCATTCTAATTCATTCATATGATCCATTCTAATTCATTCGTATGATCCATTCTAATTCATTCGCATGATCCATTCTAATTAATTCATACGATCCATTCTAATTCATTCGCACGAATATATCCATTCTAATTCATTCCCACGATCCACCCTAATTCATTCGTACGATCCATTCTAATTCCTTCGTCCGATCCATTCTAATTCATTCCCATGAATGTATCCATTCTAATTCATATGTACGATCCATTCCAATTCATTCATACGATCCAATCTAATTCATTCGCACGAATGTATCCATTCTAATTCATTCGTACGATCCATTCTAATTCATTTGCACAATCTATTCTAATTCATTCGTACGATCCATTCTAATTCATTAGAAAGATCCATTCTAATTCATTCGTACGATCCATTCTATTTCATTCTAATTCCTTCGTATGATCCATTCATACGATCCATTCTAAGTCCTTCGCATGAATGTATCCATTCTAATTCATTCATACAATCCATTCTAATTCTTTCGCACGAATGTATCCATTCTAATTCATTCGTACCATCCATTCTATTTCATTCGCACAATCTATTCTAATTCATTCGTACGATCCATTCTAATTCCTTCGTACGATCCATTCTATTTCATTCGTATGATCTATTCTAATTCCTTCGTATGATCCATTCTAATTCATTTCCATGAATGTATCCACTCTAATTCATTCGCACAATCTATTCTAATTCATTCATACGATCCATTCTATTTCATTCGCACGATAGTAGGAATTAGAATGGATCGTACGAATGAGTAAGAATGGATCGTATGTATGAATTAGAATGGACACATTCATGGGAATGAATTAGAATGTATCGTACGAAGGAATTAGAATGGATCATACGAATGAAATAGAATGGATCGTACAATGAAATTAGAATGGATCGTGCGAATGAATTAGAATGGATCGTATGAATGAATTAGAATGGATCGTTTGAATGAATTAGAATGGATCGTGCAAATGAATTAGAATGGATTTTATGAATGATTTAGAATGGACGTACGAATGAATTAGAATAGATACATTCGTGCGAATGAATTAGAATGGATCATACGAAGAAATTAGGGTGGATCGTACGAATGAATCAGAATGGATACATTCGTGTGAAAGAATTAGAATGGATTGTATGAATAAATTAGAATGGATCGTATGAATGAATTAGAATGGATCGTGCGAATGAATTACAATGGATCGTACGAATGAATAAGAATGGATCGTATGAATGAATTAGAATGGATCGTGCGAATGAATTAGAATGGATTGTATGAATGAATTAGAATGGATCGTACGAATGAATTAGAATGGATCGTATGAATGATCGTATGAATAAATTAGAATGGATCGTACGTATGAATTAGAATGGATACATTCATGGGAATGAATTAGAATGGATCGTACGAAGGAATTAGAATGGATAGTACGAAGGAATTAGAATAGATCGTACAAAGGAATTAGAATGGATCATACGAATGAATTAGAATGCATAAATTCGTGCAAAATAATTAGAATGGATTGTATGAATGAATTAGAATGGATCGTACGAATGAATTAGAATGGATCGTACGAATGAATTAGAATGGATCATATGAATGAATTAGAATGGATCGTACGAATGAATTAGAATGGATCGTACTAATGAAATAGAATGGATCGTACGAATGAATTAGAATGGATCGTACGAATTAGTAAGAATTGATTGTACGAATGAAATAGAATGGATCGTACGAATGAATTAGAATGGATCGTGCAAAAGAATTAGATTGGATCATGCGAATGAATTAGAATGGATCGTACGAATGAATTAGAATGGATACATTCGTGTGAATGAATTAGAATGGATCGTATGAATGAATTAGAATGGATCGTATGAATGAATTCGAATGGATTGAACGTATGAATTAGAATGGATCGAACGAATGAATTAGAATGGGTTGTATGAATGAATTAGAATGGATCGTACGAAGGAATTAGAATGGATCGTACGAAGGAATTAGAATGAATCGGACAAAGGAATCCGAATGGATCGTACGAATGAATTAGAATGGATACATTTGTGCAAAAGAATTATAATGGATCGTGCGAATAAATTAGAATGGATCGTACGAATGAATTAGAATAGATTGTCCGAATGAATTAGAATGGATCGTACGAATAAATTAGAATGGATACATTTGTGCGAATGAATTAGAATGGATCGTATGAATGAATTAGAATGGATTGTACGTTTGAACCATTCTATTTCATTCGTACGATCCATTCTTACTCATTCATTCGATCCATTCTAATTCATTCATACGATCCATTCTAATTCATTCGTACGATCCATTCTAATCCATTCGTACGATCCATTCTAATTCTTTAGCACGATCCATTCTAATTCTTTCGTACGATCCATTCTATTTCATTCGTATGATCCATTCTTACTTATTCGTACGATCCATTCTAATTTATTCGCACGAATGTATCCATTATAATGCATTCGTATGATCCATTCAAATTCATTCATACGATCCATTCTAATTCATTCGCACGATCCATTCTAATTCATTCCAACAATCCATTCTAATTCATTCGTACGATCCATTCTAACTCATTCGCATAATCTATTCTAATTTATTCGTACGATCCATTCTATTTCATTCGTACGATCCATTCTATTTCATTCGTACGATCCATTCTTACTCATTCGTATGATCCATTCTAATTCATTCGCACGAATGTATCCATTCTAATTCATTCGTACGATCCATTCTAATTCATTCGCACGATCCATTCTAATTCATTCATACGATCCATTCTAATTCATTCGTACGATCCATTCTAATTCATTCGCACAATCTATTCTAATTCATTTGTACGATCCATTCTAATTCATTAGCACGATCCATTCTAATTCATTCATACGATCCATTCTATTTCATTCGTACGATCCATTCTTACTCATTCGTACGATCCATTCTAATTCATTCGCATGAATGTATCCATTCTAATTCATTCGTATGATCAATTCTAATTCATTCATACGATTCATTCTAATTCATTCACACAATCTATTCTAATTCATTCGTACGATCCATTCTAATTCATTAGCACGATCCATTCTAATTCATTCGTACGATCCATTCTATTTCATTCATACGATCCATTCTTACTCATTCGTACGATCAATTCTAATTCATTCGCACGAATGTATCCATTCTAATTCATTCGTATGATCCATTCTAATTCATTCGCATGATCTATTCTAATTCATTCATACGACCCATTCTAATTAATTTGTACGATCCATTATAATTCATTCGCATGATCCATTCTAATTCATTCATACGACCCATTCTAATTCATTCATAAAATCCATTCTAATTCTTTTGCACGAATGTATCCATTCTAATTCATTCGTACGATCCATTCTAATTCATTCGCACGATCCATTCTAATTCATTCATACGATCCATTCTAATTTATTTGTACGATCCATTATAATTCATTCGCACGATCCATTCTAATTCATTCATACGATCCATTCTAATTCATTCATAAAATCCATTCTAATTCTTTTGCACGAATGTATCCATTCTAATTCATTCGCACGATCCATTCTAATTCATTCATATGATCCATTCTAATTCATTCGTATGATCCATTCTAATTCATTAGCATGATCCATTCTAATTAATTCATACGATCCATTCTAATTCATTCGCACGAATATATCCATTCTAATTCATTCCCACGATCCACCCTAATTCATTCGTACGATCCGTTCTAATTCCTTCGTCCGATCCATTCTAATTCATTCCCATGAATGTATCCATTCTAATTCATACGTACGATCCATTCTAATTCATTCATACGATCCAATCTAATTCATTCGCACGAATGTATCCATTCTAATTCATTCGTACGATCCATTCTAATTCATTTGCACAATCTATTCTAATTGATTCGTACGATCCATTCTAATTCATTAGAAAGATCCATTCTAATTCATTCGTACGATCCATTCTATTTCATTCTAATTCCTTCGTATGATCCATTCATACGATCCATTCTAAGTCCTTCGCATGAATGTATCCATTCTAATTCATTCATACAATCCATTTTAATTCTTTCGCATGAATGTATCCATTCTAATTCATTTGTACCATCCATTCTATTTCATTCGCACAATCTATTCTAATTCATTCGTACGATCCATTCTAATTCCTTCGTACGATCCATTCTATTTCATTCGTATGATCCATTCTAATTCCTTCGTATGATCCATTCTAATTCATTCCCATGAATGTATCCACTCTAATTCATTCGCACAATCTATTCTAATTCATTCATACGATCCATTCTATTTCATTCGCACGATCGTAGGAATTAGAATGGATCGTACGAATGAGTAAGAATGGATCGTATGTATGAATTAGAATGGATACATTCATGGGAATGAATTAGAATATATCATACGAAGGAATTAGAATGGATCATACGAATGAAATAGAATGGATCGTACAATGAAATTAGAATGGATCGTGCGAATGAATTAGAATGGATCGTATGAATGAATTAGAATGGATCGTTTGAATGAATTAGAATGGATCGTGCAAATGAATTAGAATGGATTTTATGAATGATTTAGAATGGACGTACGAATGAATTAGAATGGATACATTCGTGCGAATGAATTAGAATGGATCATACGAAGAAATTAGGGTGGATCGTACGAATGAATCAGAATGGATACATTCGTGTGAAAGAATTAGAATGGATTGTATGAATAAATTAGAATGGATCGTATGAATGAATTAGAATGGATCGTGCGAATGAATTACAATGGATCGTACGAATGAATAAGAATGGATCGTATGAATGAATTAGAATGGATCGTGCGAATGAATTAGAATAGATCGTACGAATGAATTAGAATGGATACATTCGTGCGAATAAATTAGAATAGATTGTGCGAATGAATACATTCGTGCGAATGAATTAGAATGGATACATTCGTGCGAATGAATTAGAATGGACTGTGCTAATGAATTAGAATGGATCGTACGAATGAATTAGAATAGATTGTGCGAATGAATTAAAATGGATCGTACGAATGAATATTAGAATGGATCGTATGAATGAATTAGAATGGATCGTACGAATGAAATAGACTGGATACATTCGTGCAATGAATTAGAATGGATCCTAGGAATGAGTAAGAATGGATCGTACGAATGAAATAGACTGGACCGTACGAATGAATTAGAATGGATCGTGCTAATGATTTAGAATGGATCGTACAAATGAATTAGAATAGATTGTGCAAATAAATACATTCGTGCGAATGAATTAGAATCGATCGTATGAGTGAATTAGAATGGATCGTATGAATGAATTAGAATGGATCGTATGAATGAATTCGAATGGATCGTACGAATGAATTAGAATGGAAACATTTGTGCGAATGAATTAGAATGGATCATACGAAGGAATTAGGGTGGATCGTACGAATGAATTAGAATGGATACATTCGTGCAAAAGAATTAGAATGGATTGTATGAATGAATTAGAATGGATCGTATGAATGAATTAAAATGGATCGTGCGAATGAATTAGAATGGATCGTACGAATGAATTAGAATGGATCGTACGAATGAATTAGAATGGATCGTGCGAATGAATTAGAATGGATCGTATGAATGAATTAGAATAGAATGGATACATTCGTACAAATGAATTAGAATGGATCGTACGAATGAATTAGAATGGATCGTACGAATGAATTAGAATAGACTGGATACATTCGTGTGAATGAATTAGAATGGATCGTGCGAATGAATTAGATTGGATCGTGCGAATGAATTAGAATGGTTCGTACGAATGAATTAGAATGGATACATTCGTACGGAAGAATTAGAATGGATTGTATGAATGAATTAGAATGGATCGTATGAATGAATTAGAATGGATCGTGCGAATGAATTAGAATGGATCGTACGAATGAATTAGAATTGATACATTCGTGCAAAAGAATTAGAATGGATTGTATGAATGAATTTGAATGGATCGTAGGAATGAATTAGAATGGATGGTATGAATGAATTAGAATGGATCGTGCGAATGAATTAGAAAGGATCGTACGAATGAATTAGAACGGATACATTCATGTTAATGGATTAGAATAGATCGTATGAATGAGTAAGAATGGATCGTACGAATGAAATAGAATGGATCGTACGAATGAATTAGAATGGATCGTGCGAATGAATTAGAATGGATCGCACGAATGAGTAAGAATGGATCATACGAATAAAATAGAATGGATCGTATGAATAAATTAGAATCGATCGTGCGAATGAATTAGAATGGATCGTGCGAATGAATTATAATGGATCATACGAATGAATTAGAATGGATCGTATGAATGAATTAGAATGGATCGTGCGAATGAATTAGAATGGATCGTATGAATGAATTTGAATGGATCGTACGAATGAATTAGAATGGATACCTTCGTGCGAATGAATTAGAATGGATCATACAAAGGAATTAGGGTGGATCGTACAAATTAATTAGAATAGATATATTCGTGCGAAAGAAATAGAATGGATTGTATAAATGAATTAGAACGGATCGTATGAATAAATTAGAATGGATCGTATGAACGAATTAGAATATATCGTACGAAGGAATTAGAATGGATAAATTCGTGCGAAATAATTAGAAAGGATTGTATGAATGAATTAGAATGGATCGTATGAAT
The DNA here is from genome assembly GCA_947650365.1 of Chamaelirium japonicum. NCBI lineage: Eukaryota > Viridiplantae > Streptophyta > Magnoliopsida > Liliales > Melanthiaceae > Chamaelirium > Chamaelirium japonicum. Next base: position 98,967,447 of record OX393551.1, read on the forward strand.
GAATTAGAATGGATCATGCGAATGAATTAGAATGGATCGTACGAATGAATTTGAATGGATCGTATCAATGAATTAGAATGGATCGTGCGAATGAATTAGAATGGATCGTACAAATGAATTAGAATGGATACATTCGTGCGAATGAATTAAAATGGATTGTACGATGAATTAGAATGGATACATTCGTGCGAATGAATTACAATGGATCGTGCAAATGAATTAGAATGGATCGTACAAATGAAATAGAATGGATCATACGAAGGAATTAGGGTGGATCGTACGAATGAATTAGAATGGAAACATTCGTGCGAAAGAATTAGAATGGATTGTATGAAAGAATTAGAATGGATCGTGCAAATGAATTAGAATGGATCGTGTGAATGAATTAGAGTGGATCGTACTAATGAATTAGAATAAATTGTGCGAATGAATTAGAATGGATCGTACGAATTAATTAGAATGGATCGTATGAATGAATTAGCACGATCCATTCTAATTCTTTCGCACGAATGTATCCATTCTAATTCATTTGTACGATACATTCTAATTCATTCATACGATCCATTCTCATTCATTCGTACGATCCATTCTAATTCATATGCACGATCCATTCTAATTCATTCGCATGAATGTTTCCATTCTAATTCATTCGCACGAATGTATCCATTCTAATTCATTCGTACGATCCATTCTAATTCATTCGCACGATCCAATCTAATTCATTCGCACGATCTATTCTAATTCATTCGTACGATCCATTATATTTCATTCGTACGATCCATTCATACTCATTCGTACGATCCATTCTAATTCATTTGCACGAATGTACCCATTCTAATTCATTCGTACGATCCTTTCAAATTCATTCGCACGATCCATTCTAATTCATTCATACAATCCATTTAAATTCATTCGTACGATCCATTCTAATTCATTAGCACGATCCATTCTAATTCATTCATACAATCCATTCTAATTCATTCATACGATCCATTATATTTTATTCGTATGATCCATTCTAATTCATTCATACGATCCATTCTATTTCATTCGTACGATCCATTCTTACTCATTCGTACGATCTAATCTAATTCTTTCGCACGATCCAATCATATTTATTCGTACGATCCATTCTAATTCATTCGTACGATCCATTCTATTTCATTCGTACGATCCATTCTTACTCATTCGTACGATCCATTCTAATTCATTCGCACGAATGTATCCATTGTAATTCATTCGTACGATCCATTCTAATTCATTCGCACGATCTATTCTAATTCATTCATACGATCCATTCTAATTCATTCGTACGATCCATTCTAATTTTTTCATACAATCCATTCTAATTCTTTCGCATGAATGTATCCATTCTAATCCATTCGTACGATCCGTTCTAATTCATTAGCACGATCCATTCTAATTCATTCATATGATCCATTCTAATTCATTTGTACGATCCATTCTAATTCATACGTACGATTCATTCGAATTCATTCATACGATCCATTCTAATTCATTCATACGATCCATTCTAATTCATTCGCAGGAATGTATCTATTCTAATTCATTCGTACGATCCATTCTAATTCATTCGCATGATCCAATCTAATTCATTCACACGATCCATTCTAATTCATTCGTACGATCCATTCAATTTCATTGGTACGATCCATTCTTACTCATTCGTAAGACCTATTCTAATTCATTCGCACGAATGTATCCATTCTAATTTATTCGTACGATCCATTCTAATTCATTCGCACGATCCATTCTAATTCATTCATACGATCCATTCTAATTCATTCGTACGATCCATTCTAATTCATTCATACGATCCATTCTATTTCATTCGTATGATCCATTCTTACTCATTCGTACGATCCATTCTAATTCATTCGCACGAATGTATCCATTCAAATTCATTCGTACGATCCATTCTAATTCATTCGCACGATCCACTCTAATTCATTCATACGATCCATTCTAATTCATTCGTACGATCCATTCTAATTCATTCGCACAATCTATTCTAATTTATTCGTACGATCCATTCTAATTCATTAGCACGATCCATTCTAATTCATTCGTACGATCCATTCTATTTCTTTCGTATGATCCATTCTTACTGATTCGTACGATCCATTCTAATTCATTCGCACGAATGTATCGATTCTAATTCATTCATACGATCCATTCTAATTCATTCGCATGAATGCATCCATTCTAATTCATTCGTACGATCCATTCTAATTCATTCGCACAAATATATCCATTCTAATTCATTCATACGATCTATTCTAATTCATTCGCACAATCTATTCTAATTCATTCGTACGATCCATTCTAATTCATTAGCACGATCCATTCTAATTCATTCGTACGATCCATTCTAATTCATTCGTACGATCCATTCGTACTTATTCGTACGATCCATTCTAATTCATTCGCACGAATGTATCCATTCTATTCTAATTCATTTGTACGATCCATTCTAATTCATTGGCACGATCCATTCTAATTCATTCATACGATCCATTCTAATTCATTCGTACGATCCATTCTAATTCATTCGCACGATTCATTCTAATTCATTCATACGATCCATTCTAATTCATTCATACAATCTATTCTAATTCTTTCGCACGAATGTATCCATTCTAATTCTTTTGTACGATCCACCCTAATTCCTTCGTATGATCCATTCTAATTCATTCGCACGAATGTATCCATTCTAATTCATTCGTACGATCTATTCTAATTCATTCGCACGACCCATTCTAATTCATTCATACGATCCATTCTAATTCATTCGTACGATCCATTCTAATTCATTCACACAATCTATTCTAATTCATTCGTATGATCCATTCTAATTCATTAGCACGATCCATTCTAATTCATTCATATGATCCACTCTATTTCATTCGTACGATCCATTCTTACTCATTCGTACGATCCATTCTAATTCATTTGCACGAATGTATCCATTCTAATTCATTCGTATTATCCATTCTAATTCATTCGTACGATGCATTCTAATTCATTCGTACGATCTATTCTAATTCATTAGCACGATCCATTCCAATTCATTCGTACGATCCATTCTATTTCATTCGTACGATCCATTCTTACTCATTCGTACGATTCATTCAAATTCATTCGCATGAATGTATCCATTCTAATTCATTCGTACGATCTATTTTAATTCATTCGCACGATCCATTCTAATTCATTCGTACGATCCATTCTAATTCATTCGTACGATCCATTCTAATTCATTCGCACGATCCATTCTAATTCATTCATACGATCCATTTTAATTCATTCAAACAATCCATTCTAATTCTTTCGCACGAATGTATCCATTCTAATTCATTCGTATAATCCACCCTAATTCCTTCGTATGATCCATTCTAATTCATTCGCACGAATGTATCCATTCTAATTCATTCATATGATCCATTCGAATTCATTTAGACGATCCATTCTAATTCATTCGCACGATCCTTTCTAATTCATTCATTCGATCCATTCTAATTCATTCGTACGATCCATTCTAATTCATTCGCATGATCCATTCTAATTCATTCGCATGATCCATTCTAATTCCTTCGTACGATCCATTCTATTTTATTTGTATGATCCATTCTAATTCCTTCGTACGATCCATTCTAATTCATTCCCATGAATGAATCCATTCTAATTCATACGTACGATCCATTCTTACTAATTCGTACGATCCATTCTAATTCATTCGCACGATTCATTCTAATTCATTCGCACAATCTATTCTAATTCATTCGTATGATCCATTCTAATACATTAGCACGATCCATTCTAATTCATTCGTACGATCCACTCTATTTCATTCGTACGATCCATTCTTACTCATTCGTACGATCCATTCTAATTCATTTGCACGAATGTATCCATTCTAATTCATTCGTATGATCCATTCTAATTCATTCGTACGATGCATTCTAATTCATTCGTACGATCTATTCCAATTCATTAGCACGATCCATTCCAATTCATTCGTACGATCCATTCTATTTCATTCGTACGATCCATTCTTACTCATTCGTACGATTCATTCTAATTCATTCACATGAATGTATCCATTCTAATTCATTCGTACGATCCATTCTAATTCATTCGCACGATCCATTCTAATTCATTCGTACGATCCATTCTAATTCATTCGTACGATCCATTCTAATTCATTCATACGATCCATTCTAATTCATTCATACAATCCATTCTAATTCTTTCGCACGAATGTATCCATTCTAATTCATTCGTATAATCCACCCTAATTCCTTCGTATGATCCATTCTAATTCATTCGCACGAATGTATCCATTCTAATTCATTCGTACGATCCATTCGAATTCATTTATACGATCCATTCTAATTCATTCGCACGATCCATTCTAATTCATTCATTCGATCCATTCTAATTCATTCGTACGATCCATTCTAATTCATTCGCATGATCCATTCTAATTCATTCGCATGATCCATTCTAATTCATTCATACAATCCATTCTAATTCTTTTGCACGAATGTATCCATTCTAATTCCTTCGTACGATCCATTCTAATTCCTTCATACGATCCATTATAATTCCTTCGTACGATCCATTATAATTCCTTCGTATGATCCATTCTATTTCATTCGTATGATCCATTATAATTCCTTCGTATGATCCATTCTAATTCATTCCCATGAATGTATCCATTCTAATTCCTTCGTACGATTCATTCTAATTCATTCGTACGATCCATTCTTTCGTATGTATCCATTCTAATTTATTCGTACGATCTATTCTAATTCATTCGCACGATCCATTCTAACTCATTCGTACGATCCATTCTAATTCTTTCGTACGATCCATTCTAATTCATTCGCACGATCCATTCTAATTCATTCTTACGATCCATTCTAATTCTTTCGTACGATCAAGTCTAATTCATTCGCACAATCTATTCTAATTCCTTCGTACGATCCATTCTAATTCATTAGCATGATCCATTCCAATCTATTCGTACAATCCATTCTATTTCATTCGTACGATCCATTCTTACTCATTCGTACGATCCATTCTAATTCATTCGCACGATCCATTCTAATTCATTCATACGATCCATTCTATTTCATTCGTACGATCCCTTCTTACTCTTTTGTACGATCCATTCATGGGAATGAATTACAATGGATCATATGAGGAATTAGAAAGGATCGTACGAATGAATTAGAATTGATTGTGCGAATGAGTTAGAATGGATCATATGAATGAATTAGAATGGATTGTGCTAATGAGTAAGATCAATTCTTACTCATTCGTACGATCCATTCTAATTAGAATGGATCGTGCGAATGAATTAGAATGGAGCGTATGAATGAATTAGAATGGATCGTGCGAATGAATTAGAATGGATCGTACGAATGAATTAGAATGGATACATTCGTGCGAAAGAATTAGAATGGATTGTGTGAATGAATTAGAATGGATCGTACGAATTAATTAGAATGGATCGTATGAATGAATTAGAATGGATCGTGCGAATGAATTAGAATAGATCGTATGAATGAAATAGAATGGATCGAACGAATGAATTATAATGGATCGTGCGAATGAATTAGATTGGATCGTGCGAATGGATCGTACGAATGAATTAGAATGAATCGTACGAATGAATTAGAATCTATTGTACGAATGAATTAGAATAGATTGTGCGAATGAATTAGTATGGATCGTACGAATAAATTAGAATGGATCGTACGAATGAATTAAAATGGATCGTATGAATAAATTAGAATGGATCGTATGAATGAATTAGAATGGATACATTCGTGCGAAAGAATTAGAATGGATCGTGCTAATTCATTCATACGATCCATTCTAATTCATTCGTACGATCTATTCTAATTCATTCGCACAATCTATTCTAATTCATTCATACAATCCATTCTAATTCATTCGTACAATCCATTCTAATTCATTTGCACGATTCATTCTAATTCATTCATACAATCCATTCTAATTCGTTCGCAAGAATGTATCCATTCTATTTCATTCGTACGATCCACCCTAATTCCTTCGTATGATCCATTCTAATTCATTCGTACGATCCATTCTAATTCATTCATACGATCCATTCTAATTCATTCATACAATCCATTCTAATTCTTTCGCACGAATGTATCCATTCTAATTCATTCGTAGGATCAACCCTAATTCCTTCGTATGATCCATTCTAATTCATTCGCACGAATGTATCCATTCTAATTCATTCGTATGATCCATTCTAATTCATTCGTACTATCCACCCTAATTCTTTTGTATGATCCATTCTAATTCATTCGCACGAATGTACCCATTCTAATTCATTCGTACGATCCATTCGAATTCATTCATACGATGCATTCTAATTCATTCATACGGTCCATTCTAATTCATTCGCACGAATGTATCCATTCTAATTCATTCGTACGATCCATTCTAATTCATTCGCACGATCAAATCTAATTCATTTGCATGATCCATTCTAATTCATTCGTACGATCTATTCTATTTCATTCGTACGATCCATTCTTACTCATTCATACAATCCATTCTAATTCATTCGCATGAATGTATCCTCATTCGCACGATCCATTCTAATTCATTTGCACGATCCATTCTAATTCATTGATGCAATCCATTCTAATTCTTTCGCACCAATGTATCCATTCTAATTCATTCGTACGATCCACCCTAATTCCTTCGTATGATCCATTCTAATTTATTTGCACGAATGTATCCATTCTAATTCATTTGTACGATCCATTCGAATTAATTCATTCAATCCATTCTAATTCAATCATACGATCCATTCTAATTTATTCGCATGAATGTATCCATTCTAATTCATTCGTACGATCCATTCTAATTAATTCGCACAATCTATTCTAATTCATTCGTACGATCCATTCTAATTCATTCGCACGATCCATTCTAATTCATTTGCACGATCCATTCTAATTCATTCATACAATCCATTCTAATTCTTTTGCACGAATGTATCCATTCTAATTTATTCATATGATCCATTCTAATTCCTTCATATGATCCATTCTAATTCCTTCGTACGATCCATTCTATTTCATTCGTATGATCCATTCTAATTCCTTCGTACGATCCATTCTAATTCATTACCATGAATGTATCCATTCTAATTCATACGTACGATCCATTCTAATTGATTCATACGATCCATTCTAATTCATTCGCACGAATGTATCCATTCTAATTCATTCGTACGATCCATTCTAATTAATTCGCACGATCCATTCTAATTCATTCGTACGATCCATTCTGATTCATTCATACGATCCATTCTAATTCATTCGCATGAATGTATCCATTCTAATTCATTCGTGCGATCCATTCTAATTCATTCCAATCCATTCTAATTCATTCGTACGATCCATACTAATTTCATACGTATGATCCATTCTAATTCATTCTAATTCATTCATACGATCCATTCTAATTCATTCGCACGAATGTATCCATTTTAATTCATTCGTACGATCCATTCTAATTCATTCGCATGAATGTATCCATTCTAATTCATTCAAATTCCTTCGTATGATCCATTCGTACGATCCATTCTAATTCCTTCGCATGAAAATATCCATTCTAATTCATTCGTATGTACGATCCATTCTAATTCATTCGCACGATCCATTCTAATTCATTCATATGATCCATTCTAATTCATTCATACAATACATTCTAATTCTTTCGCACGAATGTATCCATTCTAATTCATTCATACAATCCATTCTAATTCTTTCGCACGATCCATTCTAATTCCTTCGTACGATCCATTCTAATTCATTCGTACGTGTTAGGATTGATGTGTTCTAAGCTTGTAAAACTTTATGTTTTGGTCTAATAAAGATTGATAGTTATTATTATATGAGATGCATATAGGTGCGTAACATAGTTACGTGTTCTTTATGGAACAGAGAGTCATGGTTATATGGTAGTCCACTGAGTTGAAGACTAAGTGGATTGGTCCTGTATAACCTAAATAAGTTCGCAGCTATGATCAGGTTGGTCGCCTCATCATGATAAGCTGTTGGCGATGACAGTTCATGGGATGTCTTCACCATGGTCATCACCAGGCACAGTGTCTGTGGCTGAACGGAACTAACACGGTGTACAGATCAGTGAGCAGACACTGGTACACTAAGCCGTGTTTCTGCTTAGGGTAAAACGGTCCTAAACCCTGAGAAACCACGTCTGATGGACTAACCAGTTGCGTGGTGCTTTGGCGCACCAATGTGTGAGGATCCATATGCAGTGATCCAAAACCACGGTGTACTGGGTTACCCGGCTGGCGTTGCATTAGCGTGTCACTCCTGCAGGCCATCCACACCCCTGATGGGAGGTGCGTTCCTTGGTGTGACTTACACTGTACCAAACCCAGGCCTGGTGGTAATCAGTTTGACTATTGACCGGGTTCGGTTACTCGACGGGGTAATCAGAGGTACGATGTATAGGTCAACCTGGAAGGAACCAAGTCATATGATCATTCGAGTCTGACGGTAGTCTTCACCGCTCGAAGTGTATCATGGCATCAAGTGGAGGGACAGCGGGTTTACCACAACTAAGCGGAGAGCAGCGGTATGATGGAGAACATAGTAAGTCTGGGTGAATTAGAGTGCAGCCTGCATCGCACTCTGGGTGGCTACGCAGGTTAACTCGAGCTCAGAGGATCGATGGTACACTCGGGTAGTGTGTCGATCGAGCTTGAGTTGGAAGCCATGAACCCCGGTCCCTGATGGTTCCACCTTATCAACATTATGTACGGTTCTTGAACCGTCTCCTCGGAACACCATAAGCATGAGGAAGAAAGAAGTATACGCTCCGTGTGTGCTTGGCACTAGAGCATGGTAGATGCGTAACGACATACGAGTACTAAGGGTTGAGCCCGAGACTAGTGCAGAGTCGCATGTAGTAATCCCTAGCCATAAGTGAACTTCGCTGCATAGGTGCGATGCACCGGGGTATGTTGCGAGTTGACTAGTTGACTTTGCTAGAGGCACCCTCCGGTGGCCTCAGTTAATAGTAAGTAACTAGTAGATATCACTTAAGTAATGGCCGCTAGGTATCGCACGCTAGAAATGGTCAAAATGAGGCGTCGGGGTGTTTTGGTAAAAACCTCACTCTGCCGGACCTCACTGTTGGCCGACCCTAGTGGTGGGACACCTCACTAGGGCCGGCCCTATGATGTAGGGATAAGAATCCCTCATCTATAGGGCCGGCCATATAGATAGGGATGGGGCGATAAATCGGTTAAGATCGAGCCCTAAAAAGTGGGAAAACGGATAAATACGCGGAGAGATAAAAAGGAGATAATGGAGAGATAATGAGAGGGGGTTATTATCCCCTTGGATCCTTATCCAAGGGGGGGTGGCCGGCCCTATAAAAGCACCTATGGGCGCCGGCCCCATGTGCTACAGAAACCGAACCCCCCTCTCTCTCATCTCTCTAGTTCTCTCCCTAATCTCTCTCCGTTTTTCGCTTGCTACTTCGTCTTCCTCGCGTGGAGTTCTGAAGAAGGAGAAGGGTCGTTCTTCGGAGGCACTCAGAGATCCGAGAGCGACGTTCCATGCATCGTGTGAGATCGGGTGAACAAGAAGGCAACATCTCCATTCGTACCGTCGGCATCTTCGCGAACGATCTTCCGTCTCCATCGACAAAGAAGACAATTCTCCGCGGTTAAAAGATCCGTACGAAAGGTATGTGTAATCTAACATGTAGATCTAGCGAGCATTATGATTTGCATCCATGCTAGTTAATCATTACGCTAGATTGCCGTTAGGGGTTTTCGATTCTCGTGCATACACATGCACACATATGTAGATTAGTTTCTATGAAAATTTAAATAGTGTAACGTGCACCATGCATGGTCTTTCGACCACCAAATCGCTTCCGCTGCGAGCCTCTGACCCGGATTAACTTCCAACAATTGGTATCAGAGCCGCATTTGTGGTGTACGTTTCATGTTTTTTTTTTTTCATGAAACGAACATGTGTGCGCATGATGAATGCGTGAGATCATCGGGGTTCATACGCTTAGATCATGCATATGTATAGATTGTGCTTGTTCTACTAATCATTCTTGCAGAGCGCCGCTATAAATAATCTAGATCTATGCTTTGTGCTTGCTACCGGGGGTCGGATCCCGAGTTAGCAATTGTCTAGATTTGCTTTCTGTGTGTGGATATGTAATTGAGCCTTAGATTGGGCGAGTGATGGGGGTTGACCATCCTCGGTTTCCCATGGCCTTTTTCCTAGGTGTGTTTTCTTTTTTTCTAGGAAATTGTGTACGACCGAGCACTTGCTCGTAGCGTACTAGACTTTTTCGGTTACAGATTGAGAAGAAAGACGTGCCAAAGAAATCCACCATCGGGAGCGGAAGCGGAACCCTGGAGAATGAAGACTATCCGGCAAAGTGTTCGCAAGCGCGACGAAGGAGCCGGACCGAGGAACCTTGCGAAGAAAGCTAGAGGCCTACGCTGTGCTAATTAGGTTCAGGGGTCGGACCCTGAACTTAATTCAGTTTTAATGGTTGCTTTCTTTAATTAGTTCTTTATGCTTCATATCGAACCCTGATGAGATATTGTGATTATCTGTCTTCAGAGGGATGCCTTTCCCCTCCGGTCCAAGCGACTGTTTGAGGTTAGGATCCCGCTAGATGACGCCTATTATTTAGTTGACTTTTGATGTTAGTGGGATCCCATCACATATGGTTATGCCACTATTAGGAGAGCACCCGACTAGTCGGGTGTGCCTATTTGGCCAGCATCGAAATCAAAGATGAGATGGAGATCCATTGAACATCAATTGTCAAATCTATAAGCGAGGCGCCATGACTAGTGGGAGTCCTTTCCAGTGAGTCTGACTCTAGGATTAGCTCCAGAGCATTAGCGTGATAACCAATTTTGCAAAGCATCGATACTCTTGGAATATGTAATGTGACCCTTGAATGGAGAAATCCACTTGAGGCAGGGACTATGATATTCCGAGAGTGATTAATGCTAGGCGAAAGGTTTGAACGCTAGTGGGAGCATGGTGTGACCAGGGTCTAGTATTTAGGAGGTCGCTACCTTTGTATTTGCATAAATTCATACTCGCAAAATAACCCTCAGTATTTATAAGGGATGTAATAGAGGACTTTTAGAGATCCTCTGGCCTCCATGGCTAATCACTTCGTACTCGGGTGGAAGGGCATAACTCAACAACCCCCTCGGGTGAGAGCTGTGTTTTTTCTATGCCAAGTTACTTAGTGATCTCCTTCGGGATATGGCGGTTACGGTGCCAAGTGTTCAGGCTTTACTCACCCTCGTGGGGGCCGTTAGAATTCCCGTGCCGTAATTGCCTAAGCTCGTGGGTAAGCATCCTAAGTACACGTGAGGTATTCGTTGCGAAGACAACGGTGATCACGTGGTACTGGCCAAAAGATAACCATGGTCCATCAAAGCCCGTAGTTGGCAGATTTGGATAGGGTCAAGGGAAAGACCCGTGTAAGCGGAAGACCTGCACACTGCCCCCTCGGACAGGTGTAGCCTACTCCGAGATCTTACATACATGGTTAATTAATCCATAGAGATGGCTTCGCTTGAGGGTAGCGTTGTCATATGGATGTAATTAGCTTGTTTTAAAAATCCATAAAATAAGTTTTCATGCATCTCATATATTCAATCTTTTATTTTCAGATGACCAAGTTAGACCCCCTGTCCGCTATCCTAAATGACCACAAACTTACCGGTCCCAACTATGAGGACTGGAAGCGCAACCTGTACCTAGTCTTAAGGATAGGTAAACACATGTCAGCCCTTAATGACCCTGAGCCAGATTTGCTAGGACCCAATGCCACAGAGGCACAGTTAAAGGCATTCACTGACTGGAAGGAATCTAATGAGATATGTAAATGCTATATTATAGCATCCTTGCAAACAACTCTGCAGAAGCAAGTCGAGGAGATGCCCGACGCTTCTGATATGATGTTGTATCTGAAGGAGATGTTTGAAGGTCACAATCGCGTTACGCGATACCTTACCATCAAGAAACTCGTCGGCACTAAGATGTCCAATGGGACGCTGGTTCGGGAACACATGATGAAAATGTTTGGGTTCCAGAATGAACTAGCTACCATGGACATTGTGCTAGAAGGCGAGGTGATGACAGACATCTTCCTCTCGTCACTGTCTGGAGCCTTTGAAGGCTTTGTCACCAACTTTAATTTAAACAAGTTGGCTATGACAAATGCAGAGCTTCTGGGAGCTCTCCAGGCAGCTGAGGATGGCTTCAAACAGAAGGGCGAAGCACTTCACGTGCAACGCAGATCCTTCAAGAAGCCTGGTAAACCTCAAGGCAAGAAACATAAAAGGAAACCTAAGTCTGAGCCTGTGCAGGACTCTGCTGGGCCTCTGGGTCTGGAGAATCAAAGAAACCGGGCACGAAGTGTTTCCGGTGTGGCCAGAAGGGTCATTGGAAGAAGGACTGCAAGCAACCTCGGAATGCTGGAGAAGGTAATCTACAACTCTTAGTTGTTGAATCATTTCTTTCAAGTAATAGTTCTTTTGCTAGTTGGATTGTGGATTCAGGATCCACTAACCATGCCTGTAACTCTCTTCAGGGGTTTCGGGAAAGCAGAAGGTTGCTTGATGGAGAGGTGACCTTGAGCATGGGAACTGAGGCCGTTGCTGCTGCTGAAGCTATTGGAGATGTTACTCTTAGTTTTTCGAATAATAAGACTTTGACTCTTAGAGATGTCTTTTATGTACCATCCTTGCGACGTAACTTAATTTCTGTTTCTTCTTTAGTTAATGAAGGTTATTCAGTTTATTTTGATACTTCTGGTGTGTCTTTTAAACTGAATGGAACTTTTATAATAAGAGGAATGGTTCAGAATCATCTCTATATTGTCAGTCCTAAATTTGAGAAAGATAACATAATAACTTTAGCATTTAATGTTAATTCATCTAAGCGTAAGAAACCTTCGGAGAATTTAACCCAATTGTGGCACTTACGGCTTGGGCATATTGCCTTAAATAGGATCCATAGGTTGGTAAAGGCCGGGCTTCTGGAAACAGATCCTACGGAGATCCTTCCCACCTGTGAATCCTGCTTGGAAGGCAAGATGACCAAGAGGGCCTTCAAAGGCCAAGGTGTGAGAGCTACTGAGGTATTGGAGTTAATCCATTCAGATGTATGTGGACCCATGAGCGTCAAGGCGATAGGAGGCCATGAGTACTTCATCACTTTCACTGATGATTACTCAAGATATGGTTACGTTTACCTTATGCATCGGAAGTCGAAATCCTTTGATATGTTCAAAGAGTTCAGGGTTGAAGTAGAAAAGCAGACAGGTAAATGTATTAAAACCATTCGATCTGATCGAGGAGGTGAATACCTATCTGACGAGTTCCTTGGGTATTTGGTGGAGCATGGGATAATATCCCAGTTAACTGCTCCAGGTACCCCACAACAAGAATGGAGTCTCTGAGAGAACGAATCGAACCTTGTTGGACATGGTTCGAAGCATGATGAGTTATGCCTGTTTACCAATGACCTTTTAGGGATATGCCCTTCAGACAGCAGCATATGTTCTGAACCACGTTCCATCTAAATCAGTGCCTCAGACCCCTAGAGAACTGTGGTCAAGGCAAAAGCCAACACTACAGCATTTCAGAATATGGGGATGTCCTGCACATGTGCGTATAGACAAGAGGGAAAAGATGGAGCCAAAGTCCAAAGCATGTCTGTTTGTAGGGTATCCCAAAGAGACTAAAGGTGGACTATTTTATGATCCTGAGGAAAAAAAGGTAATCGTTTCAACGAATGCCATTTTCCTAGAACAAGATTATGTTATGGACCACAAGCCTGCTAGTAAGGTAGTTCTGGATGAGCTACTGGGTACTAGATCAGAGAGCGCATCCGAAAGCATAGTGGGAGCTGACATTACAGATAATAATATACTAGATACTGTAGAACCTATTAATCCTGTAACACGACCACTACCTCGTCGCAGTGGGAGAAACATCAGAGCTCCTGACAGATACTATGGAGAAACCTTATTGGTTGATCCAGAGGGTCAGGAGGATGACCCACTGAGCTACGATGAGGCAGTGGGAGCTTCTGACAGCTCTGACTGGCAAAAGGCTATGGATGCAGAAATTGAATCAATGTCCCATAACGCAGTCTGGACTCTTGTTACACCATCATCCAATATTAAACCTATTGGGTGTAAGTGGGTGTATAAGAAGAAGAGAGGATCCGATGGTACAATAGAGACTTATAAAGCTAGATTAGTTGCCAAGGGTTACACCCAGAGAGAAGGGATCGACTTTGACGAAACCTTCTCGCCGGTAGCTATGATAAAGTCTATTCGGATCCTCCTATCCATTGCAGCCCATTATGACTGGGAGATCTGGCAAATGGATGTCAAGACAGCATTCCTTAACGGGAATTTGGAAGAAGACATTTATATGATTCAGCCACCAGGCTTTGAGTCAGAGGGTCAGGAACATCTAGTTTGTAAGTTGCAGAAGTCCATCTATGGACTAAAGCAAGCATCTAGAAGTTGGAACATCCGTTTTGATCAGGCAATCCAGTCGTATGGATTTACTCAAAACGAGGATGAACTATGTGTATACAAGAGGACTGATAAGACCACAGTAGTATATTTGATACTTTACGTAGACGATATTCTACTCATTGGAAATGATGTAGGAACATTGTCAACGGTAAAGGTCTGGTTGTCAACACAGTTCGATATGAAAGACCTAGGTGAAGCGAGTTATGTTTTGGGGATCAAGGTAACACATGATCGCCAGAACAGGATTCTCTCGCTATCACAGGCTGCGTATATAGATAAGGTTATGGCTAGATTTGACATGCAAAACTCCAAGAAGGGTTTTGTGCCATTTAGACATGGCGTAAAACTGTCTAAGGATCAATGTCCTAAGACACCTGAGGAGAGAGCAGAAATGCAGAAGATACCTTATGCTTCGGCATTAGGTAGTCTAATGTATGCTATGCATTGTACAAGGCCTGATATCTGTTTCGCAGTAGGAATGATGGGTCAGTTTCAGTCGAATCCGGGTCCAGATCACTGGACAGCAGTGAAGTGTATACTCAAGTACCTTCGTAGAATAAGGGACTATGAGTTGGTTTACACTGCACAAGAACTGACGCCGATTGGATACACAGATTCTGACTTTATGTCAGATTTGGAATCCAGAAAATCGACATCAGGTTTTGTGTTTATGTTAGGAGGAGCAGCGGTTAGTTGGCAGAGTGTGAAGCAGAAATGCATCGCAGACTCTACCACAGAGGCTGAGTACGTTGCAGCGTGCGAGGCAGCCAAAGAGGCGGTATGGCTCAAGAAATTCCTTACGGATTTGGGGTGCGTACCAGAGGCCCAGTTACCTATTGTGCTTTACTGCGACAATAGTGGGGCGGTAGCACAAGCAAAGGAGCCAAGACATCACCAAAAGGGGAAGCACATCGAGCGCAAGTTCCACTTGATTCGGCAGTTTCAAAAGCAAGGGCGAGTAGCGGTGACATAGATTGCATCTACAGATAATGTTGCTGATCCTTTCACAAAGGCAATACCTACCAAGGCATTCGAGCGACATGTGGATGCGATGGGAGTCAAAACCGTTTTGCTTCGCTAGACCAAGTGGGAGATTGTTAGGATTGATGTGTTCTAAGCTTGTAAAACTTTATGTTTTGGTCTAATAAAGATTGATAGTTATTATTATATGAGATGCATATAGGTGCGTAACATAGTTACGTGTTCTTTATGGAACAGAGAGCCATGGTTATATGGTAGTCCACTGAGTTGAAGACTAAGTGGATTGGTCCTGTATAACCTAAATAAGTTCGCAGCTATGATAAGGTTGGTCGCCTCATCATGATAAGCTGTTGGCGATGACAGTTCATGGGATGTCTTCACCATGGTCATTACCAGGCACAGTGTCTGTGGCTGAACGGAACTAACACGGTGTACAGATCAGTGAGCAGACACTGGTACACTAAGCCGTGTTTCTGCTAAAGGTAAAACGGTCCTAAACCCTGAGGAACCACGTCTGATGGACTAACCAGTTGCGTGGTGCTTTGGCGCACCAATGTGTGAGGATCCATATGCAGTGATCCAAAACCACGGTGTACTGGGTTACCCGGCTGGCGTTGCATTAGCGTGTCACTCCTGCAGGCCATCCACACCCCTGATGGGAGGTACGTTCCTTGGTGTGACTTACACTGTACCAAACCCAGGCCTGGTGGTCATCAGTTTGACTGTTGACCGGGTTCGGTTACTCGACGGGGTAATCAGAGGTACGATGTATAGGTCAACCTGGAAGGAACCAAGTCATATGATCATTCGAGTCTGACGGTAGTCTTCACCGCTCGAAGTGTATCATGGCATCAAGTGGAGGGACAGCGGGTTTACCATAACTAAGCGGAGAGCAGGGGTATGATGGAGAACATAGTAAGTCTGGGTGAATTAGAGTGTAGCCTGCGTCGCACTCTTGGTGGCTACGCAGGTTAACTCGAGCTCAGAGGATCGATGGTACACTCGGGTAGTGTGTCGATCGAGCTTGAGTTGGAAGCCATGAACCCCGGTCCCTGATGGTTCCACCTTATCAACATTATGTACGGTTCTTGAACCGTCTCCTCGGAACACCATAAGCATGAGGAAGAAAGAAGTATACGCTCCGTGTGTGCTTGGCACTAGAGCACGGTAGATGCGTAACTACATACGAGTACTAAGGGTTGAGCCCGAGACTAGTGCAGAGTCGCATGTAGTAATCCCTAGCCATAATTGAACTTCGCTGCATAGGTGCGATGCACCGGGGTATGTTGCGAGTTGACTAGTTGACTTTGCTAGAGGCACCCTCCGGTGGCCTCAGTTAATAGTAAGTAACTAGTAGATATCACTTAAGTAATGGCCGCTAGGTATCGCACGCTAGAAATGGTCAAAATGAGGCATCGGGGCGTTTTGGTAAAAACCTCACTCTGCCGGACCTCACTGTTGACCGACCCTAGTGGTGGGACACCTCACTAGGGCCGGCCCTATGATGTAGGGATAAGAATCCCTCATCTATAGGGCCGGCCATATAGATAGGGATGGGGCGATAAATCGGTTAAGATCGAGCCCTAAAAAGTGGGAAAACGGATAAATACGCGGAGAGATAAAAAGGAGATAATGTAGAGATAATGAGAGGGGGTTATTATCCCCTTGGATCCTTATCCAAGGGGGGGTGGCCGGCCCTATAAAAGCACCTGTGGGCGCCGGCCCCATGTGCTACAGAAACCGAACCCCCCTCTCTCTCTCATCTCTCTAGTTCTCTCCCTAATCTCTCTCCGTTTTCCGCTTGCTACTTCGTCTTCCTCGCGTGGAGTTCTGAAGAAGGAGAAGGGTTGTTCTTCGGAGGCACTCAGAGATCCGAGAGCGACGTTCCGTGCATCGTGTGAGATCGGGTGAACAAGAAGGCAACATCTCCATTCGTACCGTCGGCATCTTCGCGAACGATCTTCCGTCTCCATCGACAAAGAAGACAATTCTCCGCGGTTAAAAGATCCGTACGAAAGGTATGTGTAATCTAACATGTAGATCTAGCGAGCATTATGATTTGCATCCATGCTAGTTAATCATTACGCTAGATTGCCGTTAGGGGTTTTCGATTCTCGTGCATACACATGCACACATATGTAGATTAGTTTCTATGAAAATTTAAATAGTGTAACGTGCACCATGCATGGTCTTTCGACCACCAAATCACTTCCGCTGCGAGCCTCTGACCCGGATTAACTTCCAACAGTACGATCTATTCTAATTCATTCGCACCATCCATTCTAATTCATTCATACGATCCATTTTATTCATTTATACAATCCATTCTAATTCTTTCGCACGAATGTATCCATTCTAATTCATTCGTATGATCCACCCTAATTCCTTCGTATGATCCATTCTAATTCATTCGCTCGAATGTATCCATTCTAATTTATTCGTACGATCCATTCGAATTCATTCATACGATCCATTCTAATTCATTTATACGGTCCATTCTAATTCATTCAGACGATCCATTCTAATTCATTCGCACGAATGAATTCATTCGCACAATCTATTCTAATTCATTTGTACGATCCAGTCTAATTCATTAGCATGATCCATTCTAATTCATTCGTACGATCCATTCTTACTCATTCGTATGATCCATTCTAATTCATTAGCATGAATGTATCCATTCTAATTCATTCGTACGATCCATTCTAATTCATTCGCCCGATCCATTCTAATTCATCCATACGATCCATTCTAATTCATTAGTACGATCCATTCTAATTCATTCATACGATCGTACATAGGAATGGATCGTACGATCCATTCTATTTCATTCGTACGATCCATTCAAATTCATACAATCCATTCTAATTTCATTCATACGATCAATTCTAATTCATTCTTACTCATTCTAATTCATTCGTAAAATCTATTCATATGATCTAATTCATTCGTACAATGAATTAGAAAGGATACATTCGTGCGAATGAATTAGAATGGATCGTATGAATGAATTAGATTGGATCATATGAATGGAATAGAATGGATCGTATGAATAAATTAGAATGGATCATGCTAATGAATTAGAATGGATCGTACGAATGAATTAGAATAGATTGTGCGAATGAATACATTCGTGTGAATGAATTAGAATGGATCGTATGAATGAATTAGAATGGATCGTATGAATGAATTGGAATGGATCAAATGAATGGATTCGAATGGATCGTACGAATGAATTAGAATGGATACATTCGTGCGAATGAATTAGAATGGATCATATGAAGGAAATAGGGTGGATCGTATGAATGAATTAGAATGGATCGTGCTAATGAATTAGAATGGATCGTACGAATGAATTAGAATAGATTGTGCGAATGAATTAGAATGGATCGTACGAATGAATTAGAATGGATTGTATGAATGAATTAGAATGGATCCTGCAAATGAATTAGAATGGATCGTACAAATGAATTAGAATGGATACATTCGTGCGAATGAATTAGAATGGATCGTACGAATGAGTAAGAATTAGAATAGATTGTATGAATGAATTAGAATGGATCGTATGAATGAATTAGAATAGATCGTGCGAATGAATAAGAATGGATTGTGCTAATGAGTAAGAATGGATCGTACGAATGAAATAGAATGGATCGTACGAATGAATTAGAATAGATCGTGCTAATGAATTAGAATGGATCGTACGAATGAATTAGAATAGATTGTGCGAATGAATTAGAATGGATCGTGCGAATGAATTAGAATGGATACATTCGTGTAAATGAATTAGAATGGATCGTATGAATGAATTCTAATGGATCGTACGAATGAATTAGAATGGATACATTTGTGCGAATGAATTAGAATGGATCAAACGAAGGAATTAGGGTGGATCGTACGAATGAATTAGAATGGATACATTCGTACGAATGAATTAGAATGGATACATTCGTACGAATGAATTAGAATGGATCATATGAATTTGAATGAATACATTCGTACGATCCATTCTAATTCATTCATACGATCCATTCTAATTCATTCATACGATCCATTCTATTTCATTCGTTCGATTCATTCATACTCATTTGAACGATCCATTCGAATTCAATCGTACGATCCATTCGAATTCATTCGCACAATCTATTCTAATTCATTCGTATGATCCATTCTAATTCATTAGCACGATCCATTCTAATTCATTCGTATGATCCATTCTATTTCATTCGTATGATCCATTCTTACTCATTTGTACGATCCAATATAATTTATTCGCACGAATGTATCCAGTCCAATTCATTCGTACGATCCATTCTATTTCATTCGTACGATCCATTCTAATTCATTCATACGATCCATTCTAATTCATTCGCACGAATGTATGCATTCTAATTCATTCACACGATCCATTCTAATTCATTCGTACAATCCATTCTAATTAATTCATTCATACGATCCATTCTAATTCATTCGTACGATCCACCCTAATTCCTTCGTATGATCCATTCTAATTCGTTTGCACGAATGTATCCATTCTAATTCATTCTAATTCATTCGCACGATCCATTCTAATTCATTCATACGATCCATTCTAATTCATTCACACGATCCATTCTAATTCATTCGCACGAATGTATCCATTCTAATTCATTCGTACGATCCATTCTAATTCATTCTCACAATCTATTCTAATTCATTCATACGATCCATTCGAATTCATTCATACGATCCATTCTAATTCATTCGCATGATCCATTCTAATTCATTCATATGATCGATCGTGCTAATGAATTAGAATGGATCGTACGAATGAATTAGAATTGATCGTACGAATGAATTATAATGGATCGTTTGAATGAATTACAATGGATCGTGCGAATGAATTAGAATGGATCGTACGAATGAATTAGAATGGATACATTCGTGCGAATGAATTAGAATAGATCGTCCGAATAAGTAAGAATGGATTGTACGAATGAAATAGAATGGATCGTACGAATGAATAAGAATGGATCGTGCGAATGAATTAGATTGGATCGTGCGAATGAATTAGAATGGATCGTACGAATGAATTAGAATGGATATATTCGTGCGGATGAATTAGAATGGATACATTTCGTGCGAATAAATTAGAATGGATCGTGCAAATGAATTAGAATGGATCATACGAATGAACTAGAATAGATCGTATGAATGAATTAGAATGGATCATACGAATCAATTAGAATGGATACTTTCGTGTGAAAGAATTAGAATGGATCATTCTAATTCATTCATACGATCCATTCTAATTCATTCATACGATCCATTCTAATTCATTCGCACAATCTATTCTAATTCATTCGTACGATCCATTCTAATCATTCGCACGATCCATTCTAATTCATGGATCGTATGAATGAATTAGAATGGATAATGCGAATGAATTAGAATGGATCGTACGAATGAATTAGAATGGATGCATTCGTGCGAAAGAATTAGACTGGATCGTACGAATGAATTAGAATGGATCATACGAAGGAATTAGGGTGGATCGTACGAAGGAATTAGAATAAAATACATTCGTGCCAAAGAATTAGAATGGATCATACGAAGGAATTAGGGTGGATCGTACGAATGAATTAGAATGGATACATTCGTGCGAAAGAATTAGAATGGATCGTATGAATGAATTAGAATGGATCGTGCGAATGAATTAGAATGGATCGTATAAATGAATTAGAATGGATCGTACGAATGAATTAGAATAGATCATATGAATGTATTCGAATAGATCGTACGAATGAATTAGAATGGATACATTTGTGCGAATGAATTAAAATGGATCATACGAAGGAATTTGGGTGGATCGTACGAATGAATTAGAATAGATACAGTCGTGCAAAAGAATTAGAATGAACTAGAATGGATCGTACGAAGGAATTAGAATGGACACATTCGTGCAAATGAATTAGAATGGATCATATGAATGAATTACAATGGATCATACGAATGAATTAGAATGGATCATGCTAATGAATTAGAATGGATCGTACGAATGAATTAGAATAGATTCTGCGAATGAATTAGAATGGATCGTACGATTGAATTAGATTGGATCGTATGAATGAATTAGAATGGATCGTGCGAATGAGTTAGAATGGATCGTATGAATGAATTAGAATGGATACATTCGTGCGAATGAATTAGAATGGATCGTACGAATGAGTAAGAATGGATCGTACGAATGAAATAGAATGGATCGTACGAATGAATTAGAATGGATCGTGCTAATGAATTAGAATGGATCGTACGAATGAATTAGAATAGATTGTGCGAAAGAATTAGAATGGATCGTACGAATGAATTAGAATGGATACATTCGTGCGAATGAATTAGAATGGATCGTACGAATGAATTAGATTGGATCATATGAATGAATTAGAATGGATCGTACGTATGAATTAGAATGGATACATTCATGGGAATGAATTAGAATGGATCGTACGAAGGAATTGGAATGGATCATACGAATGAAATAGAATGGATCGTACGAATGAGTAAGAATGGATCGTACGAATGAAATAGAATGGATCGTACGAATGAATTAGAATGGATCATGCTAATGAATTAGAATGGATCGTACGAATGAATTAGAATAGATTGTGTGAATGATGAATTAGAATGGATCATGCGAATGAATTAGATTGGTTCGTGCGAATGAATTAGAATGGATCGTACGAATCAATTAGAATGAATACATTCGTGAGAATGAAATAGAATGGATCGTATGAATGAATTAGAATGGATCGTATGAATGAATTCGAATGGATTGTTTGAAGGAATTAGAATGGATCGTACGAATGAATTAGAGTGGATCGTATGAATAAATTAGAATGGATCGTGCGAATGGATTAGAATAGATCGTACAAATGAATTAGAATGGATACATTCGTGCGAATGAATTAGAATGGATCGTATGAATGATTAAGAATGGATCGTACGAATGAAATAGAATGGATCGTACGAATGAATTAGAACGGATCGTGCTAATGAATTAGAATGGATCGTACGAATGAATTAGAAAAGATTGTGCGAATGAATTAGAATGGATTGTACGAATGAATTAGAATGGATACTTTCGTGCGAATGAGTTAGAATGGATCGTATGAATGAATTAGATTGGATCGTATGAACGAATTAGAATGGATCGTACGTATGAATTAGAATGGATACATTCATGGGAAGGAATTAGAATGGATCATACGAATGAAATAGAATGGATCGTATGAAGGAATTAGAATGGATCGTGCGAATGAATTAGAATGGATTGTACGAATGAATTAGAATGGATATATTCGTGCGAATGAATTAGAATGGATCGTACAAATGAATTAGAATGGATACATTCGTGCAAATGAATTAGAATGGATCGTGCGAATGAATTAGAATGGATCGTGCGAATGAATTAAAATTGATCATATGAATTAATTAGATTGGATCGTATGAATGAATTAGAATGGATCGTGATAATGAATTAGAATGGATTGTACGAATGAATTAGAATAGATTGTGCGAATAAATTAGAATGGATCGTACGAATGAATTAGAATGGAACGTGCGAATGAATTAGAATGGATCGTACGAATGAATTAGAATGGTTACATTCGTGCGAATGAATTAGAATGGATCGTACGAATGAATTAGAATTGATACATTCGTGCGAAAGAATTAGAATGTATACATTGTGGGGGAAAATCTTCGTGCCGACCCGAAGACCTCGCCTCACCAGTCAATTGGAGTTGAAGTTGACGTTGAAGATCGTTGGTCGATCTGTTGATTGAAGTTGAAGCCTTTTGATATGTCAATAGAAAGAGATATGCAATCAGAGAGTAGACACGAGAGGTGATCTCAGAGTTCAGCCGAAGCCTACATCTCCGTGCTATAGGGAGCAACCCGAATTCACTAACACTTATGTCGAAGTGATCTCGACAGGCCGAGTATCACTGAAGTCACCCTTCACCTCTTCAAAGAGAAGATGAAGATTAAAGAGAAGGGAAGGATGTGAAGTTGGAAATCCCAGAGCTCTGGTTTTAGAACTGAGAGTTCGATCCATTTACATTCGAGGGCTCTGCTATTTATAGGATTCTCTGGGAGGAATTCCGGGGTAAATGGCGGTTTCTGCTGTTGTATTTGGGGATCATTCAGGTAAGGCTGGTGGGTCCTGTTGTTGTCTTCGGGGGCCCACCAGGCAGGGCCGGTGGGTCCCGCTGTAGTCCTCGGGGGCCCACCAGGCAGGGCCGGTGGGTCCCTCTGTAGTCTTCGGGGGCCCACCAGGCAGGGCCGGTGGGTCCCGTTGTAATCTCCGGGGGCCCACCAGGCAGGGCCGGTGGGTCCCGCTGTAGTCTCCAGGGGCCCACCAGGCAGGGCCGGTGGGTCCCACTGTTTGCAGACTTCTTGCCAAAATTTGCACCCACAGTTACCCCCTCCAAGTTAGCTAGAGATCATCTGGCTGGCTTGGATTCGTGGTGCAAAGCTAACGACCCCCTGTCACACACACAGAGGAGCTTGCAAAATGTTAGCATCAAAATAGACCGATCGGTCAAAATTTGATGGCGAGCTCCGGAGCGGGCTATGGGCGAGCTCCTGAGTGAACTTGGGCGAGCTTGGGCGAGCTCCTGAGCGAGCTTGAGCGAGCTCCTGAGCGAGCTTAGGCGAGCTCCTGAACGAGCTTGGACGAGCTCTTGAGCGAGCTTTGGCGAGCTCCTGAACGAGCTTGGACGAGCTCTTGAGCGAGCTTTGGCGAGCTCTTGAGTGAGCTTGGACGAGCTCTTGAGCGAGCTTGGGCGAGCTCCTGAGCGAGCTTGGACGAGCTCTTGAGCGAGATTTAGCGAGCTCTTGAACGAGCTTGGACGAGCACTTGAGCGAGCTTAGGCGAGCTCCTGAACCAGCTTTGGACGAGCTCTTGAGCGAGCTTAAGCGAGCTCCTGAACCAGCTTGGACGAGCTCTTGAGCGAGCTTAGGCGAGCTCCTGAATGAGCTTGGACGAGCTCTTGAGCGAGCTTTTGAGTGGTCAAAAAGTGATCGGTCAAAAGTGATCGGTCAAATTCAGCCGGTCAAGGTCGAAGTGATCGGTCAAAAAACATAGTTTTTTGGCCGATCCAGTAGGAATTCGACCGATCGGTCAAAAGTGATCGGTCAAATTCAGCCGGTCAAGGTCGAAGTGATCGGTCAAAAAACATAGTTTTTTGGCCGATCCAGTATGAATTCGACCGATCGGCTAAAAGTGATGTCGAGCTCCGGAGCGGGCTACGGGCGAGCTCCTGAATGAACTTGGGCAAGCTTGGGCGAGCTCCTGAGCGAGCTTGGGCGAGTTCCTGAGCGAGCTTGGGGGAGCTCCTGAGCGACCTTTGGCGAGCTCTTGAGCGAGCTTAGGCGAGCTCCTGAATGAGCTTGGACGAGCTCTTGAGCGAGCTTTGGCGAGCTCCTGAATGAGCTTGGACGAGCTCTTGAGCGAGCTTTGGCGAGCTCTTGAGTGAGCTTGGACGAGCTCTTGAGCGAGCTTGGGCGAGCTCCTGAGCGAGCTTGGACGAGCTCTTGAGCGAGCTTTGGCGAGCTCCTAAACGAGCTTGGACGAGCTCTTGAGCGAGCTTTGGCGAGCTCTTGAGCGAGCTTGAGCGAGCTTAGGCGAGCTCTTGAGCGAGCTTGGGTGAGCTCTTGAACGAGCTTGGACGAGCTCTTGAGCGAGTTTAGGTGAGCTCCTGAACGAGCTTGGACGAGCTCTTGAGCGAGCTTAGGCGAGCTCCTGAACCAGCTTTGGACGAGCTCTTGAGCGAGCTTAGGCGAGCTCCTGAACCAGCTTTGGACGAGCTCTTGAGCGAGCTTAGGCGAGCTCCTGAACCAGCTTGGACGAGCTCTTGAGCGAGCTTTTGAGCGGTCAAAAAGTGATCGGTCAAAAGTGATCGGTCAAATTCAGCCGGTCAAGGTCGAAGTGATCGATCAAAAAGCATAGTTTTTTGGCCGATCCAGTAGGAATTCGACCGATCGGTCAAAAGTGATCGGTCAAATTCAGCCGGTCATGGTCGAAGTGATCGATCAAAAAACATAGTTTTTTGGCCGATCCAGTATGAATTCGACCGATCGGCTAAAAGTGATGTCGAGCTCCGGAGCGGGCTACGGGCGAGCTCCTGAGTGAACTTGGGCGAGCTTGGGCGAGCTCCTGAGCGAGCTTAGGCGAGCTCCTGAACGAGCTTGGACGAGCTCTTGAGCGAGCTTCGGCGAGCTCCTGAACGAGCTTGGACGAGCTCTTGAGCGAGCTTTGCCGAGCTCCTGAGCGAGCTTTGGCGAGCTCCTGAGCGAGCTTTGGCGAGCTCTTGAGCGAGCTTTGGCGAGCTCCTGAGCGAGCTCGGGCGAGCTCCTGAGCGAGCTTAGGCGAGCTCCTGAACGAGCTTGGACGAGCTCTTGAGCGAGCTTCGGCGAGCTCCTGAACGAGCTTGGACGAGCTCCTGAGCGAGCTTAGGCGAGCTTTTGAGCGAGCTTTTGAGCGGTCAAAAAGTGATCGGTCAAAAGTAATCGGTCAAATTCAGCCGGTCAAGGTCGAAGTGATCAGTCAAAAAAACATAGTTTTTTGGCCGATCCAGTAGGAATTCGACCGATCGGTCAAAAGTAATGGCGAGCTCCGGAGCGGGCTACGGGCGAGCTCCTGAGTGAACTTGAGCGAGCTTGGGCGAGCTCCTGAGCGAGCTTAGGCGAGCTCCTGAGCGAGCTTGGGCGAGCTCCTGAGCGAGCTTGGGCGAGCTTGTGAGCAAGCTTGGGCGAGCTCTTGAGCGAGCTTAGGCGAGCTCTTGAGCGAGCTTGGACGAGCTCTTGAGCGAGCTTTGGCGAGCTCTTGAGCGAGCTTTGGCGAGCACTTGGTAGCTTGAAATTGAGAGTTGTGCTGTTTCACAACCCGAAACCGTTTAACATTTGCACGTAAAGGGTCGTGTCGCAACACGAGGCCCTAAACTTTGTTAAACGACCTGGTAGCTTGAAATTGAGAGTTGTGCTATTTCACAACCCGAAACCGTTTAACATTTGCACGTAAAGGGTCGTGTCGCAAGACGAGGCCCTAAACTTTGTTAAATGACCTGGTAGCTTGAAATTGAGAGTTGTGCTGTTTCACAACCCGAAACCGTTTAACATTTGCACGTAAAGGGTCGTGTCGCAACACGAGGCCCTAAACTTTGTTAAACGACCTGGTAGCTTGAAATTAAGAGTTGTGCTGTTTCACAACCCGAAACCGTTTAACATTTGCACGTAAAGGGTCGTGTCGCAACACGAGGCCCTAAACTTGTTAAACGACCTTGTTGCTTGAAGGTTGAGCTGGCTCAACTTGAATTTGCTTGAAGGTTTGAAACTGAATGTTGCGCTGTCTCATAACTCAGAATTTGAACGGACAAGTAGACGTTTGAGAGCAATCTTTATTCAGCATAGAAATTACATCAGGGGTATAAAAATTTGAGATGTCCAGCATTCGAGCTCGTGGTAGTCTATTTTCTTCTGGCGAGATCAGTCGATATGATCCTTTGCCTCCTATCGATTCGACAATGTATGGACCTTCCCAGTTGGGAGCTAGTTTGCTGCTGCTGTGCTCTTAATTGCCGGTGTTTGTTGGTATGATCTTGCCTGTCTTTGACAAATTCTTGGAGATGACCTTCATATAACAAGTCTTCCAAATGATATCTTAACCGGTGGCATTGATCGGTAGAATAGCCATGGCTTTGATGAAAGTCACAGTAGACCGTCTTATCAGAGGTGACTTTGGTATCTGGTTGCAGAGGATTCGGCCATCGGAGGAATTCCTCGTGTTGAATTCGATCGAGGATCTGCTCGATCGGTAAATTCCACTTAGTGAAAGTGGTCTTCTTTGGAGGAGATCGGCGGCCATCATTCCTTGACCGCTTATTTGCAAGTGGAACTGCTGCCTCTGCATCATAAGATTGAGCAGCATACTTTGGAGCTTCTCGATCGGCAGGCCTTCGCTTCATCTCTCGTCCCTTTCGAGCTATTTGATCATCCTCCACCTCAATCTCCCTTTGGATTCGATCAAACATTGAACCCAAGGAAGGAGGAGGGTTGCGAATAAAGTCATTGTAGATATGTAGGTCGAAGCGGAGAGCATTCTGGAAAGCTAGCATGATTGCCTCATCATCCAGATGTCGTCCCGAGAGGGCAGCATGCTCGTTGCGGAATCTCCGGGTGAAACTGCGGAGACTCTCGTCGGCACCCATCCTCGGTCGGTAGAGAGAGTCGAGCTTCTTCTCTGGCTTCAAGTTCAGCTGGTAATGTTGCACGAAGAAGTTGGCCAAAACACTGAACTGGGTGATGGACCCAGCTCGGATATTATGGTACCAATCGAGAGATGGTTCGTCGAGGCTCCCGGCAAAGGTGCGACATAGCACGTTGTTCTCTTCTTCATGTGGCGTAAGAGCTTGCTTGAAGGCCAATATATGGAGAGTTGGATTTCCTCTGATACAATTGAATTTGGGGAGAGTGGGAGTTCTCCATCCCCTCGGAAATGTTGAATCGAATAGGCTTCGATGGAGAGGTCTGGCTGATGAATACCCATCTTTATGACCATGCCTTCGACTTGTATGTGGATCCATGGGCAAGATCGAGAGGTCTTGTTCAGGCTTCTGAGTATCAGCAGGTCGGTGTCGGTGACGAAGATCCGATCTGAGCCCTTGTTGAAGTGGAACGGATGGAGAAACTTTACTCTTCGAGGGTATACCTATTATTTGTTGTCTTCTCGATATATTGGGCTTTGAAGGGGCTCTCTTATCGCAGTTGTGACCGGAAGAGGATTGGAAGGACTCATCGTCGAGACGATCCCAAACACTTTGCTTCCACGGGGCAGCAGAGGGAGTTGGATCGCGATGAATCCTCTCGAGGGCAGCAACGCCCATTGACCTCTGTTGCTCGGAATGGGTAGATTGCCGTGGCGGATCGATCCTTTCATTAGTCGAGGGGACAGGAAGAGCAATTCCAGCCTCTGAGGCTGCCTTCTTGAGAACATCCCTCTCAGCAGTGAGGGTGGCATTCTGTTTTGCCAATTGAAGCAATTGGAAGTCGATTGCTGAGATTTGATAGGTCGATGGAGGATTCTCAGCAGGAGCAGGAGTAGTCTGCCCAATTGATTGATGAGGAGGAGGGGCAATCGGTCGATCGATTGATCTCCCACTTCCTGAGTGAACCCCCATATCGGGGACAGCAAGGGGCTGTCCGAAATTGAGCCTTTGACTCATTGAACGAGTCTCGGGACGAGGTTGACGAGTGTTACTTCCTTCTGGTTGACCCTGGTGTTTTGTCCTCGCCATTCAGAGAGCGAAAGGTGCAACGAGAGTGCCGCTCGATCAGTTGTCTGATCAACCGAGAGGGCGAAGAAGTTTGACTATCAAGATCGGTTGTAGGTTCAACCGATCAAGTAGTAGAGAGCTTGACTTTTTGCTCGAGATCCCACAGACGGCGCCAAACTGTGGGGGAAAATCTTCGTGCCGACCCGAAGACCTCGCCTCACCAGTTAATTGGAGTTGAAGTTGACGTTGAAGATCGTTGGTCGATCTGTTGATTGAAGTTGAAGCCTTTTGATATGTCAATAGAAAGAGATATGCAATCAGAGAGTAGACACGAGAGGTGATCTCGGAGTTCAGCCGAAGCCTACGTCTCCGTGCTATAGGGAGCAACCCGAATTCACTAACACTTATGTCGAAGTGATCTCGACAGGCCGAGTATCACTGAAGTCACCCTTCACCTCTTCAAAGAGAAGATAAAGATTAAAGAGAAGGGAAGGATGTGAAGTTGGAAATCCCAGAGCTCTGGTTTTAGAACTGAGAGTTCGATCCATTTACATTCGAGGGCTCTGCTATTTATAGGATTCTCTAGGAGGAATTCCGGGGTAAATGGCGGTTTCTGCTGTTGTATTTGGGGATCCTTCAGGTAAGGCTGGTGGGTCCTGTTGTTGTCTTCGGGGGCCCACCAGGCAGGGCCGGTGGGTCCCGTTGTAGTCCTCGGGGGCCCACCAGGCAGGGCCGGTGGGTCCCTCTGTAGTCTTCGGAGGCCCACCAGGCAGGGCCGGTGGGTCCCGCTGTAATCTCCGGGGGCCCACCAGGCAGGGCCGGTGGGTCCAGCTGTAGTCTCCGGGGGCCCACCAGGCAGGGCCGGTGGGTCCCGCTGTTTGCAGACTTCTTGCCAAAATTTGCACCCACATACATTCGTGCGAAAGAATTAGAATGGATCGTACGAATGAATTAGAATGGATACATTCGTGCGAATGAGTTAGAATGGATCGTATGAATGAATTAGATTGGATCGTATGAACGAATTAGAATGGATCTTACGTATGAATTAGAATGGATACATTCATGGGAAGGAATTAGAATGGATCATACGAATGAAATAGAATGGATCGTATGAAGGAATTAGAATGGATCGTGCGAATGAATTAGAATGGATCGTACGAATAAATTAGAATGGATGCATTCGTGCGAATGAATTAGAATGGATCATACAAATGAATTAGAATGGATACATTCGTATAAATGAATTAGAATGGATCGTGCGAATGAATTAGAATGGATCGTGCGAATGAATTAGAATAGATCGTATGAATTAATTAGATTGGATCGTATGAATGAATTAGAATGGATCGTGATAATGAATTAGAATGGATTGTACGAATGAATTAGAATAGATTGTGCGAATGAATTAGAATGGATCGTACGAATGAATTAGAATGGAACGTGCAAATGAATTAGAATGGATCGTACGAAAGAATTAGAATGGATACATTCGTGCGAATGAATTAGAATGGATCATACGAATGAATTAGATTGGATACATTCGCGCGAAAGAATTAGAATGGATTGTGCGAATGAATTAGAGTGGTTCGTGCGATGAATTAGAATGGATCGTACGAATGAATTAGAATGGATCGTATGAATGAATTCGAATGAATCATACGAATGAATTAGAATGGACCGTGCTAATGAATTAGAATAGATCGTGCGAATGAATTAGAATGAATCGTACGAATGAATTCGAATGGATCGTATGAATGAATTAGAATGAATCGTGCTAATGAATTAGAATGGATCATATGAATGAATTATAATAGATTGTGCGAATGAATTAGAATGGATCGTATGAATGAATTAGAATGGATACATTCGTGCGAATGAAGTAGAATGGATCGTATGAATGAATTAGATTGCATCGTATAAATGAATTAGAATGGATCGTACGTATGAATTAGAATGGATACATTCATGCAAAAGAATTAGAATGGATTGTATGAATGAATTAGAATAGATCGTGCGAATGAATTAGAATGGATACATTCGTGCGAATGAATTAGAATGGATCGTGCGATTGAATTAGAATGGATTAGAATGGATCGTGCGAATGAATTAGAATGGATCGTACGAATGATTTAGAATGGATACATTCGTGTGAATGAATTAGAATGGATCGTACGAATGAGTAAGAATGCATCGTACGAATGAAATAGAATGGATCGTACGAATGAATTAGAATGGATCGTGCTAATGAATTAGAATGGATTGTACGAATGAATTAGAATAGATTCTACGAATGAATTAGAATGGATCGTACGAATGAATTAGAATGGATACATTCGTGCGAATGAATTAGAATGGATCGTTTGAATGAATTAGATTGGATCGTATGAATGAATTAGAATGGATCGTACGTACGAATTAGAATGGATACATTCATGGGAATGAATTAGAATGGATCGTACGAAGGAATTAGAATGGATCATACGAATGAAATAGAATGGATCGTATGAAGGAATTAGAATGGATCATACGAATGAAATAGAATGGATCGTACGAATGAATTAGAATGGATCGTGCTACTAAATTAAAATGGATCATATGAATAAATTAGAATGGATCGTATGAATGAATTAGAATAGATCGTATGAATGAATTAGAATGGATACATTCATGCGAATGAATTAGAATGGATCGTATGAATGAATTAGAATGGATCGTACGAAGGAATTAGAATGGATCATACGAATGAAATAGAATGGATCATACGAAGGAATTAGAATGGATCGTACGTTATGAATAATTTATAATGGATCGTAATTATGAATTAGAATGGACACATTCAAGGGAATGAATTAGAATGGATCGTACGAATGAATTAGAATGGATCCATTCTAATTCATTCTAATTCATTCGTATGATCCATTCTAATTCATTCATACAATCCATTCTAATTCTTTCGCACGAATGCATCCATTCTAATTCATTCGTACGATCCACCCTAATTCCTTTGTATGATCCATTCTAATTCATTCGCACGAATGTATCCATTCTAATACATTCGTACGATCCATTCGAATTCATTCATAAGATCCATTCTAATTCATTCATACGATCCATTCTAATTCATTCATACGATCCATTCTAATTCATTCGCACGAATGTATCCATTCTAATTCATTCGTACGATCCATTCTAATTCATTCGCACAATCTATTCTAATTCATTCGTACGATCCATTCTAATTCATTCGCACGATCCATTCTAATTCATTTGTACGATCCATTCTAATTAATTCATACAATCCATTCTAATTCTTTTCAACGAATGTATCCATTCTAATTCCTTCGTACGATCTATTCTAATTCATTCGTACGATCCAATACAATTCAGTCATATGATTCATTCTAATTCTTTTGCACGAATGTATCCATTCTAATTCATTCGTACGATCCATTCTAATTCCTTCATACGATCCATTCTAATTTCTTCATACGATCCATTCTAATTCCTTCGTACGATCCATTCTAATTCATTCCCATGAATGTATCTATTCTAATTCATACGTACGATCCATTCTAATTCATTCATACGATCCATTCTAATTCATTCATACGATCCACTCTAACTAATTCGCATGAATGTATTCAATCTAATTCCTTCGTACGATCCATTCGTACGATCCATTCTAATTCCTTCGTATGATCCATTCGAATTCATTCATACGATCCATTCTAATTCATTCAATGGATCATATGAATGAATTAGATTGGATCGTATGATTGAATTAGAATGGATCGTACATATGAATTAGAATGGATACATTCATGGGAATTAATTAGAATGGATCATACGAATGAAATAGAATGGATCGTACGAAGGAATTAGAATGGATCGTACGAACGAATTAGAATGGATCGTACGAATGAATTAGAATGGATACATTCGTGCAAAAGAATTAGAATGGATTGTACAAATGAATTAGAATGGAACGTATGAATGAATTAGAATGGATCGTATGAATGAATTCGAATGGATACATTCATGGGAATGAATTAGAATGGATCGTACGAAGGAATTAGAATGGATCATACGAATGAAATAGAATGGATCGTACGAAGGAATTAGAATGGATCGTACGTATGAATTAGAATGGATACATTCATGGGAATGAATTAGAAAGGATCGTACGAAGGAATTAGAATGGATCCATTCTAATACATTCTAATTCATTCGAACGATCCATTCTAATTTATTCATACAATCCATTCTAATTCTTTCGCACGAATGTATCCATTCTAATTCATTCGTACGATCCACCCTAATTCCTTCGTATGATTCATTCTAATTCATTCGCACGAATGTATCCATTCTAGTTCATTAGTACGATCCATTCGAATTCATTCATAAAGTCCAATCTAATTCATTCATACGATCCATTCTAATTCATTCACACGAATGTATCCATTCTAATTCATTCGTACGATCCATTCTAATTCAATCAGAAAATCTATTCTAATTCATTCGTACGATCCATTCTAATTCATTCGCACGATCCATTCGAATTCATTTGTACGATCCATTCTAATTCATTCATACAATCCATTCTAATTCTTTTGCATGAATGTATCCATTATAATTCATTCGTATGATCCATTCTAATTCCTTCGTACGATCCATTCTAATTTCTTCGTACTATCCATTCTAATTTATTCGTACGATACAATCTAATTCATTCATACGATCCATTCTAATACTTTTGCATGAATGTATCCATTCTAATTCATTTGTACGATCCATTCTAATTCCTTCGTACGATCCATTCCAATTCATTCTAATTCCTTCGTACGATCCATTCGTACGATCCATTCTAATTCCTTCATACGATCCATTCGAATTCATTCATATGATCCATTCTAATTCATTCATATGATCCATTCTAATTCATTCGCACGATTATATCCATTCTAATTCATTCGTACGATCCATTCTAATTCATTCGCACGATCCAATCTAATTCATTCGCACGATCCATTCTAATTCATCATTCGCACAATCTATTCTAATTCATTCGTACGATCCATTCTAATTCAGTAGCACGATCCATTCTAATTCATTCGTATGATCCATTCTATTTTATTCGTACGATCCATTCTTACTCATTCGTACGATCCATTCTAATTCATTCGCACGAATATATCCATTCTTATTCATTCGTACGATCCATTCTAATTCATTCACACGATCCATTCTAATTCATTCATACGATTCATTCTAATTCATACGTACGATCCATTCTAATTAAATCGTATGGTCCATTCTAATTCATTCATAGGATCCATTCTAATTCATTCGCAGGATCCATTCTAATTCATTCGTATGATCTATTCTTACTCATTCGTATGATCCATTCTAATTCATTCGCAAGAATGTATCCATTCTAATTCATTCGTACAATCCATTCAAATTCCTTTGTACGATCCATTCAGTTTCATTCATACGATCCATTCTAATTCATTCATACAATCCATTCTAATTCTTTCGCACGAATGTATCCATTCTAATTCATTCATACGATCCACCCTTAGTCCTTCGTATGATCCATTCTAATTCATTCACACGAATGTATCCATTCTAATTCATTCGTACGATCCATTCGAATTCATTCATACGATCCATTCTTATTTATTCGCACGAAGGAATTAGAATGGATCGTACGAATGAATGAATTAGAATAGATCATACGTATGAATGTATTAAAATGGATACATTCGTGCGAAAGAATTAGAATGGATTGTATGAATGAATTAGAATGGATCGTATGAATGAAATAGAATAGATCGTATGAAGGAATTAGAATGGATCGTACAAATGAATTAGAATGGATACATTCGTGCGAATGAATTAGAATGGATCATAAGAATGAGTAAGAATGGATTGTACGAATGAAATAGAATGGATCGTACGAATGAATTAGAATGGATCGTGCTAATGAATTAGAATTGATCGTGCGAATGAATTAGAATGGATCGTACGAATGAATTAGAATGGATCATACGAATGAATTAGAATGGATCGTGCGAATGAACTAGAATGGAATGTACGAATGAATTAGAATGGATACATTCGTGCGAATGAATTAGAATTGATCATGCGAATGAATTAGAATGGTTTGTATGAACGAATTAGAATGGATCGTATGAATAAATTAGAATGGATTGTGCGAATGAATTAGAATGATTCGTACGAATGAATTAGAATGGATACATTCGTGCGAATGAATTAGAATGGATCAAACAAAGGAATTAGGGTTGATCGTACGAATGAATTAGAATGGATACATTCGTGCGAAAGAATTAGAATGGATTGTATGAATAAATTAGAATGGATCGTATGAATGAATTAGAATGGATTGTACGAATGAATTAGAATGGATTATTCTAATTCATTCGTACGATCCATTCTAATTCATTTGTATGATCCATTCTAATTCATTCGTACGATCCATTATAATTCATTCATACGATCCATTCTTACTCATTCGTACGATCCATGCTAATTCATTCGCACGAATATATCTATTCTAATTCATTCGTACGATCCATTCTAATTCATTTGCATGATCCATTCTAATTCATTCATACGATCCATTCTAATTCATTCGTAGTATCCATTCTAATTCATTCGCACGATCCATTCTAATTCATTCAAACGATCCATTCTAATTCATTCATACAATCCATTCTAATTCTTTCGCACGAATGTATACATTCTAACTCATTCGTACGATCTATTCTAATTCATTCGTTCAATCCATTCTAATTTATTAGCACGATCCATTCTAATTCATTCGTACGATCCATTCTATTTCATTCGTACGATCCATTCTTACTCATTCATACGATCCATTCTAATTCATTCGCACGAATGTATCCATTCTAATTCATTCGTATGATCCATTCTAATTCATTCGCACGATCCATTCTAATTCATTCATACGATCCATTCTAATTCATTCATACGATCCATTCTAATTCATTCGTACGATCCATTCTAATTCATTCGCACGATCAATTCTAATTCATTCAGACGATCCATTCTAATTCATTCGCACGAATATATCCATTCTAATTCATTCGCACGATCCACCCTAATTCATACGTACGATCCATTCTAATTCCTTCATACGATCCATTCTAATTCATTCCCATGAATGTATCCATTCTAATTCATACGTACAATCCATTCTAATTCATTCTATTTCATTCTAATTCATACGATCCATTCTATGGAATTCATTCGTACGATCCATTCTAATTCATTCGCACGATCCATTCTAATCCATTCTAATTCATTCCGACCTGTTGAAATTTATTTGTACGATCCATTCTAATTCATTCGTACGATCCATTCTAATTCATTCGCACGATCCATTCTAATTCATTGAGTACGAATGGATCGTACGAATGAATTAGAATAGATTGTGCGAATGAATTAGAATGGATTGTACGAATGAATTAGAATGGATCGTATGAATGAATTAGAATGGATCGTGCGAATGAATTAGAATGGATCGTATGAATGAATTAGAATCGATACATTCGTGTGAATGAATTAGAATGGATCGTACGAATGAGTAAGAATGGATCGTACGAATGAAATAGAATGGATTGTACGAATGAATTAGAATGGATCGTATGAATGAATTAGAATGGATTGTACGAATGTATCCATTCTAATTCATTCCTTTGTGCGATCCATTCTAATTCATTAGCACGATCCATTCTAATTCATTCGTACGATCCATTCTAACCATTCACACGAATGGATTTTACTCATTCATACGATCCATTCTAATTCATTAGCACGATCCATTCTAATTCATTTGCACGATCCATTCTAATTCATTCATACAATCCATTCTAATTCTTTTGCATGAATGTATCCATTCTAATTCATTCGTACGATCCATTCTAATTCCTTCGTACGATCCATTCTAATTCCTTCGTACGATCCATTGTAATTCATTCGTACGATCCACCCTAATTCCTTCGTATGATCCGTTCTAATTCATTCATACGATCCATTCTAATTCATTAGCACGATCTATTCTAATTCCTTCGTACGATCCATTCTATTTCATTCGTACGATCCATATTCTAATACATTCGTACGTATGATCCATTCTAATTCATTCATTCATACTATCCATTCTAATTCCAACATGCGAATGAATTAGAATGGATCGTATGAATGAATTCGAATGAATCGTACGAATGAATTAGAATGGATACATTCATGCGAATGAATTAGAATGGATCATACGAAGGAATTAGGGTGGATCGTACGAATGAATTAGAATGGATACATTCATGCGAAAGAATTTGAATGGATTGTATGAATAAATTAGAATGGATCGTATGAATAAAATAGAATGGATCATACGAAGG
Source organism: Chamaelirium japonicum (assembly GCA_947650365.1). NCBI lineage: Eukaryota > Viridiplantae > Streptophyta > Magnoliopsida > Liliales > Melanthiaceae > Chamaelirium > Chamaelirium japonicum. Next base: position 99,004,852 of record OX393551.1, read on the forward strand.
AATTAGAATGGATCATACGAATGAATTAGATTGGATACATTCGTGCGAATGAATTAGAATGGATCGTACGAATGAGTAAGAATGGATCGTACAAATGAATTTGAATGGATCGTGCGAATGAATTAGAATGGATCGTATGAATGAATTAGAATGGATCGTGCGAATGAATTAGAATGGATAATACGTATGATTAGAATAAATCGTATGAATGAATTAGCATGGATTGTGCGAATGAATTAGAATGGATAGTACGAATGAATTAGAATGGATCATACGAATGAACTAAAATGGATCGTATGAATGAATTAGAATGGATCGTGCGAATGAATTAGAATGGATCATACGAATGAATTAGAATGGATACAATCGTGCGAATGAATTAGAATGGATCGTACGAATGAGTAAGAATGGATCGTACGAATGTAATAGAATGGATCGTATGAATGAATTAGAATTGATCGTGCTAATGAATTAGAATGGATCGTACAAATGAATAAGAATGAATTAGAATGGATCGTACAAATGAATTAGAATGAATTAGAATGGATCGTACGAATGTATCCATTCTAATTCTACGGTCCATTCTAATTCATTTGCACGATCCAATCTAATTCATTCCCACGATCCATTCTAATTCATTCGTACGATCCATTCTATTTCATTCGTACGATCTATTCTTACTTATTTGTACGATCCATTCAAATTCATTCGCACGAATGTATCCTCATTCGCACGATCCATTTCTAATTCATTCATATGATCCATTCTATTTCATTCGTACGATCCATTCTTACTCATTCGTACGATCCATTCTAATTCATTCGCATGATCCAATCTAAGTCATTCGCACGATCCATTCTAATTCATTCGTACGATCCATTCTATTTCATTCGTACGATCCATTCTTACTCATTCGTACGATCCATTCTAATTCATTCGCACGAATGTATCCATTCTAATTCATTCGTACGATCCATTCTAATTCATTCGCACGATCCATTCTAATTCATTCATACGATCCATTCTAATTCATTCGTACGATCCATTCTAATTCATTCGCACGATCCATTCTAATTCATTCATACGATCCATTCTAATTCATTCATACAATCCATTCTAATTCTTTTGCACGAATGTATCCATTCTAATTCACTCGTACGATCCACCCTAATTCCTTCGGTTGATCAATTCTAATTCATTCGCACGAATTATCCATTCTAATTCATTCGTACGATCCATTCGAATTCATTCTTACGATCCATTCTAATTCATTCATACGATCCATTCTAATTCATTCGCACGAATGTATCCATTCTAATTCATTCGTACGATCCATTCTAATTCATTCACACGATCCAATCTAATTCATTTGCACGATCCATTTTAATTCATTCGTACGATCCATTCTATTTCATTCGTACGATCCATTCTTACTTATTCGTACGATCCATTCTAATTCATTCGCACGAATGTATCCATTCTAATTCATTCGTATGATCCATTATAATTCATTCGCACGATCCATTTTAATTCATTCGTACGATCCATTCTAATTCATTCATACGATCCATTCTAATTCATTCGCATGATCCATTCTAATCCATTCATATGATCCATTCTAATTCATTCATACAATCCATTCTAATTCTTTCGCACGAATGTATCCATTCTAATTCATTCCTACGATCCACCCTAATTCCTTCGTATGATCCATTCTAATTCATTCGCACGAATATATCCATTCTAATTCATTCGTACGATCCATTCGAATTCATTCATATGATCCATTCTAATTCATTCAAATGATCCATTCTAATTCATTCGCAAGAATGTATCCATTCTAATTCATTCGTACAATCCATTCTAATTCATTCGCACAATCTATTCTAATTCATTCGTACGATCCATTCTAATTCATTGGCACGATCCGTTCTAAGTCATTTGTATGATCCATTCTAATTCATTCATACAATCCATTCTAATTCTTTTGCACGAATGTATCCATTCTAATTCATTCGTACGATCCATTCTAATTATTTCGTACGATCCATTCTAATTTCTTGGTACGATCCATTCTAATTAGAATGGATCGTGCAAATGAATTAGAATGGATACATTCGTGCGAATGAATTAGAATGGATCGTACAAATGAATTAAAATGGATTGTATGAATGAATTAGCACGATCCATTCTAATTCTTTCGCACGATTGTATCCATTCTAATTCATTCGTACGATCCATTCTAATTCATTCATACGATCTATTCTAATTCATTCATACTATCCATTCTAATTCATTTGCACGATCCATTCTAATTCATTTGCGCGATCTATTCTAATTCATTCATACGATCCAATTCGCAAGATCCCTTCTAATTCATTCGTACGATCCATTCTAATTCATACATACAATCTATTCTAATTCATTCGTACGATCCATTCTAATTCATTAGCACGATCCATTCTAATTCATTCATACAATCCATTTAAATTCATTCGCACGAATGTATCCATTCTAATTCATTCGTACGATCCACCCTAATTCCTTCATATGATCCATTCTAATTTATTCGCACGAATGTATCATGCTAATGAATTAGAATGGATCGTATGAATTAGAATAGATTGTATGAATGAATTAGAATGGATCGTACGAATGAATTAGAATAGATCGTGCGAATGAATTAGAATGGATCGTACGAATGAATTAGAATGGACACATTCGTGCGAATGAATTAGAATAGATCGTATGAATGAATTAGAATGGATCGTATGAATGAATTAGAATGGATCGTGCGAATGAATTAGAATAGATCGTATGAATGAAATAGAATAGATCGTATGAATAAGAATGGATCGTACGAAGGAATTAGAATGGATCATACGATTGAAATAGAATGGATCGTACGAAGGAATTAGAATGGATCGTACGAAGGAATTCGAATGGATACATTCGTGCAAAAGAATTAGAATGGATTGTATGAATGAATTATAATGGATCGTGAAAATGAATTAGAATGGATCGTGCGAATTAATTAGAATGGATCGTACGAATGAATTAGAATGGATCGTACGAATGAATTAGAATGGATCGTACGAATGAATTAGAATGGATACATTCGTGCGAATGAATTAGAATGGATCGTACGAATGAGTAAGAATGGATCGTACGAATGAATTAGAATGGATCGTACAAATGAATTAGAATAGATACATTCGTGCAAAAGAATTAGAATGGATTGTACGAATGAGTTAGAATGGATCCATTCTAATTCATTCCCACGATCCATTCTAATTCATTCGCACATATGTATCCATTATAATTCATTTGTACGATCCATTCTAATTCATTCATACGATCCATTCTAATTCATTAGTACGATCCATTCTAATTCATTTGCACGATCCATTCTAATTCATTCGTACGAATGTATCCATTCTAATTCATTCACACGAATGTATCCATTCTTATTCATTCGTACGATCCATTCTAATTCATTCGCACGATCCAATCTAATTCATTCTCATGATCCATTCTAATTCATTCGTACGATCCATTCTATTTCATTCGTACGATCCATTCTTACTCATTCGTACGATCCATTCTAATTCATTCGCACAAATGTATCCATTCTAATTCATTCATACGATCCATTCTAATTCATTCGCACGATCCATTCTAATTCATTCATACGATCCATTCTAATTCATTCATACGATCCATTCTAATTCATTCGCACGATCCATTCTAATTTATTCATACGATCCATTCTAATTCATTCATACGAATTAGAATGGATCGTACAAATGAATCGTGCGAATGAATTAGAATGGATCGTGTATATGAATTAGAATGGATTGTAGATCGTACGAATGAATTAGAATAGATCGTGCTAATGAATTAGAATGGATCGTATGAATGAATTAGAATAGATTGTGCGAATGATGAATTAGAATGGATCGTACGAATGAATTAGATTGGATCATGCGAATAAATTAGAAAAGATCGTACGAATGAATTAGAATGGATACATTCGTGCGAATGAATTAGATTGGATCGTATAAATGAATTAGATTGGATCGTATGAATGAATTAGAATAGATCGTATGAATGAATTAGAATGGATCATTCGAATGAATTAGAATGAATTAGAATGGATCCATTCTAATTCCTTCGTACGATCAATTCTAATTCATTCCCATGAATGCATCCATTCTAATTCATACGTACGATCCATTCTAATTTGTTCTTAACGTACGATCCATTCTAATTCCTTTGTACGATCCATTCTATTTCATTCGTATCATCCATTCTAATTCCTTCGTACGATCCATTCTAATTCATTCCCATGAATGTATCCATTTTAATTCATACGTACGATCCATTCTAATTCATTCATACGATCCAATCTAATTCATTCATACGATCCATTCTAATTCATTCGCACGAATATATCCATTCTAATTCATTCGTACGATCCATTATAATTCATTCGCCCAATCTATTCTAATTCATTTGTATGATCCATTCTAAATCATTAGCACGATCCATTCTAATTCATTCGTACGATCCATTCAAATTCATTCTCATGATCCGTTCTAATTCATTCGTACGATCCATTCTAATTCATTCGTACAATCCATTCTAATTCTTTTGCACGAATTTATCCATTCTAATTCATTTGTACGATACATTCTAATTCATTCGCACGATCCATTCTAATTCATTCATACGATCCATTCTAATTCATTCGTACGATCCATTCTAATTCATTCGCACAATACATTCTAATTGCTTCGTACGATCCATTCTAATTCCTTCATACGATCCATTCTATTTCATTCGTATGATCCACTCTAATACCTTCGTACGATCCATTCTAATTCATTCCCATGAATGTATCCATTCTAATTCATACATACGATCAATTCTAATTCATTCATATGATCCAATCTAATTCATTCATACGATCCATTCTAATTCATTCGCACAATCTATTCTAATTCATTTGTACAATCCATTTTAATTCATTAGCACGATCCATTCTAATTCATTCATACGATCCATTCTATTTCATTCGTACGATCCATTCTTACACATTCGTTCGATCCATTCTAATTCATTCGCACGAAAGTATCCATTCTAATTCATTCGTACGATCCTTTCTAATTCATTCGCACGATCCATTCTTATTCATTCTTTCGATCCATTCTAACTCTTTCATACAATCCATTCTAATTCTTTCGCACGAATGTATCCATTCTAATTCATTCGTACGATCCACCCTAATTCCTTCGTATGATCCATTCAAATTCATTTGCACGAATGTATCCATTCTAATTCATTCGTACGATCCTTTTGAATTCATTCATACGATCCATTCTAATTCATTCATACGATCCATTCTAATTCTTTCGTACGATCCATTCTAATTCATTCGCACGAATGTATCCATTCTAATTCATTCGCACGATCCATTCTAATTCATTCGCATAATCTATTCTAATTTTTTCGTACGATCCATTCTAATTCATTAGCACGATCCTTTCTAATTCATTCGTACGATCCATTCTATTTCATTCGTACGATCCATTCTTACTCATTACCACAATCCATTCTAAGTCATTCGTATGATCCATTCTAATTCATTCGTACGATTCTAATTCATTCGTACGATCCATTCTATTTCATTCGCATGATCCATTCTAATTCCTTCGTACGATCCATTCTAATTCATTCCCATGAATGTATCCATTCTAATTCATACGTACGATCCATTCTAATTCATTCGCACGATCTATTCTAATTCATTCGTACGATCCATTCTAATTCATTTGCATGATCCATTCTAATTCATCGTACGATCCATTGTACGAATGAAATAGAATGGATCGTGTGAATGAATTAGAATATATACATTCGTGCGAATGAATTAGAATGGATCGTATGAATGAATTAGAATGGATCGTATGAATGAATTCAAATGGATCGTACGAATGAATTAGAATGGATACATTCGTGCGAATGAATTAGAATAGATCATACGAAGGAATTAGGGTGGATCGTACGAATGAATTAGATTGGATACATTCGTGCGAAAGAATTAGAATGGATTGTATGAATAAATTAGAATGGATCGTACGAATGAATTAGAATGAATCAGAATGGATCCATTCTAATTCTTTCGCACGAATTTATCCTTTCTAATTCAGTTGTACGATACATTCTAATTCATTCGCACGATCCATTCTAATTCATTCATACGATCCATTCTAATTCATTCGTACGATCCATTCTAATTCATTCGCACAATCCATTCTAATTGCTTCGTACGATCCATTCTAATTCCTTCATACGATCCATTCTATTTCATTCGTATGATCCACTCTAATTCCTTGCTACGATCCATTCTAATTCATTCCCATGAATGTATCCATTCTAATTCATACGTAAGATCAATTCTAATTCATTCATACGATCCAATCTAATTCATTCATACGATCCATTCTAATTCATTCGCACGAATATATCCATTCTATTTTATTCGTACGATCCATTCTAATTCATTCGCACAATCTATTCTAATTCATTCGTACGATCCATTCTAATTCATTAGCACGATCCATTCTAATTCATTCAAACGATCCATTATATTTCATTCGTACGATCCATTCTTACACATTCATACGATCCATTCTAATTCATTCGCACGAAAGTATCCATTCTAATTCATTCGTACGATCCATTCTAATTCATTCGCACGATCCATTCTTATTCATTCTTTCGATCCATTCTAATTCTTTCATACAATCCATTCTAATTCTTTCGCACGAATGTATCCACTCTAATTCATTCGTACGATCCACCCTAATTCCTTCGTATGATCCATTCTAATTCATTTGCACGAATGTATCCATTCTAATTCATTCGTACGATCCTTTTGAATTCATTCATACGATCCATTCTAATTCATTCATACGATCCATTCTAATTCATTCGTACGATCCATTCTAATTCATTCGCACGAATGTATCCATTCTAATTCATTCGCACGATCCATTCTAATTCATTCGCATAATCTATTCTAATTTTTTCATACGATCCATTCTAATTCATTAGCACGATCCATTCTAATTCATTCGTACGATACATTCTATTTCATTCGTACGATCCATTCTTACTCATTACCACAATCCATTCTAAGTCATTCGTATGATCCATTCTAATTCATTCGTATGATCCATTCTAATTCATTCGTACGATTCTAATTCATTCGTACGATCCATTCTATTTCATTCGCATGATCCATTATAATTCGTTCGTACGATCCATTCTAATTCATTCCCATGAATGTATCCATTCTAATTCATGCGTACGATCCATTCTAATTCATTCGCACGATCTATTCTAATTCATTCGTACGATCCATTCTAATTCATTTGCATGATCCATTCTAATTCATCGTACGATCCATTGTGCGAATGAAATAGAATGGATCGTGTGAATGAATTAGAATGTATACATTCGTGCGAATGAATTAGAATGGATCGTATGAATGAATTAGAATGGATCGTATGAATGAATTCAAATGGATCGTACGAATGAATTAGAATGGATACATTCGTGCGAATGAATTAGAATGGATCATACGAAGGAATTAGGGTGGATCGTACGAATGAATTAGAATGGATACATTCGTGCGAAAGAATTAGAATGGATTGTATGAATGAATTAGAATGGATCGGATGAATGAATTAGAATGGATCGTGCGAATGAATTAGAACGGATCATACGAATGAATTAGAATGGACCGTATGAATGAATTAGAATGGATCGTGCGAATGAATTTGAATGGATCGTACGAATAAATTAGAATGGATCGTACGAATGAATTAGAATGGATCGTACAAAGGAATTAGAATGGATCATACAAATGAATTAGAATGGATACATTCGTGCGAATGAATAAGAATGGATCATACGAAGGAATTAGGGAGGATCGTACGAAAGAATTAGAATGGAAACATTCGTGCGAAAGAATTAGAATGGATTGTCTGAATGAATTAGAATGGATCATATGAATGAATTAGAATGAATCGTATGGATGAGTAAGAATGGACCGTACGAATGAAATAGAATGGATCGTACGAATGAAATAGAATGGACCGTGCGAAGGAATTAGAATGGATCGTACGAATGAATTAGAATGGATAAATACGAAAGAATGGATCGTACGAATGAATTAGAATGAATCGTACGAAAGAATTAGAATGGGTACATTCATGGGAAAGAATTAGAATGGATCATACGAAGGAATTAGAATGGATCATACAAATGAAATAGAATGGATCGTACGAAGGAATAAGAATGCATCGTACGAAGGAATTAGAATGAATTAGAATGGATCGTACGAAGGAATTAGAATGGATCGTATGAATGAATTAGAATGGATCGTGCGAATGAATTAGAATGGATCGTACGAATGAATTAGAATAGATCGTGCTAATGAATTAGAATGGATCGTACGAATGAATTAGAATAGATTATGCGAATGAATTAGAATGGATCGTGCAAATGAATTAGAATAGATACATTCGTGCGAATGAATTAGAATGGATCGTATGAATGAATTAGATTGGATCGTATGAATGAATTAGAATGGATCGTATGTATGAATTAGAATGGATACATTCATGGGAATGAATTAGAATGGATCCATTCTAATTCATTCGCACGAATGTATCCATTCTAATTCATTCGTACGATCCATTCGAATTCATTCATACGATCCATTCTAATTCATTCGTACAATCCATTCTAATTCATTCGCATGAATGTATTCATTCGGACAATCTATTCTAATTCATTCGTACGATCCATTCTAATTCATTAGCACGATCCATTCTAATTCATTCGTACGATTCATTCTATTTCATTCGTACTATCCATTCTTACTTATTCGTACGATCCATTCTAATTCATTCGCACGAATGTATCCATTCTAATTCAGTCATACGATCCATTCTAATTTATTCGCACGATCCATTCTAATTCATTCATTCGATCCATTCTAAATCATTCGTACGATCCATTCTAATTCATTCGCACAATTTATTATAATTCATTCCTACGATCCATTCTAATTCATTAGCACGATCCATTCTAATTCATTCGTACGATACATTCTATTTCATTCGTACGATCCATTCTTACTCATTCGTACGATCCAATCTAATTTATTCGCATGAATGTATCCATTCTAATTCATTCGTACGATCCATTCTAATTCATTCGCACGATCCATTCTAATTCATTCGTACGATCCATTCTAATTCATTCATACGATCCATTCTAATTCATTCGCACGATCCATTCTAATTCATTCATACGATCCATTCCAATTCATTCATACAATCCATTCTAATTCTTTCGCACGAATGTATCCATTCTAATTCATTCGTACAATCCACCCTAATTCCTTCGTATGATCCATTCTAATTCATTCGCACGAATGTATCCATTCTAATTCATTCGTACGATCCATTCGAATTCATTTATACAATCCCTTCTAATTCATTCGCACGATCCATTCTAATTCATTCATACGATCCATTCTAATTCATTCGTACGATCCATTCTAATTCATTCGCACGATCCATTATAATTCATTCGCATGATCCATTCTAATTCCTTCGTACGATCCACTTTATTTCATTTGTATGATCCATTCTAATTCCTTCGTACGATCCATTCTAATTCATTCCCAAGAATGTATCCATTCTAATTCATACGTACGATCCATTCTTACTCATTCGTACGATCCATTCTAATTCATTCGCACAATCCATTCTAATTCATTTGCACGATCCATTCTAATTCATTCATACAATCCATTCTAATTATTTTGCACGAATGTATCGATTCTAATTCATTCGTACGATCCATTCTAATTCCTTCGTACGATCCATTATAATTCCTTCGTATGATCCATTCTAATTCCTTCGTACGATCCATTCTATTTCATTCGTATGATCCATTCTAATTCCTTCGTACGGTCCATTCTAATTCATTCCCAAGAATGTATCTATTCTAATTCCTTCGTACGATTCATTCTAATTCATTCGTACGATCCATTCTTTCGTTTGTATCCATTCTAATTTATTCGTACGATCCATTCTAATTCATTCACACGATCCATTCTAATTCATTCGTACGATCTATTCTAATTCATTCGTACGATCCATTCTAATTCATTCGCACGATCCATTCTAATTCATTTTTACGATCCATTCTAATTCATTCGCACGATCCATTCTAATTCATTCTTACGATCCATTCTAATTCATTCGTACGATCAATTCTAATTCATTAGCACGATCCATTCTAATTTATTCGTACGATCCATTCTATTTCATTCGTACGATCCATTCTTACTCATTCATACGATCCATTCTAATTCATTCGCACGATCCATTCTAATTCATTCATATGATCCATTCTATTTCATTCGTACGATCCATTCTTACTCATTCGTACGATCCATTCATGCGAATGAATTAGAATGGATCATACGAAGGAATTAGAAAGGATCGTACGAATGAATTAGAATAGATTGTGCGAATGAATTAGAATGGACCATATGAATGAATTAGAATGCATTGTGCTAATGAGTAAGATCAATTCTTACTCATTCGTACGATCCATTCTAATTAGAATGGATCGTACGAATGAATTAGAATGGGTCGTATGAATGAATTAGAATGGAGCGTGCGAAAGAATTAGAATGGATCGTACGAATGAATTAGAATGGATACATTCGTGCGAAAGAATTAGAATGGATTGTATGAATGAATCAGAATGAATTGTACGAATGAATTAGAATGGATCGTGTGAATGAATTAGAATGGATCGTGCGAATGAATTAGAATGGTTCGTATGAATGAAATAGAATGGATCGTACGAATGAATTAGAATGGATCGTGCGAATGAATTAGATTGGATCGTGTGAATGGATCGTACGAATGAATTAGAATGGATCGTACGAATGAATTAGAATGTATTGTACGAATGAATTAGAATAGATTGTGCGAATGAATTAGAATGGATCATACGAATAAATTAGAATGGATCGTACGAATGAATTAGAATGGATCGTATGAATGAATTAGAATGGATCGTACGAATGGATTAGAATGGATACATTCCTGCGAAATAATTAGAATGGATCGTGCTAATTTATTCATACGATCCATTCTAATTCATTGGTACGATCTATTCTAATTCATTCGCACAATCTATTCTAATTCATTCGCACTATCCATTTTAATTCATTTACACGATCCATTCTAATTCATTCATATAATCCATTCTAATTCTTTCGCAAGAATGTATCCATTCTAATTCATTCGTACGATCCACCCTAATTCCTTCGTATAATCCATTCTAATTCATTCGCACGATCCATTCTAATTCATTCATATGATCCATTCTAATTCATTCATACAATCCATTCTAATTCTTTCGCACGAATGTATCCATTCTAATTCATTCGTACGATCAACCCTAATTCCATCGTATGATCCATTCTAATTCATTCGCACGAATGTATCCATTCTAATTCATTTGTACGATCCATTCTAATTCATTCGTACTATCCACCCTAATTCCTTCGTATGATCCATTCTAATTCATTCGCACGAATGTATCCATTCTAATTCATTCGTACGATCCATTCGAATTCATTCATACGATCCATTCTAATTCATTCATACGATCTACTCTAATTCATTCGCACGAATGTATCCATTCTAATTCATTCGTACGATCCATTCTAATTCATTCACACGATCCAATCTAATTCATTTGCACAATCCATTCTAATTCATTCGTACGATCTATTCTATTTCATTCGTACGATCCATTCTTACTCATTCGTAGGATCCATACTAATTCATTCGCACGAATGTATCCTCATTCGCACGATCCATTCTAATTCATTTGCACGATCTATTCTAATTCATTCATACAATCCGTTCTAATTCTTTCGCACCAATGTATCCATTCTAATTCATTCATACGATCCACCCTAATTCCTTCGTATGATCCATTCTAATTCATTCGCACGAATGTATCCATTCTAATTCATTCGTACGATCCATTCGAATTCATTCATACGATCCGTTCTAATTCATTCATACGATCCATTCTAATTTATTCGCACGAATGTATCCATTCTAATTCATTCGCACAATCTATTCTAATTCATTCATACGATCCATTCTAATTCATTCGCACGATCTATTCTAATTCATTTGCACGATCCATTCTAGTTTATTCATACAATCCATTTTAATTCTTTTGTACGAATGTATCCATTATAACTCATTCGTACGATCCATTCTAATTCCTTCATATGATCCATTATAATTCCTTCGTACAATCCATTCTATTTCATTCATATAATCCATTCTAATTCATTCGTATGATCCATTCTAATTCATTACCATGAATGTATACATTCTAATTCATACGTACGATCCATTCTAATTCATTCATACGATCCATTCTAATTTATTCGCACGAATATATCCATTCTAATTCATTCGTACGATCCAATCTAATTCACTCGCATGATCCATTCTAATTCATTCGTACGATCCATTCTGATTCATTCATACGGTCCATTCTAATTCATTCGCACGAATGTATCCATTCTAATTCATTCGTGCTATCCATTCTAATTCATTCTAATCCATTCTAATTCATTCGTACGATCCATTCTAATTTCATACGTACGATCCATTCTAATTCATTCTAATTAATTCATACGTTCCATTCTAATTCATTCGCACGAATGTATCCATTCTAATTCATTCGAACGATCCACTCTAATTCATTCGCACGAATGTATCCATTCTAATTCATTCTAATTCCTTCGTATGATCCATTCGTACGATCCATTCTAATTCCTTCGCACGAAAATATCTATTCTAATTCATTCGTACGTACGATCCATTCTAATTCATTCATACGATCCATTCTAATTCATTCATACAATCCATTCTAATTCTTTCGCACGAATGTATCCACTCTAATTCATTCATACAATCCATTCTAATTCTTTCGCACGATCCATTCTAATTCGTTCGTACGATCCATTCTAATTCATTCGTACGATTCATTCTAATTCAGTTGCACCATCCATTCTAATTCATTCATACGATCCATTCTAATTCATTTATACAATCCATTCTAATTCTTTCGCACGAATGTATCCATTCTAATTCATTCGTACGATCCACCCTAATTCCTTCGTATGATCCATTCTAATTCATTTGCACAAATGTATCCATTCTAATTCATTCGTACGATCCATTCGCATTCATTCATACGATCCATTCTAAATCATTCATACGGTCCATTCTAATTCATTTATACGATCCATTCTAATTCATTCATATGATCCATTCTAATTCATTCGCATGAATATATTCATTCGCACAATCTATTCTAATTCATTTGTACGATCCATTCTAATTCATTAGCAGGATCCATTCTAATTCATTCGTATGATCCATTCTATTTCATTCGTACGATCCATTCGTACTCATTCGTACGATCCATTCGAATTCATTAGCACGAATGTATCCATTCTAATTCATTCGTACGATCCATTCTAATACATTCGCCCGATCCATTTTAATTCATTCATACGATCCATTCTAATTAATTAGTACAATCCATTTTGATTCATTCATACGATCGTACGTAGGAATGGATCGTACGATCCATTCTATTTCATTCGTACGATCCATTCAAATTCATACAATCCATTCTAATTTCATTCAAACGATCCATTCTAATCCATTCTTACTCATTCTAATTCATTCGTAAAATCCATTCATATGATCTAATTCATTCTTACAATGAATTAGAAAGGATACATTCGTGCGAAGGAATTAGAATGGATCGTATGAATGAATTAGATTGGATCATACGAATGAAATAGAATGGATCGTACGAATGAATTAGAATGGATCATGCTAATGAATTAGAATGGATCGTACGAATGAATTAGAATAGATTGTGCGAATGAATACATTCGTGCGAATGAATTAGAATGGATCGTAGGAATGAATTAGAATGGATCGAATGAATGAATTCGAATGGATCGTACGAATGAATTAGAATGGATACATTCGTGCGAATGAATTAGAATGGATTATACGAAGGAATTAGGGTGGATCGTAGGAATGAATTAGAATAGATCGTGCTAATGAATTAGAACGGATCGTACAAATGAATTAGAATAGATTGTGCGAATGAATTAGAATGGATCGTACGAATGAATTAGAATGGATCGTATGAATGAATTATAATGGATCCTGCGAATGAATTAGAATGGATCGTACGAATGAATTAGAATGGATACATTCGTGCGAATGAATAAGATAGGATCGTACGAATGAGTAAGAATTAGAATAGATTGTATGAATGAATTAGAATGGATCGTATGGATGAATTAGAATGGATCGTGCGAATGAATTAGAATGGATTATGCTAATGAGTAAGAATGGATCGTACAAATGAAATAGAATGGATCGTACGAATGAATTAGAATCGATCGTGCTAATGAATTAGAATGGATCGTACGAATGGATTAGAATAGATTGTGCGAATAAATTAGAATGGATCGTGCAAATGAATTAGAATGGATACATTCGTGCAAATGAATTAGAATGGATCCTATGAATGAATTAGAATAGATCGTATGAATGAATTCTAATGGATCGTACGAATAAATTAGAATGGATACATTCGTGCGAATGAATTAGAATAGATCATGCGAAAAAATTAGGGTGGATCGTACGAATGAATTAGAATGGATATATTCGTACAAATGAATTAGAATGGATCATATGAATTACAATGGATACATTCGTTCGATCCATTCTAATTCATTCATACTATCCATTCTAATTCATTCCTACGATCCATTCTATTTCATTCATACGATCCATTCATACTCATTCGTACGATCCATTCGAATTCATTCGTACGATCCATTCTAATTCATTCGCACAATCTATTCTAATTCATTCGTACGATCCATTCTAATTGATTAGCACGATCCATTCTAATTCATTCGTACGATCCATTCTATTTCATTCGTATGATCGATTCTTACTCATTTGTACGATCCATTCTAATTCATTCGCATCAATGTATCCATTCTAATTCATTCGTACTATCCATTCTATTTTATTCGTACGATCCATTCTAATTCATTCATACAATCCATTCTAATTTATTCGCACGAATGTATGCATTCTAATTCATTCGCACGATCCATTCTAATTCATTCGTACGATCCATTCTAATTCATTCGTACGATCCACCCTAATTCCTTCGTATGATCCATTCTAATTCATTCGCATGAATGTATCCATTCTAATTCGTTCTAAGTCATTCGCACGATCCATTCTAATTCATTCATACGATCCATTCTAATTCATTCACACGATCCATTCTAATTCATTCACACAAATGTATCCATTCTAATTCATTCGTACAATCCATTCTAATTCATTCGCACAATCTATTCTAATTCATTCATACGATCCATTCTAATTCATTCGCATGATCCATTCTAATTCATTCATACGATCGATCGTGCTAATGAATTAGAATGGATCGTACGAATGAATTAGAATTGATCGTACGAATGAATTATAATGGATCGTATGAATGAATTAGAATGGATCGTGCGAATGAATTAGAATGGATCATACGAATGAATTAGAATGGGTACATTTGTGCGAATGAATTAGAATGGATCGTACGAATGAGTAAGAATGGATCGTACGAATGAAACAGAATGGATCGTACGAATGAATTAGAATGGATCGTGCGAATGAATTAGATTGGATCGTGCGAATGAATTAGAATGGATCGTACAAATGAATTAGAATGGATACATTCGTGCGAATGAATTAGAATGGATCGTGCAAATGAATTAGAATGGATCGTACGAATGAATTAGAATAGATCGTATGAACGAATTAGAATGGATCGTACGAATGAATTTGAATGGATACATTCGTGTGAAAGAATTAGAATGGATCGTGCTAATTCATTCATACGATCCATTCTAATTCATTCATACGATCCATTCTAATTCATTCGCACAATCTATTCTAATTCATTCATACGATCAATTCTAATTCGTTCGCACGATCCATTCTAATTCATGGATCCTATGAATGAATTAGAATGGATCATGCGAATGAATTAGAATGGATCGTACGAATGAATTAGAATGGATGCATTCGTGCGAAAGAAATAGAATGGATCTTACGAATGAATTAGAATGGATCATACGAAGGAATTAGGGTGGGTCGTACGAATGAATTAGAATGGATCTTACGAAGGAATTAGAATGGATCGTACGACGGAATTAGAATGGATCGTACGAAGGAATTAGAATGGATCGTACGAATGAATTAGAATGGATACATTGGTGCAAAAGAATTAGAATGGATCATACGAAGGAATTAGGGTGGATCGTACGAATAAATTTGAATGGATACTTTCGTGCGAAAGAATTAGAATAGATTGTATGAATGAATTAGAATGGATCGTATGAATGAATTAGAATGGATCGTGCGAATGAATTAGAATGGATCAAATAAATGAATAAGAATGGATCGTACGAATGAATTAGAATAGATCGTATGAATGTATTCGAAAGGATCGTACGAATGAATTAGAATGGATACATTTGTGCGAATGAATTAGAGTGGATCATACGAAGGAATTTGGGTGGATCGTACGAATGAATTAGAATAGATACATTCGTGCGAAAGAATTAGAATGAATTAGAATGGATCGTACGAAGGAATTAGAATGGATACATTCGTGCGAATGAATTAGAATGGATCGTATGAATGAATTAGAATGGATTGTACGAATGAATTAGAATAGATCGTACGAAAGAATTAGAATGGATCGTGCTAATGAATTAGAATGGATCGTACGAATGAATTAGAATAGATTCTGCGAATGAATTAGAATGGATCGTGCGAATAACTTAGAATGGATCGTACGAATGAATTAGAATGGATACATTCGTGCGAAAGAATTAGAATGGATCGTACGAATGAGTAAGAATGGATCGTATGAATGAAATAGAATGGATCGTACGAATGAATTAGAATGGATCGTGCCAATGAATTAGATTGGATCGTGCGAATGAATTAGAATGGATCGTACGAATGAATTAGAATGGATACATTCGTGCGAATGAATTAGAATGGATACATTCGTGCGAATGAATTAGAATGGATCGTGCAAATGAATTAGAATGGATCGTACGAATGAATTAGAATAGATCATATGAACGAATTAGAATGGATCGTACGAATGAATTTGAATGGATACATTCGTGTGAAAGAATTAGAATGGATCGTGCTAATTTATTCATACGATCCATTCTAATTCATTTGTACGATCCATTCTAATTCATTCGCACAATCTATTCTAATTCATTCGTTCGATCCATTCTAATTCCTTCGCACGATCCATTCCAATTCATGGATCCTATGAATAAATTAGAATGGATCATGCGAATGAATTAGAATGGATCGTACGAATGAATTAGAATGGATACATTCGTGCGAAAGAAATAGAATGGATCTTACGAAAGAATTAGAATGGATCATACGAAGGAATTAGGGTGGATCGTACGAATGAATTAGAATGGATCTTACGAAGGAATTAGAATGGATCGTACGACGGAATTAGAATGGATTGTACGAAGGAATTAGAATGGATCGTACGAATAAATTAGAATGGATACATTGGTGCAAAAGAATTAGAATGGATCATACGAAGGAATTAGGGTGGATCGTACGAATGAATTTGAATGGATACTTTCGTGCGAAAGAATTAGAATAGATTGTATGAATGAATTAGAATGGATAGTGCGAATGAATTAGAATGGATCAAAGAAATGAATTAGAATGGATCGTACGAATGAATTAGAATAGATCGTATGAATGTATTCGAATGGATCGTACGAATGAATTAGAATGGATACATTTGTGCGAATGAATTAGAGTGGATCATACGAAGGAATTTGGGTGGATCGTACGAATGAATTAGAATAGATACATTCGTGCGAAAGAATTAGAATGAATTAGAATGGATCGTACGAAGGAATTAGAATGTATACATTCGTGCGAATGAATTAGAATGGATCGTATGAATGAGTTAGAATGGATCGTACGAATGAATTAGAATGGATCGTCCGAAAGAATTAGAATGGATCGTGCCAATGAATTAGAATGGATCGTACGAATGAATTAGAATAGATTATGCGAATGAATTAGAATGGATCGTACGATTGAATTAGATTGGATCATATGAATGAATTAGAATGCACCGTGCGAATGACTTAGAATGGATCGCACGAATGAATTAGAATGGATACATTCGTGCGAATGAATTAGAATGGATCGTACGAATGAGTAAGAATGGATCGTATGAATGAAATAGAATGGATCGTACGAATGAATTAGAATGGATCATGCTAATGAATTAGAATGGATCGTACGAATGAATTAGAATAGATTGTGCGAAAGAATTAGAATGGATCGTACGAATGAATTAGAATGGATACATTCGTGCGAATGAATTAGAATGGATCGTATGAATGAATTAGATTGGATCGTATGAATGAATTAGAATGGATCGTACGTATGAATTAGAATGGATACATTCATGGGAATGAATTAGAATGGATCGTACGAAGTAATTAGAATGGATCATACGAATGAAATAGAATGGATCGTACGAAGGAATGAGAATGGATCGTACGAAGGAATTAGAATGGATCATACGAAGGAATTAGAATGGATCGTACGAATGAATTATAATGGATCGTACGAATGAGTAAGAATGGATCGTACGAATGAAATAGAATGGATCGTACGAATGAATTAGAATGGATCGTGCTAATGAATTAAAATGGATCGTACGAATGAATTAGAATAGATTGTGCGAATGATGAATTAGAGTGGATTGTGCGAATGAATTAGATTGGATCGTGCGAATGAATTATAATGTATCGTACGAATGAATTCGAATGGATCGTACGATGGAATTAGAATGGATCGTACGAATGAATTAGAATCGATCGTATGAATGAATTAGAATGGATCGTGCGAATGAATTAGAACAGATCGTATGAATGAATTAGAATGGATACCTTCGTGCGAATGAATTAGAATGGATCGTACGAATGAGTAAGAATGGATCGTACGAATGAAATAGAATAGATCGTACGAATGAATTAGAATGGATCGTGTGAAAGAATTAGATTGGATCGTGCGAATGAATTAGAATGGATCATACGAATGAATTAGAATGGATACATTCGTGCGAATGAATTACAATGGATCGTACGAATGAATTAGAATGGATATATTCGTGCAAATGAATTAGAATGGATCGTGCGAATGAATTAGAATGGATCGTACGAATGAATTAGAATTGATCGTATGAATGAATTAGAATGGATCGTACGAATGAGTAATAATGGATCGTACGAATGAAATAGAATGGATCGTACGAATGAATTAGATCATACAATCCATGGGAATGAATAAGAATGGATCGTACGAATGAATTCCTTAGCACGAATGAATTAGAATGGATCATACGAATGGATTGTACGAAGTAATCAGAATAAATTAGAATGGATCGTACGAATGAATTAGAATGGATCGTATGAATGAATTAGATTGGATCGTACGAATAAATTAGAATGGATCGTACGAATGAATTAGCATGGATACATTCGTGCTAATGAGTTAGAATGGATCGTATGAATGAATTAGAATGGATCGTATGAATGAATTCGAATGGATCGTACGTATGAATTAGAATGCACCATACGAATGAATTAGAATGGATCGTATGAATGAATTAGAATGGATCGTACGAAGGAATAAGAATGGATCGTACGAAGGAATTAGAATGGATCGTACGAAGGAATTAGAATGGATACATTCATGCAAAAGAATTAGAATGGATTGTATGAATGAATTAGAATGGATCGTACAAATGAATTAGAATGGATCGTGCGAATGAATTAGAATGGATCGTACGAAAGAATTAGAATAGATTGTGCGAATGAATTAGAATGGATCGTACGAATGAATTAGAATGGATACATTCGTGCGAATGAATTAGAATGGATCGTATGAATGAATTAGAATAGATCGTACGTACGATCCATTCTTACTCATTCATACGATCCATTCTAATTCATTCGCACGATCCATTCTAATTCATTCATACGATCCATTCTAATTCATTCGCACGATCCATTATAATTTATTCATACGATCCATTCTAATTCATTCATACAATCCATTCTAATTCTTTCGCATGAATTTATCCATTCTAATTCATTCGTACGATCCACCCTAATTCCTTCATATGATCCATTCTAATTCTTTCGCACGTATGTATCCATTCTAATTCAATCGTACGATCCATTCTAATTCATTTGTACGATCCATTCTAATTCATTCATATGATCCAATCTAATTCATTCATACGATCCATTCTAATTCATTCGCACGAATGTATCCATTCTAATTCATTCATACGATCCATTCTAATTCATTCGCACGATCCAATCTAATTAATTCATACGATCCCTTCTAGTTCATTTGTACGATCCATTCTAATTCATTCGCACGAATATATCCAATCTAATTCATTCGCACGATCTATTCTAATTCATTCGCATGATCCATTCTAATTCATTCATACGATCCATTCTTACTCATTCGTACGATCCATTCTAATTCATTCGCAAGAATGTATCCATTCTAATTCATTCATACGATCCATTCTAATTCATTTGTACGATCCATTCTAATTCATTCATACAATCCATTCTAATTAGAATGGATTGTACGAATGAATTAGAATGGATCGTATGAATGAATTAGAATGGATCGTGCGATTTAATAAGAATGGATCGTACGAATGAATTAGATTGGATACATTCGTGCGAATGAATTAGAATGGATCGTGCGATTGAGTAAGAATTGATCGTACGAATGAAATAGAATGGATCGTACAAATGAATTAGAATGGATCGTGCGAATGAATTAGATTGGATTATGCGAATGAATTAGATTGAATGGATCGTACAAATGAATAAGAATAGATCGTGCAAATGAATAAGAATAAATTAGAATGGATTATATGGAATGAATTCGAATGGATCGTACGAATGAATTAGAATGGATACATTCGTGCGAATGAATTAGAATGGATCATACGAAAGAATTAGGGTGGATCGTATGAATGAATTAGAATGGATACATTCGTGCGAAAGAATTAGAATGAATTAGAATGGATCGTATGAAGGAATTAGAATGGATACATTCGTGCGAATGAATTAGATTGGATCGTATGAATGAATTAGAATGGATCGTACGAATGAATTAGAATGGATCGTACGAAAGAATTTGAATGGATCGTGCAATTGAATTAGAATGGATCATACGAATGAATTAGAATAGATTGTGTGAATGAATTATAATGGATCGTACAATTGAATTGATTGGATCGTATGAATGAATTAGAACGGATCGTGCGAATGGATTAGAGTGGATCGTACAAATGAATTAGAATGGATACATTCGTGCGAATGAATTAGAATAGATCGTACGAATGAGTAATAATGGATCGTACGAATGAAATAGAATGGATCGTACGAATGAATTAGAATGGATCGTGCTAATGAATTAAAATGGATCGTACGAATGAATTAGAATAGATTGTGCGAATGATGAATTAGAATGGATTGTGCGAATGAATTAGATTGGATCGTGCGAATGAATTATAATGTATCGTACGAATGAATTCGAATGGATCGTACGATGGGATTAGAATGGATCGTACGAATGAATTAGAATCGATCGTATGAATGAATTAGAATGGATCGTGCGAATGAATTAGAACGGATCGTACGAATGAATTAGAATGGATACCTTCGTGCGAATGAATTAGAATGGATCGTACGAATGAGTAAGAATGGATCTTACGAATGAAATAGAATAGATCGTACGAATGAATTAGAATGGATCATGCGAAAGAATTAGATTGGATCGTGCGAATGAATTAGAATGGATCATACGAATGAATTAGAATGGATACATTCGTGCGAATGAATTACAATGGATCGTACGAATGAATTAGAATGGATACATTCGTGCAAATGAATTAGAATGGATCGTGCGAATGAATTAGAATGGATCGTACGAATAAATTAGAATTGATCGTATGAATGAATTAGAATGGATCGTACGAATGACTAATAATGGATCGTACGAATGAAATAGAATGGATCGTACGAATGAATTAGATCATACAATCCATGGGAATGAATAAGAATGGATCGTACGAATGAATTCCTTAGCATGAATGAATTAGAATGGATCATACGAATGGATTGTACGAAGTAATCAGAATAAATTAGAATGGATCGTACGAATGAATTAGAATGGATCGTATGAATGAATTAGATTGGATCGTACGAATAAATTAGAATGGATCGTACGAATGAATTAGCATGGATACATTCGTGCGAATGAGTTAGAATGGATCATATGAATGAATTAGAATGGATCGTATGAATGAATTCGAATGGATCGTACGTATGAATTAGAATGCACCATACGAATGAATTAGAATGGATCGTATGAATGAATTAGAATGGATCGTACGAAGGAATAAGAATGGATCGTACGAAGGAATTAGAATGGATCGTACGAAGGAACTAGAATGGATACATTCGTGCAAAAGAATTAGAATGGATTGTATGAATGAATTAGAATGGATCGTACAAATGAATTAGAATGGATCGTGCGAATGAATTAGAATGGATCGTACGAAAGAATTAGAATAGATTGTGCGAATGAATTAGAATGGATCGTACGAATGAATTAGAATGGATACATTCGTGCGAATGAATTAGAATGGATCGTATGAATGAATTAGAATAGATCGTATGTACGATCCATTCTTACTCATTCATACGATCCATTCTAATTCATTCGCACGATCCATTCTAATTCATTCATAAGATCCATTCTAATTCATTCGCACGATCCATTCTAATTTATTCATACGATCCATTCTAATTCATTCATACAATCCATTCTAATTCTTTCGCACGAATTTATCCATTCTAATTCATTCGTACGATCCACCCTAATTCCTTCATATGATCCATTCTAATTCTTTCGCACGTATGTATCCATTCTAATTCAATCGTACGATCCATTCTAATTCATTTGTACGATCCATTTTAATTCATTCATATGATCCAATCTAATTCATTCATACGATCCATTCTAATTCATTCGCACGAATGTATCCATTCTAATTCATTCATACGATCCATTCTAATTCATTCGCACGATCCAATCTAATTAATTCATACGATCCATTCTAGTTCATTTGTACGATTCATTCTAATTCATTCGCACGAATATATCCAATCTAATTCATTCGCACGATCTATTCTAATTCATTCGCATGATCCATTCTAATTCATTCATACGATCCATTCTTACTCATTCGTACGATCCATTCTAATTCATTCGCACGAATGTATCCATTCTAATTCATTCATACGATCCATTCTAATTCATTTGTACGATCCATTCTAATTCATTCATACAATCCATTCTAATTAGAATGGATCGTACGAATGAATTAGAATGGATCGTGTGAATGAATTAGAATGGATCGTGCGAATTAATAAGAATGGATCGTACGAATGAATTAGAATGGATACATTCGTGCGAATGAATTAGAATGGATCGTGCGATTGAGTAAGAATGGATCGTACGAATGAAATAGAATGGATCGTACGAATGAATTAGAATGGATCGTGCGAATGAATTAGATTGGATTATGCGAATGAATTAGATCGAATGGATCGTACAAATGAATAAGAATAGATCGTGCAAATGAATAAGAATAAATTAGAATGGATTATATGGAATGAATTCGAATGGATCGTACGAATGAATTAGAATGGATACATTCGTGCGAATGAATTAGAATGGATCATACGAAGGAATTAGGGTGGATCGTATGAATGAATTAGAATGGATACATTCGTGCGAAAGAATTAGAATGAATTAGAATGGATCGTATGAAGGAATTAGAATGGATACATTCGTGCGAATGAATTAGAATGGATCGTATGAATGAATTAGAATGGATCGTACGAATGAATTAGAATGGATCGTACGAAAGAATTCGAATGGATCGTGCTATTGAATTAGAATGGATCATACGAATGAATTAGAATAGATTGTGCGAATGAATTATAATGGATCGTACAATTGAATTGATTGGATCGTATGAATGAATTAGAATGGATCGTGCGAATGGATTAGAGTGGATCGTACAAATGAATTAGAATGGATACATTCGTGCGAATGAATTAGAATAGATCGTACGAATGAGTAAAAACGGATCGTACGAATAAAATAGAATGGATCGTACGAATGAATTAGAATGGATCATGCTAATGAATTAGAATGGATCGTATGAATGAATTAGAAAAGATTGTGCGAATGAATTAGAACGGATCGTACGAATGAATTAGAATGGATATATTCGTGCGAATGAGTTAGAATGGATCGTATGAATGAATTAGATTGGACCGTATGAATGAATTAGAATTGAGTAAGAATGAATTAGAATGAATTAGAATGGATCGTACAAATGAGTAGGAATGGAACGTACGAATGAAATAGAGTGAATCGTACGAATGAAAGAATGGATCGTGCTAATGAATTAGAATGGATCGTACGACTGAACTAGAATAGATCGTATGAAAGAATTAGAATGGATCGTGCGAATGACTTAGATTGGATCGTGCAAATGAATTAGAATGGGTCGTACAAATGAATTAGAATCGATACATTCATGCGAATGAATTAGAATGGATCGTATGAATGAATTAGAATGGATCGTATGAATGAATTCGAATGGATCGTACGAAGGAATTAGAATGGATCGTACGAATGAATTAGAATGGATCGTATGAATGAATTAGAATGGATCGTGCGAATGAATTAGAATGGATCGTACAAATGAATTAGAATAGATACATTCGTGCGAATGAATTAGAATGGATCGTACGAATGTGTATGAATGGATCATACGAATGAAATAGAATGGATCGTACGAATGAATTAGAATGGATCGTGCGAATGAATTAGATTGGATCGTGTGAATGAATTAGAATGGATCGTACGAATGAATTAGAATGGATACATTCACGCGAATGAATTAAAATGGATCGTACAAATGAATTAGAATGGATACATTCGTGCAAATGAATTAGAATGGATCGTGCGAATGAATTAGAATGGATCGTGCGAATGAATTAGAATTGATCGTATGAATGAATTAGATTGGATCGTATGAATGAATTAGAATGGATCATGATAATGAATTAGAATGGATGGTACGAATAAATTAGAATAAATTGTGCGAATGAATTAGAATAGATCGTACGAATGAATTAGATTGGATCGTGCGAATGAATTAGAATGGATCGTACAAATGAATTAGAATGGATACATTCGTGTGAATGAATTAGAATGGATCGTACGAATGAATTAGAATGGATACATTCATGCGAAAGAATTAGAATGGATTGTGCGAATGAATTAGAGTGGATCGTGCGATAAATTAGAATGGATCGTACGAATGAATTAGAATGGATCGCAAGAATGAATTCGAATGGATCGTACGATTGAATTAGAATGGATCGTGCTAATGAATTAGAATGGATCGTATGAATGAATTAGAATGGATCGTACGAATGAATTAGAATGTATCGTATGAATGAATTAGAATGGATCGTGCTAATGAATTAAAATGGATCATACGAATGAATTAGAATAGATTGTGTGAATGAATTAGAATGGATCGTATGAATGAATTAGAATGGATACATTCGTGCGAATGAATTAGAATGGATCATATGAATGAATTAGATTGCATCGTATGAATGAATTAGAATGGATCGTACGTATGAATTAGAATGGATACATTGGTGCAAAAGAATTAGAATGGATTGTATGAATGAATTAGAATGGATCGTGCGAATGATTTAGAATGGATACATTCGTGCTAATGAATTAGAATGGATCGTGCGAATGAATTAGAATGGATTAGAATGGATCGTGCGAATGAATTAGAATGGATCGTATGAATGATTTAGAATGGATACATTCGTGCCAATGAATTAGAATGGATCATACGAATGAGTAAGAATGCATCATACGAATGAAATAGAATGGATCGTACGAATGAATTAGAATGGATCATGCTAATGAATTAGAATGGATGGTACGAATGAATTAGAATAGATTGTGCGAATGAATTAGAATGGATCGTACGAATGAATTAGAATGGATACATTCATGCGAATGAATTAGAATGGATCATTTGAATGAATTAGATTGGATCGTATGAATGAATTAGAATGGATCGTACGTACGAATTAGAATGGATACATTCATGGGAATGAATTAGAATGGATCGTACGAAGGAATTAGAATGGATCATACGAATGAAATAGAATGGATCGTATGAAGGAATTAGAAAGGATCGTACGAATGAAATAGAATGGATCGTCCGAATGAATTAGAATGGATCGTGCTAATGAATTAGAATGGATCGTACGAATGAATTAGAATGAATCGTATGAATGAATTAGAAAGGATCGTATGAATGAATTAGAATGGATACATTCGTGCGAATGAATTAGAATGGATCGTATGAATGAATTAGATTGGATCGTATGAATGAATTAGAATGGATCGAACGTATGAATTAGAATGGATACCTTCATGGGAATGAATTAGAATGGATCATACGAAGGAATTAGAATGGATCATACAGATGAAATAGAATGGATCGTACGAAGGAATTAGAATAGATTGTACGTTATGAATGAATTAGAATGGATCGTACGTATGAATTAGAATGGATACATTCATGGGAATGAATTAGAATGGATCGTATGAAGGAATTAGAATGGATCCATTCTAATTCTTTCTAATTCATTCGTTCGATCCATTCTAATTCACTCATACAATCTATTCTAATCCTTTCGCACGAATGTATCCATTCTAATTCATTCGTACGATCCACCCTTATTCCTTCATATGATCCATTCTAATTCATTCGCACGAATGTATCCATTCTAATTCATTCGTACGATCCATTCGATTTCATTCATACGATTCATTCTAATTCATTCATACGATCCATTCTAACTCATTCGCACGAATGTATCCATTCTAATTCATTCATACGATCCATTCTAATTCATTCACATAATCTATTCTAATTCATTCATACGATCCATTCTAATTCATTCGCACGATCCATTCTAATTCATTTGTACGATCCATTCTAATTCATTCATACAATCCATTCTAATTCTTTTGCATGAATGTATCCATTCTAATTCATTCGAACGATCCATTCTAATTCCTTCGTACGATGCATTCTAATTCCTTCGTACGGTCCATTTTAATTCATTCGTACGATCAAATCTAATTAATTCATATGATTCATTCTAATTCTTTTTCACGAATGTATCCATTCTAATTCCTTCGTACGATCCATTCTAATTCCTTCGTACGATCCATTCTAATTCCTTCGTACGATCCATTCTAATTCATTCCCATGAATGTATCTATTCTAATTCACACATACGATCCATTCTAATTCATTCATACGATCCAATCTTATGCATTCATACGATCCATTCTAATTAATTCGCACGAATGTATTCAATCTAATTCATTATAATTCCTTCGTACGATCCATTCATACGATCCATTCTAATTCCTTCGTACGATCCATTCGAATTCATTCATACGATCCACTCTAATTCATTCAACGGATCATATGAATTAATTAGATTGGATCGTATGAATGAATTAGAATGGATCGTACATATGAATTAGAATGGATACATTCATGGGAATGAATTAGAATGGATCGTACGAAGGAATTAGAATGGATCATACGAATGAAATAGAATGGATCGTACGAAGGAATTAGAATGGATCGTATGAAGGAATTAGAATGGATCGTACGAATGAATTAGAATGGATACATTCGTGCAAAAGAGTTAGAATGGGTTGTACGAATGAATTAGAATGGATCGTATGAAAGAATTAGAATGGATCGTATGAATGAATTAGAATGGATACATTCGTGCGAATGAATTAGAATAGATCGTATGAATGAATTAGATTGGATCGTATGAATAAATTAGAATGGATCGTACGTATGAATTAGAATGGATACATTCATGGGAATGAAATAGAATGGATCGTACGAAGGAATTAGAATGGATCATACGAATGAAATAGAATGGATCGTATGAAGGAATTAGAATGGATCGTACGTTATGAATGAATTAGAATGGATCGTACGTATGAATTAGAATGGATACATTCATCGGAATGAATTAGAATGGATCGTACGAAGGAATTAGAATGGATCCATTCTAATTCATTCTAATTCATTCGTACGATCCATTCTAATTTATTCATACAATCCATTCTAATTCTTTCGCACGAATGTATCCATTCTAATTCATTCGTACTATCCACCCTAATTCCTGCGTATGATTCATTCTAATTCATTCGCACGAATGTATCCATTCTAATTCATTCGTACGATCCATTCGAATTCATTCATACGATCCATTCTAATTCATTCATACGATCCATTCAAATTCATTCACATGAATGTATCCATTCCAATTCATTGGTACGATCCATTCTAATTCATTCGCACAATCTATTCTAATTCATTCGTACGATCCATTCTAATTTACTCGCACGATCCATTCTAATTGATTTGTACGATCCATTCTAATTCATTCATACAATCCATTCTAATTCTTTTGAAAGCATGTATCCATTCTAATTCATTCGTACGATCCATTCTAATTCCTTCGTACGATCCATTCTAATTCCTTAGTATGATCCATTCTAATTTATTCGTACGATCCAATCTAATTCATTCATACGATCCATTCTAGTTCTTTTGCACGAATGTATCCATTCTAATTCATTCACACGAATTTATTCAAGCTAATTCATTCTAATTCCTTCGAAAAATCCATTCGTACGATCCTTTCTAATTCCTTCGTACGATCCATTCGAATTTATTCATACGATCCATTCTAATTCATTCATACGATCTATTCTAATTCATTCGCACGAATGTATCCATTCTAATTCATTCGTACGATCGATTCTAATTCATTCGCACGATCCAATCTAATTCATTCGCACGATCCAATCTAATTCATTCGCACAATCCATTCTAATTCATCATTCGCACAATCTATTCTAATTCATTCGGACGATCCATTCTAATTCATTAGCACGATCCATTCTAATTCATTCGTACGATCCATTCTATTTCATTCGTACGATCCATTCTTACTCATTCGTACGATCCATTCTAATTCATTCGCACGAATGTATCCATTCTAATTCATTCGTACGACCCATTCTAATTCATTCACACGATCCATTCTAATTCATTCATATGATTCATTCTAATTCATACGTACGATCCATTCTAATTCATTCGTATGATCCATTCTAATTCATTCATACGATCCATTCTAATTTATTCTCACGATCCAATCTTATTAATTCGTACGATCCATGCTTACTCATTCGTACGATCCATTCTAATTCATTCGCACGAATGTATCCATTTTAATTCATTCGTACGATCCATTCTAATTCCTTCGTACGATCCATTCAATTTCATTCATACGATCCATTCTAATTCATTCATACAATCCATTCTAATTCTTTCGCACGAATGTATCCATTCTAATTCATTCGTACGATCCACCCTAAGTCCTTCGTATGATCCATTCTAATTCATTCGGACGAATGTATCCATTCTAATTCATTCCTAGGATCCATTCGAATTCATTCATACGATCCATTCTAATTCATTCGCACGAAGGAATTAGAATGGATCGTACGAATGAATGAATTAGAATAGATCATACGTACGAATGTATTAAAATGGATACATTCGTACGAAAGAATTTGAATGGATTGTATGAATGAATAAGAATGGATCGTATGAATAAAATAGAAAGGATCGTACGAAGGAAGTAGAATGGATCGTACGAATGGATTAGAATGGATACATTCGTGCGAATGAATTAGAATGGATCATACGAATGAGTAAGATTGGATCGTACGAATGAAATAGAATGGATCGTACGAATGAATTAGAATGGATCATGCTAATGAATTAGAATTGATCGCGCGAATGAATTAGAATGCATCGTACGAATGAATTAGAATGGATCGTACAAATGAATTAGAATGGATCGTGCGAATGAATTAGAATGGAACGTACCAATGAATTAGAATGGATACATTTGTGCGAATGAATTAGAATGGATCGTACGAATGAGTAAGAATGGATCGTACGAATGAAATAGAATGAATCGTGCGAATAAATTAGAATGGTTGGTATGAATGAATTAGAATGGATCGTATGAATGAATTAGAATGGATTGTGCGATTGAATTAGAATGGATCGTACGAATGAATTTGAATGGATACATTCGTGCGAATGAATTAGAATGGATCATACGAAGGAATTAGGGTGGATCGTACGAATGAATTAGAATGGATACATTCGTGCGAAAGAATTAGAATGGATTGTATGAATGAATTAGAATGGATTTTATGAATGAATTAGAATGGATTGTACGAATGAATTAGAATGGATTATTCTAATTCATTCGTACAATCCATTCTAATTCATTTGTATGATCCATTCTAATTCATTCGTACGATCCATTCTAATTCATTCATACGATCCATTCTTACTCATTCGTACGATCCATTCTAATTTATTCGCACGAATGTATCCATTCTAATTCATTCGTACGATCCATTCTAATTCATTCGCACGATCCATTCTAATTCATTCATACGATCCATTCTAATTCATTCATACGATCCATTCTAATTCATTCGCACGATCCATTCTAATTCATTAAAATGATCCATTCTAATTCATTCATACAATCCATTCTAATTCTTTCGCACGAATGTATCCATTCTAATTCATTCATACAATCTATTCTAATTCATTCGTACGATCCATTCTAATTTATTATCACAATCCATTCTAATTGATTCGTACGATCCATTCTATTTCATTCGTACGATCAATTCTTACTCATTCGTACGATCCATTGTAATTCATTCGCACGAATGTATCCATTTTAATTCATTCGTACGATCCATTCTAATTCATTCGCATGATCCATTCTAATTCAATCATACGATCCATTCTAATTCATTCATACAATCCATTCTAATTCATTCGTACGATCCATTCTAATTAATTCGCACGATCCATTCTAATTCATTCATACGATCCATTCTAATTCATTCGCACGAATGTATCCATTCTAATTCATTTGCACGATCCACCCTAATTCATTCGTACGATCCATTCTAATTCCTTCGTACGATCCATTCTAATTCATTCCCATGAATGTATCCATTCTAATTCATACGTACGATCCATTCTAATTCATTCTATTTCATTCTAATTCATACGATCCATTCTAAGGAATTCATTCGTACGATCCATTCTAATTCATTTGCACGATCCATTCTAATTCATTCCCATCCATTCTAATTCATTTGTACGATCCATTCTAATTTATTCGTATGATCCATTCTAATTCATTCGCACGAATGTATCCATTCTAATTCATTCGTACGATCTATTCTAATTCATTCGCACGATCCATTCTAATTCATTGAGTAAGAATGGATCGTACGAATGAAATAGAATGGATCGTACGAATGAATTAGAATAGATTGTGCGAATGAATTAGAATGGATTGTACGAATGAATTAGAATGGATCGTATGAATGAATTAGAATGGATCGTGCGAATGAATTATAATGGATCGTATAAATGAATTAAAATGGATACATTCGTGCGAATGAATTAGAATGGATCGTACGAATGAGTAAGAATTGATCGTACGAATGAAATAGAATGGATTGTACGAATGAATTAGAATGGATCGTATGAATGAATTAGAATGGATTGTACGAATGTATCCATTCTAATTCATTCCTTTGTGCGATCCATTCTAATTCATTAGCACGATCCATTCTAATTCATTCGTACGATCCATTCTAATCATTCACACGAATGGATCTTACTCATTCATACGATACATTCTAATTCATTAGCACGATCCATTCTAATTCAATTGCACGATCCATTCTAATTCATTCATACAATCCATTCTAATTCTTTTGCACGAATGTATCCATTCTAATTCATTTGTACGATCCATTCTAATTCCTTCGTACGATCCATTCTAATTCCTTCGTACGATCCATTCTAATTCATTCGTATGATCCACCCTAATTCCTTCGTATGATCCATTCTAATTCATTCGTACGATCCATTCTAATTCATTAGCACGATCTATTCTAATTCATTCGTACGATCCATTCTATTTCACTCGTACGATCGATATTCTAATACATTCGTACGTATGATCCATTCTAATTCATTCATTCATACGATCCATTCTAATTCCTTCGTGCTAATGAATTAGAATGGATCGTATAAATGAATTCGAATGGATCGTACGAATGAATTAGAATGGATACATTCATGCGAATGAATTAGAATGGATCATACGAAGGAATTAGGGTGGATCGTACGAATGAATTAGAATGGATACATTCGTGCGAAAGAATTAGAATGGATTGTATGAATGAATTAGAATGGATCGTATGAATAAAATAGAATGGATCGTACGAAGGAATTAGAATGGATCGTACAAATGAATTACATTGGATACATTCGTGCGAATGAATTAGAATGGATCGTACGAATGAGTAAGAATGGATCGTACGAATGAATTAGAATGGATCGTGCGAATGAATTAGAATGGATCGTATGAATGAATTAGAATGGATCGTGCGAATGAATTAGAATGGATCGTACGTATGAATTAGAATGAATCGTATGAATGAATTAGAATGGATTGTGCGAATGAATTAGAATGGATCGTACGAATGAATTAGAATGGATCATACGAATGAAATAGAATGGATCATATGAATGAATTAGAATGGATCGTGCGAATGATTTAGAATGGATCATACGAATGAATTAGAATGGATACTGTTGGGGGTAGCTGAAACCCCCCATATCTTGAACAACGAAGTATCATGAGTCAAACTCGCGTTGGAACCCGTCCAGGAGTTGGAACCCTCAATCCGTATGAGCTCGATCGAACGGCTATCTGGAGCAAGATCCATATTGGGCTGTATGGACACCTTGTATCTGAGTGCATTACATCTACAGCTCGGTGAATCGCCTAGACAAAGTATGCTCAGGAGCTCGCCCAGCTCGCAAGGAGCAGCGACCCAGCTCGCAAGGAGCTCGTCCCAGCTCGCAAGGAGCTCGCCTCCCAGCTCACAAGGAGCTCACCTCCCAGCTCGCAAGGAGCTCGCCTCCCAGCTCGCAGGGAGCTCGCCTCCCAGCTCGCAAAGAGCTCGCCCCCGGCTCGCAAGGAGATTCGCCCCCATCCCCTGGAGCTCGCCCTCAGTTCGCCCTTTTCTGTGGATCTCATAGACCCCAGGAATCCAAAGGATAAGGAACTCGCATGGGAGCACACCCTCGTCCTCCAGCTCGAGAAGAAGCTCGCCCCACCTCTCACACTGGAGCCCACCCCGAGGCTCGTACGGGAACTTTGGCCAAAGAGAAGACTTAGAAGGGCATCAACGAACACCGGTAGAACGCTCAGAGAGATCGCCAAGCCATTCCAGTTGTCGAAGAGGTCGCCCTCTCCGGAGCCCGACTCTTGGCAATAGGGATAAAATGGCGGATCCCCCGAACCCATTGTCAAAGAGGTCGCCCTCCTAAGAGCCCGACTCTTGACAAAGGCTGCCAGGTGCCAAAACCCCCCTGAAGTTACGTGGACGATTGTGATCCACGGAAGCCTGCCCGATTCGGTTCGAGACGTCCCAAACTTGAACATTCTAGAAAATCCATCTGGCCACGACAAGACAGGTACTCTCCCCCACTACTGCGCCAGGCGAGCTAGACGACAAAGGCCGCCAGGGGTCCGATTCCCAAAGATTGTCAGGGACCCATGTGGGACAGAACATGGGGGTCTAGAAGGTTCCCGAAAGAACTACCACACGTCGTACCCCGATAGATCACCGACGGCTATATATGCCAACCCCCAGGCTCCAAAGTACAGGTTCGAAATCCTCATCCCTACCTCTTTCGTCTACGACCACACTCCATCAATCACCTGAGGCTGACTTGAGCGTCGAAGGGTCTGCGCTCCTAAGGGAGCCAGCCGTTCTCACATTTTTCTTTGTCTTGCAGGTAGCCTGCACAGACCAGCGAAAAATATCCCCAAACATTTGGCGCCGTTTGTGGGATCTTTCGACTGGTTCCTGCGAGAACGCCCACGACTGCAAGGTTGAATCTTGTGACCCTTGTAACCCAAAGATGGCTCCGGCGACGAGGGGACGCAGGCGAGCTAGGACCCGTGCGGGGTCTGTGCACAGCGAACCCCCCGCTGAGACCCCCCAGCCCCTTGTCCCGCTCAGTGAGCAGCTCCTGTTGGAGATATTAGCCACCCAGCGGGCCATGATGGAGGAGCTGACGTGACTGCGTCAGGTCCCTACGGCGAGCCGGCGGTCTGGACCAACGAGGGCAGCGTCCCCCGTAAGGCCCACCGTATCTATATGGCGCATACCCACGACCATTCCGGCTCGGCGGGCCTCCCACTCGGAACCCCTAGTTGAGAAGACGATCGTGCGCGGAACGAAAGAGACCCCGCTCACGAGGTTACAGAAGCTGGTAACCCAGCGATCTAGCAACAATGCGACCTCACAAGCGACCCTTCCTCACTGCCGCAGCAGGAGCGCCAACTCCGATGAGTCAGAGGCGAGATTTCTGGAGAGAGACCGTGATCCGCACCACCGACGGTGAGATAGGGAGCCCGCGGCGGCTTTACCCCATGAAGCTCGAGAGGCAACCGCCTCTCATCAACCCACCCTCGTGACGAAGCAGCCCACCGGAGGACGGCACGAAGGTCGTCAGGAGGGAGCCCGTTCAAGTCAGCATGATCCGGGTCCGAATCCCCCGAGAGGGAGTGTACGAGATCGTATAGGACCTGCGCAGCTGCCTCTGGGAGCTTTCCCCAGGCACTGGCAGCGACCTAGCGCACCCGTGGACCTGCTGGAGTATCTCGCCGCCCACGGAGGGAGCTTGCCTTTCACGAGCGAGGTGCACCAAGGAGGTTTCCCTCATCATTGGACCCCGCCGAAATTTGTGTTGTTCGATGGATCACAAGATCCCGTTGACCACCTCTTAGCCTACCGGAAACTCTTGTTCTTTCGAGACCAAGACCATGTTTTATGCCGGGCGTTTCCAAGCAGTCTGACCGGCTCGGTGCTGAACTGGTTCCATAAGCTGCCGCCCGGTATGATCCCAGATTTCCCAACCCTCTCTAGGTTGTTTTTTGAGCAATACCGCTGCAACAGGCAGCCCCCAAAGAGAATCGAGTCTTTGTTTACCTTGGCCATTAGGGCTCACCAAACGCTCTGATGCTTTGCAACGTGTTTCCGAAGCGCCTATCTCGCTCTGGAAGACGCGGCGGGCCAAGATCGCACGGCGGTGAGTGCTTTCAGGAGCGCCCTCCCCGAGGGGTGCAAGCTTCATGATGCACTGGTGATCAAAGATCCTCGCACGATGGTGGAACTCTTCGCCCTGGTCCAGCAGCACATCATACTCGAAGATGCGGTGTTAGATCGGAAAGGGAAGGCAGTCGAGCAGCGACCTTCGCCGGCTCTGCGACCTCTTGTCGTTAAGGCTGTGGAGAGACGGAAGATACCCCCGGTGGTACCTTTTCTCGGTTTACCCGCAGCTCCTGTCGTGCAGCCCGCGGAAGCCCACACAGTGGCCGCCGAAAGGCTGGCGAACTGGCGCCTACCTCCGGGGCCTGGAGAGCGGGATTTCACGGTGCTAACACACTCCCCCGGACAGATCCTGCACCAGATCCGGAGTGAACCCTTTGTTCAATACCCTCCACCCCTTCAGGACGGAGAGCCGGGCTCCACCGATAATACCCGACGGTGCGTGTTTCATCGTAGCCCTGGGCATCACAGCAATAGATGCCGAGCTCTAAAAAACCACCTGGAGGATTTGGTCACCCAGGGGCACTTGAACCAATTCATCTCGCCCCCGAGGAGATTCGAGGTGATACCGGCCCGGGCCCCTCGGGAGGGAGACCGCCCAGGGCCCACTGAGCTCGCTCTGCCTCCACCTCCCTAGGGAGGACCGACGGTTTGTCACACCATCAGCGGGCGCCTGAACGGCCCAAGATCCAACAATGAAGCCCGTCGGTGAGTCAGGGAGATGGAACGGGCTCAGAAGGTATTTTCTGTTTCGTTAACTCCTGTTTTACTTCAAGCACCAAGGGTAGAAGCCCGCGATTTTGTCTGGTTTTCAGAGGACGACATGGCTGGAGTCGTCGCACCCCACAATGACCCCCTCGTCATACGCCTCATGATGGCAAACATTGAGGTGAGGCGGGCTTTGGTTGACTCAGGGAGCGCCGTGGACATCCTCTTCTTGTCGGCCTTCCAGTGAATGGGGTTGAGACAGGTAGATCTGTCTCCCTCAACGGGCTCCCTCAGTGGCTTCACCGGCGAGGTCGCTAAGGTCGTTGGTGAAATAACCCTCACCGTGACTGCGGGCCCGGAGGTCCGTCAAGTCCGCTTCGCAGTGGTTGATGGACTGTCCGCTTTCAATGCCATCCTGGGGCAGCCTTGGTTGAGGCAGATGAATGCGATGTCATCACCCAATCATCAGGCCCTTAAATTCCCCACGGCAAGTGGTGTCGTAGTCATTCGAGGAGATCAACTCGCTGCTACTAGATGCGAGCAAGACGTTCTTCATCTCATGGACGTGGAGATTGCCAGGGCCAAGAGGCCGACGCCCTCCTAGTAGTTAACGCTCCCCACGAGCGAGCTCCCTCGAAGTCCTAGAGGGGTCTCCTCGCTTAAATCCCCTACTCCACCCCCGGGTGGGAGCGGTGTGGATCCAAAGTTGGAGGAGCAAGATCGCTTAGCAGACCCCAAGAAAGGGAGTTTCCCCGTTGCCGAGCCGCTACAAGAAGTCGACATTGGTGACGAAAGAGGCCCGAGAACTATTCATCTGGGGACCTCGCTGACCAAGGGTGAGGTCCAAGCCCTAACCGGCCTACTCAGGGAATACCATGACGTAATCGCCTGGAGTTTCGCAGACATGCCGGGGATTGACCCAGAGGTCGCCTGCCATCGTCTGCACACCTTGCCAAACTACCCACCAGTCAAGCAAAAAGCTCGGCAAATACCAGCACCAAAGTCAGCCACAGTGGCGACAGAGATAAAGAAGCTAGAGCGAGCTGGCTTTATCCTCGAGATGCACTTCGCCGAATGGATATCCAATATCGTGGCGGTGCCCAAGAAGAGTGGGGCGGTCAGAGTGTGCATCGACTTCTCCGACCTTAACAAAGCATGCCCGAAGAACGGATTCCCTCTTCCGCGAATTGGTGCACTGGTCGATGCAGCTATCGGATTCCAGGCCTTATCCTTCATGGATGGGTATTCGGGGTATAATCAGATACCCCTCCATGCTGAGGATCAGGAGAAGACCGCTTTTTATTCTGGAGCGGGCTACCAGAAGCTTTTCTGCTATAGGGTTATGCCATTTGGACTCAAAAATGCGAGAGCGACCTACCAAAGGTTAGTCACTCATATGTTTAAAAATCAGATCGGCAGAAATGTCGAGGTTTAAAAATCAGATCGGCAGAAATGTCGAGGTAATCAAGCGTGTCTCTAGCAAGGCTCGCACCTTTGAACCATTTAATGAGCATCTCTTGCCATTGTCGGCCAGTAGTAACCTTGCAGCTTGGTCTTGGCTTCAAGAGATCTTCCTCCCGAATGATTCCCACAAGCCCCGGAATGGATGTCGATTAAGATTGCATTTGTTTCCAAAAGACCAATGCATTTGAGTAACATCCCATTGTGTGATCTGAAATATAGATCTTCTTCTTGGAGGATATAGCATGGGAGTTTCCTTTGAAGTATTTGGGCTTAAATTGGATCTTCTGGTATAGTTCCTTGTTTGAAGAAGTCAAAGATTGGCCGTCTCCAATCTTCGAGCTCATGTGTTGTGGCATGATCGGTAGCTGGTTCTTTTCCACCCCCGGTTCTTTCTGTAGTGGCGATGACTTGTTGATAGTTGATTTGTATTTTCCTCTCCCCGTGTGAGGCTCCAATAACCGAGGCAGCGTTAGCCAAGGCATCTGCCTCTTGATTTTCTGCTCTCGGAACTTGGATGAACTCAGTGCTAGCAAAACATTATTGAAGATGTCGCACTAGGGCCAAGTAATGCTGCATTCTTTCTTCTCGTGTTGTGTACTCCCCGTTGATCTGTCTTATGATTAGCTGGGAGTCGCTGTAGATGGTGAGTCGATCTACCCCCAGAGATTCAGCCAT
Organism: Chamaelirium japonicum; assembly: GCA_947650365.1. Classification (NCBI taxonomy): domain Eukaryota; kingdom Viridiplantae; phylum Streptophyta; class Magnoliopsida; order Liliales; family Melanthiaceae; genus Chamaelirium; species Chamaelirium japonicum. Next base: position 99,043,590 of record OX393551.1, read on the forward strand.
TTCAAGCCCGGAGATGAGTGCTTCGTATTCGGCTTCGTTGTTGGTAGCGTTGAATCCAAGGAGGATGGTCTTCTAAAGATGATCAAGTTTTGGGGATACTAAGACTATCCTAATTCCCGAACTGATCGTACTTGAAGCTTCATCAGTATAAAGTTTACATTGAAGTGGCGAGATGGCAGGAGCTTCAAGGCTTGTATTGGTCTTTATAGCCATATTGAATAGAGGTTTATCTTCATCCTCGAGGCGCATATTGACGTCTTCCTCCCAAGTTATGGGATCTTCCACTGGGAAGTCAGGTAGGAAGTCGGCAACTGCCTGCCCTTTGAGCAAAGTGCGGGATTCGAATTGAATCCCGAGTGCACTCATCTTGATTACCCATTTGGTCATTCGACCTACTCGACCTGCCTTGTCGAGGATATCTTTGAGTGGGTGCTCTGAGACGACTGTGATCAAGTGGGAGATGAAATAAGGCTGGAGTCGTCGTGATGCAGTGAGCAAGGACAATGTGACTTTCTCAATCTTTGAGTAGCGAGTCTCGGCCGGGAGAAGTGTGTGGCTGATGTAGTAGACTGAATGTTCGACACCTTCTCTTCTGCTGACCAGGACCGCACTGATTGCTTGATCGGTGATGGAAAAATAGAGCCAGAGATTTTCTTTAGGGAGCGGAGCTGTTAGGATGGGGGCTCGCACAAGATATCTCTTAATGTCTTGAATGGCTTCTTCGCAAGTTGGACTCCACCCGGAGGTATCTGCCTTTCGTAATTTGTCGAAAAGTGGTTTGCACTTGTCGGAAGACTTCGAGATGAATCGATTGAGGGCAGCTAATCTTTCGGTGAGGCGTAGCACTTCCTTTCGATTGGTGGGCGATGGCATATCCAGGATGGCTCGAATTTGATCGGAGTTGGCTTTAATTCCTCTCCTGGTGACAAGGTATCCCAGGAACTTGCCCGATTGAACACCGAAGGCACATTTAGCCGGGTTGAACTTCATGTGGTACTTTCGGAGGATTTGAAACATTTCCACTAGATCAGAGAGGTGGCTCCCCCGATTAGAACTTTTGGTGAGGAGATTGTCCACATAAACTTCGACGTTGCGTCCAATTTGATCTTCGAACATCTTTGTGACTAGCGTTTGATAAGTGGATCCAGCATTTTTGAGGCCAAAAGGCATTACGTTGTAGCAGTATAGACCTCGGTCAGTCACAAAGCACGTCTTCTCCTGATTGTCCGGATGTAGCGGAATTTGATTGTACCCAGAGTATCCGTCCATGAAAGATAGGAGCTCGTGACCAGCAGTGGCATCGATGAGTCTATCTATTCTTGGCTTAGGGAATGGATCTTTGGGACAAGCCTTGTTGAGGTTGGTGAAGTCGATGCACATTCGGACCTTTCCATTCTTCTTTGGGACAGCAACTATATTGGAGATCCAAGTAGGATACTCTACTTCATGAATAAAGCCTACTGCGAGTAGCTTACTGATCTCCTCTTGAACCGTAACTTGTTGTTCTGGTCGGATTGTGCATGGCTTTTGTTTGACAGGCTTCACACCCTTTTTGATTGCTAGGTGGTGACACATGTCTTCTGGGTTGATCCCAGGCATATCTTCGAAACACCAGGCGAAGATGTCTATGTTGGATTGAAGGAAGGATACTATGTCTCGCGCTTCTACGCCATTGAGACTGGTACCGATGAAGGTTTCTCGAGGGAGATCTCCACTGCCGATGTTAATGGGAATGATCTCTTTAATTAAAGGTGAAGTCTCCCACTCGATCGGAGGGGGTTTGAACAGTGGGATCTCTTTTGGTTGCTATCTTAAAGAAGGACTAGCTTCATCTTTAGGCCGCTTTGGGGGAGCGAGATTTATCCTGCGATCTGTTTTGGCCGCAACCGCTTTGCAGGATCGCCCCATCTGTTGATCTCCCCGAATGCAGACAATACCCTCTCTTGTTGCAAATTTGAGGAACTGATGGTAAGAGGAGGAGATAGCATTGATCTGATGGAGGAATGGTCGACCCAGGATGATATTGTAGTTGGATATTCCTTCGACGATTGCAAACCTTACCGAGACCTGAGTCTCTCGTGTTGAGGTCGAGGGTGAATCTTGATTCGCCCATTGTTATACTTTACTCCCCGTTGAAGCCCGTGATCACCGTTGGGACGACTTCGAGGCTAGAATATTTATCTCCCAAACACTTGAAGCAGTCTGAGAACATAATATTGATGGAGCTTACGGTGTCGATGAGGATGCGATTGACAGTGCTCGCATCGATGATGAGCCTCAGGACCAGGGGATCCCGGTATGGAGTATGAACTCCTTGGAGGTCCGAGTCATTGAAGATGATGGAGGGCCAAGTTAGGCCCTTTCCTGGCTTCTCGATCCAGGTATCTTCCTTGTTCGTTGCAGAGCGAACGTTGAAGATGCACCGTACTTGACAATCAACTTCTTTTCCAGTCAATGCCTGATTGTGCAATAAACCGTGAATCCCAAAGACATTGGCACTCACGGTGATAGGTGACTGATCGGTAGAGATCTGGTGGATCCAGCAAGCTTTTTTACTCTTCGTGGAAGGTCGGCACTGGTCTGGTCCGCCCTTAACGAAATCTTGGAGGTGGCCTTCGCGTAGCAGATCCTCGAGATGGTATCTCAATCGATAACATCGATCGGTAGGATGGCCATGGCTGCGGTGGAAGTCACAGTAGACTGTTTTGTCCGCTGTGACTTTGGTGTCCGGCTGCAGAGGGTTCAGCCTTCGGAGGAACTCTTCGTGGTGAATTTGATCGAGGATCTGCTCGATCGGTAGAGTCCAATCGGTGAATGTAGTCTTCTTCGGAGGAGATCTGTGTCTGTTGTTTCTTGGCCGTTTGGTTATAGGGGGAACCACTGCCTCTGCATTGTGATCTTTGGTGGTATACTTTGGAGCTTCTCTTTCAGCGGGTCGTCGGTTCGTCTCTCGCCCTTTTCGGGCGACTTGATCATCTTCAACTTCTATTTCCCTTTGGATTCGATCAAATATTGAACCCAGGGAAGGAGGAGGATTGCGAATGAAGTCATTGTATATATGGAGATTGAAATGGAGAGCATTCTGGAAGGCTAGCATGATGGCCTCGTCATCCAGATGTCGTCCCGAGAGAGCGGCGTGCTCGTTGCGGAATCTTCTTGTGAAGCTGTGAAGGCTCTCATCAGTACCCATCCTCAGCCTGTAGAGGGAGTCGAGCTTCTTCTCTGGCTTCAAGTTGAGTTGATAATGCTGCACAGAGTGGTTAGCCAAGATTCCGAACTAGGTGATGGATCCAGCTCGAAGGTTATGGTACCAATCGAGAGACGGCTCATCGAGGCTCCCAGCGAAGGTGCGGCAGAGCACGTTGTTCTCCTCTTCATGTGGGGTCAAAGCTTGTTTGAATGCCAGTATGTGGAGAGTTGGATCTCCCTTGAGGTAATTGAATTTGGGGAGAGTCGGAGTTCTCCATTTTCTTGGAAATGTTGATTGGAACAAACTTCGATGGAGAGGTCCCGCAAAGGAGTATCCCTTCCTATGACCATGCCCTCGACCGGGATGTAGATCAAGAGGCAAGATCGCAAGGTCTTGCCCGGGCCTTTGAGCATCATTCGGATGGAGCCGGTGACGAAGATCCGTTCCGGCTTCACGCTGAAGTGGGATGGATGGTGACGCTCTATTTTTTGAAGGCACTCCTTTTATCTGGTGCCTTCTTCGTAAGTCGGGTTTCTACTGTGTCCGCTCGATACAATTACGACCCGAGGATGATTGAGAGGACTCGTCATCTATACGATCCCAAACACTCTACTTCCATGGAGCAGCAGAGGGGGTTGGATCGTGATGGATCCTCTCAAGGGCAACGGTGCCCATTGACCTCCGTGGTTCGGAGTGGATCGATTATCATGGCAGATCTACTCTTTTGCCGAGTGAGGGGATAGGGAGAGCAATTCCAGCCTCGGAGGCTGCCTTCTTGAGAGCATCATTCTCAGCTGTAAGGGTGGTATTTTGCTTAGCCAGTTGCAGCAGTTGGAAGTCAATCGCAGAGATTTGATAGGTAGATGGCTGGTCTTCAGCAGGATAAGGAGCAGTCTGCCCTATTGACTGTCGAGGAGGTCGTGTGATCGGCCGATCGATCGATCTTCCGCTCCCTGAGCGCACCCCCATTTCGAGGACAGCAAGGGGCTGCCCGAAGTTGAGCCATTGGCTCATTGAACGAGTCTCCGGACGAGGTTGACATATGTTACTTCCCTCTGGATGATCCTGATGCTTCGTCCTTGCCATTTAGGGAAAGCGAAGGATGCAACTAGATTACCGGTGTATGAACGGTTGTCTGCTCAACCAAAGGGGCCAGGAAGTTTGTCTATCTAGATCGGTTGTTTGCTCAACCGATCTGATGCTTGTTGCAGAATAAACTTGGCTTCTCAAACGGATCCCACAGATGGTGCCAAACTGTGGGGGAAAAATCTTCGTGCCGTTCTGAAGACTTCACCTCTCACCAGTCAGTTGATATTAAAGGGTAGATCTTTGACCGATCTGTTGGTTGGAGGATATGTTCGTAGACTGATGCCTTGACTTTGAGTTATCACTTTAGATATGCAAGCATAGGAAAGTGACACAAGAGGTAATCTCGGAGTTCAGCCAAGGCCTATGTCTCCGTGCTATAGGGAGCAACCCGAATTCACTATCACTTTGCTCGAAGTTACCTCGACAGGCCGAGTGTCACTGAAGTATCTTCGATCTCTTCAGAGACAAGAAGAAGATCGAGGAGAGTTGGAGGATGGAAAGGTGGGATTCCAGAGCTCTGGTTTCTGAAATCAGATTTTAGATTTGAAAACTGGATCTGGATCCCTTTTTACATTTGAAGGCTCCGCTATTTATAGGATTTCCTGGGAGGAAATCTGGGGGCAAATGGCGGTTTCTGCTGTCGTATTTGGAGATTCTCCAGGCAGGGCTGGCGGGTCCTGCCGTTGTCTCTGGGGATTCCACAGGCAGGGCTGGTGGGTCCTGAGGTAGTCTTTGTGGGACCCCCAAACAGGGTCGGTGAGTCCCGCGGTAGTCTCGGAGAACCACCAGGCAGGGCCGGTGGGTCCAGCGTTTTGCAAACTTCTTGCCAAAATTTGCACCCACAATTTCTTTCTTTGTTTTCTCTTCTCTCTTCTTCTCTCTCTTCTGTCTTTGTTTCACTCTCCGTTTTCACTTGACTGGTAGGCTGGGCTCAATATGTTCATTCTGATAACGTATTATGAGGTGGAAGAAAGAGAGAGCCGTCAAACATGCCCTACCCTAAAGGGTCATATAAATATTAAGAAGTGGAGTTTTGTAATTTAGATTCTTTCTTACTTCACACCTATACCCATGGCCAATGGACTGGAGTAGGACTTTTTCTCTTTTCGTACTGATATTATTACTATAATTTTTTTAATTAAATTAATTGTTTAATTAAAATGAAGAGAGTTTTGGAATTTACTATGATAATTATAATAACTTTGAGATGATGCTATTGAGAAGTGGAGTTTTGGAATTTAGATTTATTCATACTTCACACTTATACCCATGGCGAATGGACTGGAGCAATATTTCTTTTCTATTCTCTCTTTATTTATCTCTCTGTTCTCTTCATTTTTCTGTCTTCGTTTCTCTCTTCGTTTTCTTGTGACTGGTTAGCTGGACTCGACATGTTCATGCTGATAACGAATTGTGAGATGGGAGAAAGAGCGATCCATCAAACATGCCCCACCCTAAAGGGGTTGTATTTATTTATAGGGTAAGCTTACTTAATGCCTAAGAAATCTATGGGAAACCCTAATCCATGGGATAATAGACAAAAGAACGGAGATATTTAATTATATTATTGAGAAGTGGAGTTTTGAAATTTAGTTTTCTTCTTACTTCACTACTATACCGGTGGCGAATGGACTAGAGTAAGACTTTTTTTCTCTTCTCTCTTTATTGTTCTCTCCGTTCTCTCCTCTCTTCTTCTCTCTTCTCACAACACGTTATCAGCACGAACGTGTCGAGCCCAGCCGACCAGTCACAAGATAACGGTACAAGAAACGAAAATAGAAGAGAGAGAAGAAGAGAGAAGAGAACAGATAGATAAATAAAGAGAGAAGAAGAGAAATAAAATATTTTTTATGCACATAAATTTCAATAAATTATTTAATAAATATGAAATCTTTTATAATTAAATATTTATATTATAATATTAAGATGGTACTATTTAAATATTTAAAGAAACGATATAATTTATAATATTTAAAGAAATATTAATTGAAATAAATAAAATAAATAAGCAATCTCTCATCTCACAATACGTTATCAATACGAATATGTCAAGCCCAATGGAACAGTCATAAAAAAACAGAGAGAGAAATGAAGGCAGAAGAGAGAGATGGAGAGAGAAGGAGAGAGAAGAGAACGGAGAGTTAAAAAAAGAGATAAGAGAGAAGAAGTCTTGCTCCTGTCTATTGGCTACGGGTATAGATGTGAAGTAAAAAGGAATCTAAATTCCAAAACTCTACTTCCCAATATTAATAGTATCCCTTTAGGGTGGGGCATGTTTGACGGCTCATTGTTTCTCCCATTTTACAACACGTTATCTTCACGAATATGTCAAGCCCAGCCGATTAGTCACAAGAAAATGGAGAGAGAATCAAAGACAAAAGTGGAAGAAGAAGAGAAAAGATAACAGAGAGATAAATGAAGTGAGAAGAGAGAAAAAGTCTTGTTTCAGTCCATTGGCCACGGGTATAGATGTAAGGAATCTAAATTCCAAAACTCCACTGCTCAATATTTATATGACCCTTTTAGGGTGGGGCATATTTGATAGCTCTTTCTTTCTCTCATCTTATAATACATTATCAGCATGAACATATCAAGTCTAGCCGATCAGTCACAAGAAAATAGAAAGTGAAACAAAGATAGACGAGAGAGAAGTAGAGAGAAGAGAACGAAAAGATAAACGAAGAGAGAAGATATAAGAAGTCCCGCTCCAGCCATTGGCCACGGGTATATGTGTGAAGTAAGATAGAATCTAAATTCCAAAACTCTACAGAAGAGAGAGAAGAAGAAAGAAGAGAATGGAGAGTTAAATAAAGAGAGAAGAGAGAAGAAGTCATGCTCTAGTTTATTGGCCACGGGTATAGGTGTGAACTAATAAGGAATCTAATTTCCAAAACTCCACTTCTATCTTCGTTTCTCTCTCTATTTTCTTCCGACTGGTCGGCTGGGCTCGACATGTTCGTACTGATCATATGTTATGAGATGGGATAAAGAGAGAGCCGTCAAACGTACCCCACCCTAAAGGGGTCATATATTATTTATAGGGTAGGTATTTGGAGATGGAAGAAAGAGAGAGCCGTGAAACATGCCCCAACCTAAAGGGGTTATATATTATTTATAGGGTAAGCTTACTTAGGGCCTAAGCAATCTATAGGAAACCCTAATCTATGAGAGAAGAGAAAAGAGAATAGGGAGATTTAATTATATTATTAAGAAGTAGAGTTTTGGAATTTAGATTCTTTCTTACTTCACACCTATACCCATGGCTAATGAACTGGAGCATGACTTCTTCTCTCTTCTGTCTTCGTTTATCTCTCTGTTCTCTTCTCTCTCTTCTGTCTTCGTTTCTCTTTTTATTTTCTTATGACTGGTTGGCAGGGCTCAATATGTTCGTGCTGATAACTTATTCTGAGATAGGAGAAAGAAAGAGTCGTCAAACTTTTCCCACCCTAAAGGGGTCGTATATTATTTATAGGGTAAACTTACTTAGGGCCTAAGCAATCTATGGGAAACCCTAATCCACGGGAGAAGAGAGAAGAGAAATGATACAAAAGAGAACAAAGTGATTTAATTATATTATTAAGAAGTAGAGTTTTGGAATTTAGATTTCTTCTTACCTTACACAAATTCCCGTGGCCAATGGACTGGAGTATGACTTCTTCTCTCTTCTCTCTTTATTTATCTCTTCATTATCTTCTCTCTTCTTCTCTCTCTTCTGTGGAGTTTTCGAATTTAGATTTTTTCTTACTTCACACCTATACCCATGGCCAATGGATTGGAGCAGAACTTCTTCTCTCTTCGTTTATCTCTCCATTCTCTTTGTTCTTCTCCTCTCTCTTCTGTTTTTGTTTCTGTCTCCATTTTCTTGTGACTGGTCGACTGGGCTTGATATGTTCATGCTGATAATGTATTATGAGATAGGAGATTGTTTATTTATTTTATTTATTTTATTTATTTCGATCGGATGGCTGTCCATCGTCGGATCTCTCTTATGGATTAGGGTTTCCCATAGATTGCTTAGGCTCTAAGTAAGCTTACCCTATAAATATTTAACTTATTTAATTAATTATCGCCACGGGTATAGGTATGAAGTAAGAAGGAATCTAAATTCCAAAACTTTACTTCTTAACAGTATTATCTCAACTTTATTATGATTATCATAGTAATATTACTATAGCTTTTTTAATTAAATTAATCGTTTAAAATTAAGAGAGTTTTGGAATTTACTATGATAATCGTAATAACGTTGAGATGATACTATTGAGAAGTGGAGTTTTGGAATTTAGATTCATTCTTACTTTATACCTATAACCGTGGCTAATGGACTGGAGCAGGACTTCTTTTCTTTTCTCTTTTCGTTTATCTCTCTATTCTCTTCGCTTTTCTTCTCTCTCTTTTGTCTTCGTTTCTCTCTCCGTTTTCTTATGACTGGTCGGGTGGGCTCGATATGTTTGTACTAATAACGTGTTGTGAGATGGGAGAAATATAGAGTCGTCAAATGTGCCCCACCCTAAAGGGGTCGTATAAATATTAAGAAGTAAAGTTTTGAAATTTAGATTCCTATGGGTAAAAATTTTGGCAAGAAACCTACAGACCACGAGGCCCGCCAGCCCTGCCTGGTGAGCCCACAGATACTACCGCGGGACCCACCAGCCCTGCCTGGTGGGTCCACAGAGACTACCGCGGGACCTACCAGCCCTACCTGGTGGGCCCACAGAGACTACCGCGGAACCTACCAGCCCTGCCTGGTGGGTCCACAGAGACTACTGCAGGACCCACCAGCCCTGCCTGGTGGGCCTACAGAGACTACCACGGGACCCACCAGCCCTGCTTGGTGAGCTTACAGAGACAACAGCAGGACCCACCAGCCCTGCCTGTAGAATCCCCAGAGACGACGACGGGACCCACCAGCCCTGCCTGTGGAATCTCCAGAAACGACAGTGGGACCCACCAGCCCTGCCTGGAGGATCCCCTGGATATGACGGCAAAAACCGCCATTTGCCCTAGATTTCCTCCCAGGAAATCCTATAAATGGCAGAGCCTTCAAATGTAAAAAGATCAATTCCTGAAACCAGAAACCAGAGCTCTGAGATTTCAGCTTTCAATCCTTCAACTCTCCTCGATCTTCTTCTAGTCTCTGAAGAATTCAAAGAGATCAGTGACACTCAGCATGTCGAGGTCACTTTGAACAAAGTGTTAGTGAATTCGGGTTACTCCCTATAGCACGGAGACGTAAGCTTTGGCTGAACTCCGAGATCACATCCTGTGTCAATATTCTCTCTGTTTGTATATCATAAGAGGCAACTCAAAGTCACCAAGATATCAACCTTCAAACCTACCTTCTAATCAACAGATCGACCAATGATCTTCGACTCAACTTCGATTGACTAGTGAGGTGAAGTCTTCGGATCAGCACGAAGATTTTCCCCCACAGTTTGGCGCCGTCTGTGGGATTGAGCGAGAAGCCAAGTGCATTCTGTAATACGCATCAGACCGATTGAGCAGACGACCAATCTAGATAGTCAAACTTCCCGGGCCCTTCAGTTGAGCAGAAAACCGTTAGGATACCGATAATCTTATTGAATCCTTTGCTCTTTCTAAATGGCGAAGACGAAGCATCAGGATTATCCAGAGGGAAGTAACACACGTCAACCTTGTCCGGAGACTCGTTCAATGAGTCAACGACTCAACTTCGGGCAGCCCCTTGCTTTCCCCGAAATGGGGGTTATCTCAGGGAGCGAAAGATCAGTCGATCGACCGATCGCACCACCTCCTCGACAGTCAATAGGGCAAACTACCCCTGCTTCCGCTGAAGACCCACCATCTACCTATCAAATTTCAGCGGTCGATTTTCAGCTGCTGCAATTGGCTAAGCAAAATGCCACCCTCACAGCTGAAAGGGATTCTCTCAAGAAGGCAGCCTCCGAGGCTGGAATTACTCTCCCTATCCCCTTACTCGGCAAAAGAGCAGATCTGCCGCGACAATCGATCCACTCCAAACCACGGAGGTCAATGGGCACCGCTGCCCTTGAGAGGATCCGTCGTGATCCAACCCCCTCTACTGCTCCATGGAACCAGAGTGTCTGGGATCATATAGATGATGAGTCATCTCAATCATCCTCGGGTCGTAACTGTGTCAGGCCGAATCAGTCGAAGCCCAACTTGCAAATAAGGCACCAGATGAAAGGGGGGCCTACAAAGAGTAGAGCTTCTCCGTCCCTTCCACTCAAGCATAAAGCCAGAACGGATCTGTGTCACCGGCTTCATCCGATCGCTACTCAAAGGCCCGGACAAGACCTTGCGATCTTGCCTCTTGATCTGTATCCAGGTCGAGGGCATGGTCATAGGGAGGGATATTCCTCTACTGGACCTCTCCATTGGATTTTATTCCAATCAACATTTCCAAGGGGATGGAGAACTCCCACTCTCCCCAAATTCAACTGCCTCAAAGGAGATCCGACTCTCCACATACTAGCCTTCAAACAAGCTTTGACGCCGCACGAAGAAGAGAACAACATGCTCTGCCGCACCTTCGCTGGAAGCCTCGACGAGCCATCTCTCGATTGGTACCATAACTTGAAGCCGGAGAAGAAGCTAGACTCCCTCTACAGGCTGAGGATGGTTGCTGATGAGAGTCTTCGTAGCTTCACGCAAAGATTTCGCAACGAACACGCTGCTCTCTCGGGATGATATCTTGATGACGAGGCTATCATGCTAGCTTTCCAGAATGCTCTCTGTTTCGATCTGCACATCTATAATGACTTCATTTGTAATCCTCCCCCTTCCCTGGGTTCAATGTTCGATCGAATCGAAAGGGAAATCGAAGTTGAAGATGATCAAGTTGCTTGAAAGGGGCGAGAGACGAAGCGACGACCTGCCGAAAGAGAAGCCCCGAAGTACGCTGCCAAAGCTCATAATGCAGAGGCGGTGATTCTCCCTGCACCCAAGTGGTCAAATAACGACGGACGTAGATCCCCTCCAAAGAAGACTACATTCACCAATTGGACTCTACCAGTCGAGCAAATCCTCAATCGAATTCAGCATGAAGAATTCCTCCGAAGGCCTAATCCTCTGCAGCCCGATACGAAGGTCACAGCAGACAAAATGGTCTACTGTGATTTTCACTGCAGCCACGGCCATTCTCCTGATCGATGCTATCGACTGTGATATCATCTCGAGGATTTGCTACGAGATGGCCACCTTCAAGATTTCATCAAGGGCGGACCGGATCAGCACCAACCTTCCGCAAAGGGTAAAGAAGTTTGCTGGATCCATTAAATCTCTACCGATCAGTCACCTATCACCGTAAGTGCCAACATCTTTGGCATTCATGGGTCATTGCACAACCAAACGTTGATGGGAAAAGAAGTCGATAGGCAAGTACGATGCATCTTCAATATGCGCTTTGCAGCGAAGAAGGAAGATACCTGGATCGAGAAGCCTATCAAGGGCCTAACTTGGCCCTCCATTATCTTTAACGACTCAGACCTTCAAGGAGTCCACACTCCACATCGATATCCCCTGGTCCTGAAGCTCATCATCGATGGGAGCACTGTTAACCGCATCCTCATCGATACCGGAAGCGCCATCGACATCATATTCTCAGACTGCTTCAGGCGCTTGGGACATAAATATTCGAGTCTTGAAGTCGTCCCAATGGTGTTCACGGGCTTCAACGGGGAGCAAAGCATAACAATGGGGGAATCAAGGTTCACCCTCGACCTCAGCTAAGAGACTCGAGTCTCGGTAAGATTCGTCATCGTCGAAGGGACATCCAACTACAACATCTTCCTTGGATGACCATTCCTCCATCAGATCAATGCCATCTCCTCTTTCTACCATCAGCTGCTCAAATTTGCAACTGGAGAAGGTCTTGTCTGCATTCGGGGAGATCAACAAACTGGGCGATCCTGCGAAGCAGCCGCTGCCAAAATAGATCGCAGGATAAACCTCGCTGCCCTAAAGCAACCTAGAGATGAAGCTGGTCCTTCTTCAAGATAGCAACTAAAGGAGATCCCACTGTCCGAACCCCCGCCGATCGAGTGGAAAGCCTTGCCTTCAATCGAAGAGATCATTCCAATCAATATCGACAGCAAAGATCTCCCTCGAGAAACCTTCATCGGTACAGGTCTCAGCGACGCAGAAGCATGAGACATGGTATCCTTCCTTTAATCCAATATAGATATCTTCGCCTGGTGTTTCAAAGATATGCCTGGGATTGACCCAGATGATGCGTGTTACCGCCTAGCAATCAAAGAGGGTATGAAGCCCGTCAAGCAAAAATCATGCACAATCCGATCAGAACGATAAGTTGCAGTTCAAGAGGAGATTAGTAAGCTGCCCGTAGCTGGCTTTATTCGTGAAGTAGAGTTTCCTACTTGGATCTCTAATATAGTTGCTATCCCTAAGAAGAATGGGAAGGTCAGAGTGTGCATCGACTTCACCAACCTCAACAAAGCTTGTCCCAAAGATCCGTTCCCCATGCCAAGGATAGATAGACTCGTCAATGCCACTGCTGGCCACGAACTCCTATCTTTCATGGACAGATACTCGTGGTACAATCAAATTCCGCTACATCCGGATGATCAAGAGAAGACTTGCTTTGTGACTGACCGAGGTCATTACTGCTACAACGTAATGCCTTTCGACCTTAAAAATGTTGGATCCACCTATCAAAGGCTAGTCACAAAGATGTTTGAAGATCAAATCGGACGTAACGTCGAAGTTTATATGAACGATCTCCTCACCAAAAATTCTAATCGGGAAAGCCACCTCTTTGATCTGGCGAAAACATTCCAAATCCTTCGAAAGTATCACATGAAGCTCAACCCGGCTAAATGTGCCTTCGGTGTTCAATCGGGCAAGTTCCTAGGACACCTTGTCACTAGGAGAGGAATTGAAGCGAACCCCGATCAAATTCGAGCCATCCTCGATATGCCATCGCCTACCAACCGTAAGGAAGTGCAACGCCTCACCGGAAGATTAGCCGCCCTTAATCGATTCATTGTGAAATCTTCTGACAAATGCAAACCGCTTTTCGATAAGTTGCAAAAGGTAGATACCTCTAGGTGGAGTCCAACTTGCGAAGAAGCCTTTCAAGACATCAAGAGATAGCTTGTGTGTACTCCCATCCTAACAGCTTCGCTTCTAAACGAAGATCTCTGACTCTATCTTGTCGTCACCGATCAAGCAATCAGTACGGTCTTGGTCAGCAGAAGAGAAGGCATCGAATATCCGGTCTACTATATCAGTCATACGCTTCTTCCAGCAGAGACTCGCTACTCAAAGATGGAGAAGGTCATACTGGCCTTGCTCACCGCATCACGACGTCTTCAACCCTATTTTGTCTCCCACTTGATCACTGTCGTCTCGGAGCACCCACTTAAAGATATTCTCGACAAGGTAGGTTGAGCGGGTCGAATGACCAAATGGGTAATCGAGATGAGTGCTCTCGGGATTCAATTCGAATCCCGTACTTCACTCAAAGGGCAGGCAGTTGTTGACTTCCCCGTAGAAGATCCCATCACATGGGAGGAAGACGTTGATATGCGCCTCGAAGATGAGGACGCCCTCTTGCCGTCACCCACCGTATCCATGACGTCCTCCATCCGACGGGCCTTAGCCTCATCGATGGGGGTGGGTGGAACTTCCTCCTCACCACCGTGTCCTCTATCCTCCTCATCATCACCGTCGTCATCGTCGCCACCACCTTCGCCATCGTCATCGTCATCGTCGTCTTCATCCTCCTCCTCCTTTTCTTCTTCTTCTCCTTTTTCTTCTTCTTCTTCTTCTTCTTCTTTCTTCTCTTCTTCTTTCTTCTCTTCCTCTTTCTTCTCCTCTTCCTCAAAGACCCGCCTCTTCTTCACTTGACCCCTATGGGTCACCACCAACTTCTCCTCCATTGGCAAGCGGCGTCTCATCCTGAACGCCTTCTTCTCGACCCGAACCGTTCTAACTATCTTGCCCGATTGAGGATCCTCCTCATAATCGAAGTACAAGACATCGTTATCCTCGTACCTGGCCTGCAGTCGGTGGAGGAGGTTGGCGTTGCCGTGCCGGACCAGGCAGTTTGAAAACTGCTCCTATGATCGAGTACCGCACGTCAGCTCCAAGAAGAGGTTGTCGAGGGACCCGAGCCGCTCCGGTTGCCATGCGAAGACCCCTCCTGCAGAGTACATGTCCACCTCTTTATGAACCAGAGAGCGCGGAGTCTCAGGCACAGAGAGGGGAGTCCATGCCCCAGTGATGGAGATCGGCCAATCTGTGTATAGTTTGTCGGAGGGCACGATGTCGATGATCGGGCGGAGCGCGGAGACGCCGGTCAGGTTGAAGAAGGGGCTGTCCTTCCTCGATCCTTACCTCTTCACCTTCAGGGATGCTGGAGTAGCATGCCCTGAGTTCCTCCTTGAAATCTTACTCCACCCGGCAGAATACATAAATGATCCTCCATGCATTCCCCGATATTTGCCCCGGGCAAAGACCCGAAGTGTTCAGCAGCCGAGCAGCGAACGGCAGCAGAGGGAGGCGTAGCCCGCAATTCAGCTCGCCGATGGTGACCACCATCCCCATCAATTGCTCCTTACTAGCGATCACTGTGAAGACAGTCTGCTTGTCGATCCCGAAAGCAGATTGAAGTCCTGCCAGTGCTGGTCGGTGTTTCCCCTCCGTGAAGCAGGCGAGCAACTTCTGCCACTTCGCCCTCTTCACATCAATGAGCTTGCCGCCAGTGTTGTATTCGTAATTGGGCTCCTCCGACAATGGCATGAGAGGTCCCAGAACAAAGCTTGCCTTCGGAATGTGCTCAGGCCTTGATGGTGCAGAAGCGAACCCCACTCCCATGTGCCTCTTTCCGAGCACACTAAGAGCACCTTTGCCCTTGCCCCGACCAATAGGCTTGGGCGACACTGGTGCCTTCTCCTTTCCATCCCTCTTGGACGGGACCACGTTCTTGATCTTGATGCTGCTGGAAGATGCCATTTCGATCGATCGAGAGAGCACGGAGAACAGGAAACTCGGGAGCAAAAGGTTCTGGACATGAAAATTTTTTTGGAAGCATGAGGCAAAAATAAAATCCAGAAAAGGCTTATAAACCCCGAAGAAACTGGTGCGAGAACCGAAGAGACACGTGGCGTTACCAGGTCAAAAGCTGTGTTTTCAGAAGGGACACATGGCGTCAATCCGAAGGAAGCTCTCTTCCAGGCGAACCGTCGGAACGAGACGAAATGTCAAACCGGATGAACCGCCGGTCCAAACGAACCGCCGGTTCAGAAGAATCGCCACTCCACATGAACCGCCGGCTCAAGCAAAATAACAAAAATTGAAAAAACTATCGCTCCAACTTCAATCACCGTTCGAAGACTTTACCCGTTCGACAGGTAGACGATCGTGTAATTTTCCAAAGGATCGGGTAGACAATAGGCTCTTTTGCCCGATCGACTCAACCTCCACCGGGTGAATTTAACCAATCGGTCAAAATTGACCGATCGATCAAACTTGACCGATCGGATAGATTCAACCGATCGGTTCGATTTCTATTGGATCGGGCAAAATACTCAGGTTTTTGCCCGATCACGCCAACCTCTACTGGTTGAATTTAACCGGTCGGTCAAACTTGACTGATCGGATAGATTCAACCGATCGATTCGATTTCTACTCGATCGGGCAAAATACTTAGGTTTTTGCCCGATCACGCCGACCTCCACCGGTTGAATTTAACCGATCGGTCAAACTTGACCGATCGGATAGATTCAACCGATCGGTTCGATTTCTACTTGATCAGGCAAAATACTTAGGTTTTTGCCCGATCACGCCAACCTCCATCGGTTGAATTTAACCGATCGGTCAACTTTACCGATCGGATAGATTCAATCGATTGGTTCGACTTCTACTGGATTGGGCAAAATACTTAGGTTTTTGCCCGATCACGTCAACCTCCACCGGTTGAATTTAACCAATCGGTCAAAATTGACCGATTGGTCAAATTCAACGGAACGGTCTTATTTCTACTGGATCGGTCAAAAAACAAAGTTTTTTGACCGATCATCTCGATCTCCACCGGTTGAATTTAACCGATCAGTCAATTTTGACCAATCGGTCAAATTTAACCGATCGGTCAAGTTTCTACTGGATCAGTCAAAAGATAGTTTTTTGACCGATCACCTCGATCTCCACCGGTTGAATTTAACCGATCGATCAACTTTGGCCGATCGGTCAAATTCAACCAATCGGTCAAGTTTCTACTGGATCGGTCGAAAAACAAAGTTTTTTGATCGATCACCTCGATCTCCACCGGTTGAATTTAACCGATCGGTCATATTCAACCGATCGATCAAGTTTCTACTGGATCGGTCAAAAAACAAAGTTTTCTGACTGATCACCTTGATCTCCACTGGTTGAATTTAATTGATCGGTCAACTTTGACCGATCTGTCAAATTCAACCGATCGGTCAAGTTTCTACTGGATCGATTGAAAAACAAAGTTTTTTGATCGATCACCTCGATCTCCACCTGTTGAATTTAACCGATCGGTCTACTTTGATCGATCGGTCAAATTCAATCGATCGGTCAAGTTTCTACTGGACCGGTCGAAAAACAATGTTTTTTGATCGATTACCTCGACCTCCACCGGTTGAATTCAACCGATTGGTTGAAATTTGACTGATCAGTCAAATTCAATGAATTTAACCGATCGGTCGAATTTGACCGATAGGTCAAATTCAACCGATCGATCGAAATTGACCGATCAGTCCATAAACAGCGATACTCAAGGGATTTTTTACACTCGTAAGAGGGGGTTGTTAATTTTGCCCCAAGAATTCAAGCCAGCCAGGATGATCTCTAGCTAACTTGGAGGGGGTAACTGTGGGTGCAAATTTGGGCAAGAAACCTACAGACCACGGGGCCTGCCAGCCCTGCCTGGTGAGCCCACAGAGACTACTGCGGGACCCACCAGCCCTATCTGGTGGGTCCACAGAGACTACCACGGGACCCACCAGCCCTGCCTGGTGGGCCCATAGAGACTACCGCGGGACCCACCAGCCTTGTCTGGTGGGGTCCACAGAGACTACCGCGAGACCCACCAGCCCTGCCTGGTGGGCCCACAGAGACTACCGCGGGACCCACCAGCCCTACCTGGTAAGCCCACAAAGATAACGGCGGGACCCACCAGCCCTACCTTTGGAATCTCCAGAGACGACAGCGGGACCCACCAGCCCTGCCTATGGAATCCCCAGAGACGACAGCGGGACCCACTAGCCCTGCCTGGAGGATCCCCCGAATTTGACGGTAAAAACCGCCATTTGCCCCAGATTTCCTCCTAGGAAATCCTATAAATAGCAGAGCCTTCAAATATAAAAAGATCGATTCCTGAAACTAGAAACCAGAGCTCTGGGATTCCAGCTTTCAATCCTTCAACTCTCCTCGATCTTCTTCTTATCTCTGAAGAATTCGAAGAGATCAGTGACACTCGGCCTGTCGAGGTCACTTTGAGCAAAGTGTTAGTGAATTCGGGTTGCTCCCTATAGCACGGAGACGTAGGCTTCGGTTGAACTCCGAGATCACATCTTGTGTCAATATTCTCTCTGTTTGCATATCATAAGAGGAAACTCAAAGTCACCAAGATATCAACCTTCAAACCTACCTTCCAATCAACAGATCGACCAACGATCTTCGACTCAACTTCAATTGACTAGTGAGGTGAAGTCTTCGGATCGGCATGAAGATTTTCCCCCACAATTCCTTTTAACTTCACACCTATACCCGTGGCCAATGGACTGGAGTAGGACTTCTTCTCTCTTCTCTTTTTGTTTATCTCTCCGTTCTCTTCTCTCTTCTTCTCTCTCTTCTATCTTTATTTCTCTCTCTGCTTTCTTGTGACTGGTCGGCTAGGATAGATATGTTCGTACTGATAACGTATTATGAGATAGAAGAAATAGAGAGATATCAAATATGCCCCACACTAAAGGGGTCATATAAATATTGATAAGTAGAGTTTTGGAATTTAGATTCCTTCTTACTTTATGTCTATACCCGTGGCTAATGGACTGGAGCAGGACTTCTTTTCTCTTCTCTTATTATTTACTTCTCCGTTCTCTTCTCTCTTCTCCTCTTTCTTCTGGCTTCGTTTCTCTTTCTATTTTATTGTGACTGGTCGGCTGAGCTTGATATGTTCGTGCGGATAACATGTTGTGAGATGGGATAAAGAGAGAGTTATCACGGGTATAGGTGTAAAGTAAGAAAGAATCTAAATTCCGAAACTCCACTTCTTATTAATATAATTAAATCTCTCCGTTCTCTTCTATCTTCTTCTATGGATTAGGGTTTTCTATATATTGCTTAGGCCCTAAGTATGCTTACCCTATAAATAATATATGACCTCTTTAGGGTAGGGCACATTTGACGGCTTTCTCTTTTTCACATCTCACAACACTTACCTTATAAATAATATATGACCCATTTAGGGTGGGGCATGTTTGACAGCTTTCTCTTTCTCCCATCACACAATACGTTATCAGTACGAACATGTCGTGCCCAGCCGACCAGTCGTAAGGAAACCGAGAGAGAAACGCAGACAGAATTGGAGTTTTGGAATTTAGCTTCCTTCTTACTTCACACCTATACCCATGGCAAATGGACTGGAGCAGGACTTCTTCTCTCTTCCCTCTTTATTTATCTCTCCATTCTCTTCTCTCTTCTTCTCTCTCTTCATTGGAGTTTTGTAATTTAGATTCCTTCTTACTTTACACCTATACTAGTAGCTAATGGACTAGAGCAGGGCTTCTTCTCTCTTCTCTCTTATCTCTTCGTTTATCTCTCCGTTCTCTTCTCTCTTTTCTGTCTTCGTTTCTCTCTCTGTTTTCTTGTGACAGAAAGATAAATAGAGAAGAGAGAAGTAGTCCTGCTCCAGTACTCCTTTGACCATGGGTATAAGTGTGAAGTAAGAAGGAATCTAAACTCTAAAACTCCACTTTTATCTTTATGTCTCTCTCTGTTTTCTTATGACTGGTCGGTTAGGCTCAACATGGTCGTGCTGATAACGTGTTATGTGATGGGAGAAAAAGATAGCTGTCAAACGTGCCCCACCCTAACGGGGTCGTATAAATATTGAGAAGTGGAGTTTTGGAATTTAGATTCGTTCTTACTTCATATCTATACCCGTGGCTAATGAACTAGAGTAGGACTTCTTATCTCTTCTCTCTTTGTTTATCTTTTCGTTCTCTTCTCTTTTCTTCTCTCTATTCTGTCTTCGTTTTTCTCTCTGTTTTCTTGTGACTGGTCGGTTGGGCTCGACATGTTCATGCTGATAATGTGTTATGCGAAGAGAAAAGAAGAGAGAAGAGAATGGAGAGATAAACAAAGAGAAAAGAGAGAAGAAGTCCTACTCCAGTCCATTCACCACGGGTATTGGTGTGAAGTAAAAAGGAATCTAAATTCCAAAACTCCACTACTTAATAATATAATTAAATCTCTCTGTTCTCTTCTCTCTTCTCCTATGGATTAGGGTTTCCCATAGATTGCTTAGGCCCTAAGTAAGCATACCCTATAAATAATATATGACCCCTTTAGGGTGAGGTATGTTTGATGACTCTCTTTTTCTCCCATCTCACAACACGTTATCAGCACGAACATGTCAAGCCCAACTGACCAGTTGCAAGAAAATGGACAGAAAAACAAAAACAGAAGTGGAGTTTTGAAATTTAGATTCCTTCTTACTTCACAACTATACCCGTAGGTAATAGACTGGCGCAGGACTTATTCTTACTTCTCTCTTTATTTGTCTCTCCATTCTCTCTTCTCTGTCTTCATTTCTCTCTCCGTTTTCTTGCGACTGGTCAGTTGGGCTCAACATCTTCGTGCTGATAACGTGTTATAAGATGGGAGAAAGAGAGAGCCGTCAGACGTGCCCCACCCTAAAGGGGTCATAAATTATTTATAGGGTAAGCTTACTTAGGGACTAAATAATCTATGTGAAACCTAAAATAATTTTAAAATAGTATCATCTCAATATCTAAATATATTAAATAGTTATTTAAATTAATAAAAATGGACAGGAGCAGGACTTCAATAATTTAAAAACCAAATTGAATATCTCATTGTATATTAACAATTATTTATGATAATTAAATAATTAAGTATAATAAACTTATATTTTATATTATAAATGAAGACAGAATTGAGAAGAGAATAGAGAGATAAACAAAGATAGAAGAGAAAAGAAGTCCTGCTACAGTCCAGTAGCCACGAATATAGGTGTGAAGTAAGAAGGAATCTAAATTCTAAAACTCCATAGAAAAGAGAAAAGAAGAGAAGAGAATGGAGAGATAAATGAAGACAGAAGATAGAAGAAGTCCTGCTCTAGTCCATTGGCCACGGGTATAGGTGTGAAGTAAGAAGGAATATAAATTCCAAAAATCAACTTATGTCTTCGTTTCTCTCTCCGTTTTCTTGCAACTGGTTAGTTGGGTTTGACAGGTTTGTACTGATAACATGTTGTGAGATGGGAGAAAGAGAGAGGTCTCAAACGTGCCCCACCCTAACGGGGTCGTATAAATATTGAGAAGTTGAGTTTTGGAATTTAGATTCCTTCTTACTTCACATCTATACCCGTGGCCAATAGACTGGAGTAGGTCTTCTTCTATCTCTTCTCTTTCCATTCTCTTCCCTCTTCTCCTATGGATTTGGGTTTTCCAAAGATTATATAGGCCCTAAGTAAGCTTACCTTATAAATAATATATGACCACTTTAGGGTAGGGCATGTTTGATGGCTCTCACTTTTTCCTATCTCGTAATACATTATCAGCACGAACATATCGAGCCCAGTCAACCAGTCACAAAAAACAGAGAGAGAAACGAAGACAGAAGAGAGAGAAGAAAAGAGAACGGAGAGATAAACAAATAAAGAAGAGAGAAGAAGTCCTGCTCCAGTCCATTCGTCATGGGTATAGGTTTGAAGTAAGAAGGAATCTAAATTCTAAAACTCTACTTCTCAATAATATTATCTCAATGTTATTATGATTATCATAGTAAATTCCAAAACTCTCTTCCTTTTAATTAAATAATTAATTTAATTAAAAAAAGTATAGTTACATTATTAGCTCGAAAAGCGAAGAAGTCCTACTCAAGTCCATTAGCCACGGGTATAGGTGTGAATTAGAAGGAATCTAAATTTCAAAACTCTACTTCTCAATATTTATACGACCCCTTTAGGATAGGGCACGTTTGACGGCTCTCTCTTTCTTCCATATCACAACACATTATCAGTGCAAACATGTCGAGCCCAGGTTACCAGTCACAAGAAAATAGAGAGAGAAACGAAGACAGAAAAAAGAAAAGAAGAGAGAAAATAAAACGGAGAGAGAAACACAGACAGAAGAGAGAGAAGAGAATGAAGAGATAAATAAAAAGAGTAGAGAAAAGAAGTCCTGTTCCAGTCCATTGGCCACGGGTATAGGTGTGAAGTAAGAAGGAATCTAAATTCCAAAACTTAACTTCTTAATATTTATATGACCCCTTCAGGGTGGGGCATATTTGACGGCTCTCTCTTTCTCCTATCTCACAACACGTTATCAGCACGAACATATCAAGCTCAGCCGACCAATCATAAGAAAACGAAGAGAGAAATAAAGACAGAAGAAAGAGAAGAAGAGAGAAGAGAATAGAGAGATAAAGAAAGGAGAAGAGAGAAGAAGTCTTGCTCTAGTCTATTGGCCACTGGTATAGGTGTGAAGTATGAAGGAATCTAAATTCCAAAACTCCACTTCTTAATAATATAATTAATTCTCTCCATTCTCTTATCTCTTCTCCCATGGATTAGGGTTTCCCATAGATTGCTTAGGCCCTAAGTAAGCTTACCCTATAAATAATAAATAATATACGATCCCTTTAGGATGGGGCATGTTTGACGGCTCTCCCTTTTTCCCATCTCACAATATGTTATCAGTACGAACATGTCAAGCTCAGCCGACCAGTCATAAGAAAACAGAAAGAGAAACAAAGACAAAAGTAGAGTTTTGGAATTTAGATTCCTTCTTACTTCACACCTATACCCGTGGTCAAAGGACTGGAGCAGGACTACTTCTCTCTTCATTTATCTCTCCATTCTCTTCTCTCTTCTTCTCTTTCTTCTGTCTTTTTTTATCTATCAATTTTCTTTTGACTGGCACTACACCAAAACAAACAATTTGTAACGGTCAATTAGTAACGGTTGTTACAAAAAGTGTTACAAATATCTGTAACGTCATATTCCTAACGGTTTTTTTGTGTTACTGAATATATTTATAACAGTTGGCTGTGTTACTAAATCCTGATTTTGGTATAGTGTGGTCGGCTAGGCTTGACATGTTCGTGCTGATAACGTGTTGTGAGATGGGCGAAAGAGAGAGCCGTTAAACGTGCCCCAACCTAAAGGGCTCGTATAAAAATTAAGAAGTAAAGTTTTGGAATTTAGATTCCTTCTTACTTCACACCTATACCCGTGGCCAATGAACTAGAGCATGACTTCTTCTCTCTTCGTTTATCCCTCCGTTCTCTTCTATCTTTTTCTCTTTTTTCTGTCTTTGTTTCTTTCTCTATTTTCTAGTGACTGGTCGGTTGGGCTCGACATGTTCGTGCTGATAACGTGTTGTAAGGAGAGAGAAGAGAACCAAATTAAAATAATTTAAATCTCTCTAATTTTAATAATTAAATAGAAGTCTGTCCTTATCTTCTCTCTCTTCTGTGGAGTTTTGGAATTTAGATTCCTTATTACATCACACCTATACCCGTGGCCATTGGACTGGAGCAGGACTTCTTCTCTTTTCGTTTATCTTTCTGTTCTCGTCTCTTTTCTTCTCTCTCTTCTTCTTTCTCTTCTCTTTTCATCTCTCTCTTTTTTGGAGTTTTGGAATTTAGATTCCTTTTTACTTCATACCTATACCCGTGGCCAATGTACTAGAGCAGGACTTCTTATCCCCCTTCTTTCTTCATTTATCTCTCTGTTGTTTTCTCTCTTCTACCTAAATAATTTATTTAAATAATATAATTATTTAATTGAGAGAGAAACAAAGACAGAAGAGAGAGAAGAAGAGAGAAGATAAACGAAACATAAATAAAGAGATAAGACAGAAGAAGTCATGCTCTAGTCTATTTGCAACAGGTAAAGGTGTGAAGAAAGAATCTAAATTCCAATACTACACAGAAGAGAGAGAAGAAGAGAGAATAGAACGGAGAAATAACGAAGACAGAAGTAAGTTTTGGAATTTAGTTCCTTCTTACTTTACACCTATATCCATGGCCAATGGACTGGAGCAGGACTTCTTCTCTCTTCCCTCTTTATTTATTTCTCCTCTTATCTCTTCTTCTCTTTTCTGTGGAGTTTTGGAATTTAGATTCCTTCTTACTTCACACCTATACATGTGGCCATTGAATTAGAGCAGGACTTCTTCTCTCATCTATCTTTATTTATCTCTTTGTTTTCTTCTCTCTTCTTCTCTCTTTTCTGTCTTTATTTCTCTCTTTATTTTCTTTCGACTAGTCGGCTAGGCTCGACATGTTCGTACTGATAACGTGTTGTGAGATGGGAGAAAGACAGAGCCGTCAAATGTGTCCCACCCTATTGGGGTCGTATAAATATAAAGAAGTGAAGTTTTGGAATTTAGATTCCTTCTTCCTTCATAATAACGTTGAGATGATACTATTAAGAAATGGAGTATTGGAATTTAGATTCCTTCTTACTTTACACTTATACCCATGGCCAATGGACTGGAGTAGGACTTCTTCCTTATTCTCTCTTCGTTTATCTCTTTGTTCTCTTCTTTCTTTTTCTCTCTCTTCTGTCTTCGTTTTCTCTTAATTTTCTTGTGATGGTCGGCTGGGATCGACATGTTCGTGCTGATAACGTATTGTGAGATGGGCAAAAAAAAGAAAATGGTGAGATTTAATAATATTATTGAGAAGTGGAGTTTTGGAATTTAGATTCCTTCTTACTTCACACCTATACGCATGGCTAATAAACTGGAGCATGACTTCTTCTCTCTTTTTTCTTTGTTTATCTCTCCATTCTCTTCTCTCTATTCTGTCTTTATTTTTCTCTCTATTTTCTTGTGACTGGTTGGCTGGGCTCGACATGTTTGTACTGGTAATGTATTATGAGATGGGAGAAAGAGAGAGCCATCAAACGTGCCCCACCCTAAAGGGTTGTATATTATTTATAGGGCAAACTTACTTAGGGCCTAAGCAATCTATAGGAAACCCTGATCCATGGGAGAGATCCGATGGTGGATATCCATCCGATCGAATGATCGCATAATAGTTGTAATATTTTAAATTTTTATAAAGAAAAAAATAAATTATTTTTAAAGCAAAAAAATTCAGGTATGCCTCATCTTCCTTGTTTACTTTCTATTATTTAGTTAATTTAATTAATTTAATAAATTAAATTTTTAAATAATTAAATAAATATTTAATTATCTATATAATTAAATAACTCAATAATTTTAATAATTTAGTTATTATTTAATTATTAAAATAAATAAATATTTAATTTATTATTTAAAATAATATAAAATTATTTTAAAAAATATTTTATTATCTATATATTCAAATAATTACATAATAATTTATTTTAATTATTATTTAGTTAATTATAAAATTATTTAATAATTAAATTATTCATTTGATTAATTAAATAATCTATTTAATATATTTCTATACTAAATAAGTTTTTAAATATTTAAATAATTGACTAATTATTTAATTATTTCATAATAAAATAATATTTTAAGAAATTTCTAATAAAATAAATTAATAAAGTAATTATATAATTAAATAATTATTTTTTTATTCAATAATTTAAATAATTTAATAGTTACCTAATTTAATTATTTGATAATATAATAATAATAAATAAATAAAATAAAGAATTAAATTAAAGAAATAGATAATTAATTAATTAAATTAATTAATTATTTTACTAAAATCATAATTATTATATTATTTAAATTATTAAATTATTTAATAATTTAATAAATAATTAATTTAATTAAAAAAATTATAGTAATATTACTTTGATAATTAAAATAACATTGAAATGATACTATTGAGAAGTGGAGTTTTGAAATTTAGATTTCTTTTTACTTCACACCTATACCCGTGGCCAATGGACTGGAGCATGACTTCTTTTCTCGTCATTTATCTCTCCGTTCTCTTCTCTCTTCTTCTCTTTCTTCTGTGGAGTTTTAGAATTTAGATTCTTTCTTACTTCACACTTATACCTGTTGTGGGGGGAAATTTTCGAGCCGCCTTGATTGAGAATCCCACCCCACAGCCTTGATTGAATTTGATGGTTTGTAGAGTTAGAGAGATGGGAGAGTAGATGAAGAGAGTAGGGAGTGATGACACAATGATTGGTGACGGAGTTCAGTCTTACGACCTACGTCTCCGGGCGAGAGGTGCCACCTGATCTTCACTATAATTTGAGTAAAATGAGGGGTGAGCATTCTCTTGACAGGCCAAGAGAAGCTTCGTACAGTGGGGTTGCACGGAGCAACTAGAAGAGTACAAGAAGGAGAGAATTGAGCTCTAGCACTTGCTCTGGAATCCTCCTCCTCTAATTGAATGACCAACCCCCTTCCTGGATGCCTTAGGGGTCGTTTTATAGCGTAGGCACGTGCCCGATATGGCAGTGATGACGTGGTGATGATGATGTGGCACTGGTTCTGGGCCTCCTTGCTGGGCCCGTATTGGGCCGTTGTTCGAGCCCAATAAGGGGGAGGGCTTGATCTGCGAGCCCCATAGAGTGGGCCCATGAGACCGGGCGGGCTTACCCACTTGGGCCGTTGCGTGGGCCCATGCCGCTCTGATCCGGTCTGGTACAATTTTTGCACCCACAGTTACCCCCTCCCAGTCGGGTCAGGACCCCCTGGGTCGGCTGGGATTCCATGGCGCAAACGCCTTATGGTGCGAGCCAAAAAGATCTCGGTTTTGTATGTGGGTGTTCCCGAGAAATTAGTATGTTCCACGACCACGAGGACACCGAGACCCCTTTGCCTTCTGCCGACGCCGAGACTCTTTTGGTGCGAGCCAAAAAGTCTCGGTTTTGCAAGTGGGTGTTCCAGAGAAACAGTGCGTTTCCCGACCGAAAGAACGCCGAGACTCCTTTGCCTTCTGCCGATACCGAGACTCTTTTGGTGCGAGCCAAAAAGTCTCCATTTTGCAAGTGGGCGTTTCAGAGAAAGCAGTGTGTTTCCCGACCGAGAGGACGCTGAGACTCCTTTGCCTTCTGCCGACGCCGAGACTCTTTTGGTGCGAGCCAAAAAGTCTCGGTTTTGCAAGTGGGTGTTTAAGGAAAAGCAGTGTGTTTCCCGATCGAGAGGATGCCGAGACTCATTTGCCTTCTGCCGACGCCGAGACTCTTTTGGTGCGAGCCAAAAAGTCTCGGTTTTGCAAGTGGGCGTTTCAGAGAAAGCAGTGCGTTTCCCGACCGAGAGGACGCCGAGACTCTTTTGCCTTCTGCCGACGCCGAGACTCTTTTGGTACGAAACAAAAAGTCTCGGTTTTGCAAATGGGCATTTCAGAGAAAGCAGTGTGTTTCCCAACCGAGAAGTCTCCGAGACTCCTTTGCCTTCTGCCGACGCCGAGGTCCTCTTTTTTTTTTTGTCTCGCTGTTGATCCGGGCGTAAGTGGGAGAGAGCTGTGCACGGAGTCCGTGCGAGAGAAAGACGTGTGCAAGTGTGAGAGAGCCCTCCCTCTTCTTTTTTTTTTTTTTTTTTTTATTCCCCCCCCCCTCCCTTTGCCACCGTTCTTTCTTTATTTGGTTTCACTTTTTTTTTTACTCCCATGATGGAAGCACGACAGGTGGGGTCACGGGATCCGTGCACGAAGGGGGAGAGGGAAGCAGCCATTCACATTCACTACAATGCCAGCCCATGCAGCCATTCACATTCACTACTACCAGCCAATCTTGCCTTTTTGACTTTTCTTCTTTCTTTTTTTGTCTTTCTTTCTTTCCTTCTTTATTTGGTTTCGTCCTTTCTTTGTTTTCCCTTTCTATTCTTTGCTTTGGACTTCAGCGAGAGCAGCATCTCTCATTCTCTCTTTCATTCTTTCTTTTGTTTCCTTTGGCCCGTGGAGGTAGTGGCGTAAACGGAGGCCCAGGCGCAGAGGCCGGACCGGCGTGGGGCAGCGACGCAAGCGGGCGGGCTACGCGCAGACGGCTGCATGGGGCGCAGCGGCGGCGGGCTGTGCATGAGCTGCAGCGCGGGGCGCGCCTTGCGGTCTGCGTGCGGCTCCGAGCGCAGGCCGGGGGGCTGGCCCCGATCGGGTCGGAGAAGGGGGCTGTGGGCGCGAGTCGGGCGGCCCTCCCGACTGGATCGGAGGAGAAGAGGAAGAGGGGGACTGTGGGCCCCTCCTCCCCTTTTTTTTCTTTGTTTTCGGTGAGAGAGCAGAGCAGCGCCTCTCTTTTTTTTCTCTTGCTTGACTTTGTTGTTGTGGCATGACAATGTGATTGATGCAACCAATCAATAAGGGACTATTGGAATGGAAATCAAAGTATATTGCTCTTTCTCTATTTGTTTCTTTCCTTCTTAGGTGCATCACGGGCTGCTTCGCTCGTTTTGTTCCTCCTCTCGTGTCTGGTGGCCTACCCTTGCCGTCACAAAGTCGTACGTGGTGTACCTCGGTAGGCATTCCCTCGGCGCGGAAGAAGCTTCTCCGCTCTCCGACTCCCACTTTGCGCTGTTGGGGTCGGGTTTTTTTTTTAATACGAAATCGAGGGGGGCTGCTTGTTGATGCCGACACACACCCCCTTTCAGTTTTCTGACGAAATCGAGGGGTGGTTGTAGCTGATGCCAACACCCCCTCCCCTCTCAGGGTTTTTTACAAAACCGAGATGGGGGGCCGCTTGTGGGGTGCCGTCACCCCCTCCCCACTTGGTTTTTGTGCGAAACCGAGGGGGGGCTGCTTGTTGATGCCGACACACACCCCCTCTCGGTTTTTTGACGTAACCAAGGGGTGGTTGTAACTGATGCCAACATCCCCTCCCCTCTTAGTTTTTTACAAAACCGAGAAGGGGGACCGCTTATGGGGTGTCGTCACCCCCTCCCTACTTGGTTTTTGTGCGAAACCGAGGGGGGCTTCTTGTTGATGCCGACACACACTCCCTCTCGGTTTTTTGACAAAATCGAGGGGTGTGCTGCTGATGGTGTGTCATCACCCCCTCCCCACTCAGTTTTTGTGCGAAACCGAGGGGGGGCTGCTTGTTGATGCCAACACACACCCGCTCTCGGTTTTCTAACGAAACCGAGGGGTATGCTGATGGTGTGCCGTCACCCCCTCCCCACTCGATTTTTGTGCAAAACCGAGGGCAGGTTGCTTGTTGATCCCGACACATATTCCCTCTCGGTTTTCTGGCGAAACCGAGGGGTGTGCTGCTGATGGTGTGCCGTCACCCCTTCCCCACTCGGTTTTTGTGCGAAACCGAGGGGGGGCTGTTTGTTGATGACACACACCCCCTCTCGGTTTTCTGACGAAGCCGAGGGGTGTGCTGCTGATGGTGTGTCGTCACTCCCTCTTCACTCGATTTTTGTGCGAAACCGAGGGGGGGTTGCTTCTTGATGCCAACACACACTCCTTCTCGGTTTTCTAACGAAACCGAGGGGTGTGCTGATGGTGTGCCGTCACCCCCTCCCCACTCGGTTTTTGTGCGAAGCCAAGGGGGGGTTGCTTGTTGATGCTGACACATATCCACTCTCGGTTTTCTGACGAAACCGAGCGGAGTGCTGCTGATGGTGTGCCGTCACCCCTTCCCCACTCGGTTTCTGTAAGAAACCGAGGGGGGGTTGCTTGTTGATGCCGACACACATCCCCTCTTGGTTTTCTGACGAAACTGAGGGGTGTGCTGCTGATGGTGTGCCGTCACCCCTTCCCCACTCTGTTTTTGTGTAAAACCGAGGGAGGGCTGCTTGTTGATGCCGACACCCCATTATTGGGGCTGCTAGAAGAGGCCAAAAAATGTCGGTATTGAAAATAGTGTGTTTTTTGAATTTTAGCCCCATTTGAAACCGATACTTTTTCGGTAGAATACTGGTGCGCGGGGATGTCGGCGAGGGACAATGCTATATTCGAGGGGCCTTCTTAGAAATAATCTAGGATGACTCCGCATGATGGCCAGCCAGTCTTTACCCAATGTACTACCGCACCTGGTTACTGTATTCGCTAGGTACCACGGTCACGTGAGTATGTTGACTTGGCCAGGTTCAAGGAAGCACCATTTTATCCCGTGTTACCCACCGTTGACTGCACCAGTGTGGAGACACGCACTGACAGAGTTAGACCAACCACCCCCTGATCGGTTTGGAACCATTAGTCGTCGAGAAAAGGTGATGGCCAGTGACAATCTGATGCTTGGACCTGAGTAACAAGACTAAGCTTGGACTTTTGATCGAATGTCAATACATCGACGATGACGTCTCAGACTTTATCTTTATATGTCAAGGGTAGGGCCTTGGGATTATAGAGTGCCGAGGTGTTGGTCGTCTCGGACTTTGTCTTCGAATGCCAAGGGCTAGGCCTTGGGCTTGTAGAGTGCCAAGGCGTTGGTCGCCTCGAACTTTGTCTTCAAGTGCCAAGGGCCGGGCCTTGGACTTGTAGAGTGCCGAGGTGTTGGTCGCCTCGGACTTTGTCTTCGAGTGCCAAGGGTTGGGCCTTTGGGCTTGTAGAGTGCCGAGACATTGGTCGTCTCGAACTTTGTCTTCGAGTGCCAAGGGCTGGGCCTTGGGCTTGTAGAGTGCCGAGGCATTGGTTGTCTCGGCCTATGTCTTCGAGTACCAAGGGCAGGGCCTTGGGCTTATAGATTGCCGAGGCATTGGTCACCTTGGACTTTATCTTCGAGTGCCAAGGGCTGGGCCTTGTGCTTGTTGAGTGCCAAGGCGTTGGTTGCCTCGGACTTTGTCTTCGAGTACCAAGGGCTGTGGCTTGGGCTTGTAAAGTGTCAAGGCGTTGGTTGCCTCAGACTTTATCTTAGAGTGCCAAGGGCTGGGCCTTGGGCTTGTAAAGTGCCGAGGCGTTGGTCACCTCGAACTTTGTCTTCAAGTGCCAAGGGTAGGGCCTTGGGCTTGTAGAGTGCCAAGGCGTTGGTCGCCTCGGACTTTGTCTTCGAGTGCCAAGGGCTGGGCCTTGGGCTTGTAGAGTACCGAGGTGTTGGTCGCCTCGGACTTTGTCTTTGAGTGCCAAGGATGTCTTCTTGACCTTGGTGCATGTCAAAGCAGCGACGTCTGCCTTGGCCTTATTCTCATCGCCTCGGATGAGTATAGTTGATAGTTTAGCTTGACCTGGATTGTCAGAAGCATTTTTACCGAACTTTAGCCTTGAAAGGGCGTAGCCTAATTGCCTTCGAGCTTCCGACTTGAACTGGCAGAATCGAAGGTCTTTGGTTGACCTGGGTTGCCAGGAGCCTTTTTATCAGACTTTAGCCTCGAGAGGGCGTAGCCGAATTGCCTTCGAGCTTCTGACTTGAATGGACGGAATCGAAGGTCTTTGGTTGACCTGGGTTGCCAGGAGCCTTTTTATCGGACTTTAGCCTCGAGAGGGCGTAGCCGAATTACCTTCGAGCTTCCGACTTGAATGGACAGAATCGAAGGTCTTTGGTTGACCTGGGTTGCCAGGAGCCTTTTTATCGGACTTTAGCCTCGAGAGGGCATAGTCGAATTGCCTTTGAGCTTCCGACTTGAATGGGTGGAATCGAAGGTCTTCGATTGACCTGGGTTGCCAGGAGCCTTTTTTTTTATTACTTAACATGGTGGAATCGAACTTCGAGAGATTTGATTTTGAGAAAAAGGAGACACTTTATTGATAAAACAAAGTTATTGTTACACTTTTTCAGAGGCTACCCAACGGACGTTACGATTATGCATCCACGTATTATGTTGACTTTCTTTCTCCACTGCTATCGCCTTTCCTTCTCTCGACCTGGTTCCTTATTAGCGAGGTAGCCATCGAGCCATCCTTCTTGGATCAGGTCTTTGATGTGATGCTTTAGCTTCCGACATGTAGAGGTTGGGTGGCCATGGCTGTGATGGAACTTACAGTAGGCTATCGAATCTCCTGCCTGGTCGAAATTTGGAGGGAGAGGCTGTGGCCACTTGCAAAAGGGCTCGTTCTGCAAGTAGGCAAAGATATCTTCAATGGAGGTGTTTAGCTCAGTGAACACCCTTTGCTCCCTTGGAGTTTGCCTCTTTTCTGCTGGAGGGGCCTTCGGATCTTCATTATACCTTTTGTCCTGTACCTTTTGGTCATACACGACATGGGCAGACTTCTTGTAGTGTACTTCATTCGGAGCTTCATCATCTTTCTTATGTCGAGAGTCACGAGACTCGCGGGGCTCGCGTAGTCTTCTGGCCTGCTGATGGTCTTCTACCTCTATCTCCTACTGTACGCGCTTGAACATTGCCTCTAAGGTACTGGGAGGATACCGGATGAAGTTGGTGTAGACGTGGAGCTCTGGCCGGATAACATTCTGGAATGCCAGCATGATGGCCTCCTCATTATGGGACCGACCGGTGAGCTCAGAGTGCTCATTACGAAACCTCATCGTGAAGCTCCCTAGAGACTCTTCGGAGCCCATCTTCAGCCGGTAGAGTGTATCCAGCTTCTTTTCCGGCTTTAAGTTTAGCCGATAATGATCCATGAAGAGTTTTGCCAGTTCTTCAAAAGTAGCCACCGCACCGGTGGGCAATGTGTGGTACCAATCTAGGGAAGGTCCCTCGAGGCTTCTTGCAAACATATGGCAAAGAACATGGTTCTCATACTCGTATGGCATCAAGGCCTGCTTATAGGCTAGGATATAGAGAGCAGGGTCTCCCTTGATGCAGTTAAACTTCGGCAGGCTCGGTATTCATCAATCCATAGGAAATGGGGTTATAAAAACCTTAGAATGCAGTGGCCCCACCGAGGTGATTAGCTGCCTATGGTCTTGATGACGGCGTTCCACGTCGGCAGTATGCCTTAGTCGGTTGACCAGCTCGTGGGCATCTGTTGCTTTCATGTGCGGAGGGATAGAACGTCCAGTGGACCCTGTTGATTGAGGTGATCCTTCTCGACGATAGCTTAGCGCACCATCGACGTCGAGGTGATCCCACACCGTTTGCCTTGGTGCTTGTATGGATACCTGACGTCTCTCGATACGCAGCACATGTGGTTCTTCAAGACGATGACTCACGGCTGGGCGAGTCCTTGGTTGGTCTTCATCAGTAGCTGGAGAGTTGTGGGCCACAACCCCCGCTCTTTCAGCTACCTTCTTTAGGGAATCCCTCTCTTGCTCGAGGGTGCGTTCCTCTTGAGAAGGTTCAACAGCTGGAAATCAGCAGCCGAAATTTGGTATGTAGCTGGACCGTTGTCCCCTTGGACGGCGTGCTCTTTGCCAGATCGTTGCCTCGGGAATGGTGGGTCCTGCCGATTGCTGTGGCTTCTCGGACGACTTCCTTGTGGCCCCAGTCGCTTATGAACATTTCTTCGGTTGGTTGCAACCGAGACTTCTTGTTCTTCTTCGATTAGCACGTCGATTGTCCGATCAGCACCCGTCTTTGGTAGGTTGGTGCTGGCCTTCACCATTGAGCGTGTTGATGTCGGCGTGATGAAGGCATTGAGTTGATTTGGAGGAGGACTTGTGGCTCGTCACCACAACCTGAATAGGAGTCGGTAGAGGTGTGGGTAAGACCTCTATCGATATCCCACAGACGGCGCCAAAGATTGTGGGGGAAATTTCCGAGCCGCCTTGATTGAGAATCCCACCCCACAGCCTTGATTGAATTTGATGGTTTGTAGAGTTAGAGAGATGGGAGAGTAGTGTGGGGGAAAATCTTCGTGCCGACCCGAAGACTCTCGCAGCACCAGTCAATTGAAGGTTCGAGTTGAAGATCGTTGATCGATCTGTCAATTGGATTTGAAGTTACCTCTTTCGATATGTAAACAGAGAGGTAATCAGAGAGAGTTTGACACAAGAGATTGATCTCGGAGTTCAGCCGAAGCCTACGTCTCCGTGCTATAGGGAGCAACCCGAATTCACTAACACTTATGCTGGAGTGATCTCGATAGGCCGAGTATCACTGTAAACACTGATCTCTTCGAGAGAAAAAGAAGATCAAAGAGAGGTGGAAGATGGGAAGTTGGAAATCCCAGAGCTCTGGTTTTAGAACTGAGAATTCGATCTTTTTACATTCGAAGGCTCTGCTATTTATAGGATTCCCGGGGAGGAATTCCGGGGCAAATGGCGGTTTTCTGCTGTCGTATCTGGGATTCTCCAGGTAAAGCTAACAGGCCCCGCTACCGTCTTCTGGGGGATTCCACAGACTCGTAGGCCTATCGGACAGGGCCGATGGGTCCCGCGGTGGTCCTCGTGGGCCCACCAGGCAGGGCTGGTGGGTCCCGTGGTAGTCTTCGTGGTCCCACCAGGCAGGGCCGGTGGGTCCCGTGGTAGTCTTCGTCGTCCCACCAGGCAGGGCCGGTGGGTCCCGTGGTAGTCTTCGTGGTCCCACCAGGCAGGGCCGGTGGGTCCCGTGGTAGTCTTCGTGGTCCCACCAGGCAGGGCCGGTGGGTCCCGCGGTAGTCTTCGTGGTCCCACCAGGCAGGGCTGGTGGGTCCCGCGGTAGTTGGTAAACTTCTGCCAAAATTTGCACCCACACTTACCCCCTCCAAGTTAGCTAGAGTTCGTTCTGGCTGGCTTGGATTTGGTGCGAAAAATAGCAACCCCCTGTCGCAAAAGGCATGAAGAAGCTTGTCGAGTGTTAGCACAAAAAAGGGTTTTTTGACAATTTGACCGATCGGTTGAAATTTGACCGATCGGTTAATTTTTGACCGATCGGTCATATTTGACCGATCGGTCAAATTTTGACCGATCGGTCAAAATTCAACCGGTCAAGAATAGGGTGATCGGTCAAAAAACATGGTTTTTTGACCGATCCAGTAGGAAATTTGACCGATCGGTTGAAATTTGACCGATCGGTTAATTTTTGACCGATCGGTCATATTTGACCGATCGGTCAAATTTTGACCGATCGGTCAAAATTCAACCGGTCAAGAATAAGGTGATCGGTCAAAAAACATGGTTTTTTGACCGATCCAGTAGGAAATTTGACCGATCGGTTGAAATTTGACCAATCGGTTAATTTTTGACCGATCGGTCATATTTGACCGATCGGTCAAATTTTGACCGATCGGTCAAAATTCAACCGGTCAAGAATAGGGTGATCGGTCAAAAAACATGGTTTTTTGACCGATCCAGTAGGAAATTTGACCGATCGAATGATTTTTGCCGATCGGACAAGTTTGTCCGATCAGTAAAAATTATCCGATCAAGGTTCGAGTGATCGGCAAAAAACCTTGGTTTTTTGCCAGATCCAGTAGAAATTTGACCGATCAAATGATTTTTGCCAATCGGACAAGTTTGTCCGATCGGTAAAAATTATCCGGTCAAGGTTCGAGTGATCAGCAAAAAACCTTGGTTTTTTGCCAGATCCAGTAGAAATTTGACCGATCGAATGATTTTTGCCGATCGGACAAGTTTGTCCGATCGGTAAAAATTATCTGGTCAAGGTTCGAGTGATCGGCAAAATACCTTGGTTTTTTGCCAGATCCAGTAGAAATTTGACCGATCGAATGATTTTTGCCGATCGGACAAGTTTGTCCGATCAGTAAAAAATTATCTGGTCAAGGTTCGAGTGATCGGCAAAAAACCTTGGTTTTTTGCCAGATCTAGTAGAAATTTGACCGATCGAATGATTTTTGCCGATCGGACAAGTTTGTCCGATCGGTAAAAATTATCCGGTCAAGGTTCGAGTGATCGGCAAAATACCTTGGTTTTTTGCCAGATCCAGTAGAAATTTGACCGATCGAATGATTTTTGCCGATCGGACAAGTTTGTCCGATCCGTAAAAAATTATCCGGTCAAGGTTCGAGTGATCGGCAAAAAACCTTGGTTTTTTGCCAGATCTAATAGAAATTTGAAAGATTAGTTGAAAGTTTTGAACCTGCCCTTAGAGAGGGTTTCATAACTGTTCTATTCTTCGATCTTCTGGCAGAGTTTTGATCATTGATGGAGTTTGATCTTTCCTGTTTTGAGTCTTTGGTTGGTTTGAATGAGGATTTTGACCGGCGATCTGGTTTACTCAGACCGGTGGCTCGCTTGGACCGTTTGGTTCACGTGGACCGGGGGTCCGATGTTTCGTCTGGTCCGACGGTTCGCCTGATTTTGCGCTTGCTGTGGATGGATGCCACGTGTTCCTGCAAAAACACGCGATTTGATATGGTGAAGACACGTGTCTTCTCGATTTGCATACCTGTTTTACCCTGGGTATATAAGTTTTA
Source organism: Chamaelirium japonicum (assembly GCA_947650365.1). Lineage (NCBI taxonomy): Eukaryota > Viridiplantae > Streptophyta > Magnoliopsida > Liliales > Melanthiaceae > Chamaelirium > Chamaelirium japonicum. The sequence continues at coordinate 99,079,198 of OX393551.1, forward strand.
CTGGCTGTCATTTTTACCTCACGCTTTCAGAATTTTTTGAAGTCCAGAGCCTTTTCTTCCGATCTCCCTTTCTCTGTTCCCTTTCGATCGATCGAATGGCCTCCTCCGGTAGTTCGAAGAAGGTCTCGGTTTCATCCAAGAGGAAGGGGAAGGAAATCGCTGAAGAAACATCTGTCCCGAAGGGCCGTGGCAAAGGCAAGGCTGAGTTGATAGAGCTTGGCCAACTGGGTAAGAGGCACCAAGGAGTGGGATTCGCTTCTGCACCGTCAAGGCCAGAGCAGATTCTCAAGGCAAAGTTCGTCCTCTACCCTCAGCTACCTCTATCGGTGGAACCAGAATTTGGGTACAACACGGGGGGCAAACTCACAGATGTGAAGAGGGAGAAACTGCAGAAGCTGTTAGCATGTTTCACTGAGGGGAAGGCCCGGCCAGCGCTTCCAGGAATTCTGTCAGCTTTTGGTATTGACAGGCGGACAATCTTTGTCAAGTACGCGAGCAAGGAGCAATTGATGGGAACTATCGTCACGATCGGCCAGCTTAACTGCGGACTGCGCCTTCCACTGCCTCCCTTCGCTGCGAGGTTATTGAACATTTCTGGTCTCTGCCCCAGGCAGGTGACTGGAAACTCCTAGAGGATCATCTATGCTTTCTGTCGCGTAGAGTCGGACTTCCAGGAGGAGCTGAGGAAATGCTATTCCAGCCTTCCCGAAGGTGAAGAAGCTCGGATAGAGATGGGATATTTCTTCTACCACTACCGATGGGCCTGGAGGAAGGATAGCCCATTCTATTATTTGACGGGTGTCTCTGCCCTCCGCCCGATCATCGATACCATTGGTTCCGACAAACTTTACACGGACTGGCCGCTGTCGGTGTCTGGTGCCTGGACTCCAATGTCAGTTCCTGAGGTTCCTCGGTACAAGGTGCAAAAAGAGACAGACATGTTCTGTGCAGGAGGAGCTTTTGCGTGGCCTTCGGAGCAGGTGGGGGCTGTCGATAATCTCTTTCTGGAGTTGACCTGCGGGACTCGATCTTGGAAGCAGTTCTCGAACTGCCCGGTTCGGCATGGCAAGGCCAACCTTCTCCATCGATCGAAGCTTCGCTATGAAGATAATGAAGTTATCTACTCAGACTATGAGGAGGACCTCCAGTCTGGAAAAATTGTTAGAAAGCTTCGGTTTGAGAAGAAAACTTATGGAGCCAGGCGCAGCTTGCCCTCGGAGGAGAAGCTGGTAAATCCAAAGGGTCCGGCGAAGAAGAAGAGAAAAATCCCCATCAAACAGGAGGAGGATGAAGGGAAAAAGAAGGATGAAGGTGAAGAAGAGGAAGTAGAGAGGGAGGAGGAGGGCGGAGATGAGGAGGATGAGGGCACAGGCAGCGATGGGGAAGAAGACGGAGAAGATGATGATGAAGATGAAGATGAAGATGATGATGGCAGTCATGGGGGTGGTGAGGAAGAAATTCCTCCCCCCCCCCACTGGTGGTGCCGAAGGACATGGGGGTGGTGAGGAAGAAATTCCTCCCACCCCCATTGTTCCTCCCACCCCCACTGGTGGAGCTGATGATGAGGACTCGCAGCCGATCCTTATAGACGAAGAAAAAGCTCGCAGGATGGAGAGGGTAATGGACGCAACGGGTGATGGCCCTAGAGTGATTCCCACCTACGACTTCGGGGAGCTGAAAAAGAATCCTCTGCGCTTCAAGATTAGGATATCGGGGAGTGGTGGGGTTGGAAGCAACCCTGCACCTCTCGATCAAATACCTCCCGAGGTTCCCCGTCTCGAAGGGGCGACAATAAGTGGGGGTATGGAGGTTGAACAACCCCCACCCCCTTCGCGATCTCTGGCGGAGGAAGTTGCTGCTATGGTGGCAGGGCTTACCTCCTCGAGTGGACAAGAAGACAAAGGGGGAGCATCACCTCCTCGAGATGTTCCCTCTCCTGCTCACTTGGAGAGAGGAAGCCGGGTGGGTGATGCTACTCCTCATCCTTTGCCAGAGCCAACCCCCACCAAGGAGAAATCGACCCCCAAGGGTAAGAGCTCCGACAGTGGGAAGGGAAAGGCTCCCCAAGTCGAGGCTTCAGGTATCTGTACTAACCTGTTTTGATTGACTTCCTTGTCTTTGAAGCTCGAAGATATATTAACACTTAGAATTGCTGTATGGATTGTAGGTACACCTGCTGGCCCGGCTAAGAAGAAGATAAGGAGTTTGGGTGATGTTGACATCAATCATCCCACTAACACGATCCGGAAGCTTTGCAATCTTCCGGATGCTACTTTTGAAGAAGCCTTCGATCGGCTTGAAATAGTGGTATGTGCATATGCTTGACCGATCATTTGAGTTGTATCTTCAGAATAATTCTAACTCTTTGTCCATTTGCAGAACTCAGCCTGTTTGAGAATCGCAAGCAAGCTTTCTAGGAAGGCAGGAGAACGAGAGGCCGCATCCGAGGTAACCCGTTTGACGACCGAACTGAAGGCTGTGAGCGAGGAGAGAGATAGGCTGAGGGAAATCCTGTCTTCGAAGAAAACCTCTCTCAAGGCCAAGATTGAGGATCTTCGCAAGGGGAAGCTGGAGATCAAGGGGCTGCAGGATCGTTGTGAGGCGCAGAGTCACGAGCTTGAATCTTTGAAGAATCGACTCTCCAAGGTTGAGGACGTGTTCTGCGGTCGCACCAACGAGATCAAGGAGCTGAAAGAACGACTTGCTACTCAACATGCTGCTTTTACTGCCAGGGAAGAGACTTCCAAGAAGGCACTGGAGCATGCATTGTCTGAATGCAAGAGTTACAAAGAAACGGCCGAGAAAGCGGCAGAGGCACTCAGGGCACATGTCAGCAGTATCCGATCCTCGAAAGCTTCGGTTGCGAGCAAGGCTCGTGGTGAATCTGAAGGGGAGAAGTCGCGCGCTCCAAGCGTAGCCAAGCCCTGATGTGTTTTTGCCTTTTTCTTTGTTGTTTACACTTGTAAACTTTTGATATGTAGCAGCTCGACATTGTACTTGACCAATTTTTGATAATAGAAGATATCTTTCTGGTGCTTGAAATTGAATGTCTTGAGTTGAATGTCATTGAATGTCCTGTTCTGGATAGCATTGAAATATTTGAATACATATACACACTTGAATGCAAAGGGATGAGTCGCAACTCGATCACCCAAACTGTTGAATAACTTGAAAATTAAACTTTGTTGGAGCACGACTTGAAATCGTTAACATTTGTACGTGAGGGGTTGAGTCGCAACTCAAGCACCCAAACTTGTTAGACGATATTGAAATTGAAGGTTGTGTTGTAGCACAACTTGAAATCGTTAACATTTGTATGTGAGGGGTTGAGTCGCAACTCAAGCACCCAAACTTGTTAGACGATATTGAAATTGAAAGTCATTTAACGTTTGCACGTAAGGGGTAGTGTCGCAACACGAACTCCCAAACTCGTTAAATGACCAGTGACTTGAAGGTGTTGTTGTAGCACAACCCGAAACCGTTTAACATTTGCGTGTAAGGGGTTGAGTCGCAACTCAATCACCCAAACTTGTTAAACGACCTGGTAATTTGAATGCTGATAACTTTGAGCTTGAATGTAGATAGCTTGAAACTGCTCCAGAATTTGAATCGATAAGATGAACATTTGAAAGTAATCTTTATCAAGCTTGGAATTTACATCGAGGATAGAGCATTTTGAAATGTCTAGCTTTCCAAGTTCGTGGCAATTGATAGGATCCTTTGCTTTCTCCTGATTTCGATCATGTATGGACTTTCCCAGTTGGGAGCTAGTTTCCTGCTGCTGTATTTTCTGGCAATACGAATAGTTGCTTGAAAGTTGATCATCTCTAACCCCCAGATCTTTCAATCTCAAGGGAGATCTTCACTGTCGATGCTTGACGGAATGATCTTGCCCGCCTTTGACAAATTCTTGGAGATGTCCTATACGTAGCAGATCTTCCAAATGATACTTTAGCCGGTGGCATTGATCGGTAGAATGCCCATGACTGCGATGGAAATCACAGTAGACTGTTTTATCTGCAGTGAACTTGGTGTCGGGCTGCAGTGGATTAGGCCATCGGAGGAACTCTTCGTGCTGAATGCGATCGAGGATTTGCTCGATTGGTAAATTCCACTCGGTGAAAGTGGTCTTGTTTGGAGGAGATCGACGTCCATCATTTCTTGACCGCTTATTGGCTGGAGGGGCTGCTGCCTCAGCATTGTGGGCTTTTGCAGCATACTTTGGAGTTTCTCTTTCAGCAGGCCTTCTCTTCGTTTCTCGCCCTTTCCGAGCAATTTGATCATCTTCCACCTCGATCTCTCTCTGGATTCGATCAAATATTGCACCCAGAGAAGGAGGGGGATTGCGGATGAAGTCGTTGTAAATGTGTAGATCGAATCGGAGAGCGTTCTGGAAAGCCAACATGATGGATTCATCATCCAGATGTCTTCCAGAGAGGGCAGCGTGCTCGTTGCGAAATCTCCTAGTGAAACTTCGGAGAGTCTCGTCAGCACCCATCCTCAGCCGATAGAGAGAGTCCAGCTTCTTCTCGGGCTTCAGATTAAGCTGATAATGCTGTGCAAAGAGTTTAGCCAAAACATCGAACTGGGTGATGGACCCAGCTCGGAGATTATGATACCAGTCGAGCGACAGTTCATCGAGACTTCCTGCGAAGGTGCGGCAGAGCACATTGTTTTCTTCTTCATGCGGCGTTAAGGCTTGCTTGAAGGCAAGGATGTGGAGAGTAGGATCTCCTCTGATGCAGTTGAATTTGGGGAGGATTGGAGTCCTCCATCCCCTTGGAAATATTGTCTCAAAGAGACTTCGATGTAGAGGCCCGGCAGAAGAATAGCCACCCCTGTGACCATGTCCTCGACCTAGAGGTGGGTCAAAAGGCAAGATCGCAAGGTCTTGCTCAGGCATTGTAGTATTTGCCGGTTGAAGTCGATGCCGAAGGTCCGATCCAAGCCCACGCTGAAGTGGAATGGAAGGGGAAACTCGACTCTTTGAAGGAGCGCCTTTCATTTGGTGTCTCCTTGGTATGTTGAGTTTTGAAGGTGTCCTCTTGTCGCAGTTGCGGCCAGAAGACGATTGGGAAGACTCGTCTTCAAGGCGATCCCAAACACTTTGCTTCCAGGGGGTAGCAGAGGGAGTTGGATCATGTCGAATCCTCTCGAGGGCAGTAGTACCCATTGACCTCCGTTGTTCGGAGTGGATGGAATGTCGAGGAAGATCGACTCTCTCGCTTGTGGAGGGGATTGGAAGAGCGATTCCAGCCTCGGAGGCTGCCTTCTTCAGAGCATCCCTCTCAGCAGTGAGGGTGGCATTCTGTTTTGCCAATTGAAGCAGCTGGAAGTCGACTGCAGAGATTTGGTAGGTCGATGGAGGGTCTTCAGCAGGAGCGGGTGTTGTTTGCCCAATCGACTGTCGCGCGGGGTGGGCGATAGGTCGATCGACAGATTTGCCACTCCCTGAACGAACCCTCATCTCGGGGACAGCAAGGGGCTGTCCGAAGTTGAGCCTTTGACTCATTGAACGAGTCTCAGGACGAGGTTGTTGTTGAGTGTTACTTCCTTCTGGTTGACCTTGATGTTTCGTCCTCGCCATTCAGAGAGCGAAAGGTGCAACGAGAGTGCCGTTCAGTTGTCTGATCAACCGAGAGAGCGAGGAAGTTTGACTATCAAGATCGGTTGTAGGTTCAACCGATCAAGTAGTAGCGGAGAGTTGGACTTTTTGATCGGATCCCACAGACGGCGCCAAACTGTTGGGGGAAAATCTTCGTGCCGACCCGAAGACTCTCGCAGCACCATTCAATTGAAGGTTCGAGTTGAAGATCGTTGATCGATCTGTCAATTGGATTTGAAGTTACCTCTTTCGATATGTAAACAGAGAGGCAATCAGAGAGAGTTTGACACAAGAGATTGATCTCGGAGTTCAGCCGAAGCCTACGTCTCCGTGCTATAGGGAGCAACCCGAATTCACTAACACTTATGCTGGAGTGATCTCGATAGGCCGAGTATCACTGTAAACACTGATCTCTTCGAGAGAAAAAGAAGATCAAAGAGAGGTGGAAGATGGGAAGTTGGAAATCCCAGAGCTCTGGTTTTAGAACTGAGAATTCGATCTTTTTACATTCGAAGGCTCTGCTATTTATAGGATTCCCGGGGAGGAATTCTGGGGCAAATGGCGGTTTTCTACTGTCGTATCTAGGATTCTCCAGGTAAAGCTAACGGGCCCCGCTACCGTCTTCTGGGGGATTCCACAGACTCGTAGGCCTATCAGACAGGGCCGATGGGTCCCGCGGTGGTCCTCGTAGGCCCACCAGGCAGGGCTGGTGGGTCCCGTGGTAGTCTTCGTGGTCCCACCAGGCAGGGCCGGTGGGTCCCGTGGTAGTCTTCGTGGTCCCACCAGGCAGGGCCGGTGGGTCCCGTGGTAGTCTTCGTGGTCCCACCAGGCAGGGCCGGTGGGTCCCGCGGTAGTCTTCGTGGTCCCACCAGGCAGGGCTGGTGGGTCCCACGGTAGTTGGTAAACTTCTGCCAAAATTTGCACCCACAAGTAGATGAAGAGAGTAGGGAGTGATGACACAATGATTGGTGACGGAGTTCAGTCTTACGACCTACATCTCTGGGCGAGAGGTGCCACCTGATCTTCACTATAATTTGAGTAAAATAAGGGGTGAGCATTCTTTTGACAGGCCAAGAGAAGCTTCGTACAGTGGGGTTGCACGGAGCAACTAGAAGAGTACAAGAAGGAGAGAATTGAGCTCTAGCACTTGCTCTGGAATCCTCCTCCTCTGATTGAATGACCAACCCCCTTCCTGGATGCCTTGGGGGTCCTTTTATAGCGTAGGCACGTGCCCGATATGGCAGTGATGATGTGGCGATGATGACATGGCACTGGTTCTGGGCCTCCTTGCTGGGCCCTTATTGGGCCATTGTTCGAGCCCAATAAGGGGGAGAGCTTGATCTGCGAGCCCCGTAGAGTGGGCCCATGAGACCGGGCGGGTTTACCCACTTGGGCCGTTGCGCGGGCCCATGCCGCTCTGTTCCGGTCTGGTATAATTTTGCACCCACACCTATGGCCAATTGATTGGAGTCAGACTTCTTCTCTCTTCTCTCTTCGTTTATCTATTCATTCTCTTCTCTCTTCTTCTCTGTTCTGTCTTCTTTTTTTTCTCCGTTTTCTTATGACTGGTCGGCTGGGCTCCATATATTCATACTGATAGTATATTGTGAGATGGGAGAATAAGAGAGCTGTCAAACGTGCCCCACCCTAAAGGGGTCATATATTATTTATCAGGTAAGCTTACTTAGGGCCTAAGCAATCTATAGGAAACCCTATTCTATGGGAGAAGAGAGAAGAGAATGGAGAGATTTAATTATATTATTGAGAAGTAGAGTTTTGGAATTTAAATTCCTTCTTAATTCACACCTAAACCCCTGGCGAATAGACTAGAAGAGGACTTCTCTCTTTGTTTATCTCTCCATTCTCTTCTCTCTTCTACTCTCTCTTCTGTCTTCGTTTCTCTCTCCGTTTTCTTATGACTGGTCGGCTGGGCTTGACATATTCATGCTGGTAACGTGTTATGAGATGGGAGAATGCTTATTAATTTTATTTATTTCAATTAATATTTTTTAAATATTATAAAGTATATTATTTCTTTAAATATTTATATAGTATCATCTCAACGTTATTATTTAAATATTTATTTATAAAATATTGCAAAATTATTAAATAATTTATATAAATTTATGAGCATGAAAAATATTTTATTTCTCTTCTTCTCTCTTTATTTATTTCTTCTTTCCTTTCTCTCTTCTTCTCTCTCTTCTATGTTTGTTTCTCGCTCTATTTTGTTTTGACTGGTCGGCTAGGCTCGACATGTTCGTGCTATAACATGTTGAGAGAAGAGAGAAGAGAGAAGAAGAAAGAAAAGAAATGAGAGATAAACGAAGAGACAAGAAGTCCTGCTCTAGTCCATTAGCCACGGGTATAGGTATAAAGTAAAAAATAATCTAAATTTCTAAACTCCATTTCTCAATAATATAATTAAATCTCTCCGTTCTCTTCTCTCTTCTACTATGGATTAGGGTTTCCCATAGATTGCTTAGGCCCAAAGTAAGTTTACCCTTTAAATAATATACGACCCTTTTAGGGTAGGGAATATTTGACGGCTCTCTATTTCTCCCATTTCATAATACGTTATCAGCACAAACATATAATGCCTAGCCGACAAGTCATAAGAAAACGGAGAGAGAAACAAAGATAGAACAGAGAGAAGAAGAGAGAAGAGAATAAAGAGATAAATTAAGAGAGAAAAAAGAAGAAGCCCTGCTCCAGTCCATTGGCCACGGGTATAAGTGTGACGTAAGAAGGAATCTAAATTCCAAAACTTTACTTCTTAATAATATAATTAAATTTCTGCATTTTCTTCTCTCTTCTCTCATAGATTAGGGTTTGACATAGATCGATTAGGCACTGACTAAGCTACCCTATAAATAATATACGACCCCTTTAGGGTGGGGCACATTTGATGGTTCTCTCTTTCTCCCATCTCATAACACGTTATCAGTACGAATATGTTGAGCCCAGCCAACCAGTCGCAAGAAAATGATAAGAGAAACGAAGACAGAAGAGACAGAAGAAGAGAGAAGAGAACATATTCGTGTTGATAATGTATTGTGAGATGGGAAAAAGAGAAGGCCATCACACGTGCTGCACCCTAAAGAGGTCATATAAATATTAAGAAGTAGAGTTTTTGAATTTAGATTCCTTCTTACTTTACACCTATATCAGTGGCGAATAGACTGGAGTAAAACTTCTACTATCTTCTCTCTTCATTTATCTCTTTATTCTCTTCTCCCTTTTGTCTTCGTTTCTCTCTTAATTAAATAATTATATTATTTAATTACATTATTTAGGTAGAAGAGAGAACATAATGGAGAGATAAACAAAGAGAGAAGGGGAGAAGAAGTCTTGCTCTAGTCCATTGCCCACGGGTATAGGTGTGGAGTAAGAAGGAATCTAAATTCCAAAACTCTGCAGACGAGAGAGAAGAAGAGAGAAGAGAAGAGAAAAGAGAGAAGAATAGAGAAGAGAACGTAAAGATAAACAAAAATAGAAGATAGAAGAAGTCCTGCTCCAATCCATTGGCCACGGGTATAAGTGTGAAGTAATACAGAATCTAAATTCCAAAACTATACAAAAGAGAAAGAAGATAAGAACAGACTTCTATTTAATTATTATAACTAGAGATATTTATATTATTTTATTTAGATTCTCTTTTCTCTTCTCACAACACATTATCAATATGAACATGTCATGCCCAACCAATTAGTCACAAGAAAATGAATAGAGAAATAAAGACAGAAGAGAGAGAAAAAGAGACAAAAGAACGGAAAGATAAACAAAGAGATAAGAGATTAGAAGTCCTGCTCCAGTGCATTCGCCATGGGTTTAGGTGTGAAGTAAAAAGGAATCTAAATTCCAAAACTCCACTTCTCAATATTTATATGACCCCTTTAGGGTGCGGCACGTGTGCCGGCTCTCTATTTCTACCATCTCATAACACGTTATCAACACGAACATGTCATGCCCAGCCGACCAGTCACAAGGAAACGGAAAGAGAAACAAAGACAGAAAAGAGAAGAGGACAAAGAGATAAACGAAGAGACAATAAAGAAGAAGTCCTGCTCAAGTCCATTGGCCACGGGTATAGGTGTGAAGTAAGAAGAAATCTAAATTCAAAAACTCCATAGAAGAAAGAGAAGAAGAGAGAAGAGAACGAAGAGATAAATAAAGAGAGAAGAGAGAAGAAGTCTTACTCCAATCTTTTGGCCATGGGTATAGGTGTGAAGTAAGAAGGAATCTAAATTCCAAAACTTCACTTCTGGCCTAGTTTCTCTCTCTGTTTTCTTACGACTGGTCAGCTGGGCTCGATATATTCATGCTAATAACGTGTTATGAGATAAGAGAAAGAGAGAGCATCAAACATGCCCTACCCTAAAGGGGTCATAAATTATTTATTATTTATAGGGTAAGCATACTTAGGGCCTAAGCAATCTATGGGAAACCCTAATCCATGGGAAAAGAGAGAAAAAAATGGCGAGTGTAAATTATATTATTGAGAAGTGGAGTTTTGGAATTTAGATTACTTCTTACTTCACACCTAGACCCGTGGTTAATGGATTAGAGCAGGACTTCTTCTCTCGTTTGTCTTCGTTTATCTCTCTGTTCTCTTCTTTCTTGTTCTTTCTCCTCTGCCTTTATTTCTTTCTCGATTTTCTTATGACTGATCGGTTGGGCTCGACATGTTCATGCTGATAACGTATTGTAAGATAGGAGAAAGAGAGAGACGTCAAATGTGCTCCACCCTAAAGGGGTCCTATAAATATTAAGAAGTTGAGTATTGGAATTTAGATTCCTTCTTACTTTATACCTATATCCGTAGCCAATGGCCTGGAGCAGGACTTCTTCTCTCTTTGTTTATCTTTTTGTTCTCTTCTCACTTTTTCTCTCTTTTGTCTTCGTTTCTCTCTCCGTTTTCTCTTCTCTCTTTTTTTGTCTCTTCTGTCTTCGTTTCTCTTTTCGTTTTCTTGTGACTGGTAGGCTGTGCTCGACATGTTCGTGCTGATAACATGTTGTGAGGTAGAATAAAGAAAGATCTAACAAATGTGCCCCACCCTAAATGTGTCATATAAATATTAAGAAATGGAGTTTTGTAATTTAGATTCCTTCTTACTTTACACCTATACCCGTGGCTAATGGACTGGAGCAGGACTTTTTCTCTTTTCATACTGATAATGTTACTATAATTTTTTTAATTAAATTAATTGTTTAATTAAAATAAAGAGTGTTTTGGAATTTATAATGATAATCATAATAATATTGCGATGATACTATTGAGAAGTGGAGTTTCGGAATTTAGATTCCTTCTTACTTCACACATATTCCCATGGCGAATGGACTAGAGCATGACTTCTTACCTTTTCTCTCTTTATTTATCTCTCTGTTTTCTTTTTTTTTCTTCTCTCATTTATCTTCATTTCTCTCTCCGTTTTCTTGCAACTGGTCGGCTGGGCTCGATATGTTCGTGCTGATAACGTATTGTGAGTTAGGAGAAAGAGAGAGCCATCAAACATGCCCCACCCTAAAGGGGTCGTATATTATTTATAGGGTATGCTTACTTAGGGCCTTAGCAATCTATAGGAAACCCTCATTCATGGGAAAAAAAAGAAGAGAACGGAGTGATTTAATTATGTTATTGAGAAGTAGAGTTTTGGAATTTAGATTCCTTCTTACTTCACACCAATACCCTTGGCGAGTGGACTGGAGTAAGACTTCTCTTTTCTCTCTTCATTTATCTCTCTGTTCTCTTCTCTCTTCTCACAACACGTTATCAGTACAAACATATCGAGCCCAGCTGACCAGTCACAAGAAAACGGTACCAGAAACGAAGACAGAAGAGAGAGAAGAAGAGAGACGAGAACAAATAGATAAATAAAGAGAGAAGAAGAGAAATAAAATATTTTTTATGCTCATAAATTTCTATAAATTATTTAATAATTATGTAATTTTTTATAATTAAATATTTAAATAATAACATTAAGATGATACTATTTAGATATTTAATGAAATGATATTCTTTATAATATTTGAAAAAATATTAATTAAAATAAATAAAATAAGTAAGTAATCTTTCATCTCACAATACGTTATCAGCATGAACATGTCGAGCCCAGCAGACCAGTCACCAAAAAACAAAGAGAAAAACGAAGACAGAAGAGAGAGAAGGAGAGAGAAGAGAACAGAGAGATAAACAAAGAGAGAAGAGAGAAGAAGTCCTGCTCCAGTCCATTCGCCACGGGTATAGGTGTGAAGAAAGAATGAATCTAAATTCCAAAACTCTACTTCTTAATAATATAATTAAATCTCTCCATTCTTTTCTCTCTTCTCCTATGGATTATGGTTTCCTATAGATTGCTTAGGCATGAAGTAAGCTTACTCTATAAATAATATATGACCCCTTTAGGGTACGGCACATATGACGGCTCTTTTTTTCTCCTATCACATAATATATTATCAGTACGAACATGTCGAGCCCAGCCGACCAATTACAAGAAAATGGTAAGAGAAACGAAGACAGAAGAGAGAGAAGAAGAGAGAAAAGAACGAAGAAATAAATAAAGAGAGAAAAGATAAGAAGTCCTGCTCTAGTCCATACACCATAGGTATAGGTATGAAGTAAGAAGGAATCTAAATTCCAAAACTCCATAGAAGAGAGAGACTAAGAGAGAAGAGAATAGAGTGATAAATGAAGAGAGAAGAGAGAAGAAGTCCTACTCAAGTCCATTGGCCACGGGTATAGGTGTGAAGTAAGAAGAAATTTAAATTTCAAAACTCCACTTCTTAATAGTATCATCTCAACGTTATTATGATTATCATAGTAATTTATTATAATTTTTTTAAATTAAATTAATCATTTATTTATTTATTAAATTATTTAAATAATTTAATAATTATGTTTTTCATAAAATAATTAATTTTGTTAACTTATTTAATTATTTTAATTATAAATTTTTTTTATTATATTATTAAATAATTAAATTATGTACTGATTTAATTATTTAAATTATTAAAGAAAAAAATATTGATTTAATTATATAATTAATTAATTATTTTATTTTATTAGTTATTTCTTAAAATATTATTTTATTTTTAAATAGTTAAATAATTAGTCAATTATTTGAATATTTAAAAACTTATTTAGTGAAGAAATATAATAAATAGATTATTTACTAAAATAAATAAATAATTTAAATATTAAATAATTTTATAGATAAATAAATAATAATAAAATAAATTATTATGCAATTAAATAATTAAATAATTATTTTATTAAATTATAAAATATATATTGAAATTAATTAAAAAATTAATTATTTAATTAAGTAATAAAATTAAAAATAAATTATATAACTATTTAATTATTATTTAAATAATTAGTTAATTATTTGAATATATAAATAATAAAATATTTTTTTAAATAACTTAATATTTTTTGAAGTAATCAAATAAATATTTATTTATTTTAATATTTAAATAATAAATAAATTATTTAAATAATTTAGTTATTTAATTATATAAATAAGTAAATATTTATTTAATTATTTAATTATTTAATTTATTAAACTAATTAAATAAATTAATTAATAGGAAGTAAAGAAGGAAGATGAGGTAATCTGAATTTTTTATTTTAAAAATAATTTATATTTTTCTTTAAAAAACTTTAAAACATTATAACTGTTCTAAGATCGTTCGATGAGATGGCTATCCACAGTCTGATCTCTCCCATGGATTATGGTTTCCTATATATTTCTTTGCCCACAAGTAAGGTTACCCTATAAATAATATACGACCCTTTTCCCAAAGATTACTTAGGCCCTAAGTAAGTTTACTCTATAAATAATATATGACCCTTTTAGGGTGGGACACGTTTGACGACTCTTTTTTTTCCAATCTCATAACATGTTATCAGCATGAACATATCGAGCCCAGCCGACCAGTCATAAGAAAACAGAGAGAGAAATAAAGACAGAAGAGAGAGAAGAAGAAAGAAGATAACGAAGAGATAAATGAAGAAAGAAAAGAGAAGAAGTCCTGCTCTAGTTCATTGGCCACGGGGATAGGTGTGAAGTAAGAAGGAATCTAAATTTCAAAACTCTACTTCTCAATAATATAATTAAATCTCTCTGTTCTCTTCTTTCTTCCACCTCATAATATTTTATCAGCACGAAAATATCGAGCCCAACCGACCAGTCATAAGAAAACGGAGAGAGAAATGAAGATCGAAGAGAGCAAAGAAGAAAGAAGAGAACGGAGAGATAAACAAAGAGAGAAGAAAGAAGAAGTCCTATTCCAGTCCATTGGCCATGGGTATAGGTGTAAAATAAGAAGGAATCTAAATTCCAAAACTCCACAGAAAAGAGAGATGAAAAGAGAAGAGAATAGAGAGATAAATGAAGAGAGAAGAGAGAAAAAGTCATGCTCCAATCCATTGTCCACGGGTATAGGTGTGAAGTAAGAAGGAATCTAAATTCCAAACCTCCACTTATATCTTTATATATCTCTCCGTTATCTTTTCTCTTTTTTTCTCTCTTCTGTGTAGTTTTAGAATTTAGATTCCTTCTTACTTTACACCTATACCCATGGCTAATAGACTGGAGTAGGACTTCTTCTCTCTTCTCTCTTTATTTATCTCTCTTCTTCTTTCTTTTCTATCTTAGTTTCTCCCTTAATTAAATAATTATATTATTTAATTAAATTATTTAGGTAGAAGAGAGAAAAGAACGAAGAGATAAACGAAGAAAAAAGCGGAAAAGTAGTCTTGCTCCAATCCATTTGCCAAGGGTATAGGTGTGAAGTAAGAAGGAATCTAAATTCCAAAACTCCATAGAAGAGAGAAGAAGAGAGAAGAGAACGGAGAATAGAGAAGAGAGAGTAGAATCGAGAAGAGAACGTAGAGATTAACGAAGAGAGAAGAGAGAAGAAGTATTGCTCTAGTCCATTGGCCACAAGTATAGCTGTGAAGAAATAAGGAATCTTAATTCCAAAACTCCACAGAAGAGAGAGAAGATAAGGACATACTTCTATTTAATTATTAAAACTAAAACGATTTATATTAATTTATTTAGGTACTCTTCTCTTTTCTCACAACACGTTATCAGCACGAACATATTAAGCCCAACCGACTAGTCACAAGAAAACAGAAAGATAAACAAAGATAAAAGAAAAAGAAAAAGATAGAAGAGAACGGAGAGGTAAATGAAGAGAGAAGAGAAAAGAAGTCCTGCTCCAATCCATTGGCCATGGGTATAAGTGTGAAGTAAGAAAGAATCTAAATTCCAAAACTCCACTTCTTAATATTTATACGACCCCTTTAGGGTAGGGCACGCGTGATGGCTCACTCTTTCTCCCATCTCATAACACGTTATCAGCACGAATATATGGAGCCCAGTCGACCAGTTATAAGAAAATAGAGTAAGAAACAAAGATAGAAGATAAAGAAGAAAAGAGAAGTGAACGGAGAGATAAACAAAAAGAGAAGAGAGAAAAAATCTTGCTCCAATCCATTAGCCACGGGTATAGGTGTAAAGTAATAAGGAATCTAAATTCAAAAACTCAACAGAAGAGAGAGAAGAAGAGGGATAAGAATGGAGAGATAAATAAAGAGAAGAAAGAAGAAGTCCTACTCTAATCCAAAACTTCACTTATGTTTTCGTTTCTTTCTCCGTTTTCTTACGACTGGTCAGCTGGGCTCGACACGTTCGTACTGATAACATGTTGTGAGATTGGAGAAAGAGCGAGCTATCAACATGCACCACCCTAAAGGGGATATATATTATTTATTATTTATAGAGTAAGCTTACTTAGGGTCTAAGC
The DNA here is from genome assembly GCA_947650365.1 of Chamaelirium japonicum. Classification (NCBI taxonomy): domain Eukaryota; kingdom Viridiplantae; phylum Streptophyta; class Magnoliopsida; order Liliales; family Melanthiaceae; genus Chamaelirium; species Chamaelirium japonicum. The sequence continues at coordinate 99,094,619 of OX393551.1, forward strand.
AGTCTATGGGAAACCCTAATCTATAGGAGAAGAGAGAAGAGAATAGAGAGATTTAATTATATTATTCAGAAGTGGAGTTTTGGAATTTAGATTACTTCTTATTTCATACCTAGACCCGTGGCCAATGGACTGTAGTAGGACTTCTTCTCTCTTTTCTCTTTGTTTATCTCTCTGTTCTCTTCTATCTTGTTCTCTCTCTTCTATTTTTTCTTTATCTCTGTTTTCTTATAACTGATCGGCTAGGCTCGATATGTTCATACTGATAACGTGTTGTGAGATAGGAGAAAGAGAGAGCCGTTAAATATGCACCACCCTAAAGGGGTCGTATAAATATTGAGAAGTTGAGTTTTTAAATTTAGATTCCATCTTACTTCACACCTATACTCATGGTTAATGGACTAGAGCAGGACTTCTTCTCTCTTCATTTATTTCTTGATTCTCTTCTCTCTTCTTTTCTCTCTTCTATCTTTATTTCTCTCTTCGTTTTCTCTTCTCTTTTCTTCTCTCTCTTCTGTGTTCGTTTCTCTCTCCGTTTTCACTTGACTGGTAGGCTGGGCTCAATATGTTCATTCTGATAATGTATTGTGAGGTGGAAGAAAGAGAGAGCCATCAAACGTGGCACACCCTAAAAGGGTCATAAAATTATTGAGAAGTAGAGTTTTGTAATTTAGATTCTTTCTTACTTCATACGTATACCCATGGCCAATGGACTTGAGTAGGATTTCTTCTCTTTTCATATTAATAATGTTACTATAATTTTTTTAATTAAATTAATTATTAAATTAAAATGAAGAGACTTTTTGAATTTACTATGATAATCATAATAACTTTGAGATGATGCTATTGAGAAGTGGAGCTTTGGAATTTAGATTCCTTCTTGCTTCACACTTATACCCATGGCGAATGGACTGGAGCAGGACTTCTTTTCTCTTTTCTCTTTGTTTATCTTTACATTCTCTTCTCTTTTCTTCTCTCTTTTCTATCTTTGTTTCTCTCTTCGTTTTCTTACGACTGGTCGGCTGGGCTCGACATGTTCATACTGATAATGAGTTGTGAGATGGGAGAAAGAGAGAGCCGTCAAACATGCCCCACTATAAAGGGATCATATTTATTTATAAGGTAAGCTTACTTAGGGCCTAAGCAATCTATGGGAAACCCTATTCCATGGGAGAATAGGGAAGAGAATAGAGATATTTAATTATATTATTGAGAAGTGGAGTTTTGGAACTTAGATTCCTTCTTACTTCACTCCTATACCCGTGGTGAATGGACTGGAGTAAGACTTCTTCTCTTTTCTCTCTTCATTGTTCTTTCCATTATCCTCTCTTCTTCTCTCTTCTTACAATACATTATTAGCACGAACATGTCGAGCCTAGCCGACCAGTCATAAGAAAATGGTGCAAGAAACGAAGACAGAAGAGAGAGAAGAAGAGAGAAGAGAACGGAGAGATAAATGAAGAGAGAAGAAGAGAAATAAAATATTTTTTGTACTTACAAATTTATATAAATTTTTTAATAAATATATAATGTTTTATAATTAAATATTTAAATAATAATATTTAAATGATACTATTTAAATATTTAAAGAAATAATACACTTTAAAATATTTAAAGAAATATTAATTAAAATAAATAAAATAAATAAGTATTCTCCCATCTCACAACACGTTATCAGCACGAACATGTCGAGCCCAATGGACCAGTCATAAAAGAACGAAGAAAGAAATGAAGACAGAAGAGAGAGAAGAAGAGAGAAGGAGAGAGAAGAGAACGGAGAGATAAATGAAGAGATAAGAGAGAAGAAGTCTTGCTCTAGTCCATTCGCCACGGGTATAGTTGTTAAGTAAGAAGGAATCAATATTCCAAAACTCCACTTCTTAATAATATAATTAAATCTCTCCATTCTCTTATCTCTTCTCCTATAGATTAGGGTTTCCTATAGATTGCTTAGGCCCTAAGTAAACTTACTTTATAAATAATATACGACCCCTTTAGGGTGGGGCATGTTTGACGGCTCTTTCTTTCTCCTATCTTATAATATATTATAAGCATGAATATTTCAAGGCCAACCGACCAATCATAAGAAAATAGAGAGGAAAACGAAAACAGAAAAGAGAAAAGACGATAGAAGAGAACGAAGAGATCGATAAACGTAGAGAGAAGAGAGAACAAGTTCTACTCCAGTCCATTGGCCATATGTATAGGTATGAAATAAGAAGGAATCTAAATTCCAAAACTCCACAGAAGAGAGATAAGAAGAGAGAAGAGAACAGAGAGATAAATAAAGAGAGAAGAAGTCCTGCTCAAATCTATCCGCCACGGGTAAAGGTGTGAAGTAAGAAGGAATCTAAATTCCAAAACTCCACTTCTCAATAATATTATGTCAACGTTATTATGATTATCATAGTAATGTTACTAAAACTTTTTTAATTAAATTAATAATTTATTTAATTATTAAATATTTTATTAATTTAAATAATTTAATAATTAATTTTTTAATAAAATAATTAATTTATTTACTTATTTTATTATATAGTTATTTAATTAAATTTATTTATTTATTATTATTATTCAATTATTAAATATTTAAATTAGGTAACTATTTAATTATATAAATTATTAAATAAAGATATAATAGTTTTATTATATACTAATTTAATATATTTATTTTAATTAGTATTTCTTAAAATATTATTTTATGATTAAATAATTAAAAAATTAGTCTATTTTTTAAATATTTAAAAACTTATTTTGTGAAGAAATATATTAAATAGATTATTTACAAAAACAAATAAATAATTTAATTATTAAATAATTTTATAGTTAAATAAATAATAATGAAATAAATTATTATATAATTAAATAATTAAATAATTATTTTATTAAATTAAGAAATTTTAATTAAAATTAATAAAAAAATTAATTATTTAACTAAGTAATAAAATAAAAAATAATTTAATAATTATTTACTTATTATTTACTTATTATTTAAATAATTAGTTAATTATTTGAATATATAAATAATACAATATTTTTTAAATAACTTAATATTTTTTTAAATAAACAAATAAATATTTATTTATTTTAATATTTAAATAAAAATAAATTATTTAAATAATTTAGTTATTTATTTATATGAATAAATAAATATTTATTTAATTATATAATTATTTAATAATTTATTTTTATTAAACTAATTAAATTAATTAAATAATAAGAAGTAAAGAAGGAAAATAAGGTACACCCAAATTTTTTAATTTAAAAATAATTTATATTTTTCTTTAAAAATATTTAAAACATTACAAATGTTATAAGATCGTTCGATGGGATGGCTATCCATCGTCGGTCCTCTCCCATGGATTAAGGTTTCCTATAGATTATTAGGCCCTAAGTAAGCTTACCCTATAAATAATATACGACCCCTTTCCCATAGATTACTTAGGCCCTAAGTAAGCTTACTCTATAAATAATATACGACCCGATAAGGATAGGGCATGTTTGACGACTCTTTTTTTTTCCCATTTCACAACACCTTATCAGCACAAATATATCGAGCCCATCCGACCAGTCATAAGAAAATAAAGAGTGAAATGAAGACAGAAGAAAGAAAAGAAAAGAGAAGAAAACAGAGTAATAAACGAAGAGAGAAGAAGTCCTGCTCCAGTCCATTGGCCACGGGTATAGGTGTAAAGTAAGAAGGAATCTAAATTCCAAAACTCCACTTCTCATAAGAAGTGGAGTTTTGGACTTTAGATTCCTTCTTACTTCACACCTATACCCGTGGCCAATGTACTGAAGCAGTTCTTTTTCTCTCTTCTCTCTTCATTTATCTCTCAGTTCTCTCTGTTCTTTTTTCACTTCTTCTCTCTCTTCTGTGTTCGTTTCTCTCTCTGTTTTTTTGCGACTGGTCAGTTGGGGTCGATATGTTTATATTGATAATGTGTTATAAGAAGAGAAAAGAAGAGAGAAGAGAACGGAGAGATAAACGAAGAGAGAAGTCCTGTTCATGTCCATTTACCACGAGTATAGGTTGGAAGTAAGAAGGAACCTATATTCCAAAACTCTATTTATCAGTAATATAATTAAATCTCTCTATTCTCTGCTTGATCTCTTATATAGATTATGGTTTCCAATAGATTGTTTAGGCCCTAAGTAAGCTAACCTTATAAATAATATAAGACCCCCTTGGGGTGGGGAACGTTTGATGGCTCTCTCTTTCTCCTATCGCACAACACATTATCAGTACGAACATATCGAGCCCAACCAACCAGTCGCAAGAAAACAAAGAGAGAAACAAAGACAGAAGTCGAGTTTTAGAATTTAGATTCCTTCTAACTTCACACCTATACCCATGGCTAATGGAGTGGAGCAGGATTTATTCTCTCTTCTCTCTTTGTTTATTTATTCGTTCTCTTTTATCTTCTCCCATAGATTAGGGTTTCACATAGATTACTTAGGCCCTAAGTAAGCTTACCCTATAAATAATATACGACCCCTTTAGGGTGGGGCATATTTGACGGCTTTCTCTTTCTCCCATCTCACAACACGTTGCATAAAAATATCGAGCCCATCTGACCAGTCGTATGAAAACGGAGAGAGAAACGAAGACAGAAGTGTCGTTTTAGAATTTAGATTCCTTCTTACTTTACATCAATATCTGTGGCCAATGGACTGGAGTAGGACTTCTTCTATTTTCTCTCTTTATTTATCTCTTTATTCTCTTCTCTCTTTTTCTCTCTCTTCTGTGGAGTTTTGGAATTTAGATTCCTTCTTACTTCACAGATATACCCGTGACTAATGGACTGGAGTAGGACTTATTCTCCCTTCTATATTTATATATATCTCTGTTCTCTTCTCTCTTCTTCTCTCTCCTCTATCTTCATTTCTCTCTCCGTTTTTTCTTACGACTGGTCGGTAGGGCTCGACATGTTCATGCTGATAACGTATTATGAGATAGGAGAAAGAGTGAGTCATCAAATGTGCCCCACCCTAAAGGGGTCGTATATTATTTATAGGGTAAGCTTACTTAGGGCCTAAGCAATCTATGGGAAACCCTAATCCATAGAAGAAGAAAGAAGAGAATAGGGAAATTTAATTATATTATTGAGAAGTGGAGTTTATGAATTTAGATTCCTTTTTACTTTATACTTATACTCGTGATGAATAGACTAGAGCAGGACTTCTTCTCTATTCTCTCTTTGTTTATCTCTCCATTCTCTTTTTTCTTCTTTTCTCTTCTCATGACACATTATCAGTACGAACATGTCGAGCCCAGCTGACCTGTCACAAGAAAACAGAGAGAGAAACAAAGATGAAGAGAGAGAAAAAAAGAGAAGAGAATGGAGAGATAAATGAAAATAGAAGAAGCCCTGCTCCAGTCCATTGGCCACGGGTATAGGTATAAATTAAGAAGGAATCTAAATTCTAAAACTTTACTTCTCAATATTTATATGACCCCTTTATGGTGGGGCACGTTTAACGGGTCTCTCTTTGTCCTATCTCATAACACATTATTAGCATGAACATGTCGAGCCCAGCCGACCAGTCGTAAAAAAATAGAGAGAGAAACAAAGGCAGAAGTAGAGTTTTTGATTTTAGATTTTTTCTTACTTCACACCTATACCCGTGGCTAATAGACTGGAGCAGGACTTCTTCTCTCTTCTTTCTTTATTTATCTCTCTGTTCTCTTTTCTTTTCTTCTCTCTCTTCTATGGAGTTTTGGACTAGAGCAGAACTTTTTCTCCCTTCTATCATCGTTTATCTCTCTGTTCTCTTCTCTATTCTATCTTTGTTTCTCTCTTTATTTTCTTGTGACTTATCGGCTGGGATCAACATGTTCGTGCTGATAACGTGTTGTGAAATGGGAGAGAGAGAGCCATTAAATATGCCCCACCCTAAAGGGGTCGTATAAATATTAAGAAGTGGAGTTTTGGAATTTAGAGTCCTTCTTACTTCACAGTTATACCCATGACCAATGGCCTGGAGCAGGACTTCTTCTCTCTTCTCTGTTTGTTTATCTCTTCGTTCTCTTTTCTCTTCTTCTCTCTCTTCTGTCTTAATTTCTCTCTCTGTTTTCTTGTGACTGGTCGACTGGGCTTGACATGTTTATACTGATAATATGTTATGAGAAGAGAGAAGAGAGAAAAGAAGGGAGAGATAAATGAATTATTTAATGGTTGGGCTCAATATGTTCATACTGATAACATGTTGTAAGATGGGATAAAGAGAGAGCTGTCATATGTGCCCCACCCTTTATATTATTTATACGGTAAGCTTACTAGGGCTTAAGCAATCTATGAGAAACCCTATTCCAAAAGAAAAATCTGACGGTGGATAATGAACTAGAGTAGATCTTCTTCTCTCTTCTCTCTTCATTTATCTATCTGTTCTATTCTCTCTTCTTTTTAATCTTCTGTGGAGTTTTGAAATTTACATTCCTTCCTACTTCACACCTTTACCCGTGGTCAATGGACTGGACCAGGACTTCTTCTTTCTTCGTTTATTCCCTCTTCTTCTCTCTCTTCTTTCTTTGTTTCTCTCTCTCTCTTCTATCTTCATTTTTATCTTCCTTTTCTTGTGACTAGTCGGCTGGGCTCGACATGTTCGTGCTAATAACGTGTTTTGAGAAGAGAGAAAAAGAGAGAAGAGAATAGAAAGATAAACGAAGAGAGAAGAAGTCCTGCTCACATCCATTCGCCATGGGTATAGGTATGAAGTGAGAAGGAATCTAAATTCTAAAACTCCACTTCTCAATAATATAATTATAATCTCTCCGTTCTCTTCTCTCTTCTCCCATGGATTAGGGTTTCCTATAGATTGCTTAGGCTCTAAGTAAGCTTACACCATAAATAATATACGACCCCTTTTGGATGGGGCATGTTTGACGGCTCTCTCTTTCTCCCATCTTACAACACATTGTCGGAATTTTTCTGACTTCATATCTATACCCGTGGCCAATGGAATAGAGCTGGACTTCTTCTCTCTTCTCTCTTGGTTTATCTCTCTTCTCTCTTCTCTCTTCTTCTATGTCTTTTGCCTTTGTTTATCTATCCGTTTTCTTGTGACTGGTCGGTTGAGCTCAAAATGATCGTGCTGATAACGTGTTGTGAGATGAGTCAAAAAGAGAGCCGTCAAACATGCCCTACCTTAAAGGGATCGTATAAATATTAAGAAGTGGAGTTTTGGATTTTAGATTCCTTTTTACATCACACCTATACCCGTGGCTAATGTACTAGAGTAGATCTTCTTCTCTCTTCTCTCTTCTCATATCATTTATCTCTCTGTTCACTCCATTCTTTTCTCTCTTCTCTCTTTGTTTCTCTCTCTATTTTTTTGCGACTGGTCGGTTGGGGTTGACATGTTCATGCTGATAACATATTGTAAGAAGAAAGAAGAGAACAGAGAGATAAATAAAGAGAGAAGAGAACAGAGAGATAAACGAAAAGAGAAGAAGTCCTGCTTATGTCCATTTACCACAGGTATTGGTATGAAGTAAGAAGGAACCTAAATTCCAAAACTCTATTTATCAATAATATAATTAAATCTCTTTGTTCTTTTTTTTATCTCTTATATGTATTAGGGTTTCCTATAGATTGCTTAGGCCTTAAGTAATCTTACCTTTTAAATAATATATGACCCTCTTAGGGTTGGGAACGTTTGACGGCTCTCTCTTTCTCCCATCTCACAACACATTATCAGTACGAACATGTCAAGCCCAGTAGACCAGTCGTAAAAAAACAAAGAGAGAAATGAAGACAAAAGTGGAGTTTTGGAATATAGATTCCTTCTAACTTTAAACCTATACCTGTAGCCAATGGACTGGAGCAGGACTTCTTCTCTCTTCTATCTTCGTTTATTTCTCCGTTTTCTTCTATCTTCTCCCATAGATTTGGGTTTCTCATAGATTGCTTAGGACCTAAGTAAGCTTACCCTATAAATAATATATGACCCCTTTAGGGTAGGGCATGTTTGACGACTTTCTCTTTCTCCCATCTCACAACACGTTATCAGCACGGACATGTCGAGCCCATCCGACCAGTCGTAAGAAAATAGAGAGAGAAACGAAGACAGAAGTGGAGTTTTGGAATTTAGATTCCTTCTTACTTCACACTTATACTCATGACCAATGGACTAGAGTAGGACTTCTTCTCTTTTCTCTCTTTATTTACCTATCTATTCTCTTCTCTCTACTTCTCTCTCTTCTATGGAGTTTTGGAATTTAGATTCCTTCTTACTTCACACCTATACTTGTGGCCAATGGATTGGAGTAGGACTTCTTCTCTCTTCTCTCTTCTCTCTTTGTTTATCTCTTCGTTCTCTTCTCTTTTCATCTCTCTTTTGTCTTCATGTCTCTCTCCGTTTTCTTGTAATTGGTCGGTTGGGCTCGACATATTCATGTTGATAACGTATTATGAGATAGAAGAAGGTGAACACCATCAAACGTGCTCCACCCTAAAGGGGTTGTATATTATTTATAGGGTACGCTTACTTAGGGCCTAAGCAATCTATGAGAAACCCTAATCTATGGGAAAAAAGAGAAGAGTTTAGATTTCTTCTTACTTCATACCTATACCTGTGGCCAATGGATTGGAGCAGTACTTTTTCTCTCTTCTCTCTTTATTTATCTCTCTGTTCTATTCTCTTTTCTCTTCTCTCTTCTATAGAGTTTTCGACTGGAGTAGGACTTTATCTCCCTTCTATCTTTATTCATCTCTCCATTCTCTTATCTTTTCTTCTCTCTTTTGTCTTTGTTTCTCTCTTCCTTTTCTTATGACTGGTCGGTTGGGATCGACATGTTCGTGCTGATAACGTGTTCTGAGATGGGAGAGAGAGAGCTGTCAAATATGCCTCACCCTAAAACGATCGTATAAATATTGCAAAGTGGAGTTTTAAAATTTAGATTCCTTCTTACTTTACAGCTATACTCATGGCCAATGGATTAAAGTATGACCTCTTCTCTCTTCTCTCTTCTCTCTTCGTTTATCTCTTCATTCTCTTTTCTCTTCTTCTCTCTTCGTTTCTTTCTCTATTTCCTTATGACTGGTCCACTGGGCTCGACATGTTCGTATTGATATCGTGTTATGAAAAGAGATAAGAGAATAGAGGGATAAATAAAGAGAGAAGAGAGAAGATGTCCTACTCTATGTTATTTAACTAGTATATGATTGTGAAAAAAACAGAGAGAGAAACAAAAACAGAAGAGAGAGAAGAAGAGAGAATAGAATGGAGAGATAAACAAAAAGAGAAGAAGTCCTGCTCTAGTCCATTGGCCATGGGTACAGGTGTAAAGTAAGAAGGAATCTAAATTCTAAATCTCTACTTCTCAATATTTATACGACCTGTTTAGGGTAGGGCATGTTTGATGGCTCTATCATTCTCCAATCTCATAAAACTTACCATATAAATAATGTATGACCCCTTTAGGATGGGGCATGTTAGACGGCTCTCTCTTTCTCCTATCTCACAACATGTTATCAGTACGAATATATCGAGCCCAACCGACCAGTCATAAGAAACGAAGAGAGAAATGAAGACAGAAGAGAGAGAAGAAGAGAGGGAAGAGAATGGAGAGATAAACGAAGAGAGAAGAGAGATGAAGTCCTGCTTCAGTCCATTAACCATGGGTATAGGTGTGAAGTAAGAAGGAATCTAAATTCCAAAACTCAACTTCTCTCTTCGTTTTTATTTTCGTTTTCTTGCGACTGGTCGGCTGGGCTCAATAGGTTCATGCTGATAACGTGTTATGAGATGGGAGAAAGAGAGAGCCATTAAATGAGCCCCACCATAAAGGGGTCGTATAAATATTAAGAAGTAGAGTTTTGGAATTTAGATTTGTTCATACTTCACACCTATACCCATGGTCAATGGACTGGAGTGGGATTTCTTCTCTCTTCTCTCTTTGTTTATCTCTTCGTTCTTTTCAATTTTCTTTTGTCATCTCTCTTCGTTTATCTCTCCATTCTTTTCTCTCTTCTTTTCTCTCTTTTATCTTCGTTTCTTTCTCCGTTTTCTTGTAACTGGTCGGTTAGGCTCAATATGTTCTTGCTGATAACGTGTTTTGAGATAGGAGAAAGAGAGAGTCATCAAATGTGCCCTACCCTAAAGGGGTCATATATTATTTATAGGGTAAGCTAACTTAGGGCCTAAATAATCTATGGGAAAAAGAAACAAATATAGAAGAGAGAAGAAAATATAGAGAGAAACAAAGATATAAGAGAGAGAAGAAGAGAAAGGAGAACAAAGAGATAAACGAAGAGAGTAGAAGTCTTGCTTTACTCCATTCGTCACGGATATAGGTGTGAAGTAAGAAGGAATTTAAATTCCAAAACTCCACTTCTCAATAGTATCATCTCAACGTTATTATAATTATCGAAGTAATGTTACTATAATTATTTATTTAATTATTACATAATTTAATAATTAAATAATTTAATAATTAAGTTTTTAGTAAAATAAATAAATAATTTAATTATTTAATTATCTAGTTATTTAATTATTTTTATAATATTAACAATATAAAGTAAACTAATTAAATAAATATTAATAGAGAAGAGATAAGAAGTCCTGCCTAGTCCATTCGCCACGGTATAGGTATGAAGTAAGTAGGAATCTAAATATCAAAACTCCACAGAAAAGAGAAAAGAAGAGAGAAGAGAACAAAGAGATAAATAAATAAAGAAGAAGTCATGCTCCAGTCCATTGGCTACGGGTATAGGTGTGAACTAAGAAGGAATCTAAATTTCAAAAACTCCACTTTGCAATAATTTATTTTATTTAGATAATTCAATAACTATTTATACTATAATAATTATATTTAATTAATTATTTTACTAACAACTTAATTATTAAATTATTTAAAATATTTAATAAAAAAATAAATAGTTAATTTAATTAAAAAATTTATTATAATATTACTATGATAATCATAATAACATTGAGATGATACTATTACGAAGTAGAGTTTTGGAATTTAGATTTCTTCTTACTTCAACCTATACCCGTGGCTAATGGACTGGAGCAGGGCTTCTTCTCTCTTCTCTCTTCATTTATCTTTACATTCTCTTCTCTCTTCTTCTCTCTCTTCAGTTTTTTTTTCTCTCTCTGTTTTTTTCTCTCTTCTTCTCTTTCTTCTGTGGTGTTTTGGAATTTAGATTCCTTCCTACTTTATACCTATACCCATGGCCAATTGACTAGAGTTGGACTTCTTCTCTCTTTATTTATCTCTCCGTTCTTTTCTCTTTTCTTTTCTCTCTTCTGTTGAATTTTGGAATTTAGATTCCATCTTACTTCACACCTATACCCATGGTGAATGGACTGGAGCAGGACTTCTTTTCTCTTCTCTCTTAATATTTATTTAATTAGTTTATTTTATATTGTTAATACTAAAAAAATAATTAAATAACTAGTTGATTAAATTTTTAAATAAATTCAAATTATTTAAATATCTCTTATATTATTTATTAAATTAAATTATTAATAAAATGTTTAATAAATTTTATTTAATTTAAGCTCGTTATATTTATGTCTCCGTTCTCTTCTCTCTTTCTTCCATCTCACAATACGTTATAAGCACAATCATGTCGAGCCCAGCTGACCAGTCGCAAGAAAACGGAGAGAGAAACAAAGACAGAAGTGAACTTTTGGAATTTAGATTCCTTCTTACTTCACACCTATACCCGTGGTCAATGGAATAGAATAGAAGTTCTTCTCTCTTCTATCTTCGTTTATCTCTCCGTTCTCTTCTTTTTTCTTCTCTCTCTTTTGTCTTTGTTTCTCTCTCCGTTCTCTCTTCTTTCTTCTTCTCTCTTTTTTGTGGAGTTTTGGAATTTAGATTCCTTCTTAGTTCATACCTATATCCGTGTGAAGTATAGGTATAAAGTAAGAAGGAATCTAAATTCCAAAACTCTACTTCTGTCTTTATTTCTTTCTCTGTTTTCTTATGACTAATCGATTGGACTTGATTTATTCGTGCTAATAACGTGTTGTGAGATGTGAGAAAGAGAGAGTTGTCAAACGTGTGCTACCATAAAAGGGTCATATAAATTCTGAGAAGTAGAGTTTTGGAATTTAGATTCCTTCTTACTTCTCTTTTCTCTTTTCTTCTCTCTTCTCACAATACATTATCAGAACGAACATGTCAAGCCCAGCCGACCAGTCACAAGAAAATAGAGAGAGAAACAAAGATAGAAGAGAGAGAAAAGAGAGATAAACGAAGATAGAAGAGAGAAGAAGTCCTGTTCGAGTCCATTCGCTATGGATTTAGGTGTGAAGTAAGAAAGAATATAAATTCTAAAACTCGACTTCTTTCTTTGTTTCTCTTCCCGTTTTCTTTTGATTGGTCGACTCGGCTTAACATGTTCGTGCTGATAAAGTATTGCGAGATGGGAGAAAGAGAGAGATGTCAAACATGCCCCACTCTATAGGGGTCATATATTATTTATAGGGTAGGCCTAAGCAATCTATGGGAAACCCTAATCCATGAGAGAGATCTGACGGTGGACAGTCATCCTTCTTACTTCACACTTATACCTGTGGCGAATGGACTGGAGCAAGACTTCTTCTCTCTTCTATCTTTGTTTATCTCTCCGTTCTCTTATGTCTTCTTTTCTCTTTTCTGTTTTTGTTTATCTCTCCGTTCTCTTCTCTTTTCTTCTCTCTCTTTTGTCTTTGTTTCTCTCTTTGTTTTCTTATGACTGGTCGGTTGGGCTCGACATGTTCGTGCTAATAACATGTTGTGAGGTGGGAGAAAGCGAGAAGAGAACAGAGAGATAAACACAGAGAGAATTGTTAAATATTAAATTATCTTACAACACATCATCTGTATGAACATGTCGAAGAAAGAAGAGAGAAGAGAGAAAAGGGAAGAGAGAAGAAGTCCTACAATCAATTAATCAGAATTTAAATCTCTTTTATAAATATTATTCATACCTAATTCATATTTATATCTCTTCTACCTGCAATCAATTAAATATAGGCCTTTTTTCTTCTAATTCTCCTCATTCACCTTAACGTTATAATTAGTTAAATAATCATATATCATAATAATGCTACTATAATTTTTTTAATTAAGTTAATCATTAAATTAAAACCAAAAGAGAAGAGAATTTAATATGATAATCATAATAACGTTGAGATGATACTATTGAGAAGTGGAATTTTGGAATTTAGATTCCTTCTTACTTCACACCTATACCCGTGGCCAATGGACTGGAGTAGAAGTTCTTCTCTCTTCGTTTATCTCTCTGTTCTCTTCTCTCTTCTTCTATCTCTTCTGTCTACGTTTCTCTCTCTGTTTTCTTGTGACTGGTCGGCTAGGCTCGACATGTTCGTGCTGAAACGTGTTGTGAGATAAAAGATTGCTTATTTATTTTATTTATAAACTAGAGCAGGACTTCTCCTCTCTTCTCTCTTCATATATAATTTAATTAAAAAAGAATAATCTCAACGTTATTATGATTATCATAGTAATATTACTATAATTTTTTTATTTAAATTATTTATTTAATAAATTAAATAATTTAATTATTAAGTATTTATTAAAATAAATAATTTATTTAATATTGAATAGATTATTAATTTAACTAATATATGAAGAAATATTATAGAAACCCAATTTATTAAATTATTATAGTTTAATTTTTTTAAATCATAGTAATATTACTATGATAATCATTATTTCTTTAATTAGTTATTTAAATCATCTTAACTTTATTATGATTATAAAAAAAAAATTATTTAATTTATTTATTTGTTTAAGTAAATAATATATTTAACATATTTCTTCACTAAATAAAATTTTAATTAAAGATAAATAATAATTAAAGAAATAATTAATAAAATAAAATAATAAATTAATTATATAATTAAATAATTATTTCTTTATTTAATAATTTAAATAATTAAATAGTTACCTAATTAAATTATTTAATAATATAATAATATTAAATAAATAAAATAATAAATTTAATTAAATAACTATATAATTTAATAATTAAGTTAATTAATTATTTTACTAAAAACTTAATTATTTAAATTATTGAATCATTTTAAATATTTAATAATTAAATAAATTATTAATTTAATTAAAAAAATTATAGTAATATTTCTATGATAATCATAATAATGTAGAGATGACTGGTCAGTCCTAATTATTTATAGGGTAAGCTTACTTAGTGCCTAAGCAATCTATGGGAAACCCTAATCAATGGGAGAGATCCGACGGTGGATAGTGATCCGATAATTAGAGAGAGAAGAAGAGAGAAAAGAGAAGACGTCCTGCTCCAGTCCATTCACCACGGGTATAGGTGTGAAGTAAAAAGAATGACTGTCCATCGTCGGATCTCTCCCATGGATTAGGATTTCCCATAGATTGCTTAGGTCCTAAGTAAGCTTACCCTATAAATAATATATTATCATTTTAGAGTGGGGCACGTTTGACGGCTCTCTCTTTCTCTCATATCATAACAAGTTATCAGCATGAGCATAAGCATGTCGAGCACAACTGACCAGTCACAAGAAAATAAAGAGAAAAATGAAGACAAAAGAGCGAGAAGAAGAGATAAGAGAACTGAGAGATAAATAAAGAGAGAAGAGAGAAGAAGTCTTGCTCTAGTTCTTTAGCCATGGGTATAGGTGTGAAGTAAGAAAGAATCTAAATTCCAAAAATCCTTAGAAGAGAGTGAAAAGAACAAAGAGATAAATGAAGAGAGGAGAGAGAAGAAGTCTTACTCCAGTCCATTGGTCACAGATATAGGTGTGAAGTAAGAAGGAATCTAATTAGGGTAGGGTATATTTGATGAATCTCTCTTTCTCCGATCTCACAATACGTTATCAGTACGAAGATGTCGAGCCCAACTGACCAGTCACAAGAAAATGGAGAGAGAAACAAAAAGAGAAGAGAGAAGAAGCCCTACTCTAGTCCATTAGCCACGGGTATAGGTGTGAAGTAGTGTGAAGTAGTGTGAAGTAAGAAGGAGTCAAAATTCCAAAACTCAACTTCTTAATAAATAATATAGGACCCCTTTACGGTAGGGCATATTTGACGGCTCTCTTTTTTTTAAGCATGAACCAGAAATAATCAATGTTATAATAAATTTTCTTTAGGGTAGGGCACTATTATTTATCTCTATGTTCTCTCACTCTTTTTAAATAATTGACTAATTATTTAATTATTTAAAAATAAAATAATAATTAAAGAAATAACTAATAAAATAAATTAATAAATTAATTATATAATTAAATCATTATTATTTATTAAATAATTTAAATAATTCAATAGTTACCTAATTTAATTATTTAATAATTAAATAATAATAGTAATATTAATATGATAATTAGATATTTAAATGATTAAATAAATTAATTATTTTACTAAAACTAAATTATTAAATTATTTAATAATTAAATAAAATTTTAATTTAATTTAAAAAATTATAGTAACATTAATATGATAATTATAATAACGTTGAGATGATACTATTGAGAAGTGGAGTTTTCGAATTTAGATTTCTTCTTACTTCGCACCTATACCCGTGGCCAATGGACTAGAGCAGGAGTTCTTCTTACTTAGGGCCTATGCAATCTATAGGAAACCCTAATCCATGGGACAAATCCGGTGGTGGACAACTATCTGATAATTAGAAAGAGAAGAAGAAAAAAGAAGTCCAGCTCCTGTCCATTCGCCATGGTATAGGTGTGAAGTAAGAAGGATAGTCGTCAACCATCGGATCTCTCCTATAGATTAGGGTTTTCTATAGATTGCTTAGGTCCTAAGTAAGCTTACCCTAAAAGTAATATATTATCCCTTTAGGGTGGAGCACGTTTGATGGCTCTTTCTTTCTCCTATCTCACAACACGTTATCAGCATGAACATATCAAGCCCAACCAACCAGTTGCAAGAAAAAGGAGAGAGAAACGAAGACAGAAGAGGGAGAGAAGAAGAGAGAAGAGAACGGAGAGATAAATGAAAATGGAAGAGAAAAAAAGTCATGTTCTAGTTCATTGGCATGACTAAAAAGAGATAAAACATAGAGCAGGACTAAAAATAGTATTAGTTAAATAATCTCTCCTATTCAGCACGAATATATCGGGCCCAGTAGACCAGTTACAAGAAAACGGAGAAAGAAACGAAAACAGAAAAGAGAGAAGAGAACAAAGAGACAAACGAAGAGAGAATAGAAAGGAAGTCCTACTCCAATCCATTCGCCACGGGTATAGGTGTTAATTAAGAAGGAATATAAATTCCAAAACTCTAGTTCTTAATAATATAATTAAATCTTTCCGTTCTTTTCTCTCTTCTTCTTTTTCTTTTATCGTCTCTTCTTTCTTTGTTTTCTTGCGACTGGTCGGCTGGGCTCGATATGTTAGTACTGATAACGTGTTGTAAGATGGGAGAAAGAGAGAAAAGAACAGAGAGATAAATGAGGAGAGAAATGAAAAGAATTCCTACTTATGCCCTAAGTAATCTCCCAGGGATTAGGGTTTACCATAGATTTCTTAGGCCTAAAGTAATCTTACCTAATAAATAATATACATGTGGCCTCTCCAGTCTAATGGCAACGGGTATAGGTGTGAAGTAAGAAGGAATATAAATTCCAAAACTCCACTTCTTAGTATTTATACGACCCCTTTAGGGTGGGGCATATTTGATAGCTCTCTCTTTCTCCCATCTCACAACACGTTATCAGCACGAACATGTCGAACCGAGCCGACCAGTCATAAGAAAACGAAGAGAGAAATGAAGATAGAAGTGGAGTTTTGGAATTTATATTCTTTCTTTCTTTACACCTATACCCGTGGCCAATGGACCAGAGTAGGACTTTTTCTCTCTTTTATCTTTGTTTATCTCTCCGTTCTCTTCTTCTCTTTCTTTTGTCTTCATTCTTTCTCTATTTTCTTGTGACTGGTCGGCTGGACTCGATATGTTTGTGCTGATAACATATTATGAGATTAAATAAGTATAATAAATAAAGAGTTGGTAGTGATATGATGGGTCGTAAAAATATTGAGAAGTGGAGTTTTGGAATTTAGCTTCCTTCTTAGTTCATAACTATACACGTAGCCAATTGACTGGAGTAGGAGTTCTTCTCTCTTCTCTCTTCTCTCTTTGTTTATCTCTCCGTTCTCTTCTCTCTTATTTAAAGATTATATGACCGCTTTAGGGTGGGGCACGTTTGATGGCTCTCTCTTTCTCCCATCTCAAAACACATTATCAGTACGAACATGTCGAAGAGAGAAGAGAGAAGAAGTTCTGTAATTAATTAAATATCTATTTAATTAGATTTCATAGGGCTCGACATGTTTGTGCTGATTATATATTGTGAGATGGGAGAAAAAGAGAGCCGTCAAACGTGCCCCACCCTAAAAGGGTCGTATTTTATTTATAGGGTTAGTTTACTTAGGGCCTAAGCAATCTATGGGAAACCCTAATCCATTAGAGAGATCTGATAGTGGGCAGCCATCCAATCGAACGATCTTATAACAGATGTAATGTTTTAAATTTTTTTTTAAAAAATATTAAATATTTTTAAAGCAAAAAAATTGTTTTTTTTAATTAATTATTTTACTAAAAACTTAATTTATAAATTTTTTAAATTATTTAGTAATTTAAATGAAGATAAATAAGAGAGAAGACTAAAGAAGTCCTACTCCAGTCCATTCGCCACGGGTATAGGTGTGAAGTAAAAAGAAATCTCAATTCTAAAACTCCATTTCTCAATAGTATCATCTCAACGTTACTATGATTATCATAGTAAATTCTCTTCTCTCTTCGTTTTAATTAAACTATTAATTTAATTAAAAAAATTATAGTAACAACACTCTACTTAATTATTATAATAATAAAATAAATTAAGAAGAGAGAAGATAATTAAATATTTATTTAGTTATTTAATTATTTAACTATTTACTTTATTCCTAGACCCATGGCCAATGTACTAGAGTAGGACTTCTTCTCTTTTCGTTTATCTCTCTGTTCTCTTCTCTTGTCTTCTCTCCCTTCTGTCTTCGTTCCTCTCTCCGTTTTCTTGTGACTGGTTAGCTAGGCTTGACATGTTTGTATAGATAACGTGTTGTGTGATCGGAGAAAGAGAGATCTGTCAAATGTGCCTTATCATCAGGGGTTATATAAATATTAAGAAGTGGAGTTTTGGAATTTTGATTCCTTCTTACTTCAAATCTATACCCATGGCCAATGGACTGGAGCAGGACTTCTTCTCTCTTCTATCTTCGTTTATCTCTCCGTTCTCTTCTTTCTTCTTCTCTCTCTTCAGTCTTCGTTTCTCTCTCCGTTTTTTTACGACTGGTCAGCTGGGCTTGACATGTTCGAGCTGATAACGTATTATAAGATGGGATAAAGAAAGAGTCGTCAAATATGCCCCACCGTAAAGGGGTCGTATATTATTTATAGGGTAAGCTTATTTAGGGCCTAAGCAATCTATGGGAAACCCTAATCCATGGGAGAAGAGAGAAGAGAAATGAGAGATTTAATTATATTATTAAGAATTGGAGGTTTGGAATTTAGATTTCTTCTTACTTCATACCTATACCCGTGGTGAATGGACTGAAGCAGGACTTCTTCTCTCTTCTCTCTTCTTTTATTTCTTCATTCTCTTCTCACTTGTCATAACATATTATCAGCACGAACATGTCGAGCCCAGCTGACCAGTCATAAGAAAATGGAGAGAGAAACAAAGACAGAAGTGAGAGAAGAAGAGAGAAGAGAACGAAGAGATAAATGAAGAGAGAAGAGAGAAGAAGTCATGCTCCAGTCCATTGGTCACGGGTATAGGTGTGAAGTAAGAATGAATCTAAATTCTGAAACTCTATACAAGAGAGAGAAGAAGAGAGAAGAGAACGGAGAGATAAATAAAGTAAAAAGTGAAGAAGTCCTACTCCAGTCCATTGGCCAAGGGTATAGATGTGAAGTAAGAAGGAATCTAAATTCCAAAACTCTATTTCTATCTTTGTTTCTCTCTTTGTTTTCTTGTGATTGGTCAGTTGGGCTCAATATTTTCGTGCTGATAACGTGTTATGAGATGGGAGAAAGAGAGAGCCATCAAACGTGCTCCTCCCTAAAGGGGTCGTATATTATTTATAGGGTAAGATTAATTAGGGGCAAAGAAATCTATAGGAAATCTAAATCCATGGGAAAGATCCGACGGAGGACAGCCATCCTTCTTACTGCACACCTAAACTCATGGCTAATAGACTTGAGCAAAACTTCTTCTTTTTTCTCTCTTCATTTATCTTTTCGTTCTCTTCTCTCTTCTTCTCTCTCTACTGTCTTTGTTTCTCTCTCCGTTTTCTTGTGACTAGACGTCTGGATATAACATATTCAAACTGATAACGTGTGGTGAGATAAGAGAAAAAAAGAGAAGAGAACAGAGAGATAAACGAAGAGAGAAGAGAAAAGAAGTTTTGCTTCATTCTATTGGCCACGGGTATAAGTGTGAAGTATGAAGGATGGCTATCCACCGTCGGATATCTCCTATGGATTAGGATTTCCTATAGATTGCTTAGGCCCTAAGGAAGCTTACCCTATAAATAATATACGACCATTTTAAGGTGGGGCACGTTTGACGGCTCTCTCTTTCTCCCATCTCATAACACATTATCAGTACAAACATGTCGAGCCCAGCTGACCAGTCACAAGAAAACGGAGAAAGAAACGAAGACAGAAGGGGAGTTTAGGAATTAAGATTCTATCTTACATCACATCTATACCCGTGGCCAATGGACTGGAGTTGGACTTCTTCTTTCTTCTCTCTTTATTTATCTCTTCTTTCTCTTCTCTTTTCTTATCTCTCTTATGTGGAGTTTTGGAATTAATATTCCTTCTTACTTTACAACTATACGTGTGGCCAATGGACTAGAGCAGGAGTTCTTCTATCTTTCCTTTTCATTTATGTCTCCATTATCTTCTATCTCTTCTATCATCATTTCTCTCTCCGTTTTCATATGACTAGTCGGTTGGGCTTGACATGTTCATATTGATAACGTGTTGTGAGAAGAGAGAAGAAAACAGAGAGACAAAGGAAGAGAAAAGAGAGAAGAAGTCCTGTTCCAATCGATTCGCCACGGTTATAGGTGTATAGTAAGAAGGAATCTAAATTCAAAAACTCTACTTCTTAATAATATAATTATATCTCCCCGTTTTATTTTCTCTTCGTCTATGGATTAGGGTTTCCCATATATTGCTTAGGCCCTAAGTAAGCTTTCCCTATAAATAATATACGACCCCTTTAGGGTGGGGCATGTTTGACGACTCTCCTTTTATCTCATCTCACAACATATTGTCAGCACGAATATGTCAAGCCCAGCCGACCAGTCGCAAGAAAATAGTAAGAAAAACGAAGACAGAGTAGAGTTTTGGTATTTAGATTCCTTCTTACTTCACACTTATACCCATGACCAATGGACTGGAGCAGGACATCTTCTCTCTTCTCTCTTTATTTATCTCTCTGTTCTCTTCTCGCTTCTTATCTCTCTTCTGTCTTTGTTAAACTATTCTTCTTTTCTATATAAATGGATAGAGAAACAAAGACAGAAGAGAAAGAAAAAGAGTGAAGAAAACGGAGAGATAAATAAAGAGAGAAGAGAGAAGAAGTCCTGCTCCAGTCTATTGGTCACGGGTATAGGTGTGTAGTTCTCTCTTTTCTCTTTATTTATCTCTCTGTTATCTTCTCGCTTTTATCTCTCTTCTGTCTTTGTTAAACTCCTCTTCTTCTCTCAATAAACGAATAGAGAAATATAGACAGAAGTGAGAGAAGAAGAGAAAAGAAAAATAAAAGATAAACGAAGAGAGAAGAGTGAAGAAGTCCTGCTCTAGTCTATTGGCCATGGGTATAGGTGTGAAGTAAGAAGGAATTTAAATTCCAAAACTCTACTTCTATCTTTCTTTCTCTTTCTATTTTCTTATAACTGGTCAGCTTAGTTCAATATGTTCGTGCTGATAAAGTGTTATGAGATGGGAGAAAGGAAGAGCCGTCAAATATGCCCCACCCTAAAGGGATCGTATATTATTTATAGGGTAACCTTACTTAGGTCCTAAGCAATCTATAGGAAACTCTAACCCATGGTAGAAGAGAGAAGAGAATAGAGAGATTTAATTATATTATTTAGAAGTGGTGGTTTGGAATTTAGATTCCTTCTTACTTCACACCTATACCCGTGGCGAATGGACTGGAGTAGTCCTTCTTCTCTTTTCTTTTTTCATTTATCTCTCCCTTCTTTTCTCTTCTTTTTTTTTCTCATAACTCATTATCAGCATGAACATATCGAGCCCAGCCGATCAGTCACAAGAAACCGGAGAGAGAAACGAAGACAGAAGAGAGAGAAGAAAATTAAAGAGAATGGAGAGATAAGTAATTTAAATAATATATTTAAATAAATTAGTTAAATTCTAAATAGTGGTCGGTTGGGCTTGATATATTCATGCTGCTAACTGTTGTGAGTAAGGAGAAGAGTATAGAAGAGAATGGAGAGATAAACGAAGAAAGAAGAGAGAAAAAGTCCTGCTCCAGTCCATTATCCATGGGTATAGGTGTTAAGTAAGAAGGAATCTAAATTCCAAAACTCCACTTTTTAATAATATAGTTAAATCTCTCCGTTCTCTTCTCTATTCTCCTATGGAGTTGGGTTTCTTATTTGACGGCTCTCTCTTTCTTCCATCTCATAATATGTTATCAGCACGAACATATCGAGCCCAGTCGACCAGTCGTAAAAAAAACAGAGAGAAAAACAAAGACAAAAGAAGAGAGAAGAAAATGGAGAGCTAAACAAAGATAGAAGAGGGAACTTCACACCTATACCCATGGCCAAAGGACTGGAACAGGACTTTTTATCTCTTCTTTCTTCGTTTATCTCTCCGTTCTCTTCTCTCTTTTGTCTTCATTTCTCTCTCCGTTTATTGGGAAAGGAAGTAGAGTTCAACAAAGACAGAAGAGAAAGAAGAAGAGAATGAAGAGATAAATAAAGAGAGAAGAGAGAAGAAGTCCTGCTCTAGTCAATTGGCCATGGGTATAGGTGTGAAGTAAGAAAGAATCTAAATTCCAAAACTCCATTTCTGTCTTCGTTTTTCTATCCATTTTCTTATGATGGGTCAGCTGGGCTCGACATGTTCGTGCTGAAAACATATTGTGAGATAAAAGAAAGAGAGAGAGCCGTTAAACGTGCCCCACCCTAAAGGGGTCATATATTTTTTATAAGGTAATCTTACTTAGGGCCTAAGTAATCCATGGGAAAACCTAATCCATAGGAGAAGATAGAAAAGAACGAAGAGATTTAATTATATTATTGTGAAGTGGTGTTTTCTCAATAGTATCATCTCAACGTTACTACGATTATCATAGAAATTCTCTTCTCTTTTCGATTTAATCAAGCAATTTATTTAATTAAAAAAATTATAGTAACATTACTATGATAATCATAATAACGTTGAGAAGATACTATTGAGAAGTGGAGTTTTGAAATTTAGATTCCTTCTTACTTCATACCTATACCCATGGTGAATGGACTGAAGCATGACTTATTCTCCCTTCTCTTTTCGTTTATCTCTCTGTTCTCTTCTCTCATCTTCTATTTTTGTTTCTCTCTCTGTTTTCTTATGACTGGTCGGTTGGGCTAGACATGTTCGTGCTGATAACGTGTTGTGAGATGGGAGAAAGTTAGAGCCATTAAACATGCCCTACTCTAAAGGGGTCGTATATTATTTATAGGGTAAGATTACTTAGTGGCTAAGCAATCTATGGTAAACCCTAATCCATGAGAGAAGATAGAAGAGAACGGAGAGATTTAATTATATTACTGAGAAGTGGAGTTTTGGAATTTAGATTCCTTCTTGCTTCACACATATACCCGGGGCCAATGGACTAGAACATGACTTCTTCTCTCTTTTTTCTTTGTTTATCTCTCTATTCCTTCTTTCTTCTTCTCTCTCTTATGTCTTTATTTCTCCCTCCATTTTCTTGCGGCTGGTTGCTGGGCTCGACATGTTCGTGCTGATAACGTATTATGAAATAGGAGAAAGAGAGAGCCGTTAAACATGCTCTACCCTAAAGGGGTTATATATTATTTATAGGGTAAGCTTACTTAGGGCCTAAGTAATCTATAAAAAACCCTAATCTATGGGAGAGATCCGACGGTATATCTCTTAATATTTGAACTTAGGGCCTAAGCAATTCGGGTATGCCACTTCTTACTATAGAGCCTAGCTGACCAGTCGTATCTCTCTCTTCTGTCTTTGTTTATCTTTTTGTTCTCTTCTATCTTCTTCTCTTTCTTCTATGGAGTTTTAGAATTTAGATTCCTTCTTACTTCACACCTTTACCCATGGCGAATGGATTGGAGAAGGACTTCTTTTCTCTTCTCTCTTCGGAGAGATAAGAGAGAAGAAGAAAAAAAAAAATAAAAAGATAAATAAAGAGAGAAGAAAGAAGAAGTCCTGCTCCAGTCCATTGACCCTGGGTATAGGTGTGAAGTAAGAAGGAATCTAAATTCCAAAACTCCTCTTCTGTCTTCGTTTCTCTCTCTGTTTTCTTGCGACTGGTCAGCTGGGCTCGATATGTTCGTACTGATAATGTGTTGTGAGATAGGAGAAAGAGAGAGCCGTAAACGTGCCCCACCTTAAAGGGGTTGTATATTATTTATAGGGTAAGTTTACTTAGGGCCTAAGTAATCTATGGGAAACCCTAATCCATGGGAGAAAAGAGAAGAAAATGAAGAAATTTAATTATATTATACGACCCCTTTAGGGTAGAGCAAGTTTGACGACTCTCTCTTTCTCCCATCTCACAACATGTTAATTAGTAAATTTAATTATTAAATTAATAAATTATTTAAATTATCTAATAATTAAAGAAATAATTAATTTAAATTAAAAAATTATTGTAACATTACTATGATAGTCATAATAACGTTAAGATGATACTATTGAGAAGTGAAGTTTTGGAATTTAGATTCCTTCTTACCTCGCACCTATAACTATGGCAATAATCAATTATATATAATTAAATATTTATAAGGTAAGCTTACTAGTTAAGAAAATTGATTTAATAATTATTTAAATAAATAATTAATACGACCCCTTTAGTGTGGGGCATGTTCGATCGAATAGTTGTCCACCGTCGGATCTCTTCCATGGATTAGGGTTTCCCATAGATTACTTAGGCCCTAAGTAAGCTTACCCTATAAATAATATACGACCCTTTTTGGGTGGGGCATGTTTGACAGCTCTCTCTTTCTTTCATCTTACAACGCATTATTAGCACGAACATGTCGAGCCCAACCGACCAGTCACAAGAAAACGAAGAGAGAAACAAAGACAGAAGAGAGAGAAGAAGATATAGTTAAAAAATTAATAAATTTAATAAATTTATTATATAATTAATTAATTAAATTTTTTTTATTAAATTATAAAATATTAATTGAAATAAATAAAAAAATTTATTATTTAATTAAGTAATAAAATAAAATAATAATTCAATAACTATTTACTTATTATTTAAATAATAAATTAATTTTTTAAATATATAAATAATAAAATATTTTATTAAATAACTTAAATTTTTTAAATAATTAAATTAATATTTATTTATTTTAATATATAAATATTAAATAAATTATTTAAATAATTTCAATATTTAGTTATAAAGATAATTAAATATTTATTTAATTATTTAACTATTTAATTTATTAAATTAATTAAATTAATTAAATAATAGGAAGTAAAGAAGGAAGATGAGGCACACCCGAATTTTTTGCTTTAAAAATAATTTATATTTTTCTTTAAAAAATTTAAAATATTATAATTGTTATGAGATTGTTCGATCGGATGGCTGTCCACCGTCGGACTCTCCCATTGATTAGGGTTTCCCATTGATTGCTTAGGCTTTATATAAGCTTACCCTATAAATAATATATGACCCCTTAAGGGTGGAGCATGTTTGATGGCTCTTTCTTTCTCCCATCTCACAACACATTATCAGCACAAACATGTCGAGCCCAACTGACCGATCATAAGAAAATGAAGAGAGAAACGAAGACAAAAGAGAGAGTAGATGAAAGAAGAGAACGAAGAGATAAATAAAGAGAGAAGAGAGAAGTAGTCATGCTCCAGTCTATTTACTATAGGTATAAGTATAAAGTAAGAAAGAATCTAAATTCTAAAACTTAACTTCTCAATATTTATATGACCCCTTTAGGGTGGGGCATATTTGACGGTTTTTTTTTTCTCCATCACATAATACATTATCAGCATGAACATGTCGAGCCCAACCGACCAGTCATAAGAAAACAGAGAAAGAAAGGAATATAGAAGAGAGAAGAGAATACAGAGATAAATAAAGAGAGAAGATAGAAGAAGTCATGCTCCAACCTATTGGCCATGGGTATAGGTGTGAAGTAAGAAGAAATCTAATTAGGGTGGGGCATATTTGATGGCTCTTTCTTTCTCCCATTTCACAACACGTTATCGGCACGAATAAGTCGAGCCCAACTGAACAGTCATAAAAAAACAGAGAGAGAAACGAAGATAGAAGAGTAAGAAGAAGAGAGAAGAAAACAGAGAGATAAACGAATAGGGAAGAGAGAAGAAGTCCTGCTCTAGTCTATTCACCACAGATATAGGTGTGTAGTAAGAAAGAATCTAAATTCTAAAACTCCACTTCTTAATAATATAATTAAATCTCTCTGTTCTTTTCTCTCTTCTCCATGGATTAAGGTTTACCATAGATTGTTTAGGCCCTAAGTAAGCTTACCCTATAAATAAAATACGACCCCATTAGAGTAGGGCACATTTGATCGCTCTTTCTTTCTACCATCTCATAAAACGTTATCAGCATGAACATCTTTAGCCCAGCCGACCAGTCATAAGAAAATAGAGAGAGAAACAAAGACAGAAGAGAGAGAATAGAACTAAGAATTAATTATTTAAATAGTCTCTTCTCACACGAGTATAAGTGTGTAGTAAGAAGGAATCTAAATTCCAAAGTCCACAAAAGAGAGAGAAGAAAAAAGAAGAGAATGGAGAGATAAATGAAGAAAAAAGAGAGGAAAAATCCTGCTCCAGTCCATTGGCCACGGGTCTAGGTATGATGTAAGAAATAATCTAAATTCCAAATCTCTACTTTTTAATATTTATACGTCCCTTTTAGGGTGGGGCATGTTTGATGGCTCTCTCTTTCTCCCATCTTACAATAATTTATCAGTACAAACATGTTGAGCCCAGCCGACCAGTTATAAGAAAATAGAGAGAGAAATAAAGATAAAAAAGAGATAAGAGAATAGAGAGATAAACAATGAGAGAAGAGAAAAGAAGTCTTGCTCCAGTCTATTGGCCACGGGTATAGATATGAAGTAAGAAGGAATCTAAATTCCAAAACTCTATTTTTCAATAAGATAATTAAATCTATTCATTCTCTTCTTTCTTCTCCCATGAATTAGGGTTTTACGTAGATTGCTTAGGCCCTAAGTAAGTTTCCCTATAAATAATATACGACCCCTTTAGATATGGCACGTTTGACGACTCTCTCTTTCTCCCATCTTACAACACGTTATCAGTATGAATATGTCGAGCCCAGTCGACCAATCACAAAAAAACAAAGAGAGAAACGAAGACAGAAGAGAGAGAAGAAGAAAGTTAAGAATATAGATATAAACGAAGATAGAAGAGAGAAGAAGTTCTGCTCTAGACCATTGCCATCCAATCGAACGATCTCATAACAGTTGTAATGTTTTAAACTTTTTTAAAGAAAAATATTTATTATTTTTATTGCAAAAAATTCATTGGCAATCTATTGAGAGAAGAAGAGAGAAGAGAACGGTGAGATAAACGAAGAGAGAAGAAAGAAGAAGTCCTGCTCCAGTCCATTCGCCACGGGTATAGGTATAAAGTGAGAAGGAATCTAAATTCCAAAACTCTACTTCTAAATAGTGTCATCCCAAAGTTATTATAATTATCTTAGTATTGTTATTATAATTTTTTTAATTATATTAATTATTTATTTACTTATTAAATAATTTAAATATTTTAATAAATAAGTTTTTGGTAAAATAATTAATTTATTTAATTATTTAATTATCTAGTTATTTAATTAAATTTATTATTTTATTTATTAATTATTATTATATTATTAAATAAAGATTTAATTATATAATTAATTTTTTAATTAATTTTATTAGTTATTTCTAAAATTATTATTTTATTTTTAAATAATTAAATTATTAGTCAATAATTTAAATATTTAAAAACTTATTTAGTTTAGAAATATATGAAAACGATAATTTACTTAAAAAATTAAATAATTTAATCATTAAAATATTTTATAGTTAAATAAATAATATTTTCAATTAATTATTATTTAATTAAATATTCAAAAAATTATTTTATTAAATTATAAAATATTAATTAAATTAAAAAAAATTATTATTTAATTAAGTAATAAAATAAAATAATAATTTAATAACTATTAACTTATTATTTAAATAATTAGTTAATCATATGAATATATAAACAATAAAATATTTTTTTAAATAACTTAATTTTTTTAAATAATCAAATAAATATTTATTTATTTTAATATTTAAATAATAAATAAATTATTTAAATAATTTAATTATTTAATTTTATGGATAATTAAATATTTAATTAATTAATTAATTACTTAACAATTTAATTTATTAAACTAATTGAATTAATTAAATAATAGGAAGTAAAGAAGGAAGATGAGGCACACCCAAATTTTTTGCTTTAGAAACAATTTATATTTTTCTTTAAAAAAATATAAAATAGTTTAACTGTTATGAGATCGTTCGATCGGATGGCTATCCATCGTCGGATCTCGCCCATGGATTAGGGTTTCTTATAGATTGCTTAGGCCCTAAGTATGGTTAACCTATAAATAATATACGACTCCTTTAGGGTGGGGTACGTTTGACGGCTCTATTCCACTTCTCAGTAATATAATTAAATCTCTCCATTCTCTTTCCTATTCTCCCATAGATTAGGGTTTCCTATATATTGCTTAGGCTAGGTAAGCTTACCCTATAAATAATATATGACCCCTTTAGGGTGGGGCACGTTTGACGGCTCTCTCTTTCTCTCATCTCACAATAAGTTATCAGCACGAACATATCAAGCTAAGCCGACCAGTCGTAAGAAAACGGAAAGAAAAACGAAGATAGAAGTAGAGTTTCGGAATTTAAATTCTTTCTTACATTATACTTATACCCATAGTCAATGGACTAGAACAGGGCTTTGTCTCTCTTATCTCTTCGTTTATCTCTCCGTTCTCTTCCCACTTTTCTGTCTTCGTTTCTCTCTCAGTTTTCTTACGACTAGTCGGTTAGGCTCGACATGTTGTCCTGATAATGTGTTTTGAGATAGAAGAAAGGGAGAGCTATTAAATGTGCCGTATCCTAAAGGGGTTGTTTATTATTTATAGGGTAAGCTTACTTAGGGCCTAAGACATCTATGGGAAACCCTAATCAATGGAAGAAGAGATAAGTAAATGAAGAGATTTAATTGTGTTATTGAGAAGTGGAGTTTGAAATTTAGATTCTTTCTTACTTCACACCTATACTCGTGGCTAATGGACTAGAGCATAAATTTCTCTGTTATCTATTTATTTATCTCTCCGTTCTCTTCTCTCTTCTTCTCTCTCTTCTGTTTTTATTTCTCTCTCCGTTTTCTTGTGACTGGTCAACTGGGCTCGATATGTTCGTGCTGATAACGTGTTGTGTTATAGGAGAAAGGGAGAGCCGTCAAACATGCCCTAAAACTCCACTTCTCAATAGTATCATCTCAAGGTTATTATGATTATCAAAGTAATATTACTATAATTTTTTTAATTAAATTAATTAATTATTTAATTATTAAATTATTTAAATAATTTAATAATTAATTTTTTAGTAAAATAATTAATTAATTTAATTATTTAATTATCTAGTTATTTAATTAAATTTATTATTTTATTTATTTATTTATTATTATTATATTTAATAATTAAATTTGATAACTATTTAATTATTTAAATTATTAAATAAAGAAATAATGATTTAAAATATTTAAATAATTTTAAAAAATAATTAATTAATATTTAAAAAATATTGAATTATAAAACATTACAATTGTTATGAGATCGTTCGATCGGATAGCTATCCTTCATCGGATCTCTCCTATGAATTAGTATTTCCCTTAGTTTGCTTAGGCACTAAGTAAGCATACCCTATAAATAAAATACAACTCCTTTAGGGTTGGGCACGTTTAACGGCTTCCTCTTTCTCCTATTTCACAACACGTTATCAACACGAACATATCGAGCCCAACTGACCAGTCGTAAGAAAATAGAGAAAGAAACGAAGGTAAAAGAGAGAGAAGAAGAGAGAAGAGAACGGAGAGATAAATGAAGAGAGAAGAGAGAAGAAGTCCTGCTTTAGTCCATTGGCTATGGATATAGGTATGAATTAAAATAACTAATTAATTTTTTAATAACTAATTAGGGTTGACCAGTCGTTCGATTGGATGGCTGTCCACCATCAGATCTCTTCCATAGATTAGGATTTTCAATAGATTGCTTAGACCCTAAGTAAGCTTTTCCTATAAATAATATATGACC
The DNA here is from genome assembly GCA_947650365.1 of Chamaelirium japonicum. Lineage (NCBI taxonomy): Eukaryota > Viridiplantae > Streptophyta > Magnoliopsida > Liliales > Melanthiaceae > Chamaelirium > Chamaelirium japonicum. The sequence continues at coordinate 99,124,231 of OX393551.1, forward strand.
CCTTTAGGGTGGGGTACATTTGACGCCTCGCTCTTTCTCCCATCTCACAACACGTTATCAGCACGAACATGTCGAGCCCAACCGACCAGTCATAAGAAAACAGAGAAAGAAACGAAGACAGAAAATAGAGAAGAAGAGAGAAAAGAACAAAGAGATAAACAAAGAGTTAAGAAGTTATGCTCCAGTCTATTCGCAATGGGTATAGATATGAAGTAAAAAGGAATCTAAATTCCAAAACTTTTCTTCTCAATATTAATAGTACCCCTTTAGGGTGGGGCACGTTTGATGGCTCTTTATTTCTCCCATCTCACAACATGTTATCTTCATGAATATATCGAGCCCAGCTGATTAGTCATAAGAAAACGGAGAGAGAAACGAAGACAAAAGAGAAAGAAGAAGAGAAAAGAGAACAGAGAGATAAACAAAGTGAGAAGAGGAAAGAAGTCCTGTTCAAGTCCATTGGCCACTGGTTTAGGTGTGAAGTAAGAAGGAATCTAAATTTCAAAACTCCATTGCTTAATATTTGTACGATCCCTTTAGAGCGGGGCATGTTTGATGGCTCTTTCTTTCTCTCATCTTACAATACATTATCAGCATGAGCATGTCGAGCCTAGCCAATCAGTCACAAGAAAATAGAGAGAGAAACAAAGACAGATGAGAGAGAAGAAGAGAGAAAAGAATATAAAGATAAACGAAGAGATTTGAGAGAAGAAGTCCTGCTCTAGTCTATTAGCCACAGGTATAGATATGAAGTAAGATAGAATCTAAATTCTAAAATTCTATAGAAGAGAGAGAAGAAAAGAGAAAAGAACAAAGAGATAAATAAAGAGAGAAGAGAAAAGAAGTCATGCTCTAATCGATTGGCCACGGGTATAGTTATGAAGTAAGACAGAATCTAAATTCCAAAACTCCACTTCTATCTTCGTTTCTCTCTCTATTTTCTTACGACTGGTCGGCTGGGCTTGACATGTTCGTACTGATAACATGTTATGAGATGGAAGAAAGAGAGAGCCGTCAAACGAGCCCCAACCTAAAGGGGTCATATATTATTTATAGGGTAAATTGTGAGATAGAAGAAAGAGAGAGCCATGAAATATGCCCCAACCTAAAAGGGTCGTATATTAATTTATAGGGTAAGCTTAATTAGGACCTAAGCAATCTATAGGAAACCCTAATATATGAGAGAAGAGAGAAGAGAACGGAGAGATTTAATTATATTATTGAGAAGTAGAGTTTTGGAATTTAGATTCTTTCTTACTTCACACCAATACCCATGGCCAATTGACTAGAGTAGAACTTCTTCTCTCTTCTCTCTTCGTTTACCTCTCTGTTCTCTTCTCTCTTCTTCTATCTCTTCTGTCTTTGTTTCTCTCTCTATTTTCTTATGACTGGTTGGCTGGGCTCGATATGTTCATGCTGATAATGTATTGTGAGATAGGAGAGAGAAAGAGTCGTCAAACTTTCCCCAACCTAAAGGGGTCGTTTATTATTTATAGGGTAAACTTACATAGGGTCTAAGCAATCTATGAGAAACGCTAATCCACGGGAGAAAAGAGAAGAGAACAGAGACAAAAGAGAACGAATAGATTAAATTATATTATTGAGAAGTGGAGTTTTGGAATTTAGATTCCTTCTTACTTTGCATATATACCCGTGACCAATAGACTGTAGCAGGATTTCTTCTCTCTTCTATGTTTATTTATCTCTCCGTTATCTTCTCTCTTCTTCTATGGAGTTTTGGAATTTAGATTCCTTCTTACTTAACACCTATACCCATGGCCAATGCACTGGAGCAGAACTTCTTCTCTCTTCGTTTATCTCTCTGTTCTCTTCTTTCTTCTTCTTTCTCTTCTGTCTTCATTTCTCTCTCAGTTTTCTTTTGACTGGTCGACTGGGCTCGATATGTTCGTACTGATAACGTATTGTAAGATAGGAGATTGCTTATTTTTTTTATTTATTTCAATTAATATTTCTTTAAATATTATAAAGTATATAATTTTTTTAAATATTTAAATAGTGTCATCTCAATGTTATTATTTAAATATTTAATTATAAAACATTACAACTGATATAAGATCATTCGATTGGATGGCTGTCGATCTTCGGATCTCTCCTATGGATTAGGATTTCCCATAGATTGCTTAGGCTCTAAGTAAGCTTACCCTATAAATATTTAACTATATTTAATTAATTATCGCCATGGGTATTGTTGTGAAGTAAGAAGGAATCTAAATTCCAAAACTCTACTTCTCAACAGTATCATCTCAATATTATTATGATTATCATAGTAAAGTTACTATAATTTTTTTAATTCAATTAATCGTTTAAAATAAAGAGAGTTTTGGAATTAACTATGATAATCGTAATAACGTTGAGATGATACTATTGAGAAGTGGAGGTTTGGAATTTAGATTCCTTATTACTTCACACTTATACTCGTGGCCAACGGACTAGAGCAGGACTTCTTCTCTTTTATCTTTTTGTTTATCACTCTGTTCTTTTTTCTCTTCCTCTCTCTCTTCTGTCTTCGTTTCTCTCTTCGTTTTTTTGTGACTGGTCAGGTGGGCTTGACATTTTCGTACTAATAACATGTTGTGAGATGGGAGAAAGAGAGCTGTCAAAAGTGCTCCACCCAAAAGGGGTCGTATAAATATTGAGAAGTAAAGTTTTGGAATTTAGATTCCTTCTTACTTCACACCTATACCTGTGGTCAATGGACTGGAGCAGGACTTCTTTTCTCTTCTCTTTTTGTTTATCTCTCTATTCTCTTCTCTCTTCTTCTATCTCTTCTATCTTCATTTCTCTCTCTGCTTTCTTGTGACTGGTCGGCTAGGATAAACATGTTCGTGCTGATAACGTATTATGAGATGGGAGAAATAAAGAGATATCAAATATGCCCCTCACTAAAGGGGTCATATAAATATTGAGAAGTAGAGTTTGGTAATTTAGATTCCTTCTTACTTCATGTCTATACCCGTGGCTAATAGACGAGAGCAGGATTTCTTCTCTCTTCTCTCTTTATTTATTTCTCCGTTCTCTTCTCTCTTCTTATCTTTCTTTTGTTTTCGTTTCTCTTTCCATTTTCTTATGACTGGTCGGTTGAGCTCGACATATTCGTGCTGATAACGTGTGGTGAGATAGGACAAAGAGATATGAAAGATCCGACGGGTCGTATAAATAATATATGAACATGGAAGAGATTCGACGGGTCGTATAAATATTGAAAAGTAGAGATGAGATAAGAAGTCCTGCTCCAGTCCATTGGCCACGGGTATAGATGTGAAGTAAGAAGGAATCTAAATTCCCAAACTCCACAGAATAGAGAGAAAAAGAGATAAGAGAACAGAGAGATAAATGAACATAGAAAAGAAAGAAGAAGAGATAAAAGAATGGAGAGATAAACGAAGAGAGAAGAGAGAAGAAGTCCTGCTTCAATCTATTGGTAACAGGTATAGGTGTAAAGTAAGAAGGAATCTAAATTCTAAACCGCCACAAAAGAGAGAGAAGAAGAGAGAAGAAGAGAGAAGAGAATAGAGAGATAAATAAAGAAAGAATAAAGAAGAAGTCTTGCTCCAATCAATTGGCCACGGGTATAGGTATGAAGTATGAAGGAATCTAAATTCTAAAACTCCACTTCTATCTTTGTATCTCTCTTCGTTTTCTTGTGACTAGTCGGCTGGGCTCGACATAGTCATGCTGATAATGTGTTATGTGATGGAAGAAAGAGAGAGCCATCAAATGTGCCCTACCCTAATGGGGTCGTACAAATATTGAGAAGTGGAGTTTTGGAATTTAGATTCGTTCTTACTTCACATCTCTACCCGTGGTGTATGGACTAGAGTAGGACTTCTTATCTCTTTTCTCTTCATTTATCTTTTTGTTCTCTTTTTTTTTCTTCTCTCTCTTCATTCTTTATTTCTTTCTCTATTTTCTTATGATTGGTCGGTTGGGCTCGACATGTTCATGCTTATAACGTGTTGTGAGAAGAGAAAAGAAGAGAGAAGAGAATCAAGAGATAAATAAAGAGAGAAAAGAGAAGAAGTCCTACTCCAGTCCACTCACCATGGGTATTGGTATGAAGTAAAAAGAAATCTAAATTCCAAAACTCCACTGCTTAATAAAATAATTAAATCTCTCTGTTCTCTTCTTCTATAGATTAGGGTTTCCCATAGATTGCTTAGGCCATATGTAAGTTTACCCTATAAATAATATATAACCCCTTTAGGGTGGGGTATGTTTGACGACTCTCTCTTTCTTCCATCTCACAACACGTTATTAGTATGACAATGTCGAGCCCAGCCGACCAGTTACAAGAAAATAGACAGAAAAACAAAGATTGAAGTGGAGTTTTGGAATTTAGATTCCTTCGTACTTCACACCAATACCCGTGGCCAATAGACTGGATTAGGACTTCTTCTCACTTCTCTCTTTATTTATCACTTTGTTCTCTTCTCTCTTATTCTCTCTTCTCCGTCTTCATTTCTCTCTCTGTTTTCTTGCGACTAGTCGGTTGGGCTCGACATGTTCGTACTAATAACGTGTTAAAAGATAGGAGAAAAAGAGAGCGTTAGACGTGCCCCACCCTAAAGGGGTCATATATTATTTATAGGATAAGCTTACTTAGGGCCTAAACAATCTATGGGAAATCTAAAATAATTTAAAAATAGTATCATCTCAATGTATAAATATATTAAATAGTTATTTAAATTAATAAAACTAGAAATGAGTAAGACTTAAATAATTTAAAAACCTAATTAAATATCTCAATGTATATTAACTAATTATTTATGATATTTAGATAATTAAATAAAACAGACTTATATTTAATATTATAAATGAAGACAGAATTGAGAAGAGAACGAAGAGTTAAACAAAGATAGAAGAGAGAAGAAGTGCTACTCCAGTCTATTGGCCACGGGTATAGGTGTGAAGTAAGAAGGAATCTAAATTCCAAAACTCCAAAGAAAAGAGAAAAGAAGAGAGAAGAGAATGAAGAGATAAATTAAGATAGAAGATAGAAGAAGTCCTACTTCAGTCCATTGGCCACGGGTATAGGTGTGAAGTAAGAAGGAATCTAAATTCTAAAACTCCACTTATATCTTTATTTCTCTCTCCGTTTTCTTGTGACTGGTCAGTTGGGCTCGACATGTTTGTATTGATAACGTGTTGTGAGATGGGAGAAAGAGAGAGGCGTCGAATGTTCCCCACCCTAACGGGGTCGAATAAATATTGAGAAGTTGAGTTTAAGAAATTAGATTCCTTCTTACTTCACATCTATACCCGTGACCAATGGACTGCAGCAGGACTCTTCTTTATCTTCTCTCTCAGTTCTCTTCCCTCTTCTCCTATGGATTTGGGTTTCTCATAGATTGCTTAGGCCCTAGGTAAGCTTACCCTATAAACAATATAAGACCCCTTTAGGGTAGGGCATATTTAACGACACTCTCTTTTTCCTATCTCACAATACGTTATCAGCACGAACATATCGAGCCCAGTCAACCAGTCACAAAAAAACGGAGAGAGAAACAAAGACAAAAGAGAGAGAAGAAAAGAGAAGAGAATGGAGAAATAAACAAAGAGAGAAGAGAGAATAAGTTATGCTCCAGTCCATTCGTCATGGGTATAGGTGTGAAATAAGAAGGAATCTAAATTCTAAAACTCTACTACTTAATAGTATTATCTCAATGTTATTATAATTATCATATTAAATTCCAAAACTCTCTTTGTCTTAATTAAATGATTAATTTAATTAAAAAAATTATAGTAACATTATCAGCATGAAAAGAGAAGAAGTCCTGCTCAAGTCCATTAACCACGGGTATAGATATGAAGTAAGAAGGAATCTAAATTGCAAAAATCTACTTATCAATAATTATACGATCTCTTTAGGGTGGGGCACGTCTAACGGCTCTCTTTCTTCCATCTCCAACACATTATTAGTGCAAACATATCAAGCCCAGCCTACCAGTCACAAGAAAATAGAGAGAGAAACGAAGAGAGAAAAAAGAGAAGAAGAGAGAAAATAAAACGAAGAGAGAAACAAAGATAGAAGAGAGAGAAGAAGAGAGAAGAGAATGAAGAGATAAATGAAGAGAGAAGAGAGAAGAAGTCCTATTCCAGTCCTTTGGCCACGGGTATATGTGTGAAGTAAAAAGGAATCTAAATTCCAAAACTCAACTTCTCAATATTTATACGACCCCTTCAGGGTGGGGCATATTTGATGGCTCTTTCATTCTCCTATCTCACAACACGTTATCAGTACGAACATGACAAGCCCAGCCAACTAGTCACAAGAAAACGAAGAGAGAAACAAAAATAGAAGAGAGAGAAAAAAAGAAAAGCAAACTGATAGATAAATGAAAGGAGAAGAGAGAAGAAGCCTTGCTCTAGTCTATTGGCCAAAGGTATAGGTGTGAAGTATGAAGGAATCTAAATTCCCAAACTCTACTTCTCAATAATATAATTAATTCTCTCCATTTTCTTCTCTCTTCTCTCATGTATTAGGGTTTCCCATAGATTGCTTAGGCCCTAAGTATGCTTACCCTATAAATAATAAATAATATATGATTCCTTTAGGGTGGGGTACGTTTGATGGCTCTTCCTTTCTCCCATCTCATAACATGTTATCAGCACAAACATGTCGATCCCAGCCGACCAGTCGTAAGAAAACAAAGAGAGAAACGAAGACAGAAGTAGAGTTTTGGAATTTAGATTCCTTCTTACTTCACACCTAAACCTATGGCCAATGGACTAGAGTAGGACTACTTCTCTCTTCTCTCTTTATTTATCTCTCCGTTTTCTTCTCTCTTCTTCTTTCTCTTTTGTCTTTGTTTCTCTCTCCAATTTTTTGTAATTGGTCGGCTGGGCTCGACATGTTTGTGCTTATAACGTGTTGTGAGATAGGAGAAAGAGAGAGCCGTTACGCATGCCCCTCCCTAAAGGGCTCGTATAAATATTAAGAAGTAGTATTTTGGAATTTAGATTCCTTCTTACTTCACACCTATACCTGTGGCCAATGAATTGGAGTAGGACTTCTTATCTCTTCTCTCTTCATTTATCTTTTCGTTCTTTTCTCTTTTTTTCCTCTCTTCTGTCTTCGTTACTTTCTCCGTTTTCTTGTGACTGATCGGTTGGGATCGACATATTCATGCTGATAACATATTATGAGAAGAGAGAAGAAAACCTAAATAAAATATTTAAATATCTCTAGTTTTAATAATTAAATAGAAGTCTGTCCTCATCTTCTCTCTCTTCTCTGGAGTTTTGGAATTTAGATTTCTTATTACATCACACCTAAACCTGTGGCCAATAGACTGGAGTAGGACTCCTTCTCTCTTCTCTCTTCGTTTATCTTTTAGTTCTCTTCTCTCTTCTTCTCCTTTCTCTTCTCTCTCTTTTTTGGAGTTTTGGAATTTAGATTCCTTCTTACTTCATACCTATACCCGTGGCCCATGGACTAGAGCAGGACTTCTTATCCCCTTCTCTCTTCGTTTATCTCTCCGTTCTCTTCTCTCTTCTACCTAAATAATTTAATTAAATAATATAATTATTTAATTTAGAGAGAAACAAAGACAGAAGAGAGAGAAGAAGAGAAAAGAGAAAGGAGAGATAAACAACGGGACTTCTTCTCTCTTTTTTTTGCATTTATTTCTACATTATCTTCTCTATTCTTCTTTCTCTTCTCTGTTCTCTTCTCTCTTCTTCTCTCTCGTCTGTGAAGTTTTGGAATTTAGATTCCTTCTTACTTCACACCTATACCCGTGGCCAATGGACTGGAGCAGAACTTCTTCTTCCCTTCTCTATTCGTTTATCTCTCTGTTCACTTCTCTCTTCTACTTAAATAATTTAATTAAATAATATAATTATTTAATTAAGAAAGAAACAAAGAAAGAAGAGAGAGAATAAGAGAGAAGAGAATAGTCCATTGGCCACGGGTATAAGTGTGAAGTAATAAGGAATCTAAATTTTAAAATTCCATAAAAGAGAGAGAAGATAAGGATAGACTTCTATTTAATTATTAAAACTATAGAGATTTATATTATTTTATTTAGGTTCTTTTCTTTCTTCTTACAATACGTTATCAGCACAAACATGTCGAGCCCAACTGACTAGTCAGAAGAAAATAGAGAGAGAAATAAAGACATAAGAGAGAGAAAAAGAAAGAAAATAACGGAGAGATAAACTCCACTTCTCAATATTTATATAACCCCTTTAGGGTGTGGCACGTATGACGGCACTTTCTTTCTCCCATCTCATAACACGTATCAACATGAACATATCGTGCCCAGTCGACCAATCACAAGAAAACAGAGAGAGAAGTGAAGACATAAGAGAGAGAAGAGAGAAGAGGATAGAGAGATAAAAGAAGAGAGAAGAAAGAAGAAGTCCTGCTCAAGTCCATTGGCCACGGGTATTGGTGTGAAGTAAGAAGGAATCTAAATTCAAAAACTCTATAGAAGAAAGAGAAGAAGAGAGAAGAGAACGGAGAGATAAATAAAGAGAGAAGAGAGAAGAAGTCCTACTCCAATCCATTGGCTATGGGTATAGTTGTAAAGTAAGAAGGAATCTAAATTCCAAAACATCACTTCTGTCTTTATTTCTCTCTTCGTGCTTATAACGTATTGTGAGATAAGAGAAAGAGAGAGTCGTCGAACATGCCCCATCCTAAAGGGGTCATAAATTATTTATTATTTATAAGGTAAGCATACTTAGGGCCTAAATAATCTATGGGAATCCCTATTCCATGGGAAAAAAGAGAAGAAAATGGCGAGTGTAAATTATATTTTTGAGAAGTAGAGTTTTAAAATTTAGATTACTTCTTACTTCACACCTAGACCCGTGGTTAATGGACTGGAGCAAGACTTCTTCTCTCTTCTGTCTTCTTTTATCTCTCCATTCTCTTATTTCTTGTTCTCTCTCTTCTGTCTTCGTTTCTCTCTCCGTTTTCTTCTGATTGGTCGGCTGGGCTATATATGTTCATGCTGATAACGTATTGTGATATAGAAGAAAAAAGGAGCCGTCAAATGCGCCCCACCCTAAAGGGGTCATATAAATATTGAGAAGTTAAGTTTTTGAATTTATATTCCTTCTTACTTTACACCTATACCCATGGCCAATGGTTTGGAGCAAGACTTCTTCTTTCTTCGTTTGTCTTTTTGTTCCCTTCTCTGTTTTTCTCTCTCTCTTCTATCTTTGTTTCTCTCTCCGTTTTCTCTTCTCTTTTTTTCTCTATATTCTGTCTTCGTTTCTCTCTCCGTTTTCTTGTGACTGGTAGGCTGGGCTTGATATGTTCGTGCTGATTACATATTGTGAGGTAGAAGAAAGTGAGATCTATCAAATATGCCCCACCCTAAAGGTGTCATATAAATATTGAGAAGTGGAGTTTTGTAATTTAGATTCCTTCTTACTTCATACCTATACCCGTGGCTAATGGGCCGGAGCAGGACTTCTTCTCTTTTCGTGCTGATAATGTTACTGTAATTTTTTTAATTAAATTAATCATTTAATTAAAATAAAGAGAGTTTTGGAATTTACTATGATAATCATAATAATATTGAGATGATATTATTGAGAAATTGAGTTTTAGAATTTAGATTCCTTCTTTTCGTTTTTCTCTCTATTTTTTTATGACTGGTCGGCTGGGCTCGACATGTTCGTGATGATAACGTATTATGAACTGGGAGAAAAAGAGAGCTGTCAAACATGCCCCACCCTAAAGGGGTCGTATATTATTTATAGGGTATGTTTACTTAGGGCCTAAGCAATTTATGGGAAATCCTAATCTATAGGATAAGAGAGAAGAGAACGGAGTGATTTAATTATATTATTGAGAAGAGGAGTTTTGGATTTTAGATTCCTTCTTACTTCACACCTACACCCTTGGCGAATGGACTAGAGTAAGGCTTCTCTCTTTTCTCTTTATTTATCTCTTTGTTCTCTTTTTTGTTCTCATAACACATTATCAACATGAACATATCGAGCCAAGTCGACCATTGACAAGAAAACAGTACGAGAAATGAAGACAAAAGAGAGGGAAAAAGAGAGAAGAGAACGGAAAGATAAATGAAGAGAGAAGAAGGGAAGTAAATTATTTTTTATGCTCATAACTTTATATAAATTATTTAATAATTATGTAATATTTGAAAATTAAATATTTAAATAATAACATTGAGATGATACTATTTAAATATTTAAAGAAAGAATATACTTTATAATATTTGAAGAAATATTAATTAAAATAAATAAAATAAATAAGCAATCTCCTATCTTACAACACATTATCAGTACGAACATGTCAAACCCAGCAGACCAGTCACAAAAAAACAAAGAGAGAAACAAAGACAGAAGAGAGAGAAGAGAACGGAGAGATAAACAAAGAGAGAAGAGAGAAGAAGTCATGCTCCAGTCCATTCGACACGAGTATAGGTGTAAAGTAAGAAGAAATCTAAATTCCAAAACTCCACTTCTGAATATTATAATTAAATCTCTCCATTCTCTTCTCTTTTCTCCCATGGATTCGGGTTTCCTATAGATTGCTTAGGCTTTAAGTAAACTTACCCTATAAATAATATATAACCCCTTTAGGGTGCGACATATATGATGGCTCTCGCTTTCTCCAATTATATAATATGTTATCAGTATGAACATATCGAGCCAAGCCGACCAGTTACACGAAAACGGAGAGAAAAACGAAGACAGAAGAGAGAGAAGAAGAGAGAAGAGAATGAAGAGATAAATGAAGAGAGAAAAGATAAGAAGTCCTGCTTTAGTCCATTTGCCATGGGTATAGGTGTGAAGTAGGAAGGAATCTAAATTCCAAAACTCTACAGAAGAGAGAGAATAAAAAAGAAGAGAATGGAGCAAAAAATAAAAAGAGAAGAGAGAAGTAGCCCTACTCAAGCCCATTGGCCACGGGTATAGGTGTAAACTAAGAAGGAATCTAAATTTCAAAACTCCACTTCTAATTAGTATCATCTCAATGTTATTATGATTATCATAGTAATATTACTATCATTTTTTTAATTAAATTAATCATTTATTTAATTATTAAATAATTTAATAATTAAGTTTTTAGTAAAATAATTAATTTTTTAAGTTATTTAATTATTTTATTTATTTATTATTATTATATTATTATATTATTAAATTATGTACTAATTTAATTATTTAAATTATTAAATAAAGAAATATTAATTTAATTATATTATTTAATTATTTATTTATTTTATTAGTTATTTTTGAAATTATTATTTTATTTTTAATTAATTAAATAATAAGTCAGTTATTGAAATATTTAAAAACTTAATTAGTGAAGAAATATATTAAATATATTATTTACTCAAATAAATAAATAATTTAATTATTAATTAATTTTATAGTTAAATAAATAATAATAAAATAAATTATTATATAATTAAATAATTAATATATTAAATTATAAAATATTAATTGAAATTAATAAAAAATTAATTATTTAATTAAGTAATAAAATTAAAAAATAATTCTATAACTTTTTAGTTATTATTTAAATAATTAGTTAATTATTTAAATAATCGGAAGTAAAGAAGGAAGATGAGGTAATCCAAATTTTTTATTTTAAAAATAATTTTTATTTTTAGTCAAAAAAATTTAAAACATTACAACTGTTATGAGATCGTTCGATAGGATGGCTATCCACCGTCTGATCTCTCCCATGGATTATGATTTTCTATATATTGCTTAGGCCCAAAGTAAACTTACCCTATAAATTATATACGATTACTTTTCTATAGATTGCTTAGGCCTTAAGTAAGCTTACTCTATAAAGAATATACGACCCTTTTAGGGTGGGGCACGTTTGACGGCTCTCTTTTTTTCCCATCTCACAATACGTTATCAGCTCGAACATATCGAGCCCAGCTGACCAGTCATAAGAAAACGGAGAGAGAAATAAAGACAAAAGAGAGAGAAAAAGAAAGAAGAGAACGGAGAGATAAACGAAGAGAGAAAAGAGAAGAAGTCCTGCTCTAGTCCGTTGGCCACGGGTATAGGTCTGAAGTAAGAAGGAATCTAAATTCCAAAACTCCACTTCTCAATAGTATTATCTTAATATTATTTTAATTATCATAGTAATATTATTATAATTTCTTTTAATTAAATTATTAATTTATTTAATTATTAAATAGGTGTGAAGTAAGAAGGAATCTAAATTCCAAAACTCCTTTTCTTAATATTTATACGACCCCTTTAGGGTGGGGCATGTTTGACGGCTCTCTCTTTCTCCCATCTCATAATACATTATCAGCACGAACATGTCAAGCCCAGCCGACCAGTCACAAGAAAACAGAGAAAGAAACAAAGACAGAAAAGAGAGAAGAAGAGAGAAGAGAACGAAGATATAAAAGAAGATAGAAGAGAGAAGAAGTTCTGCTCTAGTCCATTGGCCACGAGTATAGGTGTTAAGTAAGAAGGAATCTACATTCTAAGACTCCATAAAAGAGAGAGAAGAAGAGGAAAGAGAACAAAGAGATAAATAAAGAAAGAAGAGAGAAGAAGTCCTTCTCTAGTCTATTGGCCACGGGTATAGGTGTGAAGTAAGAAGGAATCTAAATTCTAAAACTCCACTTTTGTCTTCGTTTATCACTCCGTTCTCTTCTCTCTTCTTTTCTCTTTTCTTTTCTCTTTTCTGTGTAGTTTTGGAATTTAGATTCCTTCTTAATTCACATATATACCCGTGGCGAATAGACTGGAGCAGTACTTCTTCTCTCTTTATTTATCTATGCGGTCTCTTCTCTCTTCTTCTTTCTTTTCTATCTTCGTTTCTTTCTTAATTAAATAATTTTATTATTTAATTAAATTATTTAGGCAGAAGTGAAAAAGAATAGAAATATAAATAAAGAGAGAAGGGGAGAAGAAATTCTACTCCAATCCATTCGCCATGGGTATAGGTGTAAATTAAAAAGGAATCTAAATTCCAAAACTCCACAGAAGAGAGAGAAGAAGGGAGAAGAGAACAGAGATAAGAGAGAAGAATAGAGAAGAGTACATAGAGATAAACAAAGAGAGAGAATAGAAGAAGTCCTGCTTTATTCCATTGGCTACGGGTATAGGTGTGAAGTAATAAGGAATCTAAATTCCAAAACTCCACAGAAGAGAGAGAAGATGAGCATAGACTTCTTTTTAATTATTAAAACTAGAAAGATTTATATTATTTTATTTAGGTTCTCTTTTATCTTCTTATAATATGTTATCAGTACGAATATGTCAAGCCCAACCGACTAGTCATAAAAAAATGGAGAGTGAAACAAAAACAGAAGTGAGAGAAAAAGAAAAGAGAACGTAGAGATAAACGAAGAGAGAAGAGAGAAGAAGTCCTACTCCAGTCCATTGGCCATGGGTATAGGTGTGAAGTAAGAAGAAATCTAAATTCCAAAACTCTATACCTATACCCTTGGCTAATTGACTGGAGCAGGACTTCTTCTTTTCTCTCTCTTTTCTCCCATTTATTAGGGTTTCCTAATTGACTAGAGCAGGACTTCTTCTCTTTTCTCCCATGAATATACGACCTTTTTAAGGTGGGGTATGTTTGACAGCTCTCTTTTTCTCCTATCACACAATATGTTATCGGTACGAACAAGTCAAACGAGCCGACCAGCCATAAAAAAACGGAGAGAGAAACAAAGACAGAAGTAGAGTTTTGAAATTTATATTATTTCTTACTTCACACCTATACCCGTGACCAATAAACTGGAGCACGACTTCTTCTCTCTTTTCTATTCGTTTATCTCTCTGTTATCTTCTCTCTTCTGTCTTTGTTTCTCTCTCTGTTTTCTTGTGACTTGTCGGCTGGGCTCAACATGTTCGTGCTGATAACGTATTATGAGATTAAATAAGTATAATAAATAAAGAGATGGTAGAGATCTGATGGGTTATATAAATATTAAGAAGTGGACTTTTAGAATTTAACTTTCTTCTTACTTCATATATATACCCGTGGCCAATGGATTAGAGCAAGAGTTCTTTCTTCTCTCTTTGTTTATCTCTCCGTTCTTTTCTCTCTTCTTTAAGGAATATACGACCCCTTTAGGGTGGGGCACGTTTGATGGCTCTCTCTTTCTCCCATCTCACAATATGTTATCAGTACGAACATATCGAAGAGAAAAGAGAGAAAAAGTTATATAATCAATTAATTATTTATTTAATTAGATTCCAAGGAGCTTGATATATTTGTACTGATAATGTATTTTAAGATGGGAGAAATAAAGCTGTCAAACATGCCCCACCCTAAAGGGGTCGTATATTATTTATAGGGTAAGCTTACTTAGGGCCTAAGCAATCTATGGGAAACCCTAATCCATTGGAGAGATCCGACGATGGGTAGTCATCCGATCGAAGGATCTCATAACAGTTGTAATGTTTTAAAGTTTTTTTAAAAAAATATTAATTATTTTTAAAGCAAAAAATTTGTTTATTTAAATTAATTATTTTACTAAAAACTTAATTTTTAAATTTTTTAAATTATTAAATAATTTAAACAAAAATAAATAAGAGAGAAGAGAGAACAAGTCCTGCTCTAGTCCATTCACCACGAGTATAGCTGTGAAGTAAAAAGGAATCTAAATTCAAAAACTCCACTTCTCAATAGTATCATCTCAACGTTATTATGATTATCATAGTAAATTCTCTTCTCTTTTCATTTTAATATAACGATTAATTTTATGTAAAAAATTATAGTAACAATACTCCACTTAATTATCATAGTAATAAAATAATATAAGAAGAGAGAAGATAATTAAATATTTATTTAATTATTTAACTATTTAATTTATTAAATAATTAAATTAATTAAATAATAGGAAGTAAAAAAAGAAGATAAGGCACACTTAAATTTTTTGCTTTAAAAATATTTTTCATTTTCCTTTAAAAAAATATAAAACAATACAACTATTTTGAGATCGTTCGATCGGATGGCTATCCACCGTCGGATCTCTCCCATGGATTAGGGTTTCTCGTAGATTGCTTAGGCCCTAAGTAAGCTTACCCTATAAATAATATACGATACCTTTAGGGTGGGGCACGCTTGATGACCCTCTTTTTCTCCCTTCTTACAACACGTTATCAGCACGAATATATCGAGCCCAGCAGACCAGTCACAAAAAAACAGAGAGAGAAACGAAGACAGAAGAGAGTGAAGAGAACAAAAAGATAAATGAAGATAGAAGAGAGAAAAAGTCTCGCTCCAGTCCATTGGCCATGGGTATAGGTGTGAATTAAGAAGGAATCTAAATTTGAAAACTCTACTTTTGTCTCTGTTTCTCTCTCCGTTTTCTTTTGACTGGTCGGCTAGGCTCGATATATTCATGCTGATAACATGTTGTGAGATCGGAGAAAGAAACACTACAAAAAAAACAGTTATTACCGACGGACAATATCCGTCGGTAATATTAAGTTTCCGTCGGTAATATTTTATAACGACGGAAGAAATTTCCGTCGCTGGCTGTCGGGGAAAAAGGTGTCGGGAAAACAATGCGACGGACTAGATATTACCGTCGGTAATAATAATTAATATCGACGGTCATATTAAAGCCGTCGTTAATCTTTAAACAATTAAAAATGAATATAATATATTATTGCCGACGGCATAAAATATCCGTCGGTAATATATCAAAATTGTACCGACGGTTACTATAGTTACCGTCAGTAATAATATATATATTACCGATGGCTATATATATTCCTATCGGTAATAATATATATATTACCGACGGATATAATATTCCATCGGCAACTTATTAATAATTTAAAAAAAATAAAAACTTTATTACCGACGAAATAATTAATGTCCGTCGGTAATAAGAATTTTTTTTTTTTAAATAAATTTACCTAAATAATGTTATTTAATTCCTGTGATTTACAACAATACCACAACAATATCACAATATATTACCACAATTTATCAAATATTACCTAAATTGATAAAATATTACAGCAAATTATCAAATATTACCACAATACCCGACACTTATAACAATTAATACCCGACAATTATAACAATTAATACCCGACAATTATAGACAAGAACAAAAAATAACCATATATTACAAAATAATATTTACACAGACCAAAACTAAGAGATGATACATGCCTTATCTCAACCACCCCACGCGGCCCGCCATCGATGCTGGTGCTCTCATCGATCCCCTGACGCCGCCCTGCTCCTGCAATTAACATGTATTTGTTAAAAAAATGGTTTATATCTATAACTGAGTCTAAGCATTAAAAAATCATAAGTTAGCATGTTTCGGCTTTGAAATAGGTTTGGATTCGATCAGATCGGTATCCGATAATTCGAAGTTGGAATTATTCCATATTTCGGACTTGTGAGCGAGTTCTAATTGGATATTTGACCAATTTACGATCCGATTCACCGATTTAGAGTCTAAGTATTGGAAAATCATAAGTTAGCGTGTTTCGGATTTGAAATAGGTTTGGATTCGATCGGATCGTCATCGGATCGGCATCCGATAATTTGTACTTGGAATTATTCCGTATTTCGGACTTGCGAGCGAGTTCTAATTGGATATTTGACCAATTTACGATCCGATTCACCGATTTAGAGTCTAAGTGTTGGAAAATCATAAGTTAGCGTGTTTCAGATATGAAATAGGTTTGGTTTCGATAGGATCGTCATCGGATCGACATCCGATAATTCGAAGTTGGAATTATTTCATATTTCGGACTTGCGAGCGAGTTCTAATTGGATATTTGACCAATTTACGCTCTGATTCATCGATTTAGAGTCTAAGTGTTGGAAAATCATAAATTAGCGTGTTACGGATTTGAAATAGGTTTGGATTCGATCGGATCATCATCCGATAATTCGTACTTGGAATTATTTCGTATTTAGGACTTGCGAGCGAGTTCTAATTGGATATTTGACCAATTTACGATCCGATTCACCGATTTAGAGTCTAAGTGTTGGAAAATCATAAGTTAGCGTGTTTCGGATATAAAATAGGTTTGGATTCGATCGGATCATCATCGGATCGACATCCGATAATTCGAAGTTGGAATTATTCCATATTTCGGACTTGCGAGCAAGTTCTAATTGGATATTTGACCAATTTACGCTTCGATTCACCGATTTAGAGTCTAAGTGTTGGAAAATCATAAGTTAGCGTGTTTCGGATTTGAAATAGGTTTGGATTCGATCGGATCGTTATCGGATCGGCATCCGATAATTTGTACTTGGAATTATTCTGTATTTTAGACTTGCGAGCGAGTTCTAATTGGATATTTGAACAATTTACGCTCCGATTCACCGATTTAGAGTCTAAGTGTTTGAAAATAATAAGTTAGCGTGTTTTGGATTTGAAATAGGTTTGGATTCGATCGGATCGTCATCGGATCGGCATCCGATAATTCGAACTTAGAATTATTCCGTATTTTGGACCTGCGAGCGAGTTCTAATTGGATATTTGACCAATTTATGCTCCGACTCACCGATTTAGAGTCTAAGTGTTGGAAAATCATAAGTTAGCGTGTTTCGGATTTGAAATAGGTTTGGATTCGATCGGATCATCATCGGATCGGCATCCGATAATTCGAACTTGGAATTATTTTGTATTTCGGACTTGCGAGCGAGTTATAATTGGATATTTGACCAGTTTACGCTCCGATTCACCAATTTAGAGTCTAAGTGTTGGAAAATCATAAGTTAGCGTCTTTCGGATTTGAAATAGGTTTGGATTCGATCGGATCATTATTGGATCGTCATTCGATAATTCGTACTTGGAATTATTTCGTTTTTCGGACTTGTGAGCGAGTTCTAATTGGATATTTGACCAATTAACGCTCTGATTCACCTATTTAGAGTCTAAGTGTTGAAAAATCATAAGTTAGCATGTTTCGGATATGAAAGAGGTTTGGATTCGATCGGATCATCATCGGATCAACATCCGATAATTCGAAGTTGGAATTATTCCGTATTTCGGACTTGCGAGCGAGTTCTAATTGGATATTTGACCAATTTGCGTTCCGATTTACCGATTTAGAGTCAAAGTGTTGGAAAATTATAAGTTGGCGTGTTTCGGATTTGAAATAGGTTTGGATTCGATCGGATCATCATCGGATCGTCATTCGATAATTCGTACT
Organism: Chamaelirium japonicum; assembly: GCA_947650365.1. Taxonomy (NCBI): domain Eukaryota; kingdom Viridiplantae; phylum Streptophyta; class Magnoliopsida; order Liliales; family Melanthiaceae; genus Chamaelirium; species Chamaelirium japonicum. Next base: position 99,142,363 of record OX393551.1, read on the forward strand.
TAGAATTATTCTGTATTTCGGACTTGCGAGTGAGTTCTAATTGTATATTTGACCAATTTACGCTCTGATTCACCGATTTAGAGTCTAAGTGTTGTAAAATCATAAGTTAGCGTGTTTCGGATATGAAATAGGTTTGGATTCGATCGGATCGTCATCGGATCGACATCCGATAATTCGAAGTTGGAATTATTCTGTATTTTAGACTTGCGAGCGAGTTCTAATTGGATATTTGATAAATTTACGCTCCGATTCACCGATTTAGAGTCAAAGTGTTGGAAAATCATAAGTTAGCGTGTTTTGGATTTGAAATAGGTTTGGATTCGATCGGATCGTCATCGGATCGGCATCCGATAATTCGTACTTGGAATTATTCCGTATTTCGAACTTGCGAGCGAGTTCTAATTGGATATTTGAACAATTTACGATCCGATTCACCGATTTAGAGTCTAAGTGTTGGAAAATCATAAGTTAGTGTGTTTCGGATATGAAATAGGTTTGGATTCGATCGGATCATCATCCGATCGACATCCGATAATTCGAAGTTGAAATTATTCCGTATTTCGGACTTGCGAACAAATTCTAATTGGATATTTGACCAATTTACGCTCTGATTCACCGATTTAGAGTCTATGTGTTGGAAAATCATAAGTTAGCGTGTTTCGGATATGAAATAGGTTTAGATTCGATCGGATCGTCATCGGATCGACATCCGATAATTTGATGTTGGAATTATTCTGTATTTCGGATGTGCGAGCGAGTTCTAATTGGATATTTGACCAATTTACGCTCTGATTCACCGATTTAGAGTCTAAGTGTTGGAAAATCATAAGTTAGCGTGTTTCGGATTTGAAATAGGTTTGGATTCGATCGGATCATCATCGGATCGGCATCCGATAATTCGTACTTGGAATTATTCCGTATTTCGGACTTGCGAGCGAGTTCTAATTGGTTATTTGACCAATTTACGCTCTGATTCACCGATTTAGAGTCTAAGTGTTGGAAAATCATAAGTTAGCGTGTTTCGGATTTGAAATAGGTTTGGATTCGATCGGATCGTCATCGGATCATCATCCGATAATTCGTACTTGGAATTATTCTGTATTTCGGACTTGCGAGCAAGTTCTAATTGGATATTTGACCAATTTACGCTCCGATTCACCGATTTAGAGTCTAAGTGTTGGAAAATCATATGTTAGCGTGTTTCGGATATGAAATAGGTTTGGATTCGATCGGATCATCATCGGATCGACATCCGATAATTCAAAGTTGGAATTATTCTTTATTTTGGACTTGCGAGCGAGTTCTAATTGGATATTTGACCAATTTACGATCCGATTCACCGATTTAGAGTCTAAGTGTTGGAAAATCATACGTTAGCGTGTTTCGGATATGAAATAGGTTTGGATTCGATCGGATCGTCATCGGATCGACATCCGATAATTCAAAGTTGGAATTATTCCATATTTCAGACTTGCGAGCGAGTTCTAATTAGATATTTGACCAATTTACGCTCCGATTCACCGATTTAGAGTCAAAGTGTTGGAAAATCATAAGTTAGCGTGTTTTGAATTTGAAATAGGTTTGGATTTGATCGGATCGTCATCGGATCGGCATCCGATAATTCGTACTTGGAATTATTCCGTATTTCGGACTTGCAAGCGAGTTCTAATTGGTTATTTGACCAATTTACGATCCGATTCACCGATTTAGAGTCTAAGTGTTGGAAAATCCTAAGTTAGCGTGTTTCGGATATGAAATAGGTTTGGATTCGATCGGATCGTCATCAGATCGACTTCCGATAATTCAAAGTTGGAATTATTCTGTATTTCGGACTTGCGAACGAGTTCTAATTGGATGTTTGACCAATTTACGCTCCGATTCACCGATTTAGAGTCTAAGTGTTGGAAAATCATAAGTTAGCGTGTTTCAGATTTGAAATAGGTTTGGATTTGATCGAATCGTCATCGGATCGTCATCCGATAATTCGTACTTGGAATTATTTCGTATTTAGGACTTGCGAGTGAGTTCTAATTGGATATTTGACCAATTTACGATCTGATTCTCCGATTTAGAGTCTAAGTGTTGGAAAATCATAAGTTAGCATATTTCGGATATGAAATAGGTTTGGATTCGATCGGATCGTCATCGGATCGACATCCGATAATTCGAAGTTGGAATTATTCCGTATTTCGGACTTGCGAGCGAGTTCTAATTGGATATTTGACCAATTTACGATCCGATTCACCGATTTAGAGTCTAAGTCTTGGAAAATCATAAGTTAGCGTGTTTCAGATTTGAAATAGCTTTGGATTCAATCGGATCGTCATCGGATCGACATCCGATAATTTAAAGTTGGAATTATTCCGTATTTCGGACTTGCGAGCGAGTTCTTATTGTATATTTGACCAATTTTAGCTCCAATTTTCTGATTTAGAATCTAAGTGTTGGAAAATCATAAGTGTGATAATATGATCTAAACTCAAATTAGTAAGATTCATATTTTTTACTAATTTTAGCTCCAATTAACCGGTTTAGAATCTAAGTGTTGGAAAATCATAAGTGTGATAATATGATCTAAACTCAAATTAGTAAGATTCATATATTTTACTAATATTATAAAGATTAGTAAGTACCTGATCATGAGCATGAGCCACCGCTAGACCGGCTTATGAAGTCATTAAGCCGATGCTCCAGTTCCCTGCGAGCTTCTCTTTCCTCATCGAGGGCCTTCTTCTCCGCCTCAACCCTCTGCTCGAGGGCCTGCCTCTGCTCTCGCTCCGCCTCAACCCTCTGCTCGAGGGCTTGCCTCTGCTCTCGCTCCGCGTCTAGCGCAGACTGCAACTGAGTAAGAACACCGGTCTAGGTGTCCCGTGCCCTCGAGCGCATACCCTCTCGTCCAAAGTAGGAGGAGGGCATGACTCCAAGGCCCGTACAGAGGACACGGTCATGCGTGGCAGGTCTCAGCACAGTATCCATCACTGAGTCGACAGATACTGAGCTGGAGGAGGAGCCGGCCTCGCCCGATGGGGTCACCAGAAGTCGCATCCTCTCCTATATGAAAACAACCAATGATATTCAATGATATTTTATTGCATACGTATAAGAATATATTAACAGTAATTTAATTACTTACCACTTGCGAGGCAATCCTGTCGTCCAGAAATGCCCCATCGATACGCCGCCTCCTAGAGGCCTCAAAAAGGTCAATCCTATTAGACTCGTGGCCCAAGGACTATGTCTGTTGGACATATAAAATAAATGGATGAGTTAATATAACATGTATAGAGCTTTAAATAATAACAATGTTTGTATCATTTACTAGATACTGGGCAAGCTAGGGTATGGAGGTCCTCCCCCTCACTGGAGCAGGTGTCGTCGAGGCACTTCTATTCTGCTTGCCTTTACGTGAACTCACCTGTGTCAATCGATTGAATTTTGAAACATCAATACAAATTTTTAGTATAACATTAAAACAAGTACGAATCAACAAAATTATAATTATACCTGAAAGTGAGGGGTGGCCCAGTGAGCGACCAAAAACTGTAGAACGTGTAGCGGTGGCGCGTCCCTCGTCCCGGCCGCAGCCTGTACCGCCTCAGCCGGCTGGCCGACCTGTGGGTGCAAATTTTGGCATGTATCCACCACGGGACCCACCGGCCCTGCCTGGTGGGCCCACGAGGACTACCACGGGACCTACCGGTCCTGCCTGGTGGGCCCACGAGGACTACCACGGGACCCACCGGCCCTGCCTGGTGGGCCCACGAGGACTACCACGGGACCCACCGGCCCTGCCTGGTGGGCCCACGAGGACTACCACAGGACCCATCGGTCCTGCCTGGAGGATCCCCAGATACGGCAGCAGAAACCGCCATTTACCTCGGAATTCCCCAACAGAGAATCCTATAAATAGCAGTGCCTTCGAATGTAAAAGGATCGAAAATCTAAAATCCTGAATTCTGATTTCCACACTGAGATCTGACTTTCAGAACCAGAGCTCTGGGATTTTCTAACTCCGATCTACCATCTCTCGTTGATCTTCTTTTCTCTTTCGAAGGGATCAGAAGATCTCCAGTGACACTCGGCCTGTCGAGGTCACTTCAACAGAAGTGTTAGTGAATTCGGGTTGCTCCCTATAGCACGGAGACGTAGGCTTCGGCTGAACTCCGAGATCACATCTCGTGTCACAATTTCTCTGATTGCATTCCTCTTTTTGCATATCAAAAGGCTTCGACTTCAATCAACAGATCGATCAACGATCTTCGACATCAACTTCGACTTCAATTGACTGGTGCTGCGAGAATCTTCGGGTCGGCACGAAGATTTTCCCCCACACGACCAAGTAACCATAGAGCTGGTAGAGCTCGTGACGGTAATCCTTGTACCGCTCACCCATCATCTTCCACAAGTCCTCCCGATGGGTGTCGATTTCCATGTTCTCCTATTTAAATTTCTCATATAAAATCAATTTAGAAACAAGTCATTCTATCAAATCAAATTATAAAGAAGTACGATATTATTCTAAAATGCTTTAATGAAACTAACGTACCAAAAACTGCTGATACATCCTCTCCTTATAGGATGCATCAATGTTCTTTCACCCCCTTAACCCCACAATCGGGGCATTCCTCTTCTCCCGTACTATAATACCGACCCACGTGGTGACGTCAGAAGCGTGCTCGCCCACAAAGGTCCTACCGCTCCACGTAGGGAAAGCGGCTCGCGTAAGGTCGACAAGCGCCGGGCCATCGTCACGCCCTGGTCACCTACGTGCCTGGTGATCCTCGACCCTGCAAATAAAATATACATCAGTACTGAAGAAATATTTACAATATGTATAAAACTTTAGATCTAAACATTACTTGTGGGCATAGATGCTGCAGCCGAGTGCTGAGCACTGCTCGAAGCTCTGGAGGCTGCGACCACATCAGGAGCTGGTGTGGAGAAAGGAACAGCACTACCAGATCCGGACGACTCGGCCTCGGACCCTGGGGTGGCAGCCGGAGCGCTCCGAGCTACCCCACCCCTGCCTCTACGAATATATGACCGTGATGCCATCTTAAACAGTTTAATTTACATATGAAACAGTAAGATTTACATATGAAACAATATGAAACAGTTTGATTTACATATAAAACAGTATGATTTATGAAACAATATGAAACAGTTAGATTTACATATAAAACGGTATGATTTTCATATGAAACAGTTTGATTTACATATGAAACAGTATAAATTAATATGATATACATATGAAACAATATGATTTATATATGAAACAATTTGATTTAAATATAAAACAATTTGATTTACATACGGTCTAGTTATTTTCTGTCTCATCTCTGTCACTCTCATCGCAACCCTCTTCTATCATTTGATCTGCATTCGCTGTCCAGTTTATATTGTCGATATCTTTATTTTCGTCGTGCACTGCGTCGACAATGATTATCTCATTATTCTGGTATGCATCCAAATCATCATCGACAACCCTCGCATCCTTGTCTCCAATTTCATAAAAATCTCTGGGTGGTGACCTGACTACAATTTGCCAATCTGGAGAGGTATTATCCGGTGCATAAAATATCTGTTGCGCTTGAGAGGCAAGAATGAATGGATCTTGATATTGGGTATTCAATCTCTTGCCAGTATTGATACTGATAAAATCGTATTTGTCAACATTATAACCAGTCCCGTGATTATTAACATCATACCAATCACATTTGAATAATACGATCCGATTTTGGCCAAGGAATTTAATCTCGAGAATCTCATTGAGAACGCCATAAAAGTCGATATTTTCTAATTCTTCTTGCTCACCGTGGACGACAACCCCACTATTTTGGGTTCTTTGTGATTTTTCACTATCTTTCGTCCGAAATCTATAACCGTTCATGATATAACCATCGTACGATATTGTGTCTTAGAGATCCTCATTTATCAGCGGATCGTGGTTGTCGTGCAGCTCATGTGCCTATAATAACCACATGATATTCATGATATGAACATATAATTATTGTTCGGTAATGGATGTCAATAAAATTCAGTAATGATGTGAATACTTACGTGTTTCTCGAACCACGATGGGAATTTACGATCATGAATTTGGGGAGCATTTCGAGTACCCCGATTATTAATGATGGCTTTATGCTTCCTGTTTTACAGGTTATGAATTAGATTATAATTAGCATACATACTTAATAAATAGACTGAAAGAATGAGTAAATGATCGTAAAATGCTTACTCAATGAATGGCCACACTTCATCACATTAGCGCAACACATATATATGTGCTTGTTGAATCTCATCTACAGACAATCGACGAGTTTTGCCTCCTCCTACAGGTTTACCTATTTCGGCAAATATAGACAGACCCCCATCGAAGTCTATTGGACCACCGTCATAGTTCCGCTCAAGTTGATTGAATCGCGTGTCTATACCATGTAGGTATCTTGAGCAGAATGTTAGATATTCTTCTACTATGTATCCTTCAGCAATTGATCCCTCCGGATGACTTTTATTACGAACATATGATTTCAATGTTCGCAAGTACCTAATTTGAGAAAAAAAATATTTGGATAAATATATCAAGAACGATCAAATACATTGTGCGAATGAGACGAGACGATTACCTCTCGATAAAATACATCCAACGGTAATAAACTGGGCCGCCGAGTTTGGCCTCATTTGCCAAGTGAACGGTCAAATGCACCATGACATCAAAGAAGGAAGGTGGAAATATCATCTCTAGCTTGCACAATGTGATCACAATATCCCTCTCCATCTGATCATGTTGGTCCACTCTAAGTACCTTCGAGCATAACTGTCTGAAAAAAGTACTGAGCTCAATTAACGGACCGGACACCTGTTCGGTTAAATTCTTACGTATAGCAAGATATAACAATCGCTGCATAAGAACATGACAATCGTGGCTCTTTAATCCAGACAACTTTCGGCCGTTCTCTTGCATGCATCGTGCGATATTCAAAGAATAACTGTCTGGCGTTTTCACAGACCGTAGGAATGCACATAAGGCTGCCTTTTGCTGTGAGCTCATGGTGTAGTATGCAACTGGCAACACATACTTATCCCCAATCTCTTGGGGATGAAGTGATTTTCGGATGCCCAACTCCTTAAGATCGAGACAAGATTTAAGATTATCCTTCGTCTTACCGTCGAGATTCAGTAGTGTTCCTATAATATTGTCACACACATTTTTCTCGATATGCATGACATCCAAGTTATACCGCAAGAGTAGGCTGCTCCAGTACGGTAGTTTAAAGAAAATACTCTTCTTCTTCCAGTTATGCTCACGCGTAGAATCTTCATACGTTCTCTTCATTTTACCTTTCCCAACTGCCACGGCATCAAGCTGATCCAATTCGCACAAGACTTCTACCCTCGAAAGCTGCTCCGGGGCCTTTGCAAGTTCCTTCTTACCGTTGAACGCTCTTTTGTTCTACCTCCACTTATGGCCATCAACAAGGAATCTTCGATGGCCCATATAACAGAACTTACCTCCGTTCTTCAACCGTAATGAATCTGTCTCCTTATTGCATATAGGGCACGCCAATTTTCCTTTAGTACTCCACCCGGATAAGTTGGCATATACAGGAAAATCGTTGATCGTCCATAGAAGTGCCGCATGTATCCAAAAATTCTGGCGCAACAAGGCATCATATGTATCGGCCCCAACTTCCCATAACTCGTTCAACTCCTCAATCAACGGTTGCAAATAAATATCAATATCATTACCAGGCGACCTGGGTCCGGGAATGAGCAAGGAGAGCATTGTGTATGGCTTTTTTAAGCACAACCAGGGAGGCAAATTGTATGGAACTAGGACAACTGGCCAAATGTTGTACGACACACTCATATTCCCGAAGGGATTGAAGCCATCGCTAGCAAGCCCTAACCTGACATTGCAAACTTCACATGCGAATTCAAGATAGGTATAATCAAAATCTTTCCACGTCAGAGAGTCGGCCGGATGTCTCATAATCCTGTCATTTGTATGTTCTCATGCATGCCACCTCAAGTGCTCAGCAGTCTTCGATGACATAAACAACCTCTGAAGCCTGTCCCTAAGCGGGAAGTATAGGAGAACCTTTGCAGATATATTTTTCTTCCTTCGACTGGTACTAGACTCGGCATCCGTCTCTTTATATCTCGTTGCTCTGCATATGTGGCATGACCGCGCATGTTCGTACTCTTTCCGGTACAACATACAATCGTTCACTCATGCATCAATTTTCTCATAACCCAGACCGAGATTTTTAATTGTCTTCTTAGGCTCGTAGAATGATTTCGGTATTGTCTCACCCATAGGAAAAGCCTATTTCAGTAACTCTACCAACATATTAAATGACTTATTACTCCAACCATTGACGCACTTCAAATGAAGAAGTTTTACAGTGAAAGAGAGTTTTGAAAACTTCTCACACCCCGGGTATAGAGGTTGTTCGGTATCTTTAAGCAATCTGTAGAACTTGTCTGCTTCAATATTGGGCTGATCATCTAACGGTGTTTCCGTGCCTATTCCACCTTGCAAATCATGTATCATACCCTGTATGTCATCATCATTGTCTGTATTAATATTATCATCAGCGATCACTGTGTTTGTAGTTTCCCCGTGAGCTGCCATGGGGACTGCATCTAGCTCCTCACCGTGTGAGAACTAATGGGTATAGCTAATGTCAATGCCACGCATTACCAGATCAACCTCACATTCCTCTCAAACCTTCCTAGTCACCCTTCCGCAGTCTATACAGGCACACACAATTTTTCCATCAAGTGGTGCAAGACGCTCAAATGCAAAATCCAGAAATTTCCTGACTCTTTCTCTGTACTCTTGGCTCATGCGATTCGAATTACGCATCCAACTCTTATCGATCGAAGACATCTTTGTCTATCTAGCTATACAACACCTGAAGTAATTTCAAAATTGTCCAAAACTTATCAAATTGTCCAAAACTTATCAAATTTACCGATCATACCACTTGTGTATAACTTTATCTTCTAAACAACATCAACTCTCACTAAAAACCAACTTGTGCATAACTTTATCTTCTAAATTAGCAAAATATATTGAGAGGGGATGGTTCAATATTTCCCAAAAAAAAAAGAGAGGGGATGGTTCAATAAACTAGTACACCCTTACTATTTAGAGTTTGGGCGTAAAATGAGTCAAGCTTAACATGACCCGAACGCAGCCCGAACTCAAGTTCGGGCTTGAAATTATGTCCAAGTTCACATAAAGCTTGGTTCAAATTTTTCAGAAGAACAAACGGGTATTCGGCTAGCCCAGCCCAATTTGACAGTCCTAGCCATTGCCAAGGGTTATATCTAAATGCACCTATCATTTTAACATCTGACCTGTGAGTTTCTTAGCATCCAACCCATTTAGGTTGATATGTAATGGCACCCCTAATAACCCCAAAATATATGATATTGTAGTCATATAGAGTATTCAGAAATTCGCATCTAGCCAACTACCAAAAGGTAGTTTCACTGCTCGTTGACCAATGCATACACCTAATGGAATGGAACTCGCCAAAAATTCACCATGATCAAGAGTATTTGATTTAGAGAGAGAGAGAGAGAGAGAGGGGTGGCCGAGGAGAGGTTAGATCGAAATAGAACAGAAGGGGATCGGTGAAAGTAATTTAAGGTAGGGTTTTTACCGACGGAACATTTTAATTCCGTCGGTAAAACTAATATTTTTACCGACGGACCAATAACATCCGTCGGTAAAATATCAGAACGAAACTCAGGGTTCCATTTTTCCCAGAGGCTCGGTTTTTACCGTGAGTTTCGTCATGACATTTTTACCGATGGATATTTAATTCCCGTCGGCATTGTGCCGACGGACATATAATTTCCGTCGGTACAATTCTTTATACCGACGGATAAATAACGTCCGTTGGTAAAATATCACGACGAAACTCAGGGTTCCTTTTTTTCCAGAGACTCGGTTTTTACCCTGAGTTTCATCGTTACATTTTACGGACGGACGTTATTTGTCCGTCGGTATAAAGCATTGTACCGACGGAGATATACATGTCGTCGGTATAAACTATTTTACCGACGGATAATATATGACCGTCGGTAATAAATGTGCAAAAAAAATTAAAAAAATTGAAGTTATAATACCGACGGACATTATTGTCACCGTCGGTAAAAAGTATATTATTACCGACGGTGATGATAATGTCCGTCGGTAAAGAACCTATTTCTTGTAGTGAAAGAAGTGAACGGAGAGATAAACGAAGAGAGAAGAGAGAAGAAGTCCTGCTCTCTCTAGTTTAAAATAATTTTCCATCTCTTTTCTATCAATACTTATTTATTTTATTTTATTCTATAAGATAAAGAGAGAGAAACAAAGATAACGGGGAGAGAAATAGGGAAAAAAACAAAAGATAACGTGTTATGTGATAGGAGAAAGAGAGAACCGTTAAACGTGTCCTACCCTAAAGGGGTGGTATATTATTTATAGGGTAAGTGTTGTGAGATGGGAGAAAGAGAAAGCTGTCAAATGTGCCCTACCCTAAAGGGGTCGAATATTATTTATAGGGTAAGCTTACTTAGTGCCTAAGCAATCTATAAGAAACACTAATCCATAGGAGAAAAGAGTAGAGAATGGAGAGATTTAATTATATTATTGAGAAGTAGAGTTTTGGAATTTAGATTCCTTCTTAATTAAACTAGATATGTTATAACCATGAACATATTGAGCCCAGCCGACCAGTCGTAAGAAAATAGAGAGAAAAATAAAGATAGATGTGGAGTTTTAGAATTTAGATTCCATCTTACTTCACACCTATATCTGTGGCCAATGGATTAGAGCATGACTTCTTCTCTCTTCATTTATCTCTCCGTTCTCTTATCTCTTCTTCTCTCTCTTCTGTCTTTGTTTCTCTCTTCATTTTCTTGCGACTGGTCGACTGGGCTCGACATGTTCGTGCATATAACATGTTATGATATGGGAGAAAAAGAGAGCCATCAAACATGCCCCACCCTAAAGTGGTCATGTATTATTTATAGGGTACGCTTACTTAAGGCCTAAGCAATTTATGGAAAACCCTAATCCATAAGAGAAGAGAATAAAGAATAGCGAGATATAATTATATTATTGAGAAATAGAGTTTTGGAATTCAGATTCCTTCTAACTTCAAACCTATACCCGTGGCCAATGGACTGGAGCATGACTTCTTTTCTCTTCGTTTACCTCTCTGTTCTTTTCTCTTTTTTTCTCTCTTCTGTCTTTGTTTCTCTGTCCATTTTCTTGAAACTGGTTGGCTGTGCTCGACATGTTCGTGTAGATAACATGTTATGAAATGGGAGAAAGAGCTGTCAAACGTACCCCACCATAAAGGGATCATATAAATATTAAGAAGTGGAGTTTTGGAATTTAGATTCCTTCTTACTTTAAACCTATACCCGTGGCCAATGTACTAGAGCAGAACTTCTTTTCTCTTCTATCTTTGTTTATGTCTCAATTCTCTTATCTCTTCTTCTCTCTCTTCTGTCTTCGTTTCTCTCTCCGTTTTCTTGTGACTGGTCGGCTGGACTCGATATGTTCGTACTGATAACGTGTTATGAGATAGGATAAAGAGAGAGTCGTCAATCGTGCCCTACCCTAAAGGGGTCATATATTATTTATAAGGTAAGCTTACTTAGGGCCTAACCAATCTATGGAAAACCCTAATCCATGGGAGAAGAGATAAGAAAACAGAGAGATTTAATTATATTATTAAGAAGTGTAGTTTTGGAATTTAGATTCATTCTTACCTCACACATATACCATGGCGAATGGACTGAAGTAGGACTTTTTTTCTTTTCTCTTTGATTATCTCTCCGTTCTATTCTCAATTGTCATAACATATTATTAGCATGAACATATCGAGCCCAGCCAACCAGTCATAAGAAAATGGAGAGAGAAACAAAGACAGAAGTGAGAGAAGAAGAGAGAAGAGAACAGAAAATAAACGAAGAGAGAAGATTTCCTGCTCCAGTTCATTAGCCACAGGTATAGGTGTGAAGTAAGAATGAATCTAAATTCTGAAACTCCATAGAAGAAAGAGAAGAAGAGATAAAAGAACAGAGAGATAAATGAAGTGAGAAGAAAGAAAAAGTCCTGCTCCAATCCATTGGCCACAGCTACAAGTGTGAAGTCAGAAGGAATCTAAATTCCAAAACTCTATTTCTATCTTTATTTCTCTCTCTGTTTCTTGTGACTAGTCGGCTGGGATCGATATTTTCGTACTGATAACGTGTTCTGAGATGGGAGAAAGGGAGAGCCGGCAAGCGTGCCCCTCCCTAAAGGGGTCATATATTATTTATAAGAAAAGCTTAATTAGGGCCAAAGCAATCTATGGGAAATCCAAATCCATGGAAGAGATCTGACGGTGGTCATCCATCCTTCTTACTCTATACCTACATCTAAGGCCAATGGACTTGAGCATGACTTTTTCTCTTTTCTTTTTTCTCTTTTCTCTCTTTGTTTATCTCTTCGTTCTCTTCTCTTTTCTTCTCTCTCTGCTGACTTTGTTTTTCTCTCTGTTTTCTTATGACTGGTCAACTGGGCATAATATGTTCGTGCTGATAACGTGTTATGAGATGGGAGAAAAAGAAAGAAGAGAACAGAGAGATAAATAAAGAGAGAAGAGAGAAGAAGTCTTACTCAATTCTATTGGAAATAGGTATAGGTGTGAAGTAAGAAGGATGGCTGTCCATCGTCGGATGTCTCCCATGGATTAGGATTTCCTATATATTGCTTAGGCCCTAAGTAAGCTTATCAGCATGAACATATCGAGCCCAGGCGACCAGTCACAAGAAAATGGAGAGAGAAACGAAGACAGAAGTGGAGTTTAGGAATTTAGATTCCTTCTTACTTTACACCTATACCATTGGCCAATGAACTGGAGTAGGACGTTTTCTCTCTTCTCTCTTTATTTATCTCTTCTTTCTCTTCTCTCTTCTTATCTCTCTTCTGTGGAAATTTGGAATTTAGATTCCTTCTTACTTTATAGCTATACCCATAGCCAATGGACTGGAGCATGACTTCTTCTCTCTTCTCTCTTCGTTTATCTCTCCGTTATCTTCTCTCTCTCTGTCATTATTTCTCTCTCCATTTTTTTGTGACTGGTCGGTTGGGCTCAACATATTTGTATTGATAATGTGTTGTGAGAAGAGAGAAGAGAATGAAGAAATAAACAAAGAGAGAAGAGAGACGAAGTCTACTTTTAGTCCATTCGCCATGGGTATAGGTGTGAAGTAAGACGAAATCTAAATTCTAAAACTCCACTTCTTAATAATATAATTAAATATCTCTGTTCTCTTCTCTCTTCTTCTATAGATTAGGATTTCCCATAGATTGCATAGGATCTAAGTAAGCTTACCCTATAAATAATATATGACCTTTTTACGGTGCGGCACGTTTGATGGCTCTCTCTTTCTCCCATCTCACGACACTTTATCAACACGAATAAGTCGAGCCTAGCAGACCAATCGCAAGAAAATAGTGAGAGAAATAAAGACAGAAGTGGAGTTTTGGAATTTAGATTACTTCTTACTTCACACCTATACCCGTGGCCAATGGACTGGAGCAGGACATCTTTTCTCTTCTCCCTTTATTTATCTCTCTGTTCTTTTCTCGCTTCTTATCTCTTTTCTATCTTCGTTAAACTCCACTTCTTCTCTCTATGAACGGATAGAGAAATAAAGATAGAAGAGAAAGAAGAAGAGAGAAGATAACGGAGAGATAAATAAAGAATGAAGAGAGAAGAAGTCCTGCTCCAGTCCATTGGCTATGGGTTTAGGTGTGAAGCCCTCTCTTCTTTCTTTATTTATCTCTCTGTTCTCTTCTCGCTTCTTATGTCTCTTCTGTCTTTGTTAGACTCCTCTTCTTCTCTTAATAAATGGATAGAGAAACATAGACCGAAGTGAGAGAAGAAGAGAAAAGGAATGGAAAGATAAACGAAGAGAGAAGAGAGAAAAAGTCCGACTCCAGTCTATTGGTCATGGGTATAGGTGTGAAGTAAGATGGAATCTAAATTTCAAAACTCCACTTCTGTCTTTGTTTCTCTTCCTGTTTTCTTTCGACTAGTCAGCTGGGCTCGATATGTTCGTGCTGATAATGTGTTATTAGATGGGAGAAAGAAAGAGCCGTCAAACATGCCCCACCCTAAAGGGTTCATATATTATTTATAGGGTAAGCTTACTTAGGTCCTAAGCAATCTATGGGAAACCCTAATCCATGGGAGTAGAGAGAAGAGAATAGAGAGATCTAATTATATTATTTAGAAGTGGTGTTTTGGAATTTAGATTCCATCTTACTTCACACCTTTACCCAAGGCGAATGGACTAGAGCAGTACTTCTTCTCTATTCTTTCTTCGTTTATCTCTCACTTTTTTTCTCTTATCATAATTCGTTATCAGCATGAACATATCGAGCCCAGCTGACAAGTCACAAGAAACCGGAGAGAGAAATAAAGACAGAAGAGAGAGAAGAAAGGAGAAGAGAATAGAGAGATAAATAATTTAAATAATATATTTAAATAATTTAGTTAAATTCTAAATAGTGGTCGGCTGGACTCGACATGTTCATGCTGATAACATGTTGTGAGAAAAAAGAAGAAGAAAGAAGAGAATGGAGAGATAATCGAAGAAAGAAGAGAGAAGAAGTCTTGCTCCAGTCCATTATCCATGGGTATAGGTGTTAAGTAAGAAGGAATCTAAATTACAAAACTCCACTTCACAATAATATAATTAAATCTCTCTGTTCTCTTATTGCTTCTCCCATGGATTAGGGTATCTCTTAATATTTGAACTTAGGGCCTAAGCAATTCGGGTATGCCACTTCTTACTATCGAGCCTAGCTGACCAGTCGTATCTCTCTCTTCTGTTTTCGTTTATCTCTTCGTTCTATTCTCTCTTATTCTCTCTCTTCTATGGAGTTTTGGAATTTAGATTACTTCTTACTTCATACCTGTACCCATAGCGAATGGATTGGAGAAATACATATTTTCTCTTCTCTCTTTGGAGAGATGAGAGAGAAGAATAAAAAAAAGAACAGAGAGATAAATAAAGAGAGAAGAGAAAAGTCCTGCTCCAGTCCATTGACCACGGGTATAAGTGTGAAGTAAGAAGGAATCTAAAATCCAAAAATCCTCTTTTGTCTTTGTTTCTCTCTCTATTTCCTTGTGACTGGTCAGCTGGGCCAAATATTATCGTACTGATAACATGTTGTAAGATGGGAGAAAGAGAGAGCCATTAAACGTCCCCTACTGAAAGGAGTCATATATTATTAATAGGGTAAGTGTTGTGAGATGAGAGAAAGAGAGAGCCGTCAAATATGCCCCACCTTAAAGTGGTCGTTTATTATTTATAGGGTAAACTTACTTATGAACTAAGCAATCTATGGGAAACCCAAATCCATGGGAGAAGAGAGAAGAGAACGAAGAGATTTAATTATATTATACGACCCCTTTAGGGTGGAGCAAGTTTGATGGCTCTCTCTTTCTCCCATCTCACAACACGTTAATTAGTAAACTTAATTATTAAATTATTTAAATTATTTAATAAATAAAAAAATAGTTAATTTAATTAAAAAAATTATAGTAATATTACTATGATAATCATAATAACGTTGAGATGATACTATTGAGAAGTGGAGTTTTAGAATTTAAATTCATTCTTACTTCATACCTATACCCGTGACGATAATCAATTATATATAATTAAACTAGTGCATGCCCGTGCCTGTCGACACTGCAGCGGGCCGCCTTCGGCGGCAACACACCTATCAGCTAACCAGCGGGACGTCTTCGACGGTAACACACCAGTCGGCTCTTTAGCGGGCATCACCACATCCACTCATACTGTTGTATTCGACGGCAACACACATGATCACCTTCGGCAACAAAAGACTTTTGGCATCAACACCGGCCTACAGCGGCCCCGCCCCAACAGACCGACTACCCCGACACCACTAACAGCGGGCACTATCGGGACATTTGTTGCCACCTAAGCTCCCACATTCGATGGTAACATCCAACTCCTACGACCCCGCCCCGATGAACCCCCCCCCTCCCCCCCGAGAGAGAGATCGTGGGGAAGAGATGAGAGAGAGAGAGAGAGAGATCGGGGGGAGACAAAGAGAGAGATTCGGGGAAGACAGAGAGAGAGATCAGGGAAAGAGAGAGACGGAGATGAGGATGACAATTTTGGACCTGACACGACAAACCTGACACAAAATTAGCGGGTCTGGGTTTAACGGGTTCGGGTCGTAAATGGATCGACATGACTAACCCGTTTAGTAAGTGGGTCGGGTCCGGGTTTTGTCTCCGACCCGTTTGACCCGTTTAAAAATCAATGGGTCGGGTCGGATCTGCGATGACTTCAATGGGTCGGATCGGGTCTGTGATGGCTTCAATGAACGGGTTCAACGTACGGACGACTGTGATCAAGAGAGAGAGAGAGATCAGGGGAAGAGAGAGAGAGAGATATCAAGGGAAGAGAGAGAGACGGGGGAGAGAGAGAGATATATCGAGGGAAGAGAGAGACAGATCGATTGCAACGGACGACTGTGATCAAGAGAGATAGATCGGGGAGAGAGAGAGAGATAGGGGGAAGAGACATTAGGTATTAAACCAATTTAATGTATAGCTAGATTTAATTTTATTTTTTTGACAATGATAATGAAAAAAAATTATTCAATTTATAATTATTTTTTCATGTAATATTAGTTCTTATCTCAAACTCAAGCCTCTTTGCCTGATCGGAGAAGCGGCGGTGCAAGCAGAAGGTGGGTGGTCTACCGGGTTTTCAAGAAGAAGAACCACCAAAAGGTGGTGATGAATATAGCCCTAACAAATACTCGACCATCACCTGCGACACTAAGAGCCAAATACTTCTGCCCCCGACTCCCGAGCGACGGCACGCTGGATCAGATTCTCTAGTATGTGGGGAGGTCTTGCAAGCAAGAAGCCGAAGCCGCCCGCTACTCCAAAAACCTCGGATACTTCAGGCCCATCGAGGTCGCCTCCGGCCACGGCATCGGCGAGAGGTTCATGAAGCTTCCGGCCCTCGAGAGCCCTCCGGCACCGTCGTTCGCCGTCGACGTCCTACCGCCCCGGGAGCACGAATACAACGCCCGCACCGACCAGGCCGAGACGGAGCTGAGCGACTTGGCGGCGCTGGACCGGCTGGTGGCGTCGTACCTCAATGCGCAGTCGGAGACTTCGAAGCAGCTAGCATGCTTCGACGACCCCGGCTTCCCCTTCTACTCCGGCGGGCTGTTCCTCCCCGGCTCCCACTACTACCATGGCGGCAGCGACGACGGCAACAACCGCACGCTGCGACCATCACCTGCGACACCAAGACCCAAATGCTTCTGCCCCCGACTCCCGAGCGATGGGACGCTGGATCAGTTTCTCTAGTATATGGGGAGGTCTTGCAAGCAAGAGACCGAAGCCACCCGCTACTCCAAAAACTCGGATACTTCAGGCCCATTGAGGCCGCCTCCGGCCACGGCATCGGCGAGAGGTTCATGAAGCTTCCGGCCCTCGAGAGCCCTCCGGCGCCGTCGTTCACCGTCGACGTCCCACCGCCCCGGGAGCACGAATACAGCGCCCAGACCACCTACAGCCTAAGAACCGACCAGGCCGAGACGGGGCTGGGCGACTTGGCGGTGCTGGATCGGCTGGTGGCATCGCACCTCAACGCGCAGTCGGAGACGTCAAAGCAGCTGGCGTGCTTCGACGACCCCGGCTTTCCCCTTCTGCTCCTACGGCGGGCTGTTCCTCCCCGGCTCCCACGACTACCACGGCAGCATCGACGACGGCAACAACGGCAACCTCTGGAGCCTGACATGGTCGGCGTTGGCGCCGTCGAGTCGGACCACATCAGCCACGTGTCGAGCTCCTCGCTATAACGGAACGACGCACCAACTCGAAGTAAAGGCAGGATGAGAGAGAGAGAGATGGCCTACAGCCTAAGCACCGACCAGGCCGAGACGGGGTTGAGCGACTGGGCAGCGCTGGACGGGCTGGTGGCATTGCACCTCAAAGCGTAGTCGGAGACGTCGAAACAGCTGGCGACGACCCCGGCTTCCCCTTCTGCTCCTCCGGTGGGTTGTTCCTCCCTGGCTCCCACGACTACCACAGCGGCAGCGACGACAGCAACAATAGCGACCGCTGGAGCCTGACACGGTCAGCGTTGGCGTTGGCGTCGGCGCCGTCGATGTCGGACCACATCAGCCACGTGTCGAGCTCCTCGCTATAACGGAACTATGCACGATGAGAGAGAGACGGAGAGAGAGAGATGTGGAGGAAGAGAGAGAAAAATAGGTGGCACCACTAAGAAATAGGGGACGGAGAAAAGGGACTCCCAAATATGGGTGAGGGGGGACCATGTTTTTATCCAGTCAGCTTGTCCTAGTCAGCTTCTGTTTTGTCTAGTCAGCACAAAACCGTCGTGCCATGTTATATAGATATTTATAAGGTAAGCTTACTAATTAAGAGAATTGATTTAATAATTATTTAAATAAATAATTAATACGAACTCTTTAGGGTGGGGCATGTTAGATCTGATGGCTGTCCACCATCGGATCTCTCCCATGGATTAGGGTTTCCCACAGATTGCTTAGGCCCTAAGTAAGCTTACCCTATGAATAATATACGATCCCTTTAGGGTGGGGCACGTTTGATGGCTCTCTCTTTCTTCCATCTCACAATACATTATCAGTACGAACATGTCGAGCCTAACCGACCAGTCACAAAAAAACGGAGAGAGAAACGAAGACAGAAAAGAGAGAAGAAGATATAGTTCAAAAAATAATAATTTAAATAAATTACTATGTAACTAAATAATTAAAAAAAATTTATTAAATTACTAAATATTAATTGAAATAAATAAAATAATTAATTATTTATTTAAGTAATAAAATAAAATAATAATTTAATAACTATGTACTTATTATTTAAATAATAAGGTAATTATTTGAATATATAAATAATAATTTTTTTTAAAAAATAATTTAAATTTTTTTTAAATAATCAAATTAATATTATTTATTTTATTATTTCAATCATAAATAAATTATTTAAATAATTTAAATATTTAGTTATATAGATAATTAAATATTTATTTAATTATTTAATTTATTAAACAAATTAAATTAATTAAATAATAGGAAGTAAAGAAGGAAAATAAGGCACACTTGAATTTTTTGCTTTAAAAAGAATTTATATTTTTCTTTAAAATATTAAAAATATTACAACGTACTGTTTTGAGATCGTTCAATCGGATGGCTGTCCACCGTCCGATCTCTCTCATCTCACAACACGTTATCATAATGAACATGTCAAGCCCAACCGACCAGTCATAAGAAAACAGAGAGAAACAAAGACAGAAGAGAGAGAAGAAAAAAGAAGATAACAGACAGATAAATAAAGAGAGAAGAGAGAAGAAGTCCTACTCTAGTCCATTCACCACTGGTATAAGTATAAAGTAAGAAAGAATCTAAATTCCAAAACTCCACTTCTCAATATTTATATGACCCCTTTAGGGTGGGGTACGTTTGACGGCTCACTTTTTATTCATCACAAAACACGTTATTAACACGAACATACCGAGCCCAACCGACCAGTCACAAGAAAACAGAGAGAGAAAGGAAGACAGAAGAGAGAGAAGAAGAGAGAAGAGACAGGGAAATAAATGAATAGAGAAGATAGAAGAAGTCTTGCTCCAACCCATTGGCCACGGGTATAGGTGTAAAGTAAGAAGAAATCTAATTAGCATGGGGCATGTTTGATGACTCTCTCTTTCTCCCATTTCACAATTTGTAATCAGCACGAATATGTCGAGCCCAGCTGACCAGTCATAAGAAAACAGAGAGAGAAACGAAGACAGAAGAGAGAGAAGAAGAAAGAAGAAAACAGAGAAATAAACGAATAGAGCAGAGAGAAGAAGTCCTACTCCAGTCCATTCACCATCGGTATAGGTATGAAATAAGAAGGAATCTAAATTCCAAAACTCCACTTCTCAATAATATAATTAAATCTCTTTATTCTCTTCTCTCTTCTCCTATGGATTAGGGTTTTTCATAGATTGCTTAGGCCCTAAGTAAGCTTAGCCTATAAATAAAATACGACCCCTTTAGGGTGGGGCATGTTTGACGGCTCTCTTTTTCTCCTATCTAATAATATGTTATCAGTACGAACATATCTAGCCCAACCGACCAGTCACAAGAAAACGAAGAGAGAAACGAAGACAAAAGAGAGAGAAAAGAACAAAGAATTAATTATTTAAATAGTCTTTTCTGACACGGGTATAGGTGTGAAGTAAGAAGGAATCTAAATTCCAAAACTCCAAAAACGAGAGAGAAGAAAATAGAAGAGAACGAAGAGATAAATAAAGAGAGAAGAGAGAAAAAGTCCTACTCCAGCGTATTAGCCACGGGTATAGGTGTGAAGTAAGAAAGAATCTAAATTCCAAAACTCCACTTTTCATTTATACAACCCTTTTAGGGTGGGGTACGTTTGATGGTTCTCTTTTTCTCCCATCTCACAACACTTTATCAACACGAATATGTCGAGCCCCGCCGACCAGTCATAAGAAAACAATGAGAGAAACGAAGACAAAAGAGAAAGAAGAAGAGAGAAGAGAACAGAGATATAAACAAAGAGAGAAGAGAGAAGAAGTCCTTCTCCAGTCTATTGGCCACGGGTATAGGTGTGAACTAAGAAGGAATCTAAATTCTAAAACTCGACTTCTGTCTTCGTTTATCTCTCTGTTTTATTGTAACTAATCGGCTGGGCTCGATATATTCGTGTAGATAACATGTTGTGAAATAGGAGAAAGGGAGAGTCGTCAAACGTACCCCACCCTAAAGAGGTCGTATATTATTTATAGGGTAAACTTACTTAGGGCCTAAGCAATCTATAAGAAACCCTAATCCATAGGAGAAGAGATAAGAGAATGGACATATTTAATTATATTATTAAGAAATAAAGTTTTAGAATTTAGATTTCTTCTTACTTCATACCCGTGGCTAATGGACCGCATCACGACTTCTTCTCTTTTCTCTTTTCGTTTATCTCTATGTTCTTTTCTCTATTCTTGTCTCTCATTTGTCTTCGTTTATCTCTCTATTTTCTTGTGACTGGTCGGCTGGGCTCAACATGTTTGTACTGATAACGTGTTATGAGATGGGAAAAAGAGAGAGATGTCAAATATGCCCTACACTAAAGGGGTCCTATAAATATTTAGAAGTGGTGTTTTGGAATTTAGATTCCTTCTTACTTCGCACCTATACCCGTGGCCAATAGACTGAAGCAAGAATTCTTCTCTCTTCTCTCTTCGTTTATCTCTCTCTTTGTTTATCTCTCCCTTCTCTTCTCTTTTCCTCTTTCTCTTCTGTCTTCGGTTCTCTCTCCGTTTTCTTGTAACTGGTCAATTGGACTCGATATGCTCGTGCTGATAACGTTTTGTGCGATGAGAGAAAGAGAGAGTTGTCAAACGTGCCCCACCTTAAAGGGGTCGTATAGTATTTATAGGGTAAGATTACTTAGGACCTAAACAATCTATCGAAAACCTTAATCTATGGGAGAAGAGAGAAGAGAACGAAGAGATTTAATTATATTAATAAGAAGTAGAGTTTTAGAATTTAGATTTCTTTTGTCTTCGGTTCTCTCTCCGTTCTCTTCTCTATTCTTCTCTCTTCTCACTACATGTTATCAGCACAAACATGTCGAGCCCAGTTGATTAGTCACAAGAAAACAGTGTAAGAAACAAAGACAGAAAAGAAAGAATGAGAGAAAAGAGAACGAAAAGATAAATTAAGAGAAAAAAAGATAAATAAAATATTTTTCATACTCATAAATTTATATAAATTATTTAAATATTTAAATAATAACATTGAGATGATACAATTTAAATATTTAAAGAAATAATATATTTTATAATATTTAAGAAAATATTAATTAAAATAAATAAAATAAATAAGTAATCTCCTATCTCATAACACGTTCTCAGCACGAACATGTCAAGCCCAGCAGACCAGTCACAAGAAAACAGAAAGAGAAACAAAGACATAAGAGAGAGAAGTACAGAGAAGAGAATAGAGAGATAAATAAAAAGAGAAGAGAGAGGACGTCCTACTCCAGTCCATTCGCCACGGTTATAGGTGTAAAGTAAGAAGAAATCTAAATTCCAACACGCCACATCTCAATAATATAATTAGATCTCTCTGTTATCTTCTCTCTTCTCCCATGTGTTAAGGTTTTCTATAGATTGCTTAGGCCCTAAGTAAGCTTCCCCGATAAATAATATATGACCCCTTTAGGGTAGGGCACGTTTGACGGCTCTCTCTTTCTCTCATCTCACAAAATATTATCAACACGAACATGTCGAGCACAGCCGACCAGTCATAAGAAAATGGAGAGAAAAACGAAGACAGAAGAGAGAGCAGAAGAGAGAAGAGAACGAAGAGATAAACAAAGAGAAAAGAGAGAAAAAGTAATACTCCAATCCATTGGCCACAGGTATATGTCTGAAATAAGAAGGAATCTGAATTTCAAAACTCCACAGAAGAGAGAGAAGAAGAGAGAAAAGAACGGAGAGATAAATGAAGAGAAAAAAGAGAAGAAGTCCTACTCAAGTCCATTGGCCATGGGTATAGGTGTGAAAAAAGAAGGAATCTAAATTTCAAAACTCTACTTCTTAATAGTATCATCTAAACGTTATTATGATTATCATAATAATGTTACAATAACTTTTTTAAATAAATTAATTAATTATTTAAATATTAAATAATTTAATAATTTAAAATTTTTAATAAATAATTTTTTAGTAAAATAAGTAATTTATTTACTTATTTAAATATTTAATTAAATTTATTATTTTATTTATTTATTTATTATTATATTATTAAATAATTAAACAAGGTAACTATTTATTTATTTAAATTATTAAATAAATAAATAATAATTAAATTATATATTTAATTAATTATTTTTTTATTAGTTATTTCATAAAATTTTATTTTATATTTAAATAAATAAATAATTAGTTAATTATTGAAATATTTAAAAACCTATTTAGTGAAGAAATATATTAAATAGATTATTTACTAAAACAAATAAATAATTTAATTATTAAATAATTTTATAGTTAAATAAAAAATAATAAAGTAAATTTTTATATTGTTAAATAATTAAATAATTATTTTATTAAATTATGAAATATTAATTACAATTAATTAAAAAATTAATTATTTAATTAAGTAATAAAATAAAAAAATAATTCAATAACTATTTACTAATTATTTAAATAATTAGTTAATTATTTGAATATATATATAATAATTTTTTTTAATTAAATAATTATTTTTTTAAATAACAAAATGAATATTTATTTATTTTAATATTTGAATAATTAATAAATAATTTAAATAATTTAGTTATTTAATTATATATATAAGTAAATATTTATTTAATTATTTAATTTATTAAACCAATTAAATTAATTAAATAATAGAAATTAATGAAGGAAGATGAGTCACACCTGAATTTTTTCCTTTAAAAATAATTTATATTTTTCTTTATAAAAATTTAAAACATTACAACTGTTATGAGATCGTTCGATGGGAAGGCTATCTATCATAAATAATATACGACCCCTTTCCTATAGATTGCTTAGGCCCTAAGTAAGCTTACCCTATAAATAATATATGTCCCCCTTAGGGTAGGGCTCGTTTGACGACTCTCTCTTTCTGCTATCTCACAATATGTTGTCAGCACGAATATGTCAATCCCAGCCGACCAGTCACAAGAAAACGGTGAAAGAAATAGAGAGAGAAGAGAGAGACGAGAAAAAAGAATGAAGAGATAAACGAAGAAAGAAGAGAGTAGAAGTCATGCTCCAGTCTTTTGGCTACGGGTATAGGTATGAAATAAGAAAGAATCTAAAGTCCAAAACTCCACATCTCTATAATATAATTAAATCTCTCCATTCTTTTCTTTCTCTTATCTTACAACACATTATTAGCACAAAAATATCGAGCCCAATCAACCAGTCACAAGAAATCGGAGAGAGAAACGAAGACAAAAGAGAGAGAAGAAGAAAGAAGAGAATGGAGAGATAAACAAAGAGAGAAAAGAGAAGAAGTCCTGCTCTAGTCCATTGGCCATGGGTATATATGTGAAGTAAGAAGGAATCTAAATTCTAAAACTCCAATTCTCAATAGTCACATCTCAACGTTATTATGACTATCATAGTAATGTTACTATAATTTTTTTAATTAAATTATTTATTTATTTAATTATTAAATAGGTATGAAGTAAAAAGGAATCTAAATTCCAAAACTTCACTTCTCAATATTTATACGACCCCTTTAGGGTAAGGCATGTTTTATGGATCTTTCTTTATCCCATCTCACAATACGTTATCAGTACAAATATGTCAAGCCCTGCCAACTAGTCACAAGAAAACGAAGAGAGAAATAAAGACAGAAGAGAGAGAAGAAAAGAGAAAAGAACTAAGAGATAAACAAAGATAAAAGGAGAAGAAGTCCTGCTCTAATGCATTGGCCACGGGTATAGGTGTGAAGTAAGAAGGAATCTAAATTCCAAAACTCCATAGAAGAGAGAAAAAGAGCAAAGATAACGAAAAGATAAATAAAGAGAGAATAAGTCCTGCTCCAGTCCATTATCCACGGGTATAGGTGTGAAGTAAGAAGGAATCTAAATTCCAAAACTCCACTTCTAGCTTTGCTTATCTCTTCGTTCTCTTCTCTCTTCTTCTCTCTCTTCTGTGTAGTTTTGGAATTTAGATTCCTTCTTACTTCACACCTATACCAGTGGCAAATAGACTGGAGTAGGACTTCTACTATCTTCTCTCTTCGTTTATCTCTGTGTTATCTTCTCTCTTCTTCTCTCTCTTCTGTCTTCGTTTCTCTCTTAATTAAATAATTATATTATTTAATTAAATTATTTAGGTAGAAGAGAGAAGAGAACATAGATTTAAACCGAGAGAGAAGGGGAGAAGAAGTCATGCTCTAGTCCATTGGCAACGGGTATAGGTGTAAAGTAAGAACGAATCTAAATTCCAAAAGTCCACAGACGAGAGAAAATAAGAAAGAAGAGAAAAGAGAAAAGAGCGAAGAATAGAGAAGAGAACGTAGAGATAAACGAAAAGAGAAGAGAGAAAAAGTCCTACTCTAGTCCATTGGCCACTGGTATAAGTGTAAAGTAAAAGGGAATCTAAATTCCAAAACTCCACAAAAGATAGAGAAGATAAGGACAGACTTCTATTTAATAATTAAAACTAGAGAGATTTATAATATTTTATTTAGGTTCCCTTCTCTCTTCTAACAACACATTATCAACTTGAACATATCGAGTCCAACCGACTAGTCACAAGAAAACAGAGAGAGAAATAAAGACAGAAGAGAGAGAAAAAAAGAGAAAATAATGGAGAGATAAACAAAGAGAGAAGAAATAAGAAGTCCTGCTCTAGTCCATTCGCCACGGGCATAGGTGTGAAGTAAGAAGGAATCTAAATTCTAAAACTATACTTCTCAATATTTATATGACCCCTTTAGGGTACGGCACGTGTGACGGTTCTCTCTTTCTCTCATCTTACAATACGTTATTAGTACGAATATATCATACCCAGCAGACCAGTCAAAAGAAAACGGAGAGAGAAACGAAGACAAAAGAGAGAAAAGAAGAAAGAAAAGGACGGAGAGATAAAAAAAGAAAGAAAAAGTCCTGCCCAAATCTATTGACCATGGGTATAGGTGTGAAGTAAGAAGGAATCTAAATTCAAAAACTCCACAGAAAAGAGAGAAAAAGAGAAAAGGGAAGGGAGAGATAAATGAAATAAGAAGAAAGAAGAAGTCCTACTCCAAGTCATTGGCTATGGGTATAGGTGTGAAGTAAGAAGGAATCTAAATTCCAAAACTTCACTTTTGTCTTTGTTTCTTAATCCGTTTTTTTACTACTGGTCAGTTGGGCTCAATATATTCATGCTGATAACGTGTTATGAGATGAGAGAAAGAGAGAGCCATCAAACGTGCCCCACCCTAAAGGGGTCATAAATTATTTATTATTTATAGGGTAAGCATATTTTAGGCCTAAGCAATCTATGATAAACCCTAATCCGTGGGAGAAGAGAGAAAAGAATGGCCAGAGTAAATTATATCATTGAGAAGTAGAGTTTTGAAATTTAGATTACTTCTTACTTCATATATAAACCCGTAGTTAATGGACTGGAGCATGACTTCTTCTCTCTTCTGTCTTCGTTTATCTCTCTGTTCTCTTCTCTCTTATTCTCTCTTCTGACATTGTTTCTCTCTCCGTTTTTATGTAACTAGTCAGTTGGGCTTGACATGTTCCTGCTGATAACGTATTGTGAGATGGGAGAATAAGAAAGCCATCAAATATGCCCCACCCTAAAGGGGTCGTATAAATATTAAGAAGTTAAGTTTTGGAATTTAGATTCCTTCTTACTTCACACCTATACCCGTGGCTAATGGCCGGGAGCAGGACTTCTTCTCTCTTCATTTATCCTTTCGTTCTCTTCTCTCTTTTTCTCACTTTTCTATCGTTATTTCTCTCTCTTCTGTCTTCATTTTTCTCTCTATTTTCTTATGACTAGTAGGCTAGGCTTGATATATTCGTGCTGATAATGTGCTGTAAGGTGGAAGAAAGAGAGATCCATCAAATATGCCCCTTCCTAAAGGTGTCATATAAATATTGAGAAGTAAAGTTTTGTAATTTAGATTCCTTCTTACTTCACATCTATACCCGTGGCTAATGGACTGGAGCAGGACTTCTTCTCTTTTCATGCTGATGATATAACTATAATTTTTTAAATTAAATTAATGTTTATTAATTATTTAATTAAAACAAAGAGAGTTGTGGAATTTACTATGGTAATCATAATAAAATTGAGATGGTACTATTGAGAAGTGGAGTTTTGGAATTTAGATTTCTTCTTACTTCACACCTATACCCATGGCGAATGGACTGGAGCAGTACTTCTCATCTTTTCTCTCTTTATTTATCTCTCTATTCTTTTCTCTTTTATTCTTTCTCTTTGTCTTTGTTTTTTTTTCCATTTTCTTACGACTCCTCGGCTGGTCTCGACATGTTCGTGTTAATAAAGTATTGTAAGATGGGAGAAAGAGAGAGCCACCAAATATACCCCACCCTAAAGGGGTCGTATATTATTTATAGGGTAAACTTACTTAGGGCCTAAGCAATCTAGGTAAAACCTAAAATAATTTTAAAATAGTATCATCTCAATATCTAAACCCTTAGCGAATGGAGAAGAGAGAAGAAAGAAGAGATTTAATTATATTATTGAGAAGAGAGAAGAGAATGAAGAGATTTAATTATATATTGAGAAGTAGAGTTTTGGAATTTAGATTCCTTCTTACTTTACATATATACCCTTGGCGAATGGACTGGAGTAAGACTTCTCTCTTCTCTCATCATTTATCTTTCTATTATATTCTCTCTTCTCACAATATATTATCAGCATGAACATATCGAACCCAACCGACCAGTCACAAGAAAACAATACGAGAAACAAAGACAAAAAAGAGAGAAGAAGAGAGAAGAGAATGGAGAGATAAATAAAGAAAAAGAAGAGAAATAAAATATTTTTCATGCTCATAAATTTATATAAATTATTTAATAATTATGTAATGTTTTATAATTTAATATTTAAATAATAACATTGAGATGATACTATTTAAATATTTAAAGAAACGATATACTTTATAATATTTAAAGAAATATTAATTGAAATAAATAAAATAAATAAGTAATCTCCCATCTCACAATATATTATCAGTCTAAACATATCGAGCCCAGCAGACCAGTCTCAAAAAAACATAAAAAGAAACGAAAACAGAAAAGATTGTAGGAGTGAGAAGAGAATGGAGAGACAAACAAAGAGAGAAGAGAATAGAAGTCCTGCTCTAGTCCATTCGCCAAGGGTATAGGTGTGAAGTAAGAAGGAATCTAAATTCCATAACTCCACAGAAGATAGAGAATAAGAGAGAAGAGAACGGAGCGATAAATGAAGAGAGAATAAAGAAGAAGTCTTGCTCAAGACCATTGGCTTGGGGTATTGGTGTGAAGTAAGAAGAAATCTAAATTCCAAAACTCTACTTCTCAATAGTATCATCTCAAGATTATTATGATTATCATAGTAATATTACAAAAAAAATTTTAATTAAATTAATCATTTATTTAATTATTAAATAATTTAATAATTTAAATAATTTAATAATTAATTTTTAAGTAAAAATTTTAATTTTTAACTTATTTAATTATTTAATTAATTTATTTATTTTTATATTACTAAATAATTAAATTATAAAACAATTTAATTATTTAAAATATTAAATAAAGAAATATTGATTTAATAATATAATTTATTTATTTATTTATTTTGTAAACTATTTTTTAAGATCGTTCGATGGGATGGCTATCCACCGTAGTATCTTTCCCATGGATTATGGTTTCCCATAGATTATTTAGGCCCTAAGTAAGCTTACCCTATAAATAATATACGACCCTTTTCCTATAGATTGCTTAGGCCCTAAGTAAGTTTACCCTATAAATAATATACGACCCCTTTAGGGTGGGGCACGTTTGATGACTCTATTTTTTTCCCATCTAACTACACGTTATCAGCACAAATATATAGAGCCCAGCTGACCAGTCAAAAGAATACGGAGAGAGAAATGAAGACAGAAGAGAGAGAAGAAGAGAGAAGAGAACGAAGAGATAAACAAAGAGAGAAGAGAGAAGAAGTCCTACTCAAGTCCATTGCCACGGGTATAGGTGTGAAGTAAGAAGAAATCTAAATTCCAAAACTCCACTTCTCAATAATATAATTAAATCTCTTCATTTTCTTCTTTCTCCCATCTCACAATACGTTATTAGCACAAAAATTTCAAGCCCAGCCGACCAGTCATAAGAAAACAGAGAGAAAAACGAAGATCGAAGAGAGAGAAGAAGAAAGAAGAGAACAGAGAGATAAACAAAGAAAGAAGAGAGAAGAAGTCCTGCTCCAGTCTATTGGCCATGGGTATAGGTGTAAAGTAAGAAGGAATCTAAATTCCAAAACTCTACAAAAAAAAGAGGAGAAAAAAGAAAAGAACAGAGAGATAAATAAAAAAAGAAGAGAGAAGAAGTCCTGCTCTAGTCCATTGTCCACGGGTGTAGTTGTGAAGTAAGAAGGAATTTAAATTCCAAAACTCTACTTCTATCGTCGTTTATCTCTCTGTTCTTTTCTCTCTTCTACTCTCTCTTCTGTGTAATTTTGATTCCTTTTTACATCACACCTATACCCATGGCGAATAGACTAGAGCAGGACTTCTTCTCTCTTCTCTCTTTATTTATCACTCTGTTCTCTTCTTTCTTCTTCTTTCTCTTCTGTCTTAGTTTCTCTCTCAATTAAATAATTATATTATTTAATTAAATTATTTAGGTAGAAGTGAGAAGAGAACAGAGAGATAAACGAAGAGAGAAAGGGAGAAGAAGTTTTGCTCCAGTCCATTGGCCACGGGTATAGGTATGAAGTAAGAAGGAATCTAAATTCCAAAACTCCACTTCTATCTTTATTTATCTCTCTGTTCTCTTATCTATTCTTCTCTCTCTTTTGTGTAGTATTAGAATTTAGATTCCTTCTTACTTCACACCTATACCCATAACGAATAGACTAGAGAAGACCTTCTTCTCTCTTCTTTCTTTATTTATCTCTCTATTCTCTTCTCGCTTCTTCTCTCTCTTCTGTCTTAGTTTCTCTCTCAATTAAATAATTATATTATTTAATTAAATTATTTAGGTAGAAGTGAGAAGAGAACGAAGATATAAACGAAGTGAGAAGAGAGAAGAAGTCCTACTCTAGTCCATTGGCTATGGGTATAGTTGTAAAGTAAGATTGAATCTAAATTCCAAAACTCTAAAGAAAAGAGAGGAGAAAAGAGAAGAGAACGGAGAGATAAACGAAGAGAGAAGAGATAAAAAGTCATGCTCCAATCCATTGGCCATGGGTATAGGTATAAAGTAAGAAGGAATCTAAATTCAAAAACTCTACAAAAAAAAGGAGAAAAAAGAAGAAAATTGAGAGATAAATAAAGAGAGAAGAGAGAAGAAGTCCTGCTCCAATCCATTGGCCATGGGTATAGGTGTAAAGTAAAAAGGAATCTAAATTCTAAAACTCCACAAAAAAGAGAGGAGAAAAGTGAAGAGAACGAAGAGATAAATAAAGAGAGAAGAGAGAAGAAGTCCTGCTCCAGTCCATTGTCCATGGGTATAGGTGTGAACTAAGAATGAATCTAAATTCCAAAATCCACTTCTATCTTTGTTTATCTCTCATTTCTCTTCTCTCTTCTTCTCTCTCTTCTGTATAGTTTGAGAATTTAGATTCCTTCTGACTTCACACCTATACCCATAGCGAATGGACTGGAGCAGGACTTCTTCTCTCTTCTTTCCTTATTTATCTCTCTATTCTCTTCTTTTTTCTTCTCTCTCTACTATCTTAGTTTCTCTCTCAATTAAATAATTATATTATTTAATTAAATTATTTAGGTAGAAGAGAGAAGAGAACGGAGAGATAAATGATGAGGGAAAGGGAGAAGAAGTCTTGCTCCAATCCATTGGCCACGGTTATAGGTACGAAGTAAGAAAGAATCTAAATTACAAAACTCCACAGAAGCGAGAGAAGAAGAAAGAATAGAACAGAGAAGAGAGGGAAGAATCAAGATGAGAACATATAGATAAACAAAGAGAGAAGAGAGAAGAAGTTTTGCTCTAGTCTATTGGCCACGGGTATAGGTGTGAATTTATAAGGAATCTAAATTCCAAAACTTCACAGAAGAAAGAAAAGATAAGGACATACTTCTATTTAATTATTAAAACTAGAGAGATTTATATTATTTTGTTTAGGTTCTCTTCTTTCTTCCCACAACACGTTACCAGCACGAATATATCGAGCCCAACTGACTAGTCACAAGAAAACGGAGAGAGAAATGAAAACAAAAGAGAGAGAAAAAGAGAGAAGAAAATGAAGAGATAAACGAAGAGAGAAGAGAGAAGAAGTCTGGCTCCAATCCATTGGCCACGGGTATATATGTAAAGTAAGAAGTAATTTAAATTCTAAAACTCCACTTCTCAATATTTATACGACCGCTTTAGGGTGGGGCACGTATGACGGCTCTCTCTTTCTCCCATCTCACAACACGTTATCAGCATGAACATGTCAAGCCCAACCGACCAGTTATAAAAAAATAGACAGAGAAACAAAAACAGAAGAGAGAGAAGAAGAGAGAATAGAATGGAGAGATAAACAAAAAAAGAAGAAAGAAGAAGTCCTACTCCAGTCCATTGTCCACGGGTATAGGTTTGAAGTAAGAAGGAATCTAAATTCAAAAACTCAACATAAGAGATAGAAGAAGAAAGAAGAGAACGAAGAGATAAATAAAGAAAGAAGAGAGCAGAAGTCCTGCTCCAGTTCATTGGCCATGGATATAGGTATGAAGTAAAAAGAAATTTAAATTCCAAAACTTCACTTATGTCTTCGTTTCTCTCTCTGTTTTCTTACGACTGGTCAGCTGAGCTCGACATTTTTGTGCAAATAACGTGTTGTGAGATAGGAGAAAGATAGAGCCGTTAAACGTGACCCACCCTAAAGGGGTTATATATTATTTATTATTTATAGAGTAAGCTTACTTAGGGTCTAAGCAGTCTATGGGAATCCCTAATTTATAGGAGAAGAGAGAAGAGAATAGAGAGATTTAATTATATTATTGAGAAATAGAGTTTTGGAATTTAGATTACTTCTTACTTCACACCTAGACCCGTGGCTAATGGACTGGAGTAGGACTTCTTCTCTCTTCTCTCTTTGTTTATCTCTCCGTTCTCTTCTTTCTTGTTCTCTCTCTTCTAATTTTGTTTCTCTCTCCGTTTTCTTGTTACTGATCGGCTGGGCTCGACATGTTCGCACTGATAACGTGTTGTGAGATAGGAGAAAGAGAGAGCCGCCAAATATGCATCACCTTAAAGGGGTTGTATAAATATTGAGAAGTTGAGTTTTGGAATTTATATTCCTTCTAAGTACTCCACACCTATACTCGTGGCTAATGGACTAGAGCATGACTTCTTCTCTCTTCGTTTATCTCTTCATTCTCTTCTCTCTTCTTCTTACTCTTCTGTCTTCGTTTCTTTCTTTATTTTCTCTTCTCTTTTCTACTCTCTATTATGTCTTTATTTCTTTCACTTGACTAGTAGGTTGGGCTTGACATGTTCGTACTGATAACGTATTGTGAGGTGGAATAAAAAGAGAGCCATGAAACATGCTCCACCCTAAAAGGGTCATATAAATATTAAGAAGTGGAGTTTTGTAATTTAGATTCCTTCTTTCTTTACACCTATACCCATGGCCAATGGACTGGAGCAGGACTTTTTCTTTTTTCGTGCTGATAATGTTACTATAATTTTTTTAATTAAATTAATTATTTAATTAAAATGAAGAGAGTTTTGGAATTTACTGTGATAATCATAATAACGTTAAGATGATACTATTGAGAAGTGAAGTATTGGAATTTAGATTCCTTCTTACTTTACACTTATACCCATGGCGAATAGACTGGAGCAAGACTTCTTTTATCTTTTCTCTTCGTTTATCTCTCTATTCTCTTCTCGTTTTTTCCCTTTCTTCTATCTTCGTTTCTCTCTTTGTTTTCATGCGACTGATCGGCTGGGCACGACATGTTCGTGCTGATAATGAATTATGAGATGGGAGAAAGAGAGAGCCATCAAACATGCCCCACCCTAAAGGGGTCGTATATTATTTATAGGGTAAGCTTACTTAGGGCCTAAGGAATTAGTGGAAAATCCTAATCCATGGGAGAAGAGAGAAGAAAATGGAGATATTTAATTATATTATTGAGAAGTAGAGTTTTGAAATTTTGATTCCTTCTTACTTCACTCCTATACCCTTGGCGATTGGACTGGAGTAAGTATTATTCTCTCTTTTCTCTTTATTTATCTCTTTATTCTCTTCTCTCATCACACAACACATTATTAGCATGAACATATCAAGCCCAGCCGACTAGTCCCAAAAAAACGATGCGAGAAACGAAGACAAAAGAGAGAGAAGAGAACAGAGAGGTAAATGAAGAGAGAAGAAGAGAAATAAAATATTTTTCATGCTCATAAATTTATATAAATTATTTAATAAATATGAAATATTTTATAATTAAATATTTAAATATTAATATTAAGATAATATTATTTAAATATTTAAAAAAATAATATACTTTATAAAATTTAAAAAAATACTAATTGATATAAATAAAATAAATATGTAATCTCCTATCTCATAACACGTTATCAGTATGAAAATGTCAAGCCCAATGGACGAGTCATAAAAAAAGGAGTGAGAAACGAAGATAGAAGAGAGAGAAGGAGAAAGAAGAGAACGAAGAGATAAACGAAGAGATAAGATAGAAGAAGTCTTGCTCCAGTCCATTCTCCATGGGTATAGGTGTGAAGTAAGATAGAATCAAAATTCCAAAACTCCACTTCTCAATGAATTTTTTGCTATAAAAATAATTTATAATTTTCCTTAAAAAAGTTTAAAACAATACAACTATTATAAGATCGTTCGATTGGATAGAAATGGACTGGAGTAGGACTTATTCTATCTTCTATCTTCATTTATATCTCTGTTCTTTTCTCTCTTCTGTCTTCGTTTTTCTCTCTATTTTCTTATGATTGGTCGATTGAATTCGACATATTCGTACTGATAACGTATTATAAGATGGGAGAAAGAGAGAGTCGTTAAACATTCCCCATCTAAAAGGGCCGTATATTATTTATAGGATAAGCTTATTTAGGGCCTAAGTAATCTATGAGAAATCCTAATCCATAGGAGAAGAAAGAAGAGAACAAAGAGATTTAATTATATTATTGAGAAGTGGAGTTTTGGAATTTAGATTCCTTCTTACTTCACAACTATACCCTTAGCTAATAGGCTAGAGCAAGACTTTTTCTCTCTGGTCTCATTGTTTATCTCTCTATTCTCTTCTCTCTTCTTCTCTCTCTTTTGTCTTCATTATTATCTCTATTTTTTTATGACTGGTCGGTTGTGCTCGACATATTCGTACTGATAAAGTATTATGAGATGGGAGAAGAGAGAGCCATCAAATATGCCCCACCCTAAATGGGTCGTATAAATATTCCAATGGACTGGAGGAGGACTTCTTCTCTCTTCTCTCTTCATTTATCTCTCCGTTCTTTTCTTTTTTCTTCTCTCTCTTTTGTGGAGTTTTGGAATTTAGATTCCTTCTTACTTCACTCCTATACCCGTGTGAGAAGAGACTATTTAAGAAGGAATTTTAATTCCAAAACTCCACTTCTATCTTCGTTTCTCTTTCTCTTTTCTTGTGACTGGTCAGCTGGGCATGACATGTTCGTGCTGATAACATGTTACAAGATGGAAGAAAGGAAGATCCGTTAAACATGCCCCACCCTAAAGGGGTCGTATATTATTTATAGGGTAAGCTTACTTAGGTCCTAAGTATTTTAAAGGAAACCTTAATCCATGGGAGAAGATAGAAGAGAATGGAGAGATTTAATTATATTATTTAAAAGTAGAGTTTTGGAATTTAAATTACTTCTTACTTCACACCTATACCCGTGGTGAATGGACTAGAGTAGTACTTCTTGTGGGTGCAAATTTTGGCGGAAATTTACCAACTACCACGGAACCCACCGGCCCTGCCTGGTGGGCCCATGAAGACTACCACGGGACCCTCCGACCCTGCCTGGTGGGCCCCCGGAGACTACCACGGGACCCACCGGCCCTACCTGGTGGGCCCCCGGAGATCGCAGCGGGACCCACCGGCCCTGCCTGGTGGGCCCCCGAAGGCTTTCGAGGGACCCACCGACCCTGCCTGGAGAATCCCCAGATACGGCAGCAGAAACCGCCATTTGCCCCAGAATTCCTCCCCGGGAAGTCTATAAATAGCAGAGCCTTCGAATGTAAATGGATCGAACTCTCAGTGCTAAAACTAGAGCTCTGGAATTTCCAACTTCCTATCTTCTCACCCTTCACCTCTACTTGATCATCTTCTTGTCTGTGAAGAGATCAAAAAGGCTTCAGTAGCACTCGGCCTGTCGAGGTTACTTTGAGAAAAGTGTTAGTGAATTCGGGTTGCACCCTATAGCACGGAGACGTAGGCTTCGGCCGAACTCCGAGATCACTTCTCGTGTCAAA
The DNA here is from genome assembly GCA_947650365.1 of Chamaelirium japonicum. Classification (NCBI taxonomy): domain Eukaryota; kingdom Viridiplantae; phylum Streptophyta; class Magnoliopsida; order Liliales; family Melanthiaceae; genus Chamaelirium; species Chamaelirium japonicum. Next base: position 99,177,664 of record OX393551.1, read on the forward strand.
CTATCTCTGATTGCATCTCTCTGTTTACATATCAAAAGCTTCAACTTCGATCAACAGATCGACCAACGATCTTCGACGTCAACTTCGACTTCAATTGACTGGTGCTGCGAAAGTCTTCGGGTCGGCACGAAGATTTTCCCCCACAGTTTGGCGCCGTCTGTGGGATTTCGAGCAAAAAGTCGAGCTCTCTACTACTTGATCGGTTAAACCTACAACCGATCTTGATAGTCAAACTTCCTCGCCCTCTCGGTTGATCAGACAACTGATCGAGCGGCACTCTCGTTGCACCTTTCGCTCTCTGAATGGCGAGGACAAAACATCAAGGTCAACCAGAAGGAAGTAACACTCAACAACAACCTCGTCCTGAGACTCGTTCAATGAGTCAAAGGCTCAACTTCGGGCAACCCTTTGCTGTCCCCGAGATGGGGGTTCATTCAGGGAGTGGCAGATCTGTCGATCGACCTATCGCCCACCCCGCGCGACAGTCGATTGGGCAAACAACACCAGCTCCTGCTGAAGACCCTCCATCAACCTACCAAATCTCTGCGATCGACTTCCAGCTGCTCCAATTGGCGAAACAAAATGCCACCCTCACTGCTGAGAGGGATGCTCTGAAGAAAGCAGCATCCGAGGCTGGAATCGCTCTTCCTATCCCCTCTACAAGTGAGAGGGTTGATCTTCCTCGACATTCAATCCACTCCGAGCAACGGAGGTCGATGGGCACTGCTGCCCTCGAAAGGATTCGTCGCGACCCTACTCCCTCTGCTGCTCCTTGGAAGCAGAGTGTCTGGGATCGTCTTGACGACGAGTCCTCCCAATCCTCTTCTGGTCGCAACTGCGATAAGAGGGCACCTTCAAAGATCAACATGCCAAGGAAGCACCAAATGAAAGGTGCTCCTTCAAAGAGTAGAGTCTCTCCTTCCATTCCACTTCAACGTGGACTTGGATCGGATCTTCGACATCGACTTCAACCGGCAAATACTTTAATGCCTGAGCAAGACCTTGCAATCTTGCCTCTTGACCCACCTCTAGGTCAAGGACATGGTCGTAGAGACGGGTACTCCTCTGCCGGGCCTCTACATCGAAGCCTTTTCGAATCAACATTCCCAAGAGGATGGAGAACTCCTATCCTCCCCAAATTCAATTGCATCCGAGGAGATCCTACTCTCCATATCCTCGCATTCAAGCAAGCTCTAACACCGCACGAAGAAGAGAACAATGTACTCTGCCGCACCTTTGCAGGAAGTCTCGATGAGCCGTCGCTCGACTGGTATCACAATCTTCGAGCAGGATCCATCACCCAGTTCGATGTTTTAGCTAAACTCTTCGTGCAGCATTATCAGCTCAACCTGAAGCCCGAGAAGAAGCTCGACTCTCTCTATCGGCTAAGGATGGGTGCTGACGAGACTCTCCGAAGTTTCACTAGGAGGTTTCGCAACGAGCACGCTGCCCTCTCTGGAAGACATCTGGATGATGAAGCCATCATGTTGGCTTTCCAGAACGCTCTCCGATTCGATCTGCACATTTATAACGACTTCATCCGCAATCCCCCTCCTTCTCTGGGTGCAATGTTTGATCGAATCCAGAGGGAGATCGAGGTGGAAGACGATCAAGTCGCTCGGAAAGGGCGAGAAACAAAGAGAAGACCTGCTGAGAGAGAAGCTCCAAAGTATGCTGCTAAGGCCCACAACGCTGAAGCAGCAGCCCCTCCGGCCAACAAGCGATCAAAGAATGATGGGCATCGATCTCCAACGAAGACCACTTTCACTGAGTGGAATTTACCAGTCGAACAAATACTCGACCGCATTCAACACGACGAGTATCTACGGAGGCCCAATCCTCTTCAGCCAAACTCCAAATTCACAGCAGACAAAACAGTCTATTGCGACTTCCACCGTAGTCACGGCCACTCCACCGATCGGTGCTATCGGTTGAAGTTCCATCTTGAAGACCTATTGCGAGAGGGCCACCTTCAAGAATTCATCAACAACGGGCACGATCAACGTCGAATCTCTGCAAAGGGCAAAAAAGTGTGTTGGATACATCAAATCTCCTCTGACCGGCAACCTATCTCTGTGAATGCCAACGTCTTTGGTATTCATGGTACATTGCATAATCAAAATCTGACCGGGAAAGAGGTGGATCGACAAGTTCGACGCATCTTCCACGTCCGTTCTACTGCGAGCAAAGAAGATACCTGGATCGAGAAGCCCATTGAAGGTCTTGCTTGGCCGTCCATCGTCTTCAACGACACTGACCTTCAAGGAGTTCATATACCACATCGAGACCCCCTGGTTTTGAAACTCATCATCGACGGAAGCACCGTCAATTGAATCCTCATCGACACCGGGAGTTCTATCGATATTATGTTCTCAGACTGCTTCAAACGTCTGGGACATAAATATCAAAGCCTTGATGTCGTTCCAACCGTGATCACTGGCTTCAACGGCGAACAAAGCATCACGGTGGGTGAATCAAGATTCACTCTGGACCTCAGCCGAGAGACTCGAGTCTCGGTGAGGTTCGCCATTGTCGAAGGGGTCTCCAGTTACAACGCCATCCTCGGGCGACCTTTCCTCCACCAGATCAATGCCATCTCCTCCTCTTACCATCAATTACTCAAGTTTGCAACTGGAGAAGGTATCATCTGCATTCGAGGCGATCAGCAAGCTGGAAGGTCTTGTGAGGCTGCTGCGGCAAAGACAGATCGAAAGATCAACATTGCTCCTCCAAAGCAGCCACGAGATGAAGCTGGTCCCTCTTCTAAATAGCAATCAAAGGGGATCCCTCTGACCGAACCTCCACCATTCGAATGGGAAGCATCACCTTCAATTGAAGAAATCATCCCAATCAACATAGGCAGTGGAGATCTCCCTCAACAAACTTTTATTGGTACCGGTCTTAGCGACGCAGAAGCGCAAGACATGGTATCCTTCCTCCAGTCCAATGTCGACGTCTTCGCTTGGTGCTTTGAAGACATGCCTGGAATCAATCCAGATGACGCTTGTCACCGACTTGCGATCAAAGAAGAGGTGAAGCCTATCAAGCAAAAGCCACGCACCATCCGACCAGAGCTACAAGTTGCAGTTCAAGAAGAAATCACCAAGCTACTCGCAACAGGCTTCATCCGAGAAGTAGAGTATCCTACTTGGATCTCTAATATTGTGGCTGTTCCGAAGAAGAATGGAAAGGTCAGAGTCTGCATCGACTTCACCAATCTCAACAAGGCTTGCCCCAAAGACCCATTTCCCATGCCAAGGATCGATAGACTCGTCGATGCCACTGCTGGCCACGAGCTATTGTCTTTCATGGATGGGTATTCTGGATATAATCAAATCCCACTTCATCCAGACGATCAAGAGAAGACTTGCTTCGTGACTAGCCGAGGTCTCTACTGCTACAATGTAATGCCGTTCGGCCTCAAAAATGCTGGATCTACCTATCAAAGACTAGTCACCAAGATGTTCGAAAGCCAGATCGGACGCAACGTCGAAGTATATGTTGATGATCTCCTCACCAAGAGTTCCGTTCGGAGCAAACATCTTTCCGATCTGGCGGAAACCTTTCAAGTTCTTCGAAAATATCGTATGAAGCTCAATCCATCCAAGTGCGCTTTCGGAGTTCAATCTGGCAAATTCCTGGGTCATCTTGTGACTAGGAGAGGTATTGAAGCCAATCCCGATCAAATTCGAGCTATCCTCGACATGCCATCACCTACCAATCGAAAAGAAGTTCAACGCCTCACTGGAAGACTTACTGCCCTCAATCGGTTCATCTCGAAGTCTTCCGACAAGTGTAAGCCTTTCTTCGACAAACTACGAAAGGCGGATACATCCGGCTGGAGTCCAATCTGTGAAGAAGCATTTCAAAGCATCAAGAAATATCTGGTGCAAGCTCCTATCTTAACGGCTCCACTTCCAGAAGAAGACTTATGGCTTTATCTCGCCGTCACTAATCAAGCAATCAGCGCGGTCCTAGTTAGTAAGAGAGAAGGCATCGAGCATCCAGTCTACTATATCAGTCACACTCTTCTTCCGGCTGAAACTCGCTACTCAAAAACTAAGAAAGTCATACTGGCCTTACTTACTGCATCACGTCGTCTACAACCTTATTTCGTCTCCCACCAGATCACTGTCATCTCTGAACACCCACTCAAAGATATTGTTGACAAAGCTGGTAGGGCTGGTCGAATGACCAAATGGGTGATCGAAATGAGTGCTCTGGGGATTCAATTCGAATCTCGCACTTCTATCAAAGGTCAAGCAGTTGCCGACTTCCTAGCTGACTTCCCAGTTGAGGACCCCATCACTTGGGAAGAAGATGTCGACATGCGCCTAGAAGATGAGGACAATACTCCGATCAACCTTGCAACAAAAATTGATCCAAGTCTCGAAGCTATTGCTGCGACTCCCCCATGGAAACTCTATACTGATGGAGCATCGAGTTCGATCGGTTCGGGAACTGGGATAGTCTTAATATCCCCCGAACTTGATCATCTGCAAAGGGCCACTCTTCTCGGATTCAATGCCACCAACAACGAAGCCGAATACGAAACACTCATTTCTGGACTCGAAATGGCTGAATCCCTGGGGGTAGATCGAATCCTCGTATACAGCGATTCCCAACTGATTATAAGGCAAATCAATGGAGAATATACAGCTCGAGAAGAAAGAATTGTGACGACCAAGATCCAATAGGCCAATAGCCAAGAGCCAAGACTCCTGAGGCGGGAATGCCAAGATGGATGAGGTGAGGTGAGGTGAGGTGTACAAGGCCATGAGTTAGCCCCACATCGCCTGGAGAGAAGGAGATCCTGAGCTACTTATATAATTTCCCCTCCCAAACATAGAAGACGCGTTCTAGGTGGTTCGATGGTAACCATGCTAGTGCAAAACCTTGAGGTTGAGGGTTCGAGTACCCAAGAGACCAATAAAGGACAATATCTTGTGTTTGGGGGCTCACCACCTTTCCTGCCAAGACGCGTTTTAAAACCGTGCGCCGCTACGGATTTCGTAAGAACTCCGTAGTTAAGCGTGCTCGGGCGAGAGTAGTACCAGGATGGGTAACCTCCCTGGGAAGTTCTCGTACGGGCACGGGCAAAGCGGATAATATCTTGTGTGTTTGGGGCGGATGTTACAAAATAGTATCAGAGCCGGTTCTCCTCGGGATGGGGGGGGGTCTAACCCTACACGAGGACGTGTAGCCCTAAGGGGGGTGGATTGTGACGACCAAGATCCAATAGGCCAATAGCCAAGAGCCTAGACTCCTGAGGCGGGAATGCCAAGATGGATGAGGTAAGGTGAGGTGAGGTGTACAAGGCCATGAGTTAGCCCCACATCGCCTGGAGAGAAGGAGATCCTGAGCTACTTATATAATTTCCCCTCCCAAACATAGAAGACGCGTTCTAGGTGGTTCGATGGTAACCATGCTAGTGCAAAACCTTGAGGTTGAGGGTTCGAGTACCCAAGAGACCAATAGAGGACAATATCTTGTGTTTGGGGGCTCACCACCTTTCCTGCCAAGACGCGTTTTAAAACCGTGCGCCGCTACGGATTTCGTAAGAACTCCGTAGTTAAGCGTGCTCGGGCGAGAGTAGTACCAGGATGGGTAACCTCCCTGGGAAGTTCTCGTACGGGCACAGGCAAAGCGGACAATATCTTGTGTGTTTGGGGCGGATGTTACAAAATGGTATCAGAGCCGGTTCTCCTCGGGATGGGGGGGGTCTAACCCTACACGAGGACGTGTAGCCCTAAGGGGGGTGGATTGTGACGACCAAGATCCAATAGGCCAATAGCCAAGAGCCAAGACTCCTGAGGCGGGAATGCCAAGATGGATGAGGTGAGGTGAGGTGAGGTGTACAAGGCCATGAGTTAGCCCCACATCGCCTGGAGAGAAGGAGATCCTGAGCTACTTATATAATTTCCCCTCCCAAACATAGAAGACGCGTTCTAGGTGGTTCGATGGTAACCATGCTAGTGCAAAACCTTGAGGTTGAGGGTTCGAGTACCCAAGAGACCAATAGAGGACAATATCTTGTGTTTGGGGGCTCACCACCTTTCCTGCCAAGACGCGTTTTAAAACCGTGCGCCGCTACGGATTTCGTAAGAACTCCGTAGTTAAGCGTGCTCGGGCGAGAGTAGTACCAGGATGGGTAACCTCCCTGGGAAGTTCTCGTACGGGCACGGGCAAAGCGGACAATATCTTGTATGTTTGGGGCGAATGTTACAAGAATGCAACTCTATTTAGCCTTAGTACGACGTCTTCAACAACGTTTTACTAATGCTGAATTCATTCAAATCCCAAGAGCAGAGAACCGAGAAGCAGATGCCTTAGCCAATGCTGCCTCAGTTCTTGGAGACTCACTAGGAGGAAGGCAAATACAGATCAATTATCAAGAAGTGCCCAAGACCATCCCCGATCAACAGATCTTTGCTACTACAAAAGAATCTGGGGATGGAGATCAAATGAGATCGAACCTCACTACTACAAGTGATCTTGAAGACTGGAGACAACCAATTTTTGACTTCTTCAAGCATGGCAAAGTGCCGGAAGATCCCAATCAAGCTCGAAGACTTCAAAGAAAACTCCCTTGCTATACTGTTCAAGGAGAAGATCTATATTTCAAATCTCACAACGGGATGTTGCTCAAGTGCCTTGGCCCTGAGCAAGCACAGGCCATCCTTATTGATATCCATTCTGGAGCTTGTGGGAATCATTCGGGAGGAAGATCTCTTGAAGCCAAAACGAAACTACAAGGTTATTACTGGCCTACAATGGCAAAAGACGCTCGACAAGTTGTTCAAAGATGCGAGCCATGCCAATTACACGCTCGAGCTATCCATCTCCCTGCAGATGAGCTTCATCAACTATCAAGTCCCTGGCCTTTCCATCAATGGGGGTTAGATTTCTTGGGACCTTTCTCTCGAACTCCAAACAAGAAGAAGTATCTACTGCTGGCCACGGATTACTTCACCAAATGGGTTGAAGCTGTGCCCCTCTTTCGAGAGACTGACGACGAAGTGATCAAATTCATTCGGCATAACATCTTCTCAAGATTTGGTACACCTCAAGTTCTCGTTGCTGACAATGGAGCTCAATTTGACTCCGACAAATTCCGAGAGTTCTGTCTGAACAACGGTATCAAGCTATTCTATTCAACTCCAAGATATCCTCAAAGCAATGGTCAAGCTGAAGCCTCAAATAGAGTTATACTTGGCATACTTAAGAAAAAACTCAATAGCAAGAAAGGATTGTGGGAACAAGTCCTACCTGAAGTTCTTTGGGGGTATCGCACAACTCCGAGAAGATCAACAGGGTTCTCACCCTTTCGCCTAACATATGGATCGGAAGCAGTACTCCCAACAGAAAACTTATCAAGTACGCTTAAGACCAGAGTAGTTGAACAAGGAATCAACGAAGAACTTCGGATCAATGATCTAGACTTCTCTGATGAATTACGAGATCAAGCTTCACTTCGTGTGGCCAAGTACCAACAGAAGATCAAACGAGCCTATGATGAGAGAGTCTACAAGAGACAGTTCCCAGTGGGTAGTTTAGTTCTCAGAGCAGTTTTCTACAACACCAAAGAACACAGCAGTGGGAAGCTTGCTCCCAACTGGGAAGGTCCATACATCGTTGAATCATCAGGAGGCAAAGGTTCTTACAGACTGATCTCACCAGAAGGAGATAGATTGCCTCGAGCTTGGAATTCTAGACACCTCAAGTTGTTTTATCCATAATGTAAATTTTGTGATGAATAAAGTTCTCTTTCAAGTGTTCAAATGTGCAATGGTTCAGCTTCTCAATTCAAGTTCTAAAGCAGTTTCAAATTCAAGTTACCAGGTCTTTTAACAAGTTTGGATGTTAGAGTTGCGACTCAACCCCTTACTAGCAAATGTTAAACTGACCATATTCAAGCTACCAAGTCTTTTAACAAGTTTGGGTGTTAGAGTTGCGACTCAACCCCTTACTGGCAAATGTTAAACTGACCTTCAATTTTCAATATTCAATTTTAATCAATTTCAATGTCGTCTAACAGGTTTGGGTGCTTGAGTTGCGACTCAACCCCTCACATTCAAATGTTACACGAATTCAAGTTCAATTTTCAAGTTACAATAAGTTTGGGTAATTGAGTTGTGACTCGACCCCTTACATTCAAGTGTTTGTATTTACATTCCAATACCATTCAGGACACAGCATTCAAGCACAACATTCAAAGGCATTCAACACAAGACATTCAATCTTCAAAACATCAAATATCTCTATTATCAAAAAATTGATCAAGTACAGGAGTGAGCTGCTACATGTCAAGAGTTTACAAGTGTAAACAACCAAGAAAAGGAAGAAATACATCAGGGCTTGGCTACGCTTGGAGCATGCGACTTTTCTCCTTCAGATTCGCCACGAGGCTTGCTTGCAACCGAAGCTTTAGAAGATCGGACACTGCTAACATGTGCCCTGAGTGCCTCTGCCGCTTTCTCGGCTGTTTCTTTGTAACTCTTGCATTCAGACAATGCATGCTCCAAGGCCTTCTTGGAAGTCTCCTCCCTGGCAGTAAAAGCAGCATGTTGAGCAGCAAGTCGTTCTTTCAGCTCCTTGATCTCGTTAGTGCGACCGCAGGACACGTCCTCAACCTTGGAGAGTCGATTCTTCAAGGATTCAAGCTCATGACTCTGCGCCTCACAACGATCCTGCAGCCCCTTGATCTCCAGCTTCCCCTTGCGAAGATCCTCGATCTTAGCCTTGAGAGATTGTTTCTTTGAACTCAGGAGCTCCCTCAGCCCATCTCTTTCCTCGCTCACAGCCTTCAGTTCAGCTGTCAAACGGGTTACCTCGGAGGCGGCTTCCCGTTCTCCTGCCTTCCAGGAGAGCTTGCTTGCGATTCTCAAACAGGCTGAGTTTTGCAAATTGATAAAGAGTTGGAATTATTCTGAAGATACAATTTCGAAAAATTCATCAAAGCATATGCACATGCCACTACTTCAAGCCGATCGAAGGCTTCTTCAAAAGAAGCTTCCGAAAGATTACAAAGCTTCCGGATCACATTAGTGGGATGGTTAATGTCAACATTACCCAAACTCCTTATCTTCTTCTTAGCCGGGCCAGCAGGTGTACCTACAATCCATGCAGCAATTCTAAGTGTTAGTATATTTTCAAGCTTCAAAGACAAGGCAGTCAATCAAAACACAGATACCTGAAGCCTCGACTTGAGGAGCCTTTCCCTTCCCACTGTCGGAGCTCTTACCCTTGGGGGTCGATTTCTCCTTGATGGGGGTTGACTCTGGCAAGGGTTGGGGGGTAGCATCACCCACCCGGCTTCCTCTCTCCATATGAGCAGGAGAGGGAACATCCCGAGGAGGTGAGGCTCCCCCTTCGTCTTCTCGCCCGCTCGAATGATCGAGCCCTGCCACCATGGCTGCTACCTCCTCAGCCAGAGATCGTGAAGGGGGTGGGGGTTGTTCAACCTCCACTCCCCCACTCGTAGTTGCCCCTTCCAAACGGGGAACCTCGGGAGGTATCTGATCAAGGGGTGTAGGGTTGCTTCCAACCCCACCACTCCCCGATATCCTGATCTTGAAGCGCACGGGGTTCTTCTTCAACTCCCCAAAGTCGTAGGTGGGAATCACCCTAGGGCCATCGCCCGTTGCATCCATAACCGCTTCCATCTTGCGAGCGTTGGCTTGGTCAATAAGGATCGGCTGCGAATCCTCATCAGCCTTACCAATGGGGGTGGGAGGAATTTCTTCCTCACCACCCCCATGTCCTTCGGCACCACCAGTGGGGGTGGGAGGAATTTCTTCCTCTCCACCCCCATGTCCTTCACCCTCACCATCATCTCCATTTCCTTCACCGCTGTCGCTGCTGTCGTCAGAGTCATCATCATCACCATCATCTCCGCTTTCCTCCTCCCTCTCTGCCTCCTCTTCATTTTCCTCAATTTGTTCTCTCTCATCCTCCTCCTGCTTGGTGGGGATCTTCCTCCTCTTCTTTGCTGGGCCTTGGCGAGGTATCACCAATTTCTCCTCTGAGGGAAGTGCGTGCCTGGCTCCATAAGCTTTCTTCTCGAATCGAAGCCTTCTAATAATTTTTCCAGACTGAGGGTCCTCTTCGTAATCTGAGTAGATGACCTCATTATCTTCGTAGCGAAGCTTCGATCGATGGAGGAGGTTGGCCTTGCCGTGTCGGACTGGGCAATTCGAAAATTGCTTCCACGACCTAGTCCCGCATGTCAGCTCCAGAAAAAGGTTGTCAAGGACCCCTACTCGCTCTGGAGGCCAAGAGAGACCTCCTCCTGTGCAGTACATATCAGTCTCTTTGTGCACCTTGTATCGGGGAACCTCCGGTACAGACATAGGAGTCCACGCACCAGACACCGACAGCGGCCAGTCTGTGTAAAGCTTGTCGGAGCCAATGGTGTCAAAAATCGGGCGGAGGGCAGTGACACCTGTCAGATAGTAGAACGGGCTATCCTTCCTCCATGCCCATCGGTAGTGATAGAAGAAATATCCCAGCTCGATTCGGGCTTCTTCACCTTCAGGAACGCTGCAGTAGCATTCCCTAAGTTCCTTCTGGAAATCCGACTCTACGTGACAGAAAGCGTAGATGATCCTCCAGGAGTTCCCGGTAACCTGCCCAGGACAGAGACCGGAAACGTTCAGCAGCCTCGCGGCGAAAGGTGGCAACGGAAGGCGCAATCCACAGTTGAGCTGGCCGATCGTGACCATGGTTCCCATCACTTGCTCCTTGCTCGCTCACAAGACAAAGATTGTCCGCCTATCAACGCCAAAAGCGGATAAAACACCCGGAAGCGCTGGTCGAGCCTTTCCCTCTGTGAAACATGCCAGCAACTCCTGCAGCTTCTCCCTCTTTGCATCTGTAAGTTTGCTACCGATGTTGTACCCAAACTCAGGCTCCGCCTCCAAAGGTAACTGCGGGCAGAGGACAAACTTTGCCTTGGGGATCTGCTCTGGCCTTGATGAAGCTGAAGCAAATCCAACTCCCTGGTGCCTCTTACCAAGTTGACCAAGTTCGATCAATTCGGCCCTGCCTTTGCCACGGCCCTTCGAGATGGTCGTTTCCTCGACAACTTCCTTCCCCTTTCTCTTGGATGGAACAGCACTCTTCTTCAAACTGCCCGAAGATGCCATTTGACCGATAGAAAGGAAATGAAGAAACAGAAATGGGAAGCAAAAGCTCTGGACTTCAAAATTTTTGGAAGCGTGAGGCGAAAAATGGCAGCGAAAGAAACTTATATACCCAGGGTAAAACCGGTACGAAAATCGAGAAGACAAGTGTCTTCACCATATCAAATCGCGTGTTTTTGTAGGTACACGTGGCATCCATCCGTAGCAAGCGCAAAACCAGACGAACAGTCGGGGCCAGACGAAGCATCAGACCATCGGTCCACTCGAACCACCAGACCAAGCAAAATACCGGTCCGAGTGAACCGGACCGCCGGTTCAAAGTTACATTCAGGCAAACTAAAGATTCAAACCGAAGATTCAAAACTCCATCGACATTCAAGACTGCCAAAAGATCAAAGGAAAAGTACAAGCTATACCACTTCCTCAAAAATGCAGGTTCAAAACAAACCCTGACCGGCTGATTTTATCCGAACGGTCAAAACTTGACCGTTCGGTCAAAATCAATCGATCGGTCGATTTTCTACTAGATCTGGCCAAAAACTAAGGGTTTTTGCCGATCACCCAAACCCTGACCGGCTGATTTTAGCCGAACGGTCAAACTTGACCGTTCGGTTAAAATCAATCGATCGGTCGATTTTCTACTAGATCTGGCCAAAAACTAGGTTTTTGCCGATCACCCAAACCATGACCGGCTGATTTTAGCCGAATGGTCAAACTTGACCATTCGGTTAAAATCAATCGATCGGTCGATTTTCTACTAGATCTGGCCAAAAATTGAGGGTTTTTGCCGATCACCTAAACCCTGACCGGCTGATTTTAGCCGAACAGTCAAACTTGACCGTTCGGTCAAAATCAATCGATCGGTCGATTTTCTACTAGATCTGGCCAAAAACTGAGGGTTTTTGCCGATCACCCAAACCCTGACCGGCTGATTTTAGCCGAACAGTCAAACTTGACCGTTCGGTCAAAATCAATCGATCGGTCGATTTTCTACTAGATCTGGCCAAAAACTGAGGGTTTTTGCCGAACACCCAAACCTTGACCGGCTGATTTTAGCCGAACGGTCAAAATTGACCGTTCGGTCAAAATCAACCGTTCGGTCAAAATTCCACTGGATCGGTCAAAAAACCATGTTTTTTGACCGATCACAGAATCCTTGACCGGTTGATTTTAGCCGAACGGTCAAAATTGACCGTTCGGTCAAAATCAACCGTTCGGTCAAAATTCCACTGGATCGATCAAAAAACCATGTTTTTTGACCGATCACAGAATCCTTGACCGGTTGATTTTAGCCGAACGGTCAAAATTGACCGTTCGGTCAAAATCAACCGTTCGGTCAAAATTCCACTGGATTGGTCAAAAAACCATGTTTTTTGACCGATCACATAACCCTTGACCGGTTGAAATTGACCGTTCGGTCAAATTTAACCGATCGGTCAAAATTGACCGATCGGTCAAAATTGACCGTTCGGTCAAAATCAACCGTTCGGTCAAAACTTCACTGGATCGGTCAAAAAACCATGTTTTTTGACCGATCACACAATCCTTGACCGGTTGAAACTGACCGTTCGGTCAAATTTGACCGTTCAGTCAAAATTGACCGATCGGTCAAATCTGACCGTTCGGTCAAATTTGACCGTTCGGTCAAATCTGACCGATTGGTCAAAATTGACCGGTCAGCCTTTTTTATACTAACATTTCGACAAACCTCTTGGCACCTTTTTTAGACAGGGGGTTGCTGTTTTTTGCACCAAATCCAAGCCAGCCAGATGATCTCTAGCTAACTTGGAGGGGGTAACTGTGGGTGCAAATTTTGGCGGAAGTTTACCAACTACCACGGTACCCACCGGCCCTGCCTGGTGGGCCCACGAAGACTACCACGGGACCCTCCGGCCCTGCCTGGTGGGCCCCCGGAGACTACCACGGGACCCACCGGCCCTGCCTGGTGGGCCCCCGGAGATCGCAGCGGGACCCACCAACCCTGCCTGGTGGGCCCCCGAAGGCTTTCGAGGGACCCACCGACCCTGCCTGGAGAATCCCCAGATACGGCAGCAGAAACCGCCATTTGCCCCGGAATTCCTCCCCGGGAAGTCTATAAATAGCAGAGCCTTCGAATGTAAATGGATCGAACTCTCAGTGCTAAAACTAGAGCTCTGGAATTTCCAACTTCCTATCTTCTCACCCTTCACCTCTACTTGATCATCTTCTTGTCTGTGAAGAGATCAAAAAGGCTTCAGTAGCACTCGGCCTGTCGAGGTTACTTTGAGAAAAGTGTTAGTGAATTCGGGTTGCACCCTATAGCACGGAGACGTAGGCTTCGGCCGAACTCCGAGATCACTTCTCGTGTCAAACTATCTCTGATTGCATCTCTCTGTTTACATATCAAAAGCTTCAACTTCGATCAACAGATCGACCAACGATCTTCGATGTCAACTTCGACTTCAATTGACTGGTGCTGCAAAAGTCTTCGGGTCGGCACGAAGATTTTCCCCCACACTTCTTCTCTCTTCTTTCTTTGTTTATCTCTCCCTTCTCTTCTCTCTTCTTATTTTTTCTCACAACTTGTTATTAGCACGAACATATTGAGCCCAGCCGACCAGTCACCAAAAATCGGAGAGAGAAATAAAGACAGAAGAAAGAAAAAAAGAGATAAGAGAAAAAAGAGATAAATAATTTAAATAATATATTTAAATAATTTAGTTAAATTCTAAATGGTGGTCTGCTGGGCTCGACATGTTCATGCTGATAACGTGTTGTGCGTAAAGAGAAGAAGAGATAAGAGAATGGAGAGATAAATGAAGAAAGAAGAGAGCAGAAGTCCTCCTCCAGTCCATTATCCATGGGTATAGATGTTATGTAAAAATGAATCTAAATTCCAAAACTCCACTTCTCAATAATATAATTAAATCTCTCCGTTCTCTTCTCTCTTCTCCCATGGATTAGAGTTTCTCATAGATTACTAAGGCCATAAGTAAGTTTACCCTATAAATAATATACGACCCCTTTAAGGTGGGGCACATTTGACGGCTCTCACTTTCTCCCATCTCATAATACATTATCAGCACGAACATGTCGAGCCCAGTCGACTAGTAATAAGAAAAATAGAGAGACAAACAAAGAAAAAAGAAGAGAGAAGAGAACGGAGAAATAAAAGGAGATAGAAGAGAGAACTTCACACCTATATCCATGGCCAATGGACTGGAGCAGGACTTCTTCTCTTTTCTCTTTGTTTATCTCTCCATTCTTTTCTCTCTTTTTCTCTCTCTTCTGTCTTCGTTTCTCTTTTCGTCTATTGAGAAAAGAAGTGGAATTTAACGAAGACAAAAGAGAGAGAAGAAGAGAGAAGAGAATGGACAAATAAATAAAGAGAGAAGAGAGTAGAAGTCCTGCTCCAGTCAATTGGCCATGGGTATAGGTGTGAAGTAAGAAGGAATCTAAATTTCAAAACTCCACTTCTGTCTTCGTTTTTCTATCTATTTTCTTGTGATGGGTCGGCTGGGCTCGACATGTTCGTGCTGATAACGTATTATGAGATGGGAGAAAGAGAGAGTCATTAAACGTGCCCCACCCTAAAAGGATAGTATATTATTTATAAGGTAAGCTTACTTAGGGCCTAAGTAATCTATGGAAAAACCTAATCAATGGGAGAAGATAGAAGAGAACGGAGAGATCTAATTATATTACTGAGAATTGGAGTTTTCTCAATAGTATCATCTCAACGTTATTATGATTATCATAGTAAATTCTCGTCTCTTTTTGTTTTAATCAAACAATTAATTTAATTAAAAAAATTATAGTAACATTACTATGATAATCATAATAATATTGAGAAGATAACATTGAGAGGTGATGTTTTAAAATTTAGATTCCTTTTTACTTCATATCTATACCCATGGTGAATGGACTGAAGCATGACTTCTTCTCTCTTCTCTTTTCGGTTATCTCTCCATTCTTATCTCTCATCTTCCCTTTCTTCTATCTTTGTTTCTCTCTCCATTTTCTTATGACTAGTCGGCTGGGCTCGACATGTTCGTGCTGATAATGTATTGTGAGATGGGAGACAGAGAGAGCCAAGAACTATGCCCCACCCTAAAGGGGTCGTATATTATTTAAAGGGTACGCTTACTTAGTGCCTAAGCAATCTATGGGAAACCATAATCTATAGGAGAAGAGAGAAGAGAATTGAGAGATTTAATTATATTATTGAGAAGTTGAATTTTGGAATTTAGATTTCTTCTTACTTCACAACTATACCTATGGCCAATGGACTAGAGCAGGACTTCTTCTCTTTTCTATCTTTGTTTGTCTCTCTATTCTCTTCTCTCTTCTTCTATCTTTTCTTTCTTTATTTCTCTCTCCGTTTTCTTACGACTTATCGCTGGGCTTGACATGTTCATGCAGCTAACGTGTTGTGAGATGGGAGAAAGAGAGACCCGTTAAACATGCCCCACCCTAAAGGGGTCGTATATTATTTATAGTGTAAGCTTACTT
The DNA here is from genome assembly GCA_947650365.1 of Chamaelirium japonicum. Classification (NCBI taxonomy): domain Eukaryota; kingdom Viridiplantae; phylum Streptophyta; class Magnoliopsida; order Liliales; family Melanthiaceae; genus Chamaelirium; species Chamaelirium japonicum. The sequence continues at coordinate 99,193,299 of OX393551.1, forward strand.
AGAGCCTAAGTAATCTATGGGAAACCCTAATCTATGGGTGAGATTCGATGGTGTATCTTTTAATATTTGAACCTAGGGCTTAAGCAATTCGGGTGTGCCACTTCTTACTATCGAGCCCAGCCGACCAGTCGTATCTCTTTCTTCTGTCTTTGTTTATATCTTCGTTCTCTTTTCACTTCTTCTCTCTCTTCTGTGGAGAAGAAGTCCTGCTCCAGTCCATTGACCATGGGTATAGGTGTGAAGTAAGAAGGAATCTAAATTCCAAAACTCCTCTTTTGTCTTTGTTTCTCTCTCCGTTTTCTTGCGACTGGTCGGCTGGGCTCGATATATTCGTACTGATAATGTGTTGTGAGATGGGAGAAAGAGAGAGCCGTCAAACATGCCCCACCCTAAAGGGGTCATATATTATTTATAGGATAAGTGTTATGAGATGAGAGAAAGAGAGAGCCGTAAATGTGCCCCACCCTAAAGGGGTCGTATATTATTTATAGGGTAAGCTTACTTAGGGCATAAGCAATCTATGGGAAATCCTAATCCATGGGTGAAGAGAGAAGTTTGACGGCTCTCTCTTTCTCCCATCTCACAACACGTTAATTAGTAAACATAATTATTAAATTATTTAAATTATTTAATAATTAAATAATTAAATAATTAATTAATTTAATTTAAAAAATTATAGTAACATTACAATGATAATCATAATAATATTGAGATAATACTATTAAGAAGTGGAGTTTTGGAATTTAGATTCCTTCTTACTTCACACCTTTACCCATGGCGATAATCAATTATATATAATTAAATATTTATAAGGTAAGTTTACTAATTAAGAGAATTAATTCAATAATTATTTAAATAAATGATTAATACGACCCCTTTAGGGTGGGGCACGTTCGATCGGATGGCTGTCCACTATCGGATCTCTCCCATGGTTTAGGGTTTTTCATAGATTACTTAGGCCCTAAGTAAGTTTACCCTATAAATAATATACAAGCCCATTAGGGTGGGGCACGTTTGATAGCTCTCTCTTTCTTCCATCTCATAACGCATTATCAGCGCGAACATGTCGAGCCTAACCGACCAGTCAAAAGAAAACGGAGAGAGAAACGAAGACAGAAGAGAGAGAAAAAGATATAGTTAAAAAATAATAATTTTAAAAAATTTGTTATGTAATTAAATATTTAATTTTTTTTATTAAATTATGAAATATTAATTGAAATAAATAAAAAAATCAATTATTTAATTAAGTAATAAAATAAAATAATAATTCATTAACTATTTTCTTGTTATTTAAATAATAAATTAATTTTTTAAATATATAAATCATAAAATATTTTTTTAAATAACTTAATTTTTTTAAAATAATCAAATTAATATTTATTTATTTTAAAATTTAAATAATAAATAAATAATTTAAATAATTTAAATATTTAGTTATATAGATAATTAAATATCTATTTAATTATTTAAATATTTAATTTATTAAAATAATTAAATAATAGGAAGTAAAAAAGAAAGATGAGGCACACCCAAATTTTTTGCTTTAAAAATAATTTATATTTTTCTTTAAAAAATTTAAAATATTATAACTGTTATAAGATCGTTCGACCGGATGGTTGTCCACCGTCGGATCTCTCCTATGGATTAGGGTTTCTTTTAGATTGCTTAGACCCTAAGTAAGCTTATCCTATAAATAATATACGACTCCTTTAGGGTGGAGCACATTTGATGGCTCTCTCTTTCTCCCATCTCACAATACGTTATCACCATGAACATGTCGAGCCCAGCCGACCAGTCAAAAGAAAACAGGGAGAGAAACGAAGATAGAAGAGAGAGAAGAAAAAAGAAGAAAACAGGGAGATAAATAAAGAAAGAAGTAGTCCAGCTCTAGTCCATTAACCTCCAGTATAAGTATAATGTAAGAAAGAATCTAAATTTCAAAACTCTACTTCTAAATCTTTATATGACCCCTTTAGGGTAGGGCACGTTTGACGACTCTCTTTTTCTCTATCACATAATACGTTATCAACACGAACATGTCGATCCTAGCCGACTAATCATAAGAAAACAGAAAGAGAAAAGAAGACAAAAGAGATAAAAGAAGAGAGAAGAGAACAGGAAGATAAATGAAGAGAAAAGATAGAAGAAGTCCTACTCCAACCTATTGGCCATGGGTATAGGTGTGAAGTAAGAAGAAATCTAATTAGGGTGGGGCATGTTTGATGGCTCTCTCTTTCTCCCATCTCACAACACATTATCAGCACGAATATATCGAGCCTAACCGACTAGTCATAAAAAAACAGAGAGAGAAACAAAGACAGAAGAGAGAGAAGAAGCGAGAAGAAAATAGAGAGATAAATTAATAGAGAAGAGAGAAGAAGTCCTGCTCTAGTCTATTCACTATAGGTATAGGTGTGTAGTAAGAAGGAATCTAAATTACAAAACTCCACTTCTTAATAAAATAATTAAAGATCTCCATTCTCTTCTCTTTTCTTCTATGGATTAGGGTTTACCATAGATTGCTTAGGCCCTAAGTAAGCTTACCCTATAAATAAAATATGACCCCTTTAGGGTAGGGCACGTTTGGCGGCTCTCTCTTTCTCCCATCTTACAAAATATTATCAGCACGAACATGTCTAGCCCTACCGACCAGTCATAATAAAACAGAGAGAGAAACAAAGATAGAAGAGAGAGAGAAGAGAACTAAGATATAATTATTTAAATAGTCTCTTCTCACATGGGTATAGGTGTGAAGTAAGAAGGAATCTAAATTCCAAAACTCCACAAAAGAGAGAAGAAAAGAGAAGAGAACGGAGAGATAAATGAAGAGAGAAGAGAGAAGAAGTCCTACTCCAGTCTATTGGCCACGGGCATAGGTACGAAGTAAGAAAGAATCTAAATTCAAAAATTCCACTTTTTAATATTTATACGACCCATTTAGGGTAGGGCATATTTGACGACTCTCTCTTTCTCCCATCTTATAATACTTTATCAGTACGAACATGTCAAGCCCAGCCGACCAGTCATAAGAAAATGGAAAGAGAAACGAAGACAAAAGAGAGAGAAGAAGAGAGAAGAGAACATAGAGATAAACAATGAAAGAAGAGAGAAGAAGTCTTGCTCCAGTCTATTAGTTACGGGTATAGTTGTGAAGTAAAAAGGAATCTAAATTCCAAAACTCTACTTCTCAATAATATAATTAAATCTCTTCGTTCTCTTCTTTCTTCTCCCATGGATTAGGGTTTCCTATAGATTTCTTAGGCCCTAAGTAAGCTTACCCTATAAATAATATACGACCCCTTTAGATGGGGCACGTTTGACGACTCTCTCTTTCTCCCATCTTACAACACGTTATCAGCACAAATATGTTGAACCCAGTTGACCAATCACAAGAAAATAGAGAGAGAAACAAGGACAGAAGAGAGAAAAGAATAGAGATATAAACGGAGATAGAAAATAGAAGAAGTCTTGCTCCAGTCCATTGCCATCCGATCGAACGATCTTATAATAGTTGTATTGTTTTAAACTTTTTTAAAGAAAATTATAAATTATTTTTATAGAAAAAAATTCATTGAGATGTGGAGTTTTGGAATTTTGATTCTATCTTACTTCACACCTATACCCATGGTGAATGGACTAGAGCAAGACTTCTTTTATCTTATCTCTTCGTTTATTTCTCCATTCTCTTCTCTCTCCTTCTCTCTCTTCTATCTTCGTTTCTCTCTCCTTTTTTTATGACTCATCCATTGGGTTCGACATTTTCGTACTGATAACGTTTTGTGAGATGGGAGATTGTATATTTATTTTATTTATATCAATTAATATTTTTTTAAATATTATAAAGTATATCATTTTTTAAATATTTAAATAGTATTATCTCAATGTTAATATTTAAATATTTAATTATAAAATATTTCATATTTATTAAATAATTTATATAAATTTATGAGCATAAAAAATATTTTATTTCTCTTCTTCTCTCTTTATTTATCTCTATGTTCTCTTCTCTCTCTTTTGTCTTCGTTTCTCGCATCGTTTTCTTGGGACTGGTCGACTGGGCTCGATATGTTCGTGCTGATAACGTGTTGTGCGAAGAGAGAAGAGAATAAAGAGATAAATAAAGAGAAAAGAGAGAATAAGTCTTACTCCAGTCCAATCGCCAAGGGTATAGGAGTGAAGTAAGAAGGAATCAAAATTTCAAAACTCCACTTCTCAATAATATTATTAAATATCTCCGTTCTCTTCTCTCTTCTCCCATAGATTAGGATTACCCATAGATTCCTTAGGCCCTAAGTAAGCTTACCCTATAAATAATATATGACCCCTTTAGGGTGGGGTATGTTTTATGGCTCTCACTTTCTCCCATCTCACTATTCATTAGCAGCACAAACATGTCATGCCCAGTCGACCAGTCGCAAGAAAACGAAGAGAGAAACGAAGATAGAAGAGAGAAAAGAATAGAGAGATAAACAAAGAGAGAAGATAAAAGAAGTCCTGCTCCAGTCCATTCGCCATGGGTATAAGTGTAAAGTAAAAAGGAATCTAAATTCCAAAACTTCACTTCTCAATAGTATCATCTCAACATTATTATGATTATCATAGTAAATTCCAAAACTCTCTTTATTTTAATTAAATGATTAATTTAATTTAAAAAATTATAGTAACATTATTAGCACGAAAAAAGAAGAAGTCCTGCTCTAGTCCATTGGCCATGGGTATAGGTGTGAAGTAAGAAGGAATCTAAATTACAAAACTCCACTTCTCAATATTTATATGACCCTTTTAGGGTGGAGCACGTTTGAAGGCTCTCTTTTTCTTCCACCTCATAATACGTTATCAGTACGAATATGTCAAGCCCAGCCTACCAGTCAAATTAAAGAAATGAAGACAGAAGAGAGAGAAGAAAAGAGAAGAGAAAATAAAGAAAGAAACGAAGACAGAAGAGAGAGAGGAAGAGAGAAGAGAATAAAGATATAAACGAAGAGATAAACGAAGAGAGAAGAAGTCCTGCTCCTATCCATTAGCCACAAATATAGGTGTGGAGTACTAAGAAGGAATCTAAATTCCAAAATTCAACTTCTCAATATTTATACGACCCCTTTAGGGTGGTGCATATTTGACGGCTCTCTCTTTCTCCTATCTCACAACACGTTATCAGTACAAACATGTCGAGCCCAGCCGATCAGTCACAAGAAAACGGAGAGAGAAACAAAATTAGAAGAGAGAGAACAAAAGAGAAAAGAACGGAGAGATAAACAAAGAGAGAAGAGAGAAGAAGTCCTACTCCAGTCCAATGGCCACGGGTCTAAATGTGAAGTAAGAAGTAATCTAAATTCAAAAACTCTATTTCTCAATAATATAATTAAATCTCTCTATTCTCTTCCCTCTTCTCCTATAGATTAGGGATTCCCATAGACTGCTTAGACCCTAAGTAAGCTTACTCTAATAATAATAAATAATATACGACCCCTTTAGGGTTGGTCATGTTTGATGGCTTTCTCTTTCACCTATCTCACAACACGTTATCTGTATGAACATATCGAGCTCAGCTGACCAGTCGTAAACAAAATAGAGAGAGAAACAAAGACATAAGTAAAGTTTTGGAATTTAGATTCCTTTTTACTTCACACCTATATCCATGGGCAATGAACTGGAGCAGGACTTCTTCTCTCTTCTTTCTTTATTTATCTCTCCGTTCTCTTCTTTCTTCTTCTCTCTCTTCTGTTGAGTTTTTGAATTTAGATTCCTTCTTACTTCACACCTATACCCGTGGCCAATGGACTGGAGTAGGACTTCTTCTCTCTTCTTTTTTTTGTTTATCTTTCCATTCTCTTCTCTCTTCTTTTCTCTTTTATCTTCGTTTCTCTATCTATTTTCTTATAACTGGTCGGCTGGGCTCGACATGTTCATACTGATAACGTATTGTGAGACGAGAGAAAGAGAGAGCCGTCACACGTGCCCCACCCTAAAGAGGTCGTATAAATATTGAGAAGTAGAGTTTTGGAATTTAAATTACTTCGTACTTCACACATATACCCGTGGCAAATGGATTGGAGCTGGACTTCTTCTCTCTTCTCTCTTCATTTATCTCTTCATTCTCTTCTCTCTTTTTCTCTCTCTTTTGTTTTCGTTTCTCTCTCTGTTTTCTTATGACTAGTCAGTGGGGCTCGATATGTTCGTGATGGTAACGTGTTGTGGGAAGAAAGAAGAGAACCTAAATAAAATAATATAAATCTCTCTAGTTTTAATAATTAAATAGAAGTATGTCCTTATCTTTTCTTTCTTCTGTGAAATTTTGGAATTTAGATTCCTTATTAATTCACACCTATACTCGTAGCCAATAGACTAGAGCAGAACTTCTTCTCTCTTCTCTCTTTGGTTTATCTATATGTTCTTATCTTGATTCTTTCCTCTTTTCTCCATTCTCTTCTTTCTTCTTCTCTTTCTACTGTGGAGTTTTGTAATTTAAATTCTTTCTTACTTCATACCTATACCCGTGGCCAATAAACTGGAGCAAGACTTCTTATCCCTTTCTCTCTTCGTTTATCTCTCCGTTTTCTTCTCTCTTCTACCTAAATAATTTAATTAAATAATATAATTATTTAATTAAGAGAGAAACTAAGATAGAAGAGAGAGATGAAAAAATAAGAGAAAAGAGAGATAAATAAGAAGAGAAGAGAGAAGAAGTCATGCTCCAGTCCAATTTCCATGGGTATTGGTGTGAAGTCAGAAGGAATCTAAATTCTAAAACTATACAAAAGAGAGAGAAGAAGAGAGAAGAGAACGGAGAGATGAACAAAGAAAGAAGTGGAGTTTTGGAATTTAGATTCATTCTTACGTCACACCTATATCCATGGACAATGGACTGGAGCATGACTTCTTCTCTCTTCTCTCTTTATTAATCTCTTCGTTCTCTTCACTTTTCTCCTCTCTTTTCTGTGGAGTTTTGAAATTTAGATTCTTTTTTACTTTAAACCTATACCCATGGCCAATGGACTGGAGCATGACTTCTTATCTCTTTTTTCTTTGTTTATCTCTTAATTTTTTTCTTTATTCTCCTCTTTTTTTTGTAGAGTTTTCAAATTTAAATTTCTTCTTACTTTACACCTATACCCATGGCCAATGGACTGAAGCACGACTTCTTCTCTCTTCTCTCTTCGTTTATCGCTCCGTTCTCTTCTCTTTTCTCCTCTCTTTTCTGTGGTGTTTTGGAATTTAGATTCAATCTTACTTTACACCTATAACCATGGCTAATGGACTGGAGTAAGACTTCTTCTCTCTTCTCACTTTATTTATCTATCCGTTCTCTTCTCTTTTCTACCTTTTTTTATTTAATTAAATAATATAATTATTTAATTGAGAGAGAAACTAAGACAGAAGAGAGAGAAGAAAAGAGAAGAGAATAGAGAGATAAATAAAGAGAGGAGAGAAGAAGTCTTACTCCAATCCATTCGCCATGGGTATAGGTGTGAAGTAAGAAGGAATCTAAATTCTAATACTACACAAAAGAGAGAAGAATAGATAAGAGAACGGAGAGATAAACGAAGATAGAAGTGGAGTTTTGGAATTTAGATTCCTTCTTACTTCATACCTATACCCATGGCCAATGGACTGGAGCAAGACTTCTTCTCCCTTTCTCTCTTCGTTTATCTCTCTGTTCTCTTCTCATTTTTACCTAAATAATTTAATTAAATAATATAATTATTTAATTAAAAAAGAAACTAAGATAGAAGAGAGAGAAGAAGAGAGAAAAGAACAAAAAGATAAATAAAGAGAAAAGAGAGAAGAAGTCATGCTCTAGTCTATTCACCATGGGTATACGTGTGAAGTAAGAATGAATAAAAATTCTAAAATTACACAGAAGAGAGAGAAGAAGAGAGAAGAGAACGGAGAGCTAAACGACGATAGAAGTGGAGTTTTTGAATTTAGATTCCTTCTTACTTCACACCTATACCCGTGGACAATGGACTGGAGCAGGACTTCTTCTCTCTTCTCTCTTTGTTTATCTCCCCGTTCTCTTCTTTCTTCTTCTCTCTCTTCGATCTTTGTTTCTCTCTCGGTTTTCTTATGACTAGTCGGCTGGGCTCGATATTTTCGTGCTGATAACATGTTATAAGGTGGGAGAAAGAAAAGAATAGAGAGATTTAATTCTATTATTGAGAAGTGGAGTTTTAGAATTTAGATTCCTTCTTACTTCATACCTATACCCATGGCAATGGACTTGAGTAGGACTTCTTCTCTCTTCTCTTTTCGTTTATCTCTTCGTTCTCTTTTTTCTTCTTCTCTCTCTTCTGTCTTCATTTCTCTCTCCGTTTTTTGTTGACTGGTCGGTTGGGCTCTATATGTTCGTGCTGATAACATGTAGTTAGATAGGAAAAAAAAGAGTCATCAAACGTTCCCCACCATAAAGGGGTCGTATATTATTTATAGTGTAAGCTTACTTAGGGACTAAGCAATCTATAGGAAAAGGGTAGTATATTATTTATAGGGTAAGCTTACTTAGGGCCTAAACATTCTATGGAAAACCATAATCCATTGGAAAGATCTGACGGTAGATAGCCATCCTATCGAACGATCTTATAACAGTAGTAATGTTTTAAATTTTTTTAAAGAAAAATATAAATTATTTTTAAGATAAAAATTCGGGTTATTCATCTTACTTCTTTACATCCTAATATTTAATTAATTTAATTTGTTTAATAAATTAAATTATTAAATAATTAAATAAATATGTTATTATCTATATAATTATATAACTAAATTATTTAAATAATTTATTTATTATATAAATATTAAAATAAAAAAAAATATTTAATTATTTAAAAAAATATTATGTTTTTTTAAAAAATATTTTATTATTTATATATTCAAATAATTAACTAATTATTTAAATAATAAGTAAATAGTTATTGAATTATTTTTTAATTCTATTACTTAATTAAATAAATAATTTTTTTAATTAATATTTCAAAATTTAATAAATTAATTATTTAATTATATAATGATATAATTATTTATTTTATTATTATTTTTTAACAATAAAATTATTTAATAATTAAATTATTTATTTTTTTTAGTAAATATTATATTTAATATATTTATTCACTAAATAAGTTTTTAAATATTTAAATAATTAACTAATTATTTCTTTATTTAAAAATAAAATAATATTTTAAAAAATAAGTTATAAAATAAATTAATTAATTAATTTTATTATTAAATCAATATTTCTTTATTTAATATTTTAAATAATTAAATTGTTATATAATTTAATTATTTAGTAATATAATAATAAATAAATAAATAAAATAATTAAATAAGTTAAAAATGAAATTTTTTACTCAGAAATTAATTATTAAATTATTCAAATTATTAAATTATTTAATAATTAAATAAATAATTAATTTAATTAAAAAAAATTTAATAACATTACTATGATAATCATAATAATATTAAGATAATACTATTGAGAAGTGGAGTTTAGGAATTTAGATTCCTTCTTACTTCACACTAATACCCCTAGCCAATGGTTTTGAGCAAGACTTCTTCTTTATTCTCTCTTCATTTATCGCTCTGTTCTCTTCTCTCTTATTCTCTATCTTCTGTAGAGTTATGAAATTTAGATTCCTTCTTACTTCACATCTATACCTGTGCGAATGAACTTGAGCAGGACTTCTTCTCTCTTCTCTCTTTGTTTATCTCTCCGTTCTCTTCTCACTCCTTCAATCTCTTCTGTTTTCGTTTCTTTTTATGTTTTTCTGAGACTGGTTTGCTGGGCTCGATATGTTTGGACTGATAACGTATTATGAGATGGGAGATTACTTATGTATTTTATTTATTTCAATTATTATTTCTTTAAATATTATAAAGTATATCGTTTCTTTAAATATTTAAATAGTATCATCTCAACGTTATTATTTAAATATTAAATTATAAAATATTATATAATTATTAAATAATTTATATAAATTTATAAGCATGAAAAATATTTTATTTTGCTTCTTCTTCTTCATTTATCTTTTCGTTCTCTTCTCTCTTCTTCTCTCTGTTTTGTCTTCGTTTCTCGTATCATTTTCTTATGACTGGTCGGCTGGGCTCGATATTTTCATGCTGATAACGTATTGTGAGAAGAGAGAATAAAATAGAAAGATAAATAATGAGAGAAGAGAGAAGTCTTACTCCAGTCCATTCGCCAAGGGTATAGGTGTAAAGTAAGAAGGAATCTAAATTCCAAAACTCTACTTCTCAATAATATAATTAAATCTCTTTATTCTCTTCTCTCTTCTCCCATGGATTAGGGTTTCCTATAGATTGCTTAGGCCCTAAGTAAGCTTACCCTATAAATAATATACGACCCCTTTAGGGTGGGGCATATTTAGCGACTCTCTTTCTCATATCTCATAATACGTTATTAACACGAATATGTCGAGCCCAGCCGAGGAGTTGTAAGAAAACGGAAAGAGAAACAAAGACAAAAGGGAAAATAAAAGAGAAGAGAACATATAGATAAATAAAGTGAGAAAAGATAAGAAGTCCTGCTCCAGTCCATTCACCATGGGTATAGGTGTGATGTTAGAGGAAATCTAAATTCCAAAAATCCACTTCTCAATAGTACCATCTCAATTTTATTATGATTATCATAGTAAATTCCAAAACTCTCTTCGTTTTAATTAAACAATTAATTTAATTTAAAAAATTATAGTTATATTATCAGCATGAAAAGAGAAGAAGTCCTGCTCTAGTCCATTAGCCATGGGTATAGCTGTGAAGTAAGAAGGAATCTAAATTACAAAATTTTACTTCTTAATATTTATATGATACCTTTAGGAAAGGGCATATTTGATGGATCTCTCTTTCTTACACCTCACAACACATTATCAGTACGAATATGTAGAGCCTAGCCTACCAGTCACAAGAAAACAGAGAGAAAAATAAAGACAAAAGAGAGAGAAAAAAAGAGAAGAGAAAACGGAGAGAGAAACGATAACAGAAGAGTGAGAAAAAGAGAGAAGAGAACGAAAGGATAAACGAAGAGAGAAGAAGTCCTGCTCCAGGCCATTGGCCACGGGTATAGGTGTGAAGTAAGAAGGAATATAAATTCCAAAACTTAACATCTTAATATTTATATGATCCCTTTAGGGTGGGGCATATTTGACGGCTTTATCATTCTCCTATCTCACAACACATTATCAGCAGGAACATGTCGAGCCCAGTTGGCCAGTTATAAGAAAACGGAGAGAGAAACAAAGTAAGAAGAGATAATAAGAGAGAAGAGAATGGAAAGATAAACGAAGACAGAAGAGAGAAGAAGTCCTGCTCCAGTCCATTAACTACGGGTTTATGCGTGAAGTAAGAAGTAATCTAAATTCCAAAACTCCACTTCTCAATAATATAATTTACTCTCGCCATTCTTTTCTCTCTTCTCCCACGGATTAGGGTTTACCATAGATTGCTTAGGCCAAAAGTATACATACCCTATAAATAATAAATAATTTATGACCCCTTTAGGGTGGGGCACGTTTGATGGCTCTCTCTTTCTCTTATCTCACAACACGTTATCAGCACGAATATGTTGAGCCCAACTGACTAGTCGTAAGAAAACGGATTAAGAAACAAAGACAAAAGTGATGTTTTGGAATTTAGATTCCTTCTTACTTCACACCTATACCTATAGCCAATGACTTGGAGTAGGACTTCTTTTCTCTTCTTATTTCATTTATCTCTACATTCTCTTTTCTCTTCTTCTTTCTTTTCTGTGGTGTTTTTGAATGTAGATTCCTTCTTACTTCATACCTATACCCATGGTCAATAGACTTGGGCAGGACTTCTTCTTTCTTTGTTTATCTCTCCGTCCTCTTCTTTCTTCTTCTTTCTCTTCTGTCTTCGTTTCTCTCTCCGTTTTCTTTTGACTGGTCTGCTGGGCACGATATATTCGTACTAATAACATGTTATGAGATGGGAGAAAGAGAGAACCGTCACTGTGCCGCACCCTAAAGGGGTTGTATAAATATTGAGAAGTGGAGTTTTAGAATTTAGATTCCTTCTTACTTCACACCTATACCCGTGGTGAATGACTGGAGCAGGACTTCTTATCTCTTCTCTCTTTGTTTATCTCTCTATTCTTTTCTCTTCTTTTCTCTCTCTTCTGTCTTTATTTCTCTCTCTGTTTTCTTATGACTAGTCGGTTGGACTCGACATGTTCAAGCTGATAACGTGTTGTTAGAAGAGAGATGGGAACCTAAATAAAATATTTTAAATCTCTCTAGTTTTAATAATTAAATAGAAGTCTGTCCTTATCTTCTCTATCTTTTGTGGAGTTTTGGAATTTAGATTCCCTTTTACTTTACGCTTATACCCGTGGCCAATGGACTGGAGTAGGACTTTTTCTCTCTTCTCTTTTCGTTTATCTCTACATTCTCTTCTCTATTCTTCTCTTTCTTCTCTGTTCTCTTCTCTCTTATTTTCTCTCGTCTGTGGAGTTCTGGAATTTAGATTCCTTCTTACTTCACACCTATACCCATGGCCAATGGACTAGAGCATGACTTCTTCTCCCCTTCTCTCGTGGTTTAACTCTCTATTCTCTTATCTCTTCTACCTAAATAATTTAATTAAATAATATAATTATTTAATTAAGAGAGAAACAAAGACAGAAGAGAGAGAAGAAGAGAGAAGACAATGAAGAGATAAACAAAGAGAGAAGATAGTAGAAGTCCTACTCCAGTCCATTTGCCATAGATATAGGTGTGAAGTAAGAAGGAATCTAAATTCCAAAACTACACAGTAGAGAGAGAAGAAGAGAGAAGAGAACGAAGAGATGAACGATGGCAGAAGTGGAGTTTTGGAATTTAGATTCCTTCTTACTTTACACCTATACCCGTGGATAATGGACTGGAGCAGGACTTATTCTCTCTCCATTTATATTTCCGTTATCTTCGCTTTTTTTCTCTCTTCTGTGGAATTTCGGAATTTAGATTCCTTCTTACTTCACATCTATACCCGTGGCCAATGGATTAGAGCAGGACTTCTTCTCCTTCTATCTTTATTTATCTCTTAGTTCTTTTCTCTTTTCTTCTCTCTCTTCTGTCTTCATTTCTCTCTTCGTTTTCTTGCGACTAGTTAGCAGGGCTTGACATATTCGTGCTGATAATGTATTGTGAGATGGGATAAAGAGAGATCCATCAAACGTGCCCCACCCTAAAGGGATTGTATAAATATTAAGAAGTGAAGTTTTGGAATTTAGATTCCTTCTTACTTCATACCTATTTAATAATTAAATAAATAATTAATTTAATTAAAAAAATTATAGTAATATTACTATGATAGTCATAATAACGTTGAAATGAGACTATTGAGAAGTGGAGTTTTAGAATTTAGATTCCTTCTTACTTCACATATATACCCATGGCCAATGGACTAGAGTTGGACTTCTTCTCTCTTTGTTTATCTCTCCATTCTCATCTTTCTTCTTCTTTCTCTTCTGTCTTTATTTCTCTCTCCGATTTCTTGTGATTGGTTGATTAGGCTTGAAATTTTCATGCTGATAACGTGTTGTGAGATGGGAGAAAGAAAAGAATGAAGAGATTTAATTATATTATAAAGATATGGAGTTTTGGACTTTAGATTCCTTCTTATTTCATACCTATACCCATGGCCAAAAGACTGGAGCAGGACTCCTTCTCTCTTCTTTCTTCGTTTATCTCTTCATTTTCTTTTCTCTTCTCTCTCTTCTATCTCTATTTCTTTCTCCGTTTTCTTGTGACTGGTCGGCTGGGCTTGACATATTCGTGCTAATAACATATTGTGAGTTAGGAAAAAGAGATAGCCATCAAACGAGCCCCACCCTTAAGGGGACATATATTATTTATAGGGTAAGTTTACTTAAGGCCTAAGCAATCTATGGGAAACCCTAATCCATGGGAGAGATCCGACGATAGATAGCCTTCCCATCGAACGTTCTCATAACAGTTGTAATGTCTTAAATTTTTATAAAGAAAAATATAAATTATTTTTAAAGTAAAAAATTCGGCTGTGACTCATCTTTCTTCATTACTTTCTATTATTTAATTAATTTAATTAGTTTAATAAATTAAATAATTAAATAAATATTTAATTATATATATAATTAAATAACTAAATTATATAAATTATTTATTTATTATTCAAAAATTAAAATAAATAAATATTTATTTTGTTATTTAAAAAAATATTTATTTAATTAAAAAAATTTATTATTTATATATTTAAATAATTAACTAATTATTTAATTAATGAGTAAAAAGTTATTGAATTATTTTTTTATTTTATTACTTAAATAAATAATTAAATTTTTAATTAATTGTAATTAATATTTCATAATTTAATAAAATAATTATTTAATTATTTATTTACATAAAAATTTACTTTATTATTATTTATTTAACAATTAAATTATTTATTTGTTTTAGTAAATAATCTATTTAATATATTTCTTCACTAAATAAGTTTTTAAATATTTCAATAATTAACTAATTATTTAATTATTTAAAAATAAAATAAAATTTTATAAAATAACTAATAAAAAAATAATTAATTAAATATATAATTTAATTATTATTTATTTATTTATTAATTTAAATAAATAAATATTTACCTTGTTTAATTATTTAATAATATAATAATAAATAAATAAAATTAATAATAAAATTAATTAAATATTTAAATAAGTAAATAAATTAAATATTATACTAAAAAATTATTTAATAAAATTTTTAAATTTTTAAATTATTTAATATTTAAATAAATAATTAATTTAATTAAAAAATTTATTGAATATTATTATGATAATCATAATAACGTTAAGATGATACTATTGAGAATTAAAGTTTTGAAATTTTGATTCATTCTTTTTTCACACCTATACCCATGGCCAATGGACTTGAGTAGGACTTCTTCTCTCTTTTCTCTTCATTTATCTCTCCGTTCTTTTCTCTCTTCTTCTCTCTCTTCTGTGGAGTTTTGGAATTTAGATTCCTTCTTATTTCATACATATACCTGTGGCCAATGGATTGGAGTAGGACTTTTTCTCTCTTCTCTCTTTGTTTATCTCTTCGTTCTCTTCTCTTCTGCTCTCTCTTCTGTCTTCATTTTTCTTTCTATTTTCTTATGACTGGTCGGCTGGGTTTGACATGTTCGTGTTGATAATATGTTGTGAGATGGGAGAAAGAGAGAGCCGTCAAATGTGCCCTACCCTAAAGGGGTTATATATTATTTATAGGGTAAGCTTACTTAGGGCCTAAGCAATCTATAGGAAACCCTAACACATGGGAGAAGAGAGAAGATAACGGAGAGATCTAATTATATTATTGAGATATGGATTATTGGAATTTAGATTTCTCCTTACTTCACACCTATAACCGTGGCGAATGGACTGGAGTAGGACTTATTCTCTCTTCTCTTTTTATTTATCTCTCCATTCTCTTCTCTCTACTTCTTTCTACTTCTCTCTCTTCTGTCTTTATTTCTCTCTCTGTTTTCTTGTGACTGGTCCAGTGGGCTCGACATGTTCGTACTGAGAACGTGTTATGAGATAGGAGATTGCTTATTTATTTTATTTATTTTAATTAATATTTTCTTAATTATTATAAAATATATATTTTTTTAAATATTTGAATAGTATCATCTCAATGTTATTATTTAAATTTTTAAATAATTTATATAAATTTATGAGTATGAAATTTTTTTTATTTATCTTCTTTTCTCTTTATTTATCTTTTCGTTCTCCTTTGTCTTATTCTTTCTTTTCTGTCTTTGTTTCTTACACCGTTTTCTTGTGACTGCTCAACTAGACTCGACATGTTTGTGCTGATAATGTGTAGTGAGAAGAGAGAAGAATACAGAAGAGAACAGAGAGATAAACGAAGAGAGAAGAGAGAAGAAGTCCCACTCCAGTCCATTCGCTATGGGTATAGGTGTGAAGTAAGAAGAAATCTAAATTCTAAAACTCCACTTCTAATTAATATAGTTAAATCTCTTCGTTCTCTTCTCTCTTCTCCCATAGATTAGGGTTTTCGATAGATTGTTTAGGTCCTAAGTAATCTCACCCTATAAATACTATACGACTCTTTTAAGGTGGAGCACGTTTGATGACTCTCCCTTTTCCTTATCGCACAACATGTTATCAACACGAGCATATTGAGCCCAATCGACCAGTCATAAGAAAACGGAGAGAGAACCGAAGACAGAAGAGAGAGAAGAAGAGAGAAGAGAAGAGAGAGATAAACAAAGAGATAATAGGAAAGAATTCCTGCTTCAATCCATTGGCCACGGGTATAGGTGTGAAGTAAGAAGGAATCTAAATTTCAAAACACCACTTCTAGATATTTATATGACTCCTTTAAGGTGGGGCATATTTGACGTCTCTCTCTTTTTCCCATCTCACAATACGTTATTAGCACAAACATATTGAGCCCAGCCGACCAGTCATAAGAAAACAGAGAGAGAAACAAAGACAAAAGAGAGAGAAGAACAGAGAAAAGAATAGAGAGATAAACGAAGAGAGAAGAGAGAAGAAGTCGTGATAAAGTCTATTGGCCATGGGTATAAATATGAAGTAAGAAGGAATCTAAATTCTAAAACTTTATTTCTCAATAATATAATTAAATCTCTCCGTTCTCTTATCTCTTCTCCCATGGATTAGGGTTTCTTATAGATTGCTTAGGCCCTAAGTAAGCTTACCCTATAAATAATATATGACCCCTTTAGGGTGGGGCATGTTTGACGGCTTTATTTCATAACACGTTATCTGCACGAATATATCGAGCCCAGCCGACCAGTCATAAGAAAAGGGAAAGAGAAATAAAGACAGAAGTAGAGTTTTAGAATTTAGATTTCTTCTTACTTCACACCTATACCTGTGGCCAATAGACTGGAGAAGGACTTCTTCTCTCTTCTCTCTTTGTTTATATCTCTGTTCTCTTCTCTCTTCTTCTTTCTTTTTTGTCTTTGTTTCTCTTATCATTTTCTTATGACTGGTCGGCGGGGCTCGACATGTTCGTATTGATAAAGTGTTGTGAGATGGGAGAAAAAGAGAGTCGTCAAACGTACCCCACCCTAAAAGGGTTGTATAAATATTGAAAAGTGGAGTTATAGAATTTAGATTCTTTCTTACTTCATACCTATACCCGTGGCTAATAGACTGGAGTAGGACTTCTTCTTTCTTCTTTTTTCATTTATCTCTTCGTTCTCTTCTCTTTTCTTCTCTCTCTTTTGTGGAGTTTTGGAATTTAGATTCCTTCTTACTTCACACCTATACCCGTGTGAGAAGAGACTATTTAAATAATTAATTCTTTATTCTTTTCTCTCTCTTTTGTCTTTGTTTCTCTCTTCGTTTTTTTGTGACTAGTCGGTTGGGCAAGATATGTTCGTGCTGATAATATATTATTAGATGGGAGAAAGAGAGAGCCGTCAAACATGCCCCACCCTAAAGGGGTCATATTTTATTTATAGGGTAAGCTTACTTAGGGCCTAAGCAATCTATGAAAAACCCTAATCCATGGGAAAGAGAGAAGAGAACGGAGAGATTTAATTATATTATTAAGAAGTGGAGTTTTGGAATTTAGATTCCTTCTTATTTCATACATATACCCATGGCGAATGGACTGGATCATGACTTCTTGTCTTTGCTCTATTCGTTTATCTCTCTGTTTTCTTCTTTCTTCTTCTCTCTCTTTTGTCTTCGTTTCTCTCTCTGTTTTCTTATGACTGGTCAGCTGGGCTCGACATATTCATGCTGATAACAAGTTGTAAGATAGGAGAAAAAGAGAGTCATCAAACGTGCCCCACGCTAATTAGATTTCTTCTTACTTCACACCTATACCAGTGGCAAATAGATTGGAGCAGGACTTCTTCTATCTTCTCTCTTTGTTTATTTCCCCATCTCTTCTCTCTTCTTCTCTCTCTTCTATTTTCCTTTCTCTCTCTGTTTTGTTGTGACTGGTGGTTGGGCTCGGTATGTTCGTGCTAATAACATGTTTTGGGATGAAGAAAAAGTGAGCCGTCAAATGTACCCCACCCTGAAGGGGTCATATAAATATTGAGAAGTGGAGTTTTGGAATTTAGATTCTTTCTTACTTTATACTTATACCAGTGGTGAATGGACTAGAATTTGACTTCTTCTCTCTTCTCTCTTTATTTATTTCTCCGTTTTCTTCTTTTTTCTTCTCTCTCTTCTGTCTTCGTTTCTCTCTGTTTTCTTGTGACTGGTCAGTTGGGCTCGATATGTTCATGCTGATAACATATTGTGAGATGAAAGAAAAAGAAATCCATCAAACGTGCTCTACCCAAAAGGGGTCATATATTATTTATAGGGTAAGCTTACTTAGAGCCTAAGCAATCTATAAGAAATCCTAATCCAAGGGAGAGATCCGACGGTGGACAGCCATCCGATCGAACGATCTCAAAACAGTTGTAATATTTTTAATTTTTTAAAGAAAAATATAAATTCTTTTTAAAGCAAAAAATTCAGGTGTGCTTCATCTTCCTTCTTGACTTCCTATTATTTAATTAATTTAATTTGTTTAATAAATTAAATAATTAAATAAATATTTAATTATCTATATAAATAAATATTTAAATAATTTAAATAATTTATTCATTATTTAAATAATAAAATAAATAATATTAATTTGGTTATTTAAAAAAAATTTAAGTTATTTAAAAAAACATTTTATTATTTATATATTCAAATAATTACCTTATTATTTAAATAATAAGTAAATCGGTATTAAATTATTATTTTATTTTAATACTTAATTAAATAATTAATTTTTTTATTTATTTCAATTAATATTTCATAAGTTAATATTTTTTTTTTAATTTTTTAACTACATAGTAATTTATTTAAATTATTATTTTTTGAACTATATCTTCTTCTCTCTCTTCTTTCTTCATTTCTCTCTCCGTTTTTTTGTGACTGGTCGGTTGGGCTCGATATATTCGTACTGATAATATGTTTTGAGATTGAAGAAAGGGAGAGCCATCAAACGTGCCCCACCCTAAAGGGATCGTATATTATTTATATGGTAAGCTAACTTAGGGCCTAAGCAATCTATGGAAAACCTTAATCCATAGGAGAGATCCGATGGTGGATAACCATCCGATCTATCGTGCCCCACCCTAAAGGGGTCGTATTAATCATTTATTTAAATAATTATTAAATTAATTCTCTTAATTAGTAAACCTACCTTATAAATATTTAATTATATATAATTGATTATCGCCACGGGTATAGGTATAAAGTAAGAAGGAATTTAAATTCTAAAAGTTCACTTCTCAATAGTATCATCTCAACGTTATTATGATTATCATAGTAATGTTACTATAATTTTTTAATTAAATTAATTAATTATTTATTTATTAAATAATTTAAATAATTTAATAATTAAGTTTACTAATTAACGTGTTGTGAGATGGGAGAATGAGAGAGCCATCAAACTTGCTCCACCCTAAAGGGGTCGTATAATGTAATTAAATCTCTTCGTTCTCTTCTCTCTTCTCCCATGGATTAGGGTTTCCCATAGATTGCTTAGGCTATAAGTAAGCTTACCCTATAAATAATAAATGACCACTTTAAGGTGGGGCACATTTGACGGCTCACTCTTTCTCTCATCTCATATCACTTACCCTATAAATAATATATGACCCCTTTAGAGTAGGGCACATTTAATGGCCCTCTTTTTCTCCCATCTCACAACATATTATCAGTACGATAATATTTAGCCCAGCCGACCAGTCACAAGAAAATGGAGAGAGAAACGAAGACAAAAGAGGAGTTTTGGAATTTAGATTATTTCTTACTTCACACTTATACCCGTGGTCAATGGACTGGAGCAGGACTTCTTTCTTCTCTCTTCATTTATCTCTCTGTTCTTTTCTTTCTTCTTCTCTCTTATCTCTCCGAAGAGAGAAGAGAAAAGAAGTATTTCTCCAATCCATTCGCTATGGGTACAGGTATGAAGTAAGAAGTAATCTAAATTCCAAAACTCCATAGAAGAGAGAGAAGAAGAGAGAATAGAACGAAGAGATAAACGAAGACAGAAGAGAGAGATATGACTGGTCGGCTGGGCTCGATAGTAAGAAGTGGCACACCCGAAATTACTTAGGCCCTAAGTTCAAATATTAAGAGATACCCTAATCCATGGGAGAAGCGAGAAGTAAACAGAGAGATTTAATTATATTATTGAGAAGTAGAGTTTTGTAATTTAGATTTCTTCTTACTCAACACATATACCCATGGATAATGGACTGGAGCAAAACTTTTTCTCTCTTCTTTCTTCTATTATCTCTCAATTCTCTTCTTTCTTCTTCTTTTTTCTCACAATATGTTATCAGCATGAACATGTCGAGTCCAGCCGACCACTATTTAGAATTTAACTAAATTATTTAATTATATTATTTAAATTATTTATCTCTCTATTCTCTTCTCTCTTCTTCTCTCTCTTCTGTCTTTGTTTTTCTCTTCGGTTTCTTGTGACTAGTCGGCTGGGCTCGATATATTCGTGCTGATAATGAGTTGTGAGAAGAGAGAAGATGAAAGAAAAGGAGGGAGAGATAAACAAAGAAAGAATAGAGAAGAAGTAATGCTCTAGTCCATTCGCCTTGGGTAAAGGTGTGAAGTAAGATGGAATCTAAATTCCAAAACACCACTTCTAAAAAATATAATTAAATCGCTTCATTCTTTTCTTTCTTCTCCCATGGATTAGGGTTTCCTATAGATTGCTTAGGACCTAAGAAAGCTTACCCTATAAATAATATATGAACCCTTTAGGGTGGTGCACGTTTGACGGCTCTTCCTTTCTCCCATCTAATAACACGTTATCAACACAAACATATCGAGCCCAGCTGACCAGTCGTAAGAAAACAGAAAGAGAAACGATGACAGAAGTGGAGTATTGAAATTTAGATTCCATCTTACTTCTCACCTATACCCGTGACCAATAGACTGGAGTAGGACTTTTTCTCTCTACTCTCTTCGTTTATCTATCCGTTCCTTTTCTCTTCTTCTTTCACTTCTGTCTACGTTTCTCTATCTGTTTATTGAGAGAAGAAGAGGAGTCTAACGAAGACAGAAGAGACATAAGAAGCAAGAAGAGAACAGAGAGATAAATAAAGAGAGAAAAGAGTGCTTCACACCGATACTCGTGGCCAATGGACTAGAGCATGACTTCTTCTCTCTTCTCTCTTTATTTATCTCTCCGTTCTCTTCTCTATTCTTTTTCTTCTTCTATCTTCATTTCTCTATCCATTTATAGAGAGAAGAAGTGGAGTTTAACGAAGACAGAAGAGAGATAAAAAGCGAGAAAATAACAGAGAGATAAATAAAGGGAGAAGAAAGAAGATATCCTGCTCCAGTCCATTGGCCACGGGAATAAGTGTGAAGTAAGAAAGAATCTAAATTCCAAAACTCCACTTCTATCTTTATTTCTCTCACTGTTTCTTGCGATTGGTCGGCTGGACTCGACATATTCGTGTTGATAAAGTATTATGAGATGGGAAAAAGAGAGAGCCATCAAACATGTCGCACCCTAAAAAGGTCGTATATTATTTATAGAGTAAGCTTACTTAGATACTATGCAATCTATAGGAAACCCTAATCCATAGAAGAAGAGAGAAGAGAACAGAGAGATTTAATTATATTATTAAGAAGTGGAGTTTTGGATTTTAGGTTCCTTCTTACTTCACACCTATACCCATGGTGAATGGACTAGAACTGGACTTTGTCTCTCTTGTCTTTTTGTTTATCTCTTAGTTCTCTTCTCTCTTCTCACAACATATTATCAATACGAACATATTGAGCCCAACCGACCAGTCACAAGAAAACAGAGAGAGAAATGATGATAGAGAGAGAAAAGATAATAGAGAGATAAACGAAGAGAGAAGAGAGAAGAAGTCCTGCTCTGGTCCATTGGCCATGGGTATAGCTGTAAAGTAAAAGGAATCTAAATTCCAAATTTCCATAGAAGAGAGATAAGAAAAGAGAAGAGAACGAAGAGATAAATGAAGAGAGAAGAGAGAAGAAGTCCTACTCCAGTTCATTGGCCACGGGTATAGGTGTGAAGTAAGAAGGAATCTAAATTTCTAAACTCCACTTCTGTCTTCGTTTCTCTCTCTATTTTCTTGTGACTGGTCATCTGGGCTTGATATGTTCATACTGATAAGCTTACTTAGGGCCTAAGTAATCTATAAGAAATCCTAATCCATAGGAGAGATCCGACGATGGACAGCCATCCTTCTTACTTGACACCAATACCCGTGGCCAATAGAATTATGTAAGTCTTCTTCTCTCTTCTTTCTTTGTTTATCTCTCTATTCTCTTCTCTCTTTTTCTCTCATCTCATAACACGTTATCAGTATGAACATATTATGCCTAGTCGACCAGTCACAAGAAAACGGAGAGAGAAACAAAGTCAGCAGAGAGAGAAGAAGAGAGAAGAGAACAAAGAGATAAACGAAGAGAGAAAAGAAAAACGAGAAAAGAGAAAAAGTCATGCTCAAGCCCATTGGCCATGGGTTTAGGTGTGTTGTAAGAAGAATGGATGTCCACCATTGGATCTCTCCTATGGATTTGGATTTTCCATAGTTTGCTTTGGCCCTAATTAAGCTTTTCTTATAAATAATATATGACCCCTTTAGGAAGGGGCACGTTTAATAACTTTCCCTTTCTCTCATCTCAGAACATGTTATCAGTACAAAAATATCAAGCCCAGCCGACCAGTCACAAGAAAATAGAAAGAGAAACAAAGATAGAAATGAAGTTTTTGAATTTAGATTCCTTCTGACTTCACACTTGTAGCCGTGGCCAATGGATTGAAGCAGGACTTTTTCTTTCTTCTCACTTTATTTATCTCTCCGTTCTCTTCTCTCTTCTTCTCTCTCTTCTATGGAGTTTTGGAATTTAAATTCATTCTTACTTCACACCTATACCTATGGCTAATGGACTGGAGCAGGAAATCTTCTCTCTTCTCTCTTTGTTTATCTCTCTATTCTCTTTTCTCTTCTTCTCTCACTTCTGTCTTTGTTTCTCTCTCCCTTTTCTTATGATCGGTCGGCTGGGCTCGATATGTTCGTGCTAATAATATGTTATGACAAGTGAGAATAAAACAGAGAGATAAACAAAGAGAAGAGAGAAAAAGTTCTAATTTAGTCCATTCTCCATGGTATATATATGAGGTAAGAATGAATCTAAATTCTAAAACTATACTTCTCAATAATATAATTAAATCTCTCTATTTTCTTATCTCTTCTGCCATGGATTAGGGTTTCCCATAGATTGGTTAGGCCCTAAGTAAGCTTAGCCTATAAATAATATATGACCCCTTTAGGGTAGGGCACGTTTAACGACTCTCTCTTTATCCTATCTCATAACACATTATCAGTACGAACATGTCGAGTCCAGCCGACCAGTCGTAAGAAAATGGAGAGAGAAACGAAGACAGAAGAGAGAGAAGAAGAGATAAGAGAATTAATAAATAAACAAAGATAGAAGAGAGAAAAAGTCCTGCTCTAGTCCATTGGCCACGGGTATAGGTTTGAAGTAAGAAGGAATCTAAATTCCAAAACTCCACTTCTCAATATTTATACGACCCCTTTATGGTGGGGCAAGTTTGACAGCTCTTTCTCCCATTTCATAACACGTTATCTACAACTACATATAGAGCACAGCCGACCAGTCTCAAGAAAATGGACAGAGAAACAAAGATAAAAGAAAGAAAAAAAGAGAAAAGAACAGAGAGATAAACGAAGAGAGAAGAAGTCCTGCTCCAGTCCATTGGCCACGGGTATAGGTTTAAAGTTAGAAGAAATCTGAATTCCAAAACTCTATTTCTCAATAATATAATTATATATCGCTATTCTATTTTCTCTTCTCCTATGGATTAGGGTTTCCTATAAATTGCTTAGGCCTTAAGTAAGCATACCCTATAAATAATACACGACCACTTTAGGGTGGGGCATGTTTGACGGCTCTCTTTTTCTCCCATATCATAACAAGTTATATGCACAAACATGTCGAGCCCAGCCGACCAGTCGTAAGAAAATGAAGAGAGAAACAAAAACAGAAAAGAGAGAAGAAGAAAGAAGAGAACGAAGTGATAAATGAAGAGAGAAGAAGTCATGCTCTAATCTATTGGCCACGAATATAGGTGTGAAGTAAGATGGAATCTAAATTCCAAAACTCTATGTCCATCTTCGTTTCTCTCTCTATTTTCTTACGACTGGTCGGCTGGGCTCGATATGTTCATGCTTATAACATATCTAGTTTAATTAAGAAGGAATCTAAATTTCAAAACTCTAGTTCTCAAAAATATAATTAAATCTCTCCATTCTCTACTCTCTTCTCCCATGGATTAGTATTTCTCATAGATTGCTTAGGCCCTAAGTAAGCTTACCCTATAAATAATATTCGACCCCTTTAGGGTAGGGCACATTTGACGGCTCTTTCTTTCTCCCATCTTATAACACTTACCCTATAAATAATATACCACCCCTTTAGGGTAGGGCACGTTTGACGGTTCTCTCTTTCTCCCATCTCATAACACGTTATATTTTGTTTCTTTCCCTATTTCTCTCCCCGTTATCTTTGTTTCTCTCTCTTTATTTTATAGTATAAAATAAAATAAACAAGTATTGATATAAAAGAGAGAAAATTATTTTAAACTAGAGAGAACAGGACTTTTTCTATCTTCTCTCTTCGGTTATCTCTTCGTTCACTTCTCTCTTTCTCCCATTTCACAACATGTTATCAGTATGAATATATTGAGCCTAGCCGACCAGTCAAAAGAAAATAGAGAGAGAAATGGAGACAAAAGTAGAGTTTTCGAATTTAGATTCCTTCTTACTTCACACCTATACCCATGGCCAATGGACTGGAGCGGGACTTCTTCTCTCTTCTATCTTTGTTTATCTCTCTGTTCTCTTCACTCTCTTCTGTCTTTGTTTCTCTCTTTGTTTTTTTGCGACTGGTCGGCTGGGCTTGACATATTCGTGCTGATAACATGTTGTAAGATGGGAAAAAAGAGGGTCGTCAAGCGTGCCCCACCCTAAAGGTATCGTATATTATCTATAGGGTAAGCTTACTTAGGGCCTAAGCAATCTACGAGAAACCCTAATCCATGGGAGAGATCCATCGGTGGACAGCCATCCGATCGAATGATATCAAAATAGTTGTAATGTTTTATATTTTTTTAAAGAAAAATGAAAATTATTTTTAAAACAAAAAATTCTAGTGTGCCTCATCTTCTTTTTTTACTTCCTATTATTTAATTAGTTTAATTATTTAATAAATTAAATAGTTAAATAATTAAAAAATTAAATAAATATTTAATTATCTTCTTTCTTCTTATATTATTTTATTACTATGATAATTAAGTGGAGTATTGTTACTATAATTTTTTTAATTAAATTAATCGTTATATTAAAATGAAAAGAGAAGAGAATTTACTATGATAATCATAATAACGTTGAGATGATACTATTGAGAAGTGGAGATTTTGAATTTAGATTCCTTTTTACTTCACACCTATACTCGTGGTGAATAGACTGGAGCAGGACTTCTTCTCTCTTCTCTCTTATTTGTCTTTGTTTAAATTATTTAATAATTTAAAAATTTATAAATTATGTTTTTAGTAAAATAATTAATTTAAATAAATAAATTTTTTGCTTTAAAAATAAATAATATTTTTTTAAAAAAAATTAAAACATTATAACTGTTATGAGATCGTTCGATCGGATGACTGCCCACCGTCGGATCTCTCCCATGTATTAGGTTTCCTATAGATTGCTTAGGCCCTAAGTAAGCTTACCCTATAAATAATATACGGCCCCTTTTGGGTAGGGCATGTTTGACGGCTTTATTTCTTCCATCTCAAAATACATTATAGTATAAATATATCGAGCACCTTGGAATCTAATTAAATAAATAATTAATTGATTACAGAACTTCTTCTCTCTTTTCTCTTCGATATGTTCGTACTGATAACGTGTTGTGAGATGGGAGAAAGAGAGAGTCGTCAAACGTGCCCCACCATAAAGGGGTCGTATATTCTTTAAAGAAGAGAGAAAAGAATAGAGAGATAAACAAAGAAAGAAGAAAA
Organism: Chamaelirium japonicum; assembly: GCA_947650365.1. Classification (NCBI taxonomy): domain Eukaryota; kingdom Viridiplantae; phylum Streptophyta; class Magnoliopsida; order Liliales; family Melanthiaceae; genus Chamaelirium; species Chamaelirium japonicum. Next base: position 99,219,425 of record OX393551.1, read on the forward strand.
TAAAACTCTTGCTCCAATACATTGGCCACGGGTATATGTATGAAGTAAGAAGAAAGCTAAATTCTAAAACTCCACTTCTCAATATTTATTGGACCCATCGGATCTCTACCATCTCTTTATTTATTATACTTATTTAATCTCATAATACGTTATCAGCACGAACATGTTAAGCCCAGCCGACCAGTCACAAGAAAATAGAGAGAGAAACAAAGACAGAATAGAGAAGATAACGGAGAGATAAACGAATAGAAAAGAGAGAAGAAGTCATGCTCCAGTCTATTAGTCACGGGTATAGGTGTGAAGTAAGAAAGAATATAAACTCCAAAAGTCTACTTCTATCTTCATTTCTCTCTCCATTTTCCTATGGCTGGTCGACTCGGATCGACATATTCGTGCCGATAACGTGTTGTGAGATGGGAGAAAGAGAGAGCCGTCAAAATGCCCCACCCTAAAAGGGTCGTATATTCATGGGAGAAAAGAGAAGAAGTCCTGCTCCAATCAATTGGGAAATAATCCATGGGAGAAAAGAGAGAGAAAAGAAGAAGTCCTACTCCAGTCAATTAGCCAAGGGTATAGGTATAGATTTTTGGAATTTAGATTTCTTCTTACTTCACATCTAAACCCATGGCCAATGGACTGGAGTAGGACTTCTTCTCTTTTCTTTCGTCGTTTATCTCTCCGTTCTCTTCTCTTTTTCTCTCTCTTCTGTATTTGTTTCACTCTCTGTTTTTTTATGACTAGTCGGTTGGGCTTGGCATATTCGTGCTGATAACATGCTATAAGAAGATAAAAGAGAATCTAAATCAAATAATATAAATCTCTCTAGTTTTAATAATTAAAAAGAAGCCTATCCTCGTCTTTTCTTTTTTCTGTGGAGTTGGGGAATTTAGATTCCTTATTACTTCACACCTATACCCGTGGCTAATGGAATGGAGTAGGGCTTCTTCTATTCCCTCTCTTTGTTTATCTCTATGCACTCTTCTCTATTCTTCTCTCTCATCTATGTTCTCTTCTTTCTTCTTCTCTCTCTTATGTGGAGTTTTGGAATTTAGATTCCTTTTTAATTTACACCTATACCCATGGCGAATGGACTGGAGTAGGACTTCTTCTCCCCTTCTCTCTTCGTTTATCTTGTCGTTCTTTTTTCTCTTCTACCTAAATAATTTAATTAAATAATATAATTATTTAATTAAGAAAGAAACGAAGATAGAAAAGAGAGAAGAAGAGAAAAGATAACATATAGATAAATGAAGAGAGAAGAAGTACTGCTCTAGTCCATTCGCCACGGGTATATATGTGAATTAAGAAGGAATCTAAATTCCAAAACTACACAGAAAAGAGAAAAGAAAAGAGAAAAGAAGAGAGAAGAGAACGGAGAGATAAACGAAGACAGAAGTAGAGTATTCTTTATAGAGTAAGCTTACTTAAGGCCTAAGCAATCTATGGAAAAGTGGTCGTATATTATTTATAGGGTAAGCTTACTTAGGGCCTAAGCAATATATAGAAAATCATAATCCATGGGAGAGATCAAACGGTGGATAGCCATCCTATCGAACGATCTCATAACAGTTGTAATGTTTTAAATTTTTTTGAAGAAAAATATAGATTACCTCATCTTCCTTCTTTACTTCCTATTATTTAAATAATTAACTAATTATTTAAATAATAAGTAAATAGTTATAGAATTATTTTTTAATTTATTACTTAACTAAATAATTAATTTTTTATTAATTTCAATTAATATTTTATAATTTAATAAAAAAATATTTAATTGTATAATAATTTTTTATTATTATTATTTATTTAAATATAAAATTATTTAATAATTAAATTATTCATTTATTTGAGTAAATAATATATTTAATATATTTCTTCACTAATTAAGTTTTTAAATATTTCAATAAGTGACTTATTATTTAATTAATTAAAAATAAAATAATAATTTAAGAAATAACTAATAAAATAAATAAATAAACAAATAATATAATTAAATTAATATTTCTTTATTTATTAATTTAAATAATTAAAATAATACTTAATTTAATAATTTAATAATATAATAATAGTAAATAAGTAAAATAATTAAATAACTTAAAAAATTATTTAGTTTACTAAAAATTTAATTATTAAATTATTAAATTATTTAATAATTAAATAAATGATTAATTTAATTAAAAAAATTATAGTAATATTAGTATGATAATCATAATAACGTTGAAATGATACTATTGAGAAGTGGAGTTTTGGAATTTAGATTCTTTCTTACTTCACACCTATACCCATGGCCAATGGGCTTGAGTAGGACTACTTCTCTCTTCTCTTTTTATTTTTTGCTCTATTCTCTTCTCTCTTATTTTCTCTCTTCTGTGGAGTTTTGGAATTTAGATTCCTTCTTACTTCACACCTATACCTATAGCAAATGGACTGGAGCAGGACTTCATATCTTTTCTCTCTTTATTTATCTCTTCGTTCTCTTCTTTCTTCTTCTCTCTCTTTTGTCTTCGTTTTTCTCTCTGTTTCTTGTAACTGGTCAGCTTGGCTCAATATGTTCGTACTGATAACATATTATGTGATGGGAGAAAGAGAGAGCCGTCATATGTGCCGCACCCTAAAGGGGTCGTTTATTATTTATAGGGTAAGTTTACTTAAAACCTAAGCAATCTATAGGAAACCCAAATCTATAGGAGAAGAGAGAAGAGAATGGAGAGATTTAATTATATTATTGAGAAGTGGAGTTTTGGAATTTAGATTCCTTCTTACTTTACACCTATACTCATGTCGAATGGACTGGATCATGACTTCTTCTCTCTTCTTTTTTTGTTTATCTCTCCGTTCTCTTCTCTCTCCATCTCTCACTTCTATCTTTGTTTCTCTCTTTGTTTTTTTGTGACTGGTCTGCTGTGATTGACATGTTCGTGCTAATAATGTGTTGTGAGATAGGAGATTGCTTATTTATTTTATTTATTTTAATTAATATTTCTTTAAATATTATAAAGTATATTATTTCTTTAAATATTCAAATAGTATCATCTCAATGTTATTATTTAAATTTTTATTTAAAAAATATTACATAATTATTAAATAATTTATATAAATTTATGAGCATAAAAAATATTTTATTTCTCTTCATCTCACTTCATTTATCTCTCTGTTCTCTTCTTTCTTCTTCCCTCTCTTCTGTCTTCATTTCTCGCACCGTTTTCTTGTGAATGGTCGGTTGGGCTCGATATATTCGTGCTGATAACGTGTTGTGAGAAGAGAGAAGAGAACGGAGAGATAAATGAAGAGAGAAAAGAGAAGTCTTACTCTAGTCTATTCGCCAAGGTTATAGGTGTGAAGTAAGAAGGAATCTAAAATCCAAAACTTTACTTCTCAATAATATAATTAAATCTCTCCGATCTCTTCTCCTATGGATTAGGGTTTCCCATAGATTACTTAGGCCCTAGGTAAGCATACCCTATAAATAATATACGACCCCTTTAGGGTGGGGTATGTTTGATAGCTCTTTTTTCCTCCTATCTCATAATACGTTATCAGCACGAACATGTCGAGCCCAGCCGACCAGTCATAAGAAAATAGAGAGAGAAATGAAAAGAAGGAATCTAAATTCTAAAACTCCATTTCTCAATAGTATCATCTCAATGTTATTATAATTATCATAGTAAATTCCAAAACTCTCTTTATTTTAATTAAATGATTAATTTATTTAAAAAAATTATAGTAATATTATCAGCACAAAAAGAGAAGAAGTCCTACTCCAGTCCATTAGCCATGGGTATAGGTATGAAGTAAGAAGGAATTTAAATTACAAAACTTCACTTCTCAATATTTATATGACACCTTTAGGGTGGGGCGTATTTGATAGATCTCTTTTTCTTCTACCTCATAATATATTATCAACACGAACATATCGAGCCCAGCCTACCAATCACCAGAAAATGGAGAGAGAAACGAAGACAGAGGAGAGAGAAAAAGATAGAAGAGGAAATGGAGAAAGAAACAAAGATAGAAGAGAGAGAGAGAAAAATAGAGAAGAGAACGAAAAGAAAAACAAAGAAAGAAGAAGTCCTACTCGAGGCCATTGGCCATGGGTATAGGTGTGAAGTAAGAAGGAATATAAATTTACTTCTTAATATTTATATAACCCCTTTAGGGTAGGGCACATTTGATGGCTCCTTTTTTCTTCTATATCACAATACGTTATCAGCATGAACATATATAGCCCAGCCGACCAATCACAAGAAAACAGAGAGAGAAACGAAGACAGAAGAGAGAGAACAAGAAATAAGAGAATGAAGAGATAAAAGAAGACAGAAGAGAGAAAAAGTCTTGCTCCAGTTAATTAACTACGGGTCTAGGTGTGAAGTAAGAAGTAATCTAAATTTCAAAACTCCACTTCTCAATAATATAATTTACGCTCGTCATTTTCTTTTCTTTTTTCCCTTGGATTAGGGATTCCTATAGATTCTTTAGGTCCTATGTATGCTTACCCTATAAATAATAAATAATTTATGACCCCTTTAGGATGGGGCACGTTTGACGACTCTCTCTTTCTCTTATCTCACAATATGTTATCAGTACGAATATTTCGAGCCCAGCTAACCAATCGTAGAAAACAAAGAGAGAAATAAAGACAGAAGTGAAGTTTTGGAATTTAGATTCCTTCTTACTTCACACCTATACCCATAGCCAATGGATTGGAGGACTTCTTCTCTCTTCTCTCTTTATTTATCTCTCCGTTCTCTTCTCTCTTCTTTTCTTTCTTCTATGGAGTTTTTGAATTTAGATTCCTTCTTATTTCACACCAATACCCATGGCCAATAGACTCGAGCAACTTCTTTTTTCTTCTCTCTTCTTTTATCTCTATGTCCTCTTCTCTCTTATGTCTTAGTTTCTCTCTCCGTTTTCTTGTGATTGGTCGACTGGGCATGATATGTTCGTGTTGATAACGTGTTATGAGATAGGAGAAAGAGAGAGCCGTCATATGTGCCACACCCTAAAGGGGTCATATAAATATTGAGAAGTAGAGTTTAGGAATTTAGAGTCCTTTTTACTTCACACCTATACCCGTGGCGAATGGACTGGTGCAGGACATCTTATCTCTTCTCTCTTCGTTTATCTCTCCGTTCTTTTCTCTCTCTTATATCTTTATTTCTCTCTCTATTTTCTTCTGACTAGTCGGTTGGGCTCGACATGTTCATGCTGATAACGTGTTGTAAGAAGAGAGAAGAGAACCTAAATAAAATAATATAAATCTCTATAGTTTTAATAATTAAATAGAAGTCAATCCTTATCTTCTCTATCTTTTATGGAGTTTTGAAATTTAGATTCCTTATTACTTTACACTTATACCCGTGGCCAATAGACTGTTCTCATCTCTCTTATTCTCTCTCTTCTGTCTTTGTTTCTATTTTAATTTAATAATTATATTATTTAATTAAATTATTTAGGTAGAAGAGAGAAGAAAACGGAGAGATAAACGAAGAAAGAAGGGGAGAAGAAGTCCTGCTCCAGTCCATTGGCCACGGGTATAGATGTGAAGTAGGAAGGAATCTAAATTCCAAAATTTCACAGACGAGAGAGAAGAAGAGAAAAGATAATAGAGAAGAGAGAGAAGAATAGAGAAGAGAACATAGAGATAAATGAAAAGAGAAGAGAGAAGAAGTCCTGCTGTTTATCTCTCCTTTCTCTTCTCTCTTCTTCTCTCTCTTCTGTCTTTGTTTCTCTCTTAATTAAATAATTATATTATTTAATTAAAATATTTAGGTAGAAGAGAGAAAAGAATGGAGAGATAAATAAAAAAAGAAGGGGATAAGAAGTCCTGCTCTAGTCCATTGGCCACGGGTATAAATATGAAGTAAGAAGGAATCTAAATTCCAAAACTCCAAAAAAGAGAGAGAAGAGAAAGGAGAAGAAGAGAGAAGAGAACTAAAAGATAAATAAAGAGAGATGAGAGAAAAAGTCCTGCTCTAGTCCATTGGCCACAGGTTTAGGTGTGATGTAATAAAAAATCTAAATTCCAAAACTCCACTGAAGAGAGAGAAGATGAGGACAGACTTCAATTTAATTATTAAAACTAGAGAAATTTAAATATTTTATTTAGGTTCTCTTCTCTCTTCTCACAATATGTTATCAGAATGAACATATCGAGCCCAACCGACCAGTCACAAGAAAACAGAGAAAGTAATGAAGATAGAAGAGAGGAAAAAAGAGAGAAGAGAACGGAAAGATAAATGAGGAGAGAAGAGAGAAGAAGTCCTGCTTTAGTTCATTGGCCACAGGTATATGTGTGAAGTAAGAAGGAATCTAAATTCCAAAACTCTACTTCTTAATATTTATACGAGCTCTTTAGGGAGGGGACGTGTAATGGCTCTCTCTTTCTCCCATCTCACAATATGTTATAAGCACGAACATGTCGAGCCCAGCCGACCAGTTACAAGAAAATGGAGAGAGAAACACAGACAGAAGAGAAAGAAGATAAGAGAACAAAACGGAGAGATAAATAAAGAGAGAAGTAGTCCTACTCCAGTCCATTGGCCACGGGTTTAGGTGTGAAGTAAGAAGGAATCTAAATTCCAAAACTCTACTTCTGTCTTTGTTTCTCTCTCCATTTTCTTACGACTGGTCGGCTGGGCTTGACATATTTGTGCTGATAACGTGTTGTGAGATGGGAGAAAGGAAGAGCCGTCAAACGTACCCCACCCTAAAAGGATCATATATTATTTATTATTTATGGGGTAAGCATACTTAGGGCCTAAGCAATCTATGGGAAATCCTAATCCATGAGAGAAAAGAGAAGAGAATGGAGAAAATTAATTATATTATTGAGAAGTAGAGTTTGGGAATTTAGATTCTTTCATACTTCACACCTATACATTTGGACAATAGACTAGAGCAAGACTTCTTCTCTCTTCTCCTTTTATTTATCTATCTATTCTCTTTTCTCTTTTTCTCTCTCTTCTATATCTTTTTCTCTCTTTGTTTTCTTGTGACTGGTCGGCTGGGCTTGACATGTTCGTACTGATAACGTGTTGTGAGATAGAAGAATGAAAGAGCCGTCTAATATGCCCTACCCTGAAGGGGTCATATAAATATTAAGAAGTTAAGTTTTGGAATTTAGATTCCTTCTTACTTCACTCCTATACCCATGGCCAAAGGACTGGAATAGGACTTCTTCTCTCTTCTCTCTTTGCTTATCTCTTTATTCTCTTCTCTCTTCTTCTCTCTCTTTTATCTTTGTTTCTCTCTTCGTTTTATTTTCTCTCTTCTTCTTTTTTTGTCTTTATTTCTCTCTCCATTTTCTTGTGACTGCAAGGCTGGGCTCGATATGTTTGCATTGATAATGTGTTGTGAGATGGAAGAAAGAGAGAGCTGTTAGATGTGCCCTACCCTAAATGGGTCGTATAAATATTAAGAAGTAGATTTTTAGAATTTAGATTCCTTCTTACTTCATATCTATACCTGTGGCTAATGAACTTGAGTAAGACTTCTTCTCTTTTTCGTGCTGATAATGTTACTATAATTTTTTTAATTAAATTAATCATTTAATTAAAACAAAGAGAGTTTTGGAATTTATTATGATAATTATATTAATATTGAGATGATATTATTAAGTAGTAGAGTTTTAGAATTTAGATTCCTTCTTACTTTATACCTATACCCATGACAAATGGATTTGAGCAGGACTAATTCTCTCTTCTCTCTTTGTTTATCTCTCCGTTCTCTTCTCTTTTCTTTTCTCTCTTCTGTCTTCGTTTCTCTATCCATTTTCTTATGACTGGTTGACTGGGCTCGATATATTCGTACTGATAACATATTATGAGATGGGAGAAAAAGAGTGTCGTCAAATATGCCCTACCCTAAAGGGGTCTTATATTATTTATAGAGTAAACTTACCTAGGGCCTAAGCAATCTATGAGAAACCCAAATCCATAGGAGAAGAGGGAAGAGAACTGAGAGAGAAGAGTCCTACTCTAGTCTATTAGCCACGGGTATGGATGTAAAGTAAGAAGGAATCTAAATTCTAAAACTCAACTTCTTAATATTTATATGACCCCGTTTGGGTGGGGAACATTCGACGCCTCTCTCTTTCTCCCATCTCACAACACGTTATCAGTACAAACATGTCGAGCCCAACCGACTAGTCGCAAGAAAATAGAGAGAGAAATGAAGACATAAGTGGAGTTTTAGAATTTAGATTCCTTCTTACTTCACACCTATACCCGTGGCCAATGGACTGAAGCAGGACTTCTTCTATCTTCTATCTTTATTTATCTTTCCATTCTCTTCTCCCTTCTTTTCTCTTTTCTATGGAGTTTTGGAATTTAGATTCCTTCTTACTTCACATCGATACACGTGGCCAATAGACTGGAGTAGGACTTCTTCTCTCTTCTATCTTTGTTTATCTCTTCGTTCTCCTCTCAATTCTGTCTTTATTTATAATATAAATATAAGCTTATTCTATTTAATTATTTAAATATCATAAATAATTCGTTAATATACATTGAGATATTTAATTTTGTTTTTAAATTATTTATGTCCTGCTCCTGTCCAGATTTATTAATTTAAATATCTATTTAATATATTTAGATATTGAGATGATACTATTTTTAAATTATTTTAGGTTTCCAATAGATTGTTTAGGCCTTAAGTAAGGTTATCCTATAAATAATATATAACCCCTTTAGGGTGGGGCATGTCTGACGGCTCTCACTTTCTATCATCTTTAAACACGTTATCAGCACGAACATGTCGAGCCCAACCAACTAGTCGCAAGAAAACAGAGAGAAAAATAAAGACAGAGAAAAGAGAATAAGAGAGAAGAGAACAAAGAGATAAATGAAGAGAGAAGTGAGAAGAAGTCCTGATCCAGTCTATTGGCCTATAGGTGTGAAGTAAGAAGGAATCTAAATTTCAAAACTCCACACTTGTCTTTGTTTTTCTATCTATTTTCTTGTAACTGGTCGGCTGGGCTCGACATGGTCATGCTGATAACATGTTGTAAGATGGAAGAAAGAAAGAACCGTCAAACGTACCCTACCCTAAAGGGGTTATATATTATTTATAAGGTAAACTTACTTAGGGCCTAGCAATCATTGGGAAACCCTAATCCGTAGGAGAAGAAAGAAGAGAACGGAGAGATTTAATTATATTATTAAGCAGTGGAGTTTTGGAATTTAGATTCCTTTTTACTTCATACTAATACCCGTGGTGAGTGGACTGGAGCAGGACTTCTTCTCTTTTCTCTCTTTGTTTATCTCTCGATTCTTTTCTCTCTTCTTTTCTCTTCTCACAACATGTTATAAGCATGAACATGTCGAGCCCAACCGACCAGTCACAAGAAAATAGAGAAAGAAACGAAGAATGAAGAAAGAGAAAAAAAAGGAGAAAACAAAAAGATAAATAAAGAGAAAAGAGATAAGAAGTCCTACTCCAGTCCATTAGCCATGGGTAGAGATGTGAAGTAAGAACGAATCTAAATTCCAAAACTCCACTTCTCAATATTTGTACGACCCCATTAGGGTAGGGCACATTTGACGGCTCTCTCTTTCTTCCATCACATAACACATTATCAGTACGATAATGTCGAGCCCAACCGACCAGTCATAAGAAAACAGAGAGAGAAACGAAGACAGAAGTGGAGTTTTAGAATTTAGATTCCTTCATACTTCATACCTATACCCGTGGCCAATTGATTGGAGCTTATTTATTCTCTCTTTATTTATCTCTCTATTCTCTTCTCTCTTCTTCTCTTTCTTTTGTGGAGTTTTAGAATTTAGATCCCTTCTTACTTTATACCTATACCCGTTGCCAATGGATTGAATCAGGACTTCTTCTCTCTTCTCTCTTCGTTTATCTCTCCGTTCTCTTCTCTCTTCTTCTTTCTTTTCTGTGTTCATTTATTTCTCCGTTCTCTTATCTCTTTTTCTCTCTCTTCTGTGGAGTTTGGGAATTTAGATTCCTCCTTACTTCATACCTATACCTGTGGCCAATGGACTGGAGTAGGTCTTCTTATCTCATCTCTACTTTTTAATATTTATATGACCCGTCGAATCTCTTCTATATTCATATATTATTTATACGACCCGTCGGATCTCTCCCATCTCTTTGTCCTATCTCACAACACGTTATCAGCACGAACATGTCGAGCTCAGCCGACCAGTCATAAGAAAATGGAAAGAGAAACAAAAACAGAAGAAAGATGAGAAGAGAGAAAAGAACGGAGAAATAAATAAAGAGAGAAGAGAGAAGAAATCCAGCTCTCGTCCATTGGCCACGGGTATAGACATAAGGTAAGAAAGAATCTAAATTACAAAACTCTACTTCTCAATATTTATATGACCCCTTTAGTAAGGGGCATATTTCATATCTCTTTATTTCTCCCATCTCACAATACGTTATCAGCACGAACATGTCTATCCTAGCCGACCAGTCACAAGAAAGCAGAGAGAGAAATGAAGATAGAAGAGAGAGAAGAAAAGAGAAAAGATTGGAGAGATAAACAAAAAAAGAAGAGAGAAGAAGTCCTACTCCAGTCCATTGGCCACGGGTATAGGTGTGAAGTAAGAAGGAATCTAAATTCTAAAACTTTACTTCTCAATATTTATACGACCCCTTTAGGGTGGGGCACTTTTGACATCTCTCTTTCTCCCTTCTCACAATATGTTATTAGTACGAACATGTCAAGCCCACCAGACCAGTCACTAGAAAACGGAGAGAGAAACGAAGACAGAAGAAAGAAAGGAAGAGAGAAGAGAACGGAGAGATAAACGAAAAGATAAAAGAGAAGAAGTCATGCTCTAGTCCATTGGCCACGAGTATTGGTGTGAAGTAAGAAGGAATCTAAATTCCAAACCTCCACTTCTCAATAGTATCATCTTAACGTTATTACGATTATCATAGTAAATTCCAAAACTCTCTTTATTTTATACGATTAATTGAATTAAAAAAATTATAGTAACATTACTATGATAATCATAATGACGTTGAGATGATACTGTTGAGAAGTAGAGTTTTGGGATTTAGATTCCTTCTTACTTCACAACTATACTCGTGGTAATAATTAATTAAATATAGTTAAATATTTATAGGGTAAGCTTACTTAGAGCCTAAGCAATCTATGGAAAACCCTAATCCATAGGAGAGATCCGACGATGGACAGCCGTCCGATCGAATGATCTTATATCAGTTGTAATGTTTTACATTAAATATTTAAAAAATAACACTGAGATGATACTATTTAAATATTTAAAGAAATTATATACTTTATAATATTTAAAGAAATATTAATTGAAATAAATTATAAAAAAAAGCAATCTCCTATCTCACAATACGTTTTTAGCACGAACATATCGAGCCCAGTCGACCAGTCATAAAAAAACTGATAGAGAAACAAAGACAGAAGAGAGAGAAGAAGATAGAAGAGAACGGAGAGATAAACAAAAAGAGAAGAAGTTTTGCTCCAGTCTATTGGCCATGGGTATAGGTGTGAAGTAAGAAGGAATCTAAATTCCAAAACTCCACAGAAGAAGAGAGACGATAACGAAGAGATAAATAAACATAGAACAGAGAAGAAGTCCTGCTCCAGTCCATTGGCCACGGGTATATATGCAAAGTAAGAAGAAATATAAATTCCAAAACTCCACTTCTCAATAATATAATTTAATCTATTCATTCTCTTCTATCTCCGTTCTCTTCTCTCTTCTCCCGTGGATTAGGGTTTCCTATAGATTGCTTAGGCCCTAAGTAAGTTTACCCTATAAATATTAAAATAGAGAGAGAAACAAAGACAGAAGATAGAGAATAAGAGAGAAGAGAACAGAGAGGTAAACGAAGAGGGAACAGAGAAGAAGTCCTACTCCAGTCCATTGGCCATGGGTATTGGAGTGAAGTAAGAAAGAATCTAAATTCCAAAACTCTACTTCTCAATAATATAATTAAATCTCTCCATTCTCTTCTCTCTTCTCTCATATATTAGGGTTTCCTATAGATTTCTTAGGTCCTGAGTAAGCTTACCCTATGAATAATATACGACCCTTTTAGGTTGGGGCATATTTCACGGCTCTCTCTTTCTCCTATCTCATAATTTACCCTATAAATAATATATGACCCCTTTAGGGTGGGGCTCGTTTGACGGCTCTCTCATTCTTCCATCTCATAACATGTTATCAGTACGAACATGTCAAGCCCAGCCGACCAGTCGTAAGAAAATAGAGAGAGAAACGAAGAGAAAAGTAGAGTTTTGGAGTTTAGATTCTGTCTTACTTCATACCTATACTCGTGGCCAATCGACTAGAGCATGACTTCTTCTCTATTCTCTCTTTATTTAACTCTCAGTTCTCTTCTTTCTTCTTCTTACTCTTTTGTAGAGTTTTGGAATTTAGATTCTATCTTACTTCATACCTATACCCATGGCCAATGGACTAGAGCAGGACTTCTTCTCTTATATCTCTTCGTTTATCTTTCTGTTCTCTTCTCTCTTCTTCTCTCTCATCTGTCTGTGTTCCTCTCTTTATTTTCTTGTGACTGATTGGCTAGGCTCGATATGTTCATACTGATAATGTATTGTAAGATAAGAGAAAGAGAGCCATCAAACATGCCCCGCCCTAAAGGGATCGTATAAATATTAAGCAGTGGAGTTTTGGAATTTAGATTCCTTCTTACTTCACACCTAAACCCATGGCCAATGGACTGGAATAGGACTTCTTTCCTCTTCTCACTTTGTTTATCTCTCCCTTCTCTTTTCTCTTCTTCTTTCTCTTTTGTCTTCGTTTCTCTCTCCGTTTTCTTATGACTAATCGGCTGGGCTTGACATGTTCATGAAGCTAACGTGTTGTGAGATGGGAGAAATAAAGAGCCATCAAATGTGCCCCACCCTAAAGGGGTACTATTAATATTAAGAAGTGGAGTTTTGCAATTTAGATTCCTTTTTACTTCACATCTATACCCATTACCAATAGATTGGAGCAGGACTTCTTCTCTCTTTGTTTATCTCTTCGTTCTTTTCTCTCTTCTTCTTTATTTTCTGTCTTCGTTTCTCTCTCCGTTTTCTTGTGACTGGTCGGTTGGGCTCGACATGTTTGTGATGATAATATCTTGTGAGATGGGAGAAAGAGAGAGCCGTCAAACGTACCCCACCCTAAAGGGGTCATATATTATTTATAGGGAAAGCTTACTTAGGGTCTAAGTAATCTATTAGAAATCCTAATCTATAGAAGAGACTCAATAGTGGACAGCCATCCGATCGAACGACTGGTCAGCCCTAATTAGTTATTAAATAATTAATTAGTTATTTTAATTCACACCTATACCCATAGCTAATGGACTAGAGCAGGACTTCTTCTCTCTTCTCTTTTCGTTTATCTCTCTGTTCTCTTCTCTCTTCTTCTCTCTCTTTTGCCTTCGTTTCTTTCTCTGTTTTCTTACGACTGGTCGGCTGGGCTCGATATATTCGTGCTGATAACGTGTTGTGAAATAGGAGAAAGAGGGAGCCGTCAAACATGCCCAATCCTAAAGGAGTCGTATATTATTTATAAGGTAAGCTTACTTAGTGCCTAAGCAAACTACGGGAAACAATAATCCAAGGGAGAGATCCGATGGTGGACAGCTATCCGATCGAAGGATCTCATAACAGTTGTAATGTTTTATAATTAAATATTTTTTAAATATTAATTAAATATTTTTTATAATTATTTAAATATTTTAAATCATTATTTAGTTATTTAATAATTTAAATAATTAAATAGTTATCAAATTTAATTATTAAATATATTAATAATAATAAATAAATAAAATAATAAATTTAATTAAATAACTAGATAATTAAATAATTAAATTAATTAATTATTTTATTAAAAAATTAATTATTAAATTATTTAAATAATTAAATAATTAATTAATTAATTAATTTAATTAAAAAAATTATAGTAATATTACTTTGATAATCATAATAATATTGAGATGATACTATTGACAAGTGGAGTTTTAAGGCATGTTTGACGGCTCTCTTTTTCTCCTATAACACAACACGTTATCAGCACGAACATATCGAGCCCAGCCGACCAGTCACAAAAAAACGGAGAGAGAAACAAAGAGAGAAGACGAGAGAAGAGAACGAAGAGATAAATAAATAGAGAAGAGAGAAAAATTTATGATCCAGTCGATTAGCCATAGGTATAGGTGTGAAGTAAGAAGGAATCTAAATTTCAAACTCTACTTCTCAATAATACAATTAAATCTCTTCATTCTCTTATCTCTTCTTCCATTGATTAGGGTTTCCCATAGATATCTTAGGCCCTAAGTAAGCTTACCCTATAAATAATATTCGACCCCTTTAGGGTAGGGCACGTTTGATGGCTCTCACTTTCTCCTATCTCACAATATGTTATCAAGACGAACATGTCGAGCCTAGCCGACTAGTCGTAAGAAAACTGAGAGAGAAACGAAGAAAAAAGAGTGGGAAGAGAATGGAGAGATAAACAAAGAGATAAGAGAGAAGAAGCCCTGCTCTAGTGCATTGACCATGGGTATAAGTATAAAGTAAGAAATAATTTAAATTCTGGAACTCTACTTCTGTCTTCATTTCTCTTTCTGTTTTTTTGCGACTGGTCGGCTGGGCTCGATATGCTCGTGCTGATAACTTATTGTGAGATGGGAGAAAGAGAGAGCCGTCAAACGTGCCCCACCCTAAAGGGATCATATATTATTTATAGGGTAAGTTTACTTAGGGCCTAAGCAATCTATGGGAAACCCTAATCCATGGGAGAATAGGAAAGAGAATGGATAGATTTAATTATATTATTGAGAAGTAGCGTAGTGTCGTCAAACGTACTAATTAATAATATAATAATAATAAATAAATAAAATAATAAATTTAATTAAATAACTAGATAATTGAATAATTAAATAAATTAATTATTTTACCAAAAACTTAATTAATAAATTACTTAAATTATTAAATTATTTAATAAGTAAATAAATAATTAATTTAATTAAAAAAATTATAGTAACATTACTATGATAATTATAATAACTTTGGGATGATACTAATGAGAAGTAGAGTTTTGAAATTTAAATTCCTTCTTACTTAACACCTATACCCGTGGCGAATGTACTAGAGCAGGACTTCTTTTTTCTTCTCTCTTTGTTTATCTCACCGTTCTCTTCTCTCTTCTTCTCTCAATAGATTGCCAATGAATTTTTTGTAATTAAAATAATTTATATTTTTCTTTAAAAAATTTTAAAACAATATAACTGTTATGAGATCATTCGATTGGATGGCAATGGACTAGAGTAGAACTTCTTCTCTCTTCTATCTTTGTTTATATCTCTGTTCTCTTCTTTCTTCTTCTCTCTCTTCTGTCTTTGTTTCTCTCTTCGTTTTCTTGTGATTGGTTGGCTGGGCTCGACATATTCATACTGATAACGTATTGTAAGATGAGAGAAAGAGAGAGTCATCAAACGTGCCACATCTAAAGGGGTCGTATATTATTTATAGGGAAGCTTACTTAGGGCCTAAGCAATTTATGGAAAGCCCTAATCTATGGGAGATGAAAGAAGAGAATGAAGAGATTTAATTATCTTATTGAAAAGTAGAGTTTTGGAATTTAGATTCCTTCTTACTTCACACCTATACTCGTGGCCAATAGACTGGAGCAGGACTTCTTTTCTCTTCTCTCATTGTTTATCTCTCTGTTTTTTTATCTCTTTTTTGTCTTCGTTTCTCTCTCCGTTTTCTTATAACTGGTCGGCTGGGCTCGACATGTTCGTACTGATAAAGTGTTGTGAGATGGAAGAAAGAGAGAGCTGTCAAACATGGCCAATGGACTGGAGCTTTGGACTTTAGGTTCCTTCTTACTACACACCTATACCCATGTGAGAAGGGACTATTTAAATAATTAATTCTCTATTCTGTTCTCTCTCTTCTGTCTTCATTTCTCTCTCTATTTTCTTATGACTGGTTGGCTGGGCTAGATATGTTCGTGCTGATGACGTTTTATGAGATGGGAGAAAGAAAGAGCGGTCAAACATGCCCTACCCTAATGGGGTCATATTTTATTTATAGGGTAAGCTTACTTAGGGCCTAAGCAATCTATGGTAAACCTTAATCCATGGGAGAAGAGAGAAAAGAACAGAGAGATTTAATTATATTATTGAGAAGTGGAGTTTTAGAATTTAGATTCTTTCTTACTACACACTTATACCTATGGCGAATAGACTAGAGCAGGACTTCTTCTCTCTCCCCTATTCATTTATCTCTCTTTTTTCTTCTCTCTTCTTTTTTCTCTTCTGTCTTCGTTTCTCTCTCTGTTTTCTTATGATTGGTCGGTTGAGCTCGACATATTCATGCTGATAACGTATTATGAGATGTGAGAAAGAGAGAGCCATCAAATATGCCCCATCCTAATTAGATTTCTTCTTACTTCACACCTCTACCATGGCCTATAGGTTGGAGCATGACTTCTTCTATCTTCTCTCTTCGTTTATCTCCGCATTCTCTTCTCTCTTGTGTCTTCCTTTCTCTTTTTGTTTTCTTATGACTGGTCGACTGGGCTCGACATATTCATGCTGATAACATATTGTGTGATGGAGAAAAAGAGAGCCGTCAAATGTGCCCCACCCTAAAGGGGTCATATAAATATTAAGAAGTTGAGTTTTGGAATTTAGATTCTTTCTTACTTTATACTTATACCCATAGTGAATGGACTGGAGCATGACTTCTTCTCTCTTTTCTCTTCATTTATCTCTTCATTCTCTTCTTTCATCTACTCTCTTTTCTGTCTTCGTTTCTCTCTCCATTTTCTTATGACCAGTCAGCTGGGCTTGACATGTTTGTGCTGATAACGTGTTGTGAGATGGGAGAAAGAAAGAGCCATCAAATATGCTCCACCCAAAAAGGGTCATATATTATTTATAGGGTAAGCTTACATAGGGCCTAAGCAATCAATGGGAAACCCGAATTCAAGGGAGAGATCCAATGGTGGACAGTCATCCGATCGAACGATCTCATAACAGTTATAATATTTTAAAATTTTTAAAGAAAAATATAAATTATTTTTAAAGCAAAAAATTCAGGTGTGCCTCATCTTCCTTCTTTACTTCCTATTATTTAATTAATTTAATTAATTTAATAAATTAAATAGTTAAATGAATAAATAAATATATATTTATCTATATAACTAAATATTTAAATTATTTAAATAATATATTTATTATTTAAATATTAAAATAAATAAATATTAATTTGATTATTTAAAAAAATTAGGTTATTTAAAAAAATATTTTATTATTTATATATTCAAAAAATTAATTTATTATTTAAATAATAAGTAAATAGTTGGTGAATTATTATTTTATTTTATTACTTAATTAAATAATAAATTTTTTTATTTATTTTAATTAATATTTTATAATTTAATAAAAAAAGTTTAATTAATTAATTACATAATAAATTTATTAAAATTATTAATTTTTTAACTATATCTTCTTTTCTCTCTTTTGTCTTCGTTTCTCTCTCCGTTTTCTTGTGACTGGTCGGTTGGGCTCGACATGTTCGTGCTGATAATGCGTTGTAAGATAAAAAAAAGAAAGAGTTGTCAAACGTGCCCTACCCAAAAGGGGTCATATATTATTTATAGGGTAAGCTTACTTAGGGCCTAAGCAATCTATGGGAAACCCTAATCCATGGAAGAGATCCAACGGTGGACAACTATCCGATCGAACGTGCCCCACACTAAAGGGGTCGTATTAATTATTTATTTAAATAATTATTAAATCAATTCTCTTAACTAGTAAGTTTACCTTATAAATATTTAATTATATATAATTGATTATTGTCATAGTTATATGTGTAAAGTAAGAAGGAATCTAAATTCCAAAACTTCACTTCTTAATAGTATCATCTCAATGTTATTATGATTATCATAATAATATTACTATAATTTTTTTAATTAAATTAATTATTTATTTAATTATTAGATAATTTAAATAATTTAATAATTTAATAATTAAACTTACTAATTAACGTGTTGTGAGATGTGAGAAAGAGAGAGTCGTCAAACCTGCTCCACCCTAAAGGGGTCATATAATATAATTAAATTTCTCTATTTTTTTCTATTTTCTCCCATGGATTAGGGTTTCCCAGAGATTGCTTAGGCCCTAAGTAAGCTTACCCTATAAATAATATACGACCCCTTTAGGGTGGGGCACGTTTACGGCTCTCTCTTTCTCCCATCTCACAACACATTATCAGCACGAATATATCGAGCCCAACCGACCAATCGCAAGAAAACAGAGAGAGAAACAAAGACAGAAGAGGAGTTTTGGAATTTAGATTTCTTCTTACTTCACACCTATACCCAGGGTCATTGGACTGGAGCAGGACTTCTTCTTTCTTCTCTCTTTATTTATCTCTCTGTTTTTTTTTCTTCTTCTTTCTCATTTCTCCAAAGAGAGAAGAGAAAAGAAGTTCTTCTCCAATCTATTTACCATGGGTAAAGGTGTGAAGTAAGAAGGAATCTAAATTCTAAAACTCCATATAAGAGAGAGAAGAAGAGAGAAGAGAACGAAGAGATAAACAAAGACAGAAGAGAGAGATACGACCGGTCAGCTAGGCTCAATAGTAAAAAGTGGCACACCCGAATTGGTTAGGCCCTAAGTTCAAATATTAAGAGATATACCGTCGAATCTCTCCCATAGATTAGGGTTTTCTATAGATTACTTAGTCCCTAAGTAAGCTTATCCTATAAATAATATATAACCCCTTTAGGGTGGGGCATGTTTAGCGGCACTCTCTTTCTCCTATCTCATAACACGTTATCAGTACGAACATGTCGAGCCTACCGACCAGTCGCAAGAAAACGGAGAGAGAAACAAAGACATAAGAGAGAGAAGAAGAGAGAAGAGAATGAAGAGATAAACGAAGAAAGAAGAGAGAAGAAGTCCTTTTCTAGTCCATTGGCCCTGGATATATGTATGAAGTAAGAAGGAATCTAAATTCCAAAACTCCACTTCTCAATAATATAATTAAATCTCTTCGTTCTCTTCTATCTTCTCCCATGGATTAGGGTTTACCATAGATTGCTTAGGCACTAAGTAAGCTTACCCTATAAATAATATACGACCCCTTTAGAGTAGGGCATATTTGATGGCTCTAACTTTCTCCCATCTCACAATACGTTATCAGCACGAACATGTCTAGCCCAACCGACCAGTCATAAGAAAACGGAGAGAGTAACGAAAATAGAAGATGAGAGAAGAGAACGAGAGATAAACGAAAAGAGAAGAGAGAGTAAGTCATGCTCTAGTCCATTCGCCATGGGTATAGGTATGAAGTAAGAAGGAATCTAAATTTCAAAACTCCACTTCTTAATAGTATCTTCTCAACGTTATTATGATTATCATAGTAATGTTACTATAATTTTTTTAATTAAATTAATTGTTTGATTAAAACGAAGAGAGAAGAGATACTATGATAATCGTAATAACGTTGAGATGATACTATTTAGAAAACTTCACTTCTCAATAATATAATTAAATCTCTCCGTTCTTTTCTATCTTCTCCCATGGATTTTGTTTTCCCATAGATTACGTAGGCCCTAAGTAAGATTACCTTATAAATAATATACGACCCCTTTAGGGTGGGACATGTTTGACAGCTCTCTCTCTTTCGCTCATCTCATAATATATTTTCAGCACGAACATGTCGAGCCCAGCTGACCCATCACAAGAAAATAGATACAAAAAGAAAGATATAAATGGAGTTTTGAAATTTAGATTCCTTCTTACTTCACACCTATACCCATTGCCAATTGACTAGAGCAGGAGTTCTTCTCTCTTCATTTATCTCTCCATTCTCTTCTTCTTTCTCTTCTGTCTTCGTTAAACTCAACTTCTTTTCTCAATAAACGGAGAGAGAAATAAAGACAGAAGAGAGAAGAGAACGGAGAGATAAACAAAGAGAGAAGAGAGAAAAAGTCCTACTTTAGTCCATTGGCCATGGGTATAGGTGTGAAGTTCTCTCTTCTATCTTTGTTTAGCTCTCCGTTCTCTTCTCTGTTCTTTTGTCTTTGTTTTTCTCTCTGTTTTTCTTACGACTGGTCGAATGGGCTCGACATGTTCGTGCTGATAACATATTATGAGATGGAAGAAAGAGAGAGCCATCAAATAAGAAACCCAACTCTATGGAAGAAGAGAGAAGAAAACGGAGAGATTTAACTATATCATTAAGAAGTGGAGTTTTGGAATTTAGATTCCTTCTTACTTAACACCTATACCCATGGATAATGGACTGGAGCAGGACTTCTTCTCTCTTCTTTCTTCGTTTATCTCTTCATTTTCTTCTATCTTCTTCTCCTTACTCACAATAGTTATCAGCATGAACATGTCGAGCCCAACCGACCACTATTTAGAATTTAACTAAATTATTTAAATTATTTATCTCTCTATTCTCTTCACTCTTCTTCTCTCTCTTCTGTCATAGTTTCTCTGTCCGGTTTCTTGTGACTGATCGGCTGGGCTCGATATGTTCATGCTGATAACGAGTTGTGAGAAAAAAAAAAGAAAAGAAAAGAGAAGGGAAAGATAAATGAAAAAAGAAGAGAGAAGAAGTACTACTCCAGTCTATTCGCCATGGGTATAGGTGTGAAGTAAGAAGGAATCTAAATTCCAAAACACCACTTCTAAATAATATAATTAAATCTCTCCATTCTTTTCTCTCTTCTCCCATGGATTAGAGTTTCCCATAGATTGCTTAGGACCTAAGTAAGCTTACTCTATAAATAATATATGACCCCTTTAGGGTGGGGCACGTTTGACGGCTCTTCCTTTCTCCCATCTCATAACACTTTATCAGCATGAACATATTGAGCCCAGCTGACCAGTCGCAAGAAAACAGAAAGAGAAACAAAAACAGAAGTAGAGTTTTGGAATTTTAATTCCTTCTTACTTCACACCTATACCCATGGCCAACAGACTAGAGCAGGACTTCTTCACTCTTCTCTCTTCGTTTATCTCTTATTTTTTTTTTCTCTTCTTCTCTCACTTCTGTCTACATTTCTCTATTCGTTTATTGAGAGAATAAGAGGAGTTTAACGAAGACAGTAGAGAGATAAAAAGCGAGAAGAGAACGGAGAGATAAATAAAGAGAAAAGAGAGAACTACACACCTATACCCGTGACCAATGGACTGGAGCAGGACTTCTTCTCTCTTCACTCTTTATTTATCTCTCCATTTTCTTCTCTCTTTTTCCTTTTCTTCTGTCTTTGTTTCTCTATCCGTTTATATAGATAAGAAGTGGAGTTTACCGAAGACATAAGAGAGATAAGAAGCAAGAAGAAAACAGAGAGATAAATAAAGAGAGAAGAGAGAAGATGACCTGCTCCAGTCCATTGGTCAAGGGTATAAGTGTGAAGTAAAAAGAAATCTAAATACCAAAACTCCACTCTGTCTTCGTTTCTCTTACTGTTTTCTTGCGACTGGTCGGCTGGGCTCGACATATTCGTGCTGACAACATATTGTGAGATAAGAGAAAGGGAGAGTCGTCAAACATGCCCCACCCTAAAGGGGTCGTATATTATTTATAGGGAAAGCTTACTTAGGGCCTAAGCAATATATAGGAAACCCTAATCCATAGACGAAGAGAAAAGAAAATGGGGAGATTTAATTATATTATTAAGAAGTGGAGTTTTTGAATTTAGATTCCTTATTACTATACACCTATATCCATGGCGAATGGACTGAAACAGGATTTCTTCTCTCTTCTCTCTTCGTTTGTCTCTCCGTTCTCTTCTTTCTTCTTACAACACGTTATCAATATGAACATGTTGAGCCCAACCGACTAGTCATAAAAAAATGAAGAGAGAAATAATGATAGAAGAGAGCGAAGATAACGGAGAGATAAATGAAGAGGAAAGATAAAAGAACTCCTGCTCCAGTCCATTGGCCACACGTATAGTTGTAAAGTAAGAAGGAATCTAAATTCCAAAACTCTACATAAGAGAGATAAGAAGTGAGAAGAGAAAGAAGAGATAAATAAAGAGAGAAGAGAGAAGTCCTACTCCAGTCCATTGGCCACGGGTATAGATATGACGTAAGAAGGAATCTAAATTCCTAAACACCCCTTCTGTCTTTGTTTCTCTCTCTGTTTTTTTGTGACTGGTCAGTTGGGCTTGACATGTTCGTACTTATAACATGTTATGAGATGGGAGAAAAAGAGAGCCATCAAACATGCCCCACCCTAAAAGGGTCGTATATTATTTATAGGGTAAGCTTCCTTAGGGCCTAAGCAATCTATAGGAAATCCTAATCCATAGGAGATATCCGACGGTGGACAGCCATCCTTTATACTTCACACCTATACCTGTAGCCAATAGAATGGAGCAAGACTTCTTTTCTTTTCTCTCTTCATTTATCTCTCCGTTCTCTTCTCTCTTTTTCTCTCATCTCACCATACGTTATCAGTACATGTCGTGCCCAGCCGTCTAGTCACAAAAAACGGAGAGAGAAACAAAGACAGTAGAGAGAGAAAAAGAGAGAAGATAACGAAGAGATAAATGAAGAGAGAAAAAAGAAGAAACCCTGCTCAAGTCCATTAGCCACGAGTTTAGATATGCAGTAAGAAGGATGGCTGTCCTCTGTTGGATCTCTCCTATGGATTTGGATTTCCTATAGATTTCTTACCTAATAAATTATATACGACCCCTTTAGGAAGGGGCACGTTTGATGGCTCTCTCTTTCTCCCATCTTATAATACGTTATCAGCACGAAAATATCAAGCCTAACTGACCGATCACAAGAAAACGGAGAGAGAAACAAAGATAGAAATGGAGGTTTGGAATTTAGATTACTTCTTACTTCACACCTATACCCGTGGCCAATGGACTGGAGTAGGACTTCTTCTCTTTTTACTTTATTTATCTCTCCGTTTTCTTATCTCTTCTTCTCTCTCTTGTATGGAGTTTTGGAATTTAGATTCATTCTTACTTCACACCTATACCCGTGGCCAATGGACTGGAGCATGACTTCTTCTCTCTTCTCTCTTCGTTTATCTCTTCTTTCTCTTCTCTCTTCTTCTCTCACTTCTGTCTTTGTTTCTCTCTTCGCTTTCTTATGACTGGTCGGCTGGGCTCGACATGTTCGTGCTGATAATTTGTTATGACAAGTAAGAAGAGAACGAAGAGATAAACGAAGAGAGAAGAAAGAAGAAGTCCTACTTCAGTCCATTCACCACGGGTATAGGTGTGAAGTAAAAAGAAATCTAAATTCCAAAACTCCACTTCTCAAAAATATAATTAAATCTCTCATTTCTCTTCTCTATTCTCCCATGGATTAGGGTTTCCCATAGATTGCTTATGCCCTAAGTAAACTTACCCTATAAATAAAATATGACCCTTTTAGGGTGGGGCACATTTGACGACTTTCTTTTTATCCCATCTCATAATATGTTATCAGCACGAACATGTCAAGCCTAGCTGACCAGTCGTAAGAAAATGGAGAGAGAAACGAAGACAAAAGATAGAGAAGAAGAAAGAAAAGAACGGAGAAATAAACGAAGATAGAAGAGAGAAGAAGTCCTGCTCCAGTCTATTGGCCACGGGTATAGATTTTAAGTAAGAAGGAATCAAAATTCCAAAACTCCACTTCTTAATATTTATATGACCCCTGATGATAAGGCACGTTTGATGGATCTCTCTTTCTCCGATCACACAACACGTTATCTATATGAACATGTCGAGCCCAGCCGACCAGTCATAAGAAAATGGAGAGAGAAACAAAGACAGAAAGGAGGGAAGACAAGAGAAGAAAACAGAGAGATAAACGAAGAGAGAAGAAGTCGTGCTCCAGTACATTGGCCATGGGTATAGGAATAAAGTAAGAATGAATCTGAATTCAAAAAGACCACTTCTAAATAATATAATTAAATATCTCTGTTCTCTTCTCTCTTCTCCTATGGATTAGGATTTCCCATAGATTGCTTAAGCCCTTAGTAAGTGTACCCTATAAATAATACATGACCCCTTTAGGGTAGGGCATGTTTGATGACTCTATCTCTTTCTCCAAAATCACAACACGTTATCAGCACGAACATGTCGAGCCTAGCCGACCAGTCGTAAGAAAATGGAGAGAGAAACAAAGACAGAAGAGAGAAAAGAAGAGAGAAGAGAACGGAGAGATAAATGAAGAGAGAAGAAGTCATGCTCCAATCCATTGGCCATGGGTATAGGTGTAAAGTAAGATAGAATCTAAATTCCAAAACTCCAATTCTGTCTTCGTTTTTCCCTCCGTTTTCTTGCGACTGGTTGGCTGGGCTCAATATGTTCATGCTGATAGCATATCTAGTTTAATTAAAAAGGAATCTAAATTCCAAAACTTCATTTCTTAATAATATAATTAAATTTCTTCGTTCATTTCTCTCTTCTCCTATATATTAGGGTTTCCCATAGATTGCTTAGGCCCTAAGTAAGCTTACCCTATAAATAATATTTGACCCCTTTACGGTAGGGCATGTTTGATGACTCTCTCTTTCTCCCATCTCATAATACTTACCTTATAAATAATATACGACCCCTTTAGGGTAGGGCACATTTGATGGCTTTCTCTTTTTCCCATCTTATAACACGTTATCTTTTGTTTCTCTCCCCATTTCTCTTCCTATTTTCTTTGTTTCTCTCTCTTTCTCTTATAGTATAAAATAAAATAAATAAGTATTAATAGAAAAGAGATAGAAAATTATTTTAAACTAGAGAGAGCAGGACTTCTTTTCTCTCCTCTCTTTGTTTATCTTTCCTTTCTCTTTTTTCTTTCTCCCATCTCATAACATATTATCAGCATGAATATATCGAGCCTAGCCGACCAGTCACAAGAAAACGGAGAGAGAAACGAAGACAGAAGTAGAGTTTTCAAATTTAGATTTCTTCTTACTTTATACTTATACCCATGGCTAATGGACTGGAGCGGGATTTCTTCTCTCTTCTATCTTTGTTTATCTCTCCGTTTTCTTCTCTCTTCTTCTCTTTTTTCTGTCTTCGTTTCTCTCTCCGTTTTTTTATGACTGGTCGGCTGGGCTCGATATGTTCGTACTAATAACATGTTGTAAGATGGGAGAAAAAGAGGACCGTCAAGTGTGCCCCACCCTAAAGGTGTCGTATATTATTTATAGGGTCAGCTTACTTAGGGCCTAAGCAATCTACGAGAAACCCTAATCCATAGGAGAGGTCCTACGGTGGATAGCAATCCGATCGAACGATCTCTCAACAGTTGTAATGTTTTATATTTTTTTGAAGAAAAATGTAAAATATTTTTGAAGAAAAAAAATTGAGTATGCCTCATCCTCTTTCTTTACTTTCTATTATTTAATTAATTTAATTATTTAATAAATTAAATAGTTAAATAATTAAATAACTAAATAAATATTTAATTATCTTCTCTCATCTCATTTTATTTTATTACTATAATAATTAAGTGGAGCGTTGTTACTATAATTTTTTTAATTAAATTAATAGTTTAATTAAAACGAAGAGAATAGAATTTACTATGATAATCATAGTGATGTTGAGATGATACTATTGAGAAGTGAAGTTTTAGAATTTAGATTTCTTTTTACTTCACACCTATACCCGTGGCGAATGGACTGGAGTAAGACTTTTTCTCTCTTCTCTCTTATTTATCTTTGTTTAAATTATTTAATAATTTAAAAAAATTATAAATTAAGTTTTTAGTAAAATAATTAATTTAAAAAAACAAATTTTTCACTTTAAAAATAATTAATATTTTTTTAATTTTTTTTAAAATATTATAACTATTATAAGATCGTTCGATCGGATGGCTGCCCACCATCGGATCTCTCTAATGGATCAGGGTTTCCCATAGATTGCTTAGGGTCCTATAAATAAAATACGACCCTTTTAGGGTGGGGCACATTTGACGGCTCTCTTTTTCTCTCATCTCATAATACATTATCAGAACGAACATGTCGAGCCCTATGGAATCTAATTAAATAAATATTTAATTAATTACAGAACTTCTTTCCTCTTCTCTCTTCGACATGTTCGTATTGATAATGTGTTTTGAGATGGGAGAAAGAGAGAGCCATCAAACGTGCCCCACCCTAAAGGGGTCATATAATTTTTAAAAAAGAGAGAAGAGAACGGAGAGATAAACGAAGAGAGAAGAGAAAAGAACTCCTACTCTAGTCCATTGGCCACGAGTATAGTTATAAAGTAAGAAGGAAGCTAAATTCCAAACCTCCACTTCTCAATATTTATACGACCCATCAGATCTCTATCGACTCTTCATTTATTATACTTAATTAATCTCACAACACGTTATCAGCAAGAACATATCGAGTCCAGCCGACCAGTCACAAGAAAACGGAGAAAGAAACAAAGACAGAAGAAAGAGAAGAAGAGAACGGAGAGATAAACAAAGAGAAAGGAGAGAAAAAGTCCTACACTGGTCCATTGGCCACGGGTATAGGTGTAAAGAAAGAAATAATATAAATTCCAAAACTTCACTTCTGTCTTTGTTATTTTCTCTCAGTTTTCTTATGACTGGTCGGCTCGGCTCGACATGTTCATGCTGATAACGTGTTGTGAGATGGGAGAAAGAGAGAGCTATAAAATATACCCTACCCTAAAGGGGTCGTATAAATATTAAGAAGTGGAGTTTTGGAATTTATATTCCTTCTTACTTCACACCTATACCCATAGCCAATAGACTAGAGAGTCCACAGGTATATTATTTATTAGGTAAGATTACTTTGGTCCTAAGAAATCTATGGTAAACCCTAATCCCTGGGAGATTACATAGGGCATAAGCAGGGCTTCTTTTCGTTTCTCTCCTTGTTTATCTCTCTGTTCTTTTCTCTCTTTCTCCCATCTCACAACACGTTATCAGTACTAACATATTGAGCCCAGTTGACCAGTTGTAAGAAAGCAAAGAGAGAAGAGATGATAAAAGAGAGAGAAGAAGAGAGAAAAGAATAGAAAGATTTAATTATATTATTGAGAACTAGAGTTTTGGAATTTAGATTCCTTCTTAATTCACACCTATACCCGTGATGAATGGATTAGAGTAGGACTTCTTCTCTATTCTCTCTTCGTTTGTCTCTATGTTCTCTTCTCTCTTTTCTGTTTTCGTTTCTCTCTCTGTTTTCTTGTGACTGGTTTGCTGGGCTTGACATATTCGTGCTGAATGGTAGAGATTATTTAACTAATATATTTTTAGTCATGCTCCATGTTCAATCTCTTTTTAGTCGTGCCAATGAACTAGAACAGGACTTTTTTTCTCTTTCCTTTTTATTTATCTCTCTATTTTCTTCTCTCTTATTCTCTCCCTCTTCTGTGTTCGTTTCTCTCTCTGTTTTCTTGCGACTGGTCGGCTGGGCTTGATATGTTCATGCTGATAACGTGTTGTGAGATAGGAGAAAGAAAGAGCTGTTAAACGTACTCCACCCTAAAGGGATAATATATTATTTTTATGGTAGGCTTACTTAGGACCTAAGCAATCTATAGGAAACCCTAATCTATGGGAGAGATCCGACGGTGGATAACCATCCTTCTTACTTTACACCTATACCCATGGCGAATGGACTAGAGCTGGACTTCTTTTCTCTTCTTCTCTTTCTAATTATTGGATAGTTGTTCACTATCGGATCTCTCCCATGGATTAGGGTTTCGCATAGATTGCATAGGCCCTAAGTAAGAAGAATTCCTGCTCTAATCTATTGGTTACAGGTATAGGTGTGAAGTAAGAAGAAATCTAAATTCGAAAACTCCACTTCTCAATAGTATCATCTCAACGTTATTATAATTATCATATTAATGTTACTATAATTTTTTAAATTAAATTTAAATTTTATTTAATTATTAAATAATTTAATAATTTAGTTTTTAGTAAAATAATTAATTTATTTAATCATTTAAATATCTAATTATTTAATTAAATTTATTATATTATTTATTTATTATTATTTAATTATTAAATAATTAAATTAGGTAACTATTTAATTATTTAAATTATTCAATAAATAAATAATGATTTAATTATATAATTAATTTATTAATTTATTTTATTAGTTATTTCTTTAATTATTATTTTATTTTTAAATAATTAAATAATTAGTTAATTATTTAAACGGAGTGAGAGAACGTAGACATAAATAATAGTGCCACACCCTAAAGAAAATTTATAATAACAATGATTATTTCAGGTTCATGCTCAAAAAAGAGAGAGCCATCAAATATGCCCCACCCAAAAGGGGTCCTATATTATTTATTGAGAAGTTGAGTTTTAGAATTTAGACTCCTTCTTACTTCATACTACTTCACACCTATACCCGTGGCTAATGGACTAGAGTAGGGCTTCTTCTCTCTTCTCTCTTCATTTCTCTCTCTGTTTTCTTTTGACTGGTCAGCTGGGCTCGACATGTTCGTACTGATAACGTATTGTGAGATAGGAGAAAGAGAGATCCGTTAAATATGCCCTACCCTAATTAGATTCCTTCTTACTTTACACCTATATCTGTGACCAATCGACTAGAGTAGGACTTCTTCTCTCTCCTCTCTTCATTTATCTCTCTGTTCTCTTCTCTTTCTTCTGAGAAGTTTTGGAATTTAGATTCTTTCTTACTTCACACCTATACTCGTCGCTAATGAACTGGAGCAGGACTTCTTCTCTCTTCACTCTTCATTTATCTCTCAGTTCTCTTATCTCTTCTTCTTGCTCTTTTGTCTTCATTTCTCTCTTCATTTTCTTGCGACTGGTCGGCTGGGCTTGACATGCTCATACTGATAACGTGTTATGATGTGGGAGAAAGAAATAGCCGTCAAACTCGCCCTACTCTAAAACAATAATATATTATTTATAGGGTAAGCTTACTTAGGACTTAAGCAATCTATAGGAAACCCTAATCCATGGGAGAGATCCGACGGTGGACAGTCATCCTTCTTACTTCACACCTATACCATGGTGAATGGACTAGAGCAGAACGTCTTCTCTCTTCTTCTCTATCTAATTATCGGATCACTATCCACCGTCGGATCTCTCCCATTGATTAGGGTTTCCTATAGATTGCTTAGGCCCTAAGTAAGCTTACCCTATAAATAATTAGGACTGACCAGACATCTCTATGTTATTATGATTATCATAGTAATGTTACTAAAATTTTTTTAATTAAATTAATCATTTATTTAATTATTAAATATTTAAAATAATTTAATAATTTAAATAATTAAGTTTTTAGTAAAATAATTAATTTACTTAATTATTGAATTATCTAGTTATTTAATTAAATTTATAATTTTATTTATTTATTATTAATATATTATTAAATAATTCAATTAGCTAACTATTTAATTATTTAAATTATTAAATAAAGAAATAATTATTTAATTATATAATTAATTTATTAAATTATTTTATTAATTATTTTATTAATTATTATTTATTTTTAATTAAAATTTTTTTAGTGTAGAAATATATTAAATAGATTATTTACTTAAACAAATAAATAATTTATTTAAAAAAAATAATTTTTTATAATCATAATAATGTTGAGATGATTTAAATAACTAATTAAAGAAATAATGATTATCATAGTAATATTACTATAATTTAAAAAAGTTAAACTATGATAATTTAATAAATAGGGTTTCCATAATATTTCTTCGTATATTAGTTAAATTAATCATCTATTCAATATTAAAAAAATTATTTATTTTACTAAATACTTAATAATTAAATTATTTAAATT
This sequence comes from Chamaelirium japonicum, assembly GCA_947650365.1. Classification (NCBI taxonomy): domain Eukaryota; kingdom Viridiplantae; phylum Streptophyta; class Magnoliopsida; order Liliales; family Melanthiaceae; genus Chamaelirium; species Chamaelirium japonicum. The sequence continues at coordinate 99,249,174 of OX393551.1, forward strand.
ATTAAATAATTTAATAAATAAATAATTTAATTAAAAAAATTATAGTAACATTACTATGATAATCATAATAATATTGAGATTATTCTTTTTTAATTAAATTATAAATGAAGAGAGAAGAGAGGAGAAGTCTTGCTCTAGTCTATAAATCAAATAAATAAGCAATCTTCTATCTCACAACGCATTTCAGTACGAACATGTCGAGCCCAGCCGACCAGTCACAAAAAAACGGAGAGAGAAATGAAGACATAAGAGATAGAAGAAGACAGAAGAGAACGAAGAGATAAACGAAGAGAGAAGAACTTCTGCTCCAGTCCATTAGCCACGGGTATATGTGTGAAGTAAGAAGGAATCTAAATTCAAAAACTCCACTTCTCAATAGTATCATCTCAACGTTATTATGATTATCATATAAATTCTCTTCTTTCTTTGTTTTAATTTAACGATTAACATAATTTAAAAAATTATAGTAGCATTATTATGATATATGATTATTTAACTAATTCTAACGTTGAGGTGAATGAAGAGAAGTAGAAGAAAAAAGACCTATATTTAATTGATTGCAGGTAGAAGAGATATAAATATAGATTAGGTATGAATATTATTTATAAAAGAGATTTAAATTCTGATTAATTGATTGCAGGACTTCTTCTCTCTTCCCTCTTCTCTCTTCTCTCTTCTTTCTTCAACATGTTCGTACTGATGATGCGTTGTAAGATAATTTAATATTTAATAATTCTCTCTGTGTTTATCTCTCTGTTCTCTTCTCGCTTTCTCCCACCTCACAAAACGTTATTAGCACGAACATGTCGAGCCCAACCGACCAGTCATAAGAAAACAAAGAGAGAAACAAAGACATAAGAGAGAGAAGAAGAGAGAAGAGAACGGAGAGATAAACGAAGACAGAAAAGAGAGAAGAAGATATAAGAGAACGGAGAGATAAACAAAGATAGAAGAGAGAAGAAGTCCTGCTCCAGTCCATTCGCCACGGGTATAAGTATGAAGTAAGAAGAATGGCTGTCCATCGTCGGATCTCTCTCAAGGATTAGGATTTTCCATAGATTGCTTAGGCCTATCCTATAAATAATATATGACCCCAGTAGAGTGGGGCATGTTTGACGGCTCTCTCTTTCTCCCATCTCATAATACGTTATCAGTACGAACATGTTGAGGTGAGTCAACCAATCAAAAGAAAACGGGAAGAGAAACAAAGACAGAAGTAGAGTTTTAGAATTTATATTCTTTTTTGCTTTACACCTAAATCTGTGGTGAATGGACTCAAACAGGACTTCTTCTCTATTTTATCTTTGTTTATCTCTCTGTTCTTCTTTCTTGTTCTCTCTCTTCTATCTTCGTTTCTCTCTCTATTTTCTTATGACTGGTCGGCTGGGCTCGACATGTTCGTGCTAATAATATATTATGAGAAGAGAGAAGAAAAGAGAAGAGAGAAGTAAGAAGAAATCTAAATTCTAAAACTCCACTTCTCAGTATTTATATGACCCTTTTATGGTAGCATATGTTTGACGACTCTTTCTTTCTCACATCTCACAACACATTATCAGCACGAACAAATCGAGCCCAACCGATTAGTCATAAAAAAATAGAGAAGGAAATAAAGACAGAAGTAGAGTTTTGGAATTTAGATTCCTTCTTTCTTTACACCTATACTTCACACGGATATAGGTATAAAGTAAGAAGGAATCTAAATTCCAAAACTCCACAAAGGAGAAAGTAGAAGAAAGAAGAGAGAACGGAGAGAGAAACGAAGATAGAAGAGAGAAAAAAAAAAGAAGAGAACGGAGAGATAAATGAAGATAGAAGAGAGAAGAACTCCTTTTTTATTTCATTAACCACGGGTATAGGTGTAAAGTAAGAAGGAATCTAAATTCCAAAAGTTCACTTCTATCTTCGGTTCTCTCTCCGTTTTCTTTCGACTAGTCAGCTGGGCTCGAAATGTTCGTGCTGATAATGTATTGTGAGATGGAAGAAAGAGAGAAAAGAATGGAGACATAAATGTGATGAGCTTAAATTAAATGAAATTTATTAAACACCTTATTAATAATTTAATTTAATAAATAATATAAGGGATATTTAAATAGTTTGAATTTATTTAAAAATTTAATTAACTAGTTATTTAATTATTTTTTTAGTATTAACAATATAAAATAAACTAACTAAATAAATATTAAGAGAGAAGAGAAAAGAAGTCATGTTCCAGTCCATTCGCCATGGGTATAGGTGTGAAGTAAGATGGAATATAAATTCCAAAATTCCACAGAAGAGAGAAGAAAAGAGAAGAGAACAAAGATAAATAAAGAGAGAAGAAAGAAGAAGTCCTACTCCAGTTAATTGGCCACGGGTATAGGTATGAAGTAGGAAGGAATCTAAATTCCAAAACTCCACAGAAGATAAAGAAGAAGAGAAAAAAAATAGAGAGAGAAACAAAAACAGAAGAGAGAGAAGAAGAGAGAAGAGAACGTAAAGATAAATGAAGAGAGAATAGAGAAGAAGTCCTACTCAAGTCCATTAGTCACGAATATAGGTGTGAAGTAAGAAGGAATCTAAATTCCAAAACTCCACTTCGTAATAGTATCTTCTCGATGTTATTATGATTATCATAGTAATGTTATAATAATTTTTTTAATTAAATTAACCATTTACTTATTTATTAAATATTTTAAATAATTTAATAATTAAGTTTTTAGTAAAATAATTAATTAAATATAATTATTATAGTATAAATAGTTATTGAATTATCTAAATAACATAAATTATTGCAAACTGGAGTTTTTGAAATTTAGATTCCTTCTTACGTCACACCTATACCCGTGGCCAATGAACTGGAGCATGACTTCTTCTTTCTTTATTTATCTCTTTGTTCTCTTCTCTCTTCTTTTCTCTTTTCTCTTCTCTCTTAATATTTATTTAATTAGTTATTTTATATTGTTAATATTAAAAAAATAATTAAATAACTAGATAATTAAATAATTAAATTAATTAATTATTTTACTAAAAACTTAATTATTAAATTATATAATTATTAAATTATTTAATAATTAAATAAATAATTATAGTTACATTACTATGATAATCATAATAACGTTGAGATGATACTATTAAGAAGTGGAGTTTTGGAATTTAGATTCCTTCTTACTTCATACCTATATCTGTGACGAATGGAGTAAAGCAAGATTTCTTCTCTCTTCTCTTTTCGTTTATCTCTTTGTTCTCCTTTCTTTTCTTCTCTCTCTTATATCTTCGTTTCTATCTATATTTTCTTCTCTCTTCTGTATTTGTTTCTTTTTCCCATAGATTGTTTAGGCCTTAAGTTAGTTTGCCCTATAAATAATATACGATCCCTTTAGGGTGGGGCACGTTTGATGGCTCTCTCTTTCTCCTATCTCAAAATACGTTATCAGCATGAACATATCGAGCCCAACCGACCAGTCATAAGAAAACGGAGAGAGAAACGAAAATAAAAGAGAGAGAAGAAAAGAAAAGAGAAAGGAGAGATAAACGAAGTGAGAAGACAGAAGAAGATAGAAGAGAACGGAGAGATAAACGAAGAAAAAGAAAGAAGAAGTCCCACTTCAGTCCATTGACCGCGGGAATAGGTGTGAAGTATGAAGGAATCTAAATTCCAAAACACTATTTCTTAATATTTATACGACCCCTTTAGGGTGGGGCTCATTTGACGGCTCTTTCTTTCTCCCATCTCATAACACGTTATCAGCATGAACCTATTGAGCCCAGCCGACCAGTCACAAGAAAACAAAAAGAGAAACAAAGATAGAAGTGGAGTTATAGAATTTAGATTCCTTCTTACTTCACACCTATACCCGTGGTTAATGGACTAGAGTAGGACTTCATCTCTCTTCTCTCTTCGTTTATCTCTCCATTCTCTTCTCTCTCTTTTTCTCTCTCCTCTATCTTTATTTCTCTCTCCGTTTCTTATGACTGGTCGGTTGGGCTCGATATATTCGTACTGATAACATATTGTGAGTTGGGAGAAAGAGAGAGCCATCTAATATGCCCCACCCTAAAGGGGTCGTATATTATTTATATGGTAAGTATTGTGAGATAGGAGAATGAGAGAGCCATCAAACATGCCCCACCCTACACAAGTCGTATAAATATTAAGAAGTAGAGATTTAGAATTTAGATTCCTTCTTACTTTATACCTATACCCGTGACCAATGGACTAGAGTAGGACTTCTTCTCTCTTCGTTTATCTCTCCGTTCTATTCTCTCTTATTCTCTCTCTTCTGTCTTTGTTTCTCTCTCTATTTTTTGAACAATTATATATTAGTTAAATAACATAGAGCAGGACTTCTTCTCTTTTCTCTCTTTATTTATCTCTCTATTCTCTTCTCTCTTCTTATAACATGATATCAATACGAACATGTCGAGCCCAGCAGACCAATCATATGGAAACAGATAAAGAAACAAAGAGAGAAGAGAGAGAAGAAGATAAAAGAGAATGAAGAGATAAACGAAGAGAGAAGAGATAAGAAGTCATACTCCAGTCCATTGGCCATAGTATAGCTGTGAAGTAAGAAGGAATCTAAATTCTAAAACTCCCCTTCACAATATTTATACGATCGTTTTAGGGTGGGGCATATTTGATGGGGCTCTCTCTCTCCTATCTCATAACACATTATCAGCACGAACATGTCGATCCCAGCCGACCAGTCATAAGAAAACAAAGAGAGAAACAAAGACAAAAAAGAGAATAAAAGAGAAGAGAATAGAGAGATAAATGAAGATAGAAAGGAAAAGAAGTCCTACTCCAGTCGAAAACTCTATAGAAGAGAGAAAAGAAAAGATAATAGAACAAAGAGATAAATGAAGAAAGAAGAGAGAAGAAGTCCTGCTCCAATCCATTGGCCACGGGTATAGGTGTGAAGTAAGATGAAATCTAAATTCAAAAACTCCACTTCTGTCTTTGTTTCTCTCTCCGTTTTCTTGGGACAGGTCGGTTGGGCTTGATATATTCATGCTGATAACATGTTATGAGATAGGACAAAGAGAGACCCATCAAACATGCCCTACCATAAAGGGGTCGTATAAATATTGAGAAGTAGAGTTTTAGAATTTAGATTCCTACTTACTTCGCACCTATACTCGTGGCCAATGGACTGGAGTAGGGCTTCTTCTCTCTTCTCTCTTTATTTATCTCTCTGTTTTCTTCTCTATTCTTCTCTCTTCTGTCTTTGTTTCTCTCTCCGTTTTTTTACGACTGGTCGGCTGGGCTCGATATGTTCATGCTGATAACGTGTTTTGAGAAGAGAGAAGAAGAGAGAATAGAGAAGAAGTCAAAAACTCCACTTCTTAATAATATAATTAAATCTCCACATTCTCTTCTCTCTTTTCCCATGGATTAGGACTTCCCATAGATTGCTTAGGCCCTAAGTAAGCTTACCCTATAAATATTATACGATCCTTTTAGGGTAGGCCACATTTGACGGCCCTCTCTTTCTCCTATCTCATAACATGTTATCAGTACGAACATGTCGAGTCCAACCGACTAGTCGCAAGAAAACGAAGAGAGAAACAAAGACAAAGGGGAGAGAAGAGAACGGAGATATAAAAGAAGATAGAAGAGAGAAAAAGACCTACTCCAGTCCATTAGCCACAGGTATAGGAATGAAGTAAGAAGAAATCTAAATTCTAAAACTCCTTTTCTCAATAATATAATTAAATATCACTATTCTCTTCTAAAACTCTACTTCCTATTATTTAAAAAATTAACTAATTATTTAAATAAATAGTAAATAGTTATAGAATTATTTTTTATTTTATTATTTAATTAAATAATTAATTTTTTATTAATTTCAATTAATATTTTATAACTTAATAAAATAATTACTTAATTATATAATACTTTATTTTTTTATTATTTATTTAATAATTAAATTATTCATTTATTTAAGTAAATAATATATTTAATATATTTCTTCACTAATTAAGTTTTTAAATATTTCAATAAGTGACTTATTATTTAATTACTTAAAAATAAAATAATAATTTAAGAAATAACTAATAAAATAAATAAATAAATAAATAATATAATTAAATTAATATTTCTTTATTTATCAATTTAAATAATTAAATTAGTATATAATTTAAAATTTTAATAATTTAATAATATAATAATAAATAAATAAAATAATTAATTAACTTAAAAAATTATTTATTTTATTAAAAACTTAATTATTAAATTATTTAAATTATTTAATAATTAAATAAATGATTAATTAATTAAAAAAATTATAGTAATATTACTATGATAATCATAATAACGTTTAGATGATACTATTGAGAAGTGGAGTTTTGGAATTTAGTTTCTTTCTTACTTCACACCTATACACGTGGCCAATGGGCTTGAGCAGGACTACTTCTCTCTTCTCTTTTTATTTTTCACTCTATTTTCTTTTCTCTTATTTTCTCTCTTTTGTGGAGTTTTGGAATTTACATTCCTTCTTACTTCACACCTATACCCATGGCAAATGGACTGGAGCAGGACTTCTTATCTTCTCTCTCTTCTGTCTTCGTTTTTCTCTTCGTTTTCTTGTAACTGGTCGGTTTGGCTAGATATATTCGTACTGATAACATATTGTGTAATGGGAGAAAAAGAGAGCTATCATATATGCCGCACCCTAAAGGGGTCATTTATTATTTATAGGGTAAGTTTACTTAAAGCCTAAGCAATCTATAGGAAACCCGAATCCATGGGAGAAGAGAAAAGAAAATGGAGAGATTTAATTATATTATTGAGAAGTGGAGTTTTAGAATTTAGATTCCTTCTTACTTTACACCTATACTCGTGTCGAATGGATTGGAGCATGGCTTCTTCTCTCTTCTCTCTTTGTTTATCTCTCCGTTCTCTTCTCTCTCCTTCTCTCACTTCTGTCTTCGTTTCTCTCTTTGTTTTTTTGTGACTGGTCTGCTGGGCTTGACATATTTGTACTGATAATGTGTTATGAGATAGGAGATTACTTATTTATTTTATTTATTTTAATTAATATTTCTTTAAATATTATAAAGTATATTATTTATTTAAATATTCAAATAGTATCATGTCAATGTTATTATTTAAATATTTAATTATAAAATATTACATAATTATTAAATAATTTATATAAATTTATGAGCATAAGAAATATTTTATTTCTCTTCTTCTCTCTTCATTTATCTCTCCGTTCTCTTCTCTCTTCTTCCCTCTCTTCTGTCTTCGTTTCTCGCACCGTTTTCTTGTGAATGGTCGGCTGGGCTCGATATGTTCGTACTGATAACGTGTTGTGAGAAGAGAGAAGAGAACGGAGAGATAAATAAAGAGAGAAAAGAGAAATCTTACTCTAGTCCATTCGCCAAGGGTATAGGTGTGAAGTAAGAAGGAATCTAAAATCCAAAACTCTACTTCTCAATAATATAATTAAATCTCTCCGATCTCTTCTCTCTTCTCCTATGGATTAGGATTTCCTATAGATTACTTAGGCCCTAGGTAAGCATACCCTATAAATAATATACGAACCCTTTAGGGTGGGACATATTTGACGGCTCATTTTTTCTCCCATCTCATAATACGTTATCAGCACGAACATGTCGAGCCCAACCGACCAGTTGTAAGAAAACGGAGAGAGAAACTAAAAGAAGGAATCTAAATTCTAAAACTCCATTTCTCAATAGTATCATCTCAATATTATTATGATTATCATAGTAAATTCCAAAACTCTCTTTATTTTAATTAAATGATTAATTTAATTAAAAAATTTATAGTAATATTATCAGTACGAAAAGAGAAGAAGTCCTGCTCCAGTGCATTAGCCACGGGTATAGGTATGTGATATGATCTAAACTAATCCTAAATTAAGGGTTCAATTTGATCTAAATTATAACTCGCAAGTACATGAATCGCTTTGTAAGAGTGGTACGTACTACGAGGTCGATCCCATAGGGATTGCTAATGAGGGAACTGTCTAATCTAGGGTTATTAACTATTTACCTAAGCTACTTTAAAAGATAATTTTAAGTGGAGTTGATTTGTTTTGAGATTAAAAGCAAACTAATTAAGGAAAGGAAAACAAGCTAGTTACGGTAAGTCGAGTTTCAAGTGGAGAAGATACTAAGGCATTCGAATCCACCTCGGTTATCCGTATTACTAGGTTTATTCAAAATGATCTATGCGAAGGAGTAGCATGCGGTAATACAATTCTCGTGCTTGACTCAAGGATGTGATCTTTAGGGCTTTAAATATATTTATCTAACATTGGATTCAACTCAAGCAATGGGTCGTAAAACGAAGCATCAAATATCTAGGTTAAGCACAACAGATCAAAGCACATAAGTAGAGCATCCGATGTCTGAGTTAAGCATGCAAGATCTGGGTTTTAATTATTTTAGTTAAAATATGACTAATTGCATGATGGTTAATTTTAGCGCTAACTACAAAACATACATGGCATGGATTGTGAGAGAAAATTGAATCATCAATTAATTAAGAATTGAATCGCATAAAACATTAAGGAGCATTGGCATAGATCACATAAAATAAACCTAAATAATATTTATGACTGGGGTTTCATCTCAGCCTTAGCAATATGTTTAGTTCATCATGGTTTGTAGTACATCAAAAGTAAGAGAAGGGAAGAACAAGATACAGATCATGCTCGAAATACTCTTTTGATCTTCGTTGTCCTCCTCTTCGATCGATGCTCCTTCACTTCCACTCGGCTACGGCACGGCTTTGATGGTACGGATGACGGCTCGGGCGATGGATAAATGATGGTCGAGGCTTGTGGTCGGTAGACGATGATGGAAGTCAGTGATAGGAACTAGGGTTTATTCGTAGGTGGTAGGTGGTGGCCGGTAGTGAGAACTAGGGTTTTTCTCCTAGTTGGTAGATAGTACTTCGGTCAGTGATGAGAGCCCCCTTTTGGTTTTCCTAAGCCCCCCTATATAGGAGAGTAGATGAGAGAGACAGGTCGGGTAAAAATAGAAAGAAAGGAAAGAGAAAGAGAGACATTAGAGAGAGTCCGAGAGAGAGAGAGAAAGGAAGGGAAAGAGAGAGAATCAAGGGGCAAGAGACGGCTGTGATTGGATTTCAAGAGAGAGAAAGTAGGGTACGGGAGCGAGAGCTGGAAGTTTGATGGGGGAGACGTGCATGGCTCGGGTTGCATGGGTTTTAGAGAGAGAGTACATCAAATGAAAGAGAGAGTGGATCCCGGGCGGTTAAGGAAAAGAGAGAAAAGTTTGGTGTCTGTTATGGAAGGAGATAGAGAGAGATGACCGGAAAGGGGGGGGCTCGGGCTGCTGGGTTTCGATTTTGAAGGAAGAGATGCATGGATGGCTGTGATTAAGTGTATGCATGGGTTTGGATGGGATGAAACGATAAAGGGCTATATGCTGGGATCATGGATCGGACGGCTATTGAATAAATAGGAAGGCTGTGATCACTGCATGCATGGGTTTCAGTTAAAATAGATGGCTGTGATTAAGTGTATGCATGGGTTTGGATGGCTACGAATCGGGTAGAGAATGGGACAGCTGGGTTTGCATGGGATAGGTAGGATTAGATGAGAGAATCCGGGGCTTGCCATCGGGTCGGGGCCAGGGCTGATGCACGGGATCGAGAGGTGGAACGGGCTGCTGGGATTTAGACTCCGGATGGCCCATGCATGCATTGTATGAGAGCACATGAAAGCTAGGGACGACTGTGATTAAATCGGACGGGTAAGGTTGGATGCATGCATGGTGGATGTGGCGAGGGGTTTAAAGGCACGGTCGGTCAGTTAGGGAATGGACGGCTATGGTCTTATGAGGCATAGGAAGGGAAGGATCGGTTAAAGGGATGAGAGAAGGATCGAAAGAAAATAACACGATAGGCTTAGGTAACCATTTGAGCCATTCGAACTTGTCAAGTCCTTGGCATTTGCATAGTCCTTCAGTGATCCGAAGCTAGGAATATGTTGAGCTGGTGACGTCAGATCGCCCGACTCAAACAACTGTTCTTTTCTGCATCCCTCATCATAAGGGCCTCCAAACAGGTTGTAAAGCCTCCATCAAATCACTGTGAGAATATCCACGGCTTGGTCATGAAGTCCTTGAGCTGACTGCATCAAAAATCGGATCAATTTCCTGAAAAACAAACATGAAATGACACTTATCAGATTTAAATGCGATTATCGATAAAAGGATAATTTGGACTATTGGGATCCGTATTTTTCATGCATGCAGTGTATGAAAGTGAACCAATATACCGTTGGGTTTGTATGAAAGTCTACTATATCATGGTGCAAAGAAACTCATGCAGTTTACATGTATTATGAAAGTTTTACGTAGCAAAGTGACGCTATGTGCATGAAAAAAAAAGGATAATTCGCACCAAATAGACGCTTAACAATATGAAGTAAGAAGGAATCTAAATTTCAAAACTCCACTTCTCAATATTTATATAACACCTTTAGGGTGGGGCATACTTGATAGATCTCCCTTTCTTCTACCTCACAATATGTTATCAGCACGAACATATCGAGCCCAGCCTACTAGTCACAAGATAACGGAGAGAGAAACGAAGACAGAAGAGAGAGAAAAAGAGAGAAGAAAAAACGGAGAGAGAAACAAAGATAGAAGAGAGAGAGAGAAAAATAGAGAAGAGAATGAAAAGAAAAACAAAGAAAGAAGAAGACCTGCTCCAGGCCATTGGCCATGGGTATAGGTGTGAAGTAAGAAGGAATATAAATTCCAAAACTTAACTTCTCATTATTTATATAACCTTTAGGGTGGGGCACATTTGACGGCTCCTTTTTTCTTCTATATCACAATACGTTATCAGCATGAACATATATAGCCCAACCGACCAATCACAAGAAAATGGAGAGAGAAACGAAGACGGAAGAGAGAGAATAAGAAATAAGAGAATAGAGAGATAAAAAAAGACAGAAGAGAGAAGAAGTCTTGCTCCAGTCCATTAACTACGGGTCTATGTGTGAAGTAAGAAGTAATCTAAATTTCAAAACTCTACTTCTCAATAATATAATTTATACTCGCTATTTTCTTCTCTTTTTTCCCATGGATTAGGGATTCTCATAGATTGTTTAGTCCCTAAGTATGCTTACCCAATAAATAATAAATAATTTATGACCCCTTTAGGATGGGGCACGTTTGACGACTCTCTCTTTCTTTTATCTCATAATACATTATCAGCACGAATATTTCGAGCCCAGATAACCAGTCGTAGAAAACGAAGAGAGAAATAAAGATAGAAGTGAAGTTTTGGAATTTAGATTCCTTCTTACTTCACACCTATACTCATAGCCAATGGGTTGGAGGAGGACTTCTTCTCTCTTCTCTCTTTATTTATCTCTCCGTTCTCTTCTCTCTTCTTTTCTTTCTTCTATGGAGTTTTTGAATTTAGATTCCTTCTTATTTCACACCAATATCCGTGGCCAATAGACTTGAGCATGACTTCTTCTTTCTTCTCTCTTCTTTTATCTCTCTATCCTCTTCTCTCTTCTCTCTCTTATGTCTTCATTTCTCTCTCCATTTTCTTGTGATTGGTCGACTGGGCACGATATGTTCGTGTTGATAACGTGTTATAAGATTGGAGAAAGAAAAAGTTGTCATACGTGCCATACCCTAATAGGGTCGTATAAATATTGAGAAGTAGAGTTTTGGAATTTAGAGTCCTTTTTACTTCACACCTATACCCGTGGTGAATGGACTGGAGTAGGACATCTTATTTCTTCTCTCTTCGTTTATCTCTCCATTTTTTCCCTCTCTTATGTCTTTATTTCTCTCTCTATTTTCTTCTGACTAGTCGGTTGGGCTCGATATGTTCGTGCTGATAACGTGTTGTAAGAAGAGAGAAGAGAACCTAAAAATAATAATATAAATCTCTATAGTTTTAATAATTAAATAGAAGTCTATCCTTATCTTCTCTCTCTTTTATGGAGTTTTGAAATTTAGATTCCTTATTACTTCACACTTATACCCGTAGCCAATGGACTGTTCTTATCTCTTTTCTTCTCTCTCTTTTGTCTTTGTTTCTCTCTTAATTAAATAATTATATTATTTAATTAAACTATTTAGGTAGAAGAGAGAAAAGAACGGAGAGATAAACGAAGAAAGAAGGGGAAAAGAAGTCCTGCTCCAGTCCATTGGCCACGGGTATAGGTGTAAAGTAAGAAGGAATCCAAATTCCAAAACTTCACAGACGAGAGAGAAGAAGAGAGAAAAGAACAGTAAAGAGACAGAAGAATAGAGAAGAGAACGTAGAGATAAATGAAAAGAGAAGAGAGAAGAAGTCTTATTGTTTATCTCTCCTTTCTCTTCTCTTCTTCTCTCTCTTCTGTCTTTGTTTCTCTCTCAATTAAATAATTATATTATTTAATTAAAATATTTAGGTAGAAGAGAAAAAAGAACGGAGAGATAAACGAAGAGAGAAGGGGATAATAAGTCCTGCTCTAGTCCATTGGCCACGGGTATAAATATGAAGTAAGAAGGAATCTAAATTCCAAAACTCCAAAAAAGAGAGAGAAGAGAAAGGAGAAGAAGAGAGAGGAGAACTAAAAGATAAATAAAGAGAGAAGAGAGAAAAAGTCCTGCTCCAGTCCATTGGCCACAGGTTTAGGTATGATGTAATAAGAAATCTAAATTCCAAAACTCCACAGAAGAGAGAGAAGATGAGGATAGAATTCTATGTAATTATTAAAACTCAAGAGATTTAAATATTTTATTTAGGTTCTCTTCTCTCTTCTCACAATATGTTATCAGCATGAACATGTAGAGCCCAACCGACCAGTCACAAGAAAACAGAGAAAGTAATGAAGATAGAAGAGAGGGAAAAAGAGAGAAGAGAACGGAAAAATAAATAAAGAGAGAAGAGAGAAGAAGTCCTGCTCAAGTTCATTGGCCACAGGTATATGTGTGAAGTAAGAAGGAATCTAAATTCCAAAACTCTACTTCATAATATTTATATGAGCCCTTTAGGGAGGGGCACATATAACGGCTCTCTCTTTCTCCCATCTCACAACACATTATAAGCACGAACATGTCGAGCCCAGCCGACCAGTTACAAGAAAATGGAGAGAGAAACAAAGACAGAAGAGAAAGAAGAAGATAGAAGAAAATGGAGAAATAAATAAAGAGAAAAGAGAGAAGTAGTCCTACTCCACTCCATTGGCCACGGGTTTAGGTGTGAAGTAAGAAGATATCTAAATTCCAAAACTCTACTTCTGTCTTCGTTTCTCTCTCCGTTTTCTTACGACTGGTCGGCTGGGCTCGACATGTTTGTGCTGATAACGTGTTGTGAGGTGGGAGAGAGGAAGAGCCGTCAAACATACGCCACCCTAAAGGGATCATATATTATTTATTATTTATAGGGTAAGCATAATTAGGGCCTAAGCAATCTATGGGAAACCCTAATCTATGAGAGAAGAAAGAAGAGAATGGAGAGAATTAATTATATTATTGAGAAGTAGAGTTTGGGAATTTGATTCCTTCATACTTCACACCTATACCTGTGGCCAATAGACTAGAGCAAGACTTCTTCTTTCTTCTCCTTTCATTTATCTATCTGTTCTCTTTTCTCTTTTTCTCTTTCTTTTATCTTCGTTTCTCTCTTCGTTTTCTTGTGACTGGTCGGCTGAGCTTGACATGTTCGTATTGATAATGTGTTGTAAGATAGGAGAATGAAAGAGCCGTCAAATATGCCCCACCGTGAAGGGGTCATATAAATATTGAGAAGTTGAGTTTTGGAATTTAGATTCCTTCTTACTTCACTCCTATACCCGTGGCTAAAGGACTGGAATAGGACTTCTTCTCTCTTCTCTCTTCATTTATCTCTTCGTTCTCTTCTCTCTTCTTCTCTCTCTTTTATCTTTGTTTCTCTCTTCGTTTTATTTTCTCTCTTTTTCTCTTTTTTCTATCTTCATTTCTCTCTCTATTTTCTTGTGACTGGTAGGCAGGGCTCGATATGTTTGCACTGATAATGTGTTGTGAGAAGTAGATTTTTTGAATTTAGATTCCTTTTTAATTCATATATATACCCGTGGCTAATGGACTTGAGCAGGACTTCTTCTCTTTTCATGCTGATAATATTACTATAATTTTTTTAATTCAATTAATCATTTAATTAAAACAAAGAGAGTTTTGGAATTTACTATGATAATCATATTAACATTGAGATGATACTATTAAGTAGTAAATTTTTAGAATTTAGATTCCTTCTTACTTCATACCTATACCCATGACGAATGGACTGGAGCAGAACTTATTCTCTCTTCTCTCTTTGTTTGTCTCTTCGTTCTTTTCTCTTTTCTTCTCTCTCTTCTGTCTTCATTTCTCTCTCCATTTTCTTGTGACTAGCTGACTGGGCTCGATATATTCGTACAGATAACATATTGTGAGATGGGAGAAAGAGAATGTCGTCAAATATGCCCTACCCTAAAGGTGTCTTATATTATTTATAGGGTAAGCTTACCTAGGGCCTAAGCAATCTATGGGAAACCTAAATCCATAGAAGAAGAGGGAAGAGAACTGAGAGAGAAGAGAGAGAAGAGTCCTACTCCAGTCTACTGGCCATAGGTATAGATGTGAAGTAAGAAGGAATCTAAATTTTAAAACTCAACTTCATAATATTTATACGACCCCGTTAGGGTGGGGAACATTCGACGCCTTTCTCTTTCTTCCATCTCACAACACGTTATCAGTACAAACATGTCAAGCTCAACTGACCCGTCGCAAGAAAACAGAGAGAGAAACAAAGACATAAGTGGAGTTTTAGAATTTAGATTCCTTCTTACTTCACACCTATACCCGTGGCCAATGGACTGAAGCAGGACTTCTTCTATCTTCTGTCTTCATTTATCTCTCTATTCTCTTCTCCCTTCTTTTCTCTTTTCTATGGAGTTTAGGAATTTAGATTCCTTCTTACTTCACACCGATACCCGTGGCCAATAGACTTGAGTAGGACTTCTTCTCTCTTCTATCTTTGTTTATCTCTTCGTTCTCCTATAAATTCTGTCTTTATTTATAATATTAAATATAAGTCTGTTCTATTTAATTA
Organism: Chamaelirium japonicum; assembly: GCA_947650365.1. Classification (NCBI taxonomy): domain Eukaryota; kingdom Viridiplantae; phylum Streptophyta; class Magnoliopsida; order Liliales; family Melanthiaceae; genus Chamaelirium; species Chamaelirium japonicum. The sequence continues at coordinate 99,264,238 of OX393551.1, forward strand.
TTTAAATATCATAAATAATTAGTTAATATATATTGAGATATTTAATTTGGTTTTTAAATTATTTAAGTCCTACTCCTGTCCAGATTTATTAATTTAAATAACTATTTAATATATTTAGACATTGAGATAATACTATTTTTAAATTATTTTAGGTTTCCAATAGATTGTTTAGGCCTTAAGTAAGCTTATCCTATAAATAATATATGACCCCTTTAGGGTGGGGTACGTCTAACGGCTCTCTTTTTCTTCCATCTTTTTGTTGTAGCTCATGTGTCCTTAGCGTGGATTTTCTGTATTAACATTAATAAAGATGACTTTGGTTATTGCTTTAATTATAATACTACTATGGTATATGTTAATACTACATATAATAAAGGACCCTAGGGAATACAGTAGGCCACTGAGGTGCATGGAGGATCCATGCTTGGGAGACCCAGTGGACCAGTTCTGTGTAGACCTAGAACTAGTTCACAGCTTAGGTGATGCCGGTCGTTTCACCGAGAACAAGCTGTTGGCAGGTAGAGGATGTGGTGAAGTCTCCACCACGGGAACGTGGGATTCCCATTCACCTGACCAAGCACGATGATCGTGTTGAACAGGAACCAAGACGGTGCACAGTTCAGTGATTCAGACACTGGTGCATAAACTGTCTTACTACTATAGATAATATGTCCTTAACCCTGAGGGACCATGTACACTGGGCCAACCAGTTATGTGGTGCTTTGGTGTGCCAACGTGTGCGGACCTTCCATAGTCCAATACCATGGTACATTGGGTTACCCAGCTGACGCTTGAGTGATATGTAATCCCTATAGGTTATCCAACGTCCAGTGTGGGATGGGTGCGTTTTGATAAGTCAATCTGTCCACACAGTTAACCCAGGCCTGGTGGTTGTCAGTATGACTGATAACGTTCCGGATGCTAGACATAGCACCGGAAGGTGTGTGGTGTTATAGATGACAAGTCATCAAACCCTAGTCAGATGATCGATCGAGATCTGACGGTGCTCCCCACTGCCCGAGTCGTATCATGGCACCAGTAATAGGAGGGACTAAGGATTATCGGAGTATAGTAGAGAACAGGGTTACGAGGGAGTAACATAAGTTTAGGATAACTAGAGTTCAACTCGCGTCGCACTCTTGGTGGCAATGCAGGTTAATCGGATTAGGGTTGATTAACGAAACTTTCGGTGTGTCACCGGAATAGTTAATCAGGGATCCGGTTCCAGCTAGAGATCCCGAACCCGATTAACCTGCGTAAAAACCCCATTGGCAGAAGCGGTTGCATAAATTTGGCCAAAAAGAGACTGGGAGGTCTTTCAGTTTACCATGGGTAATTCTGATGAAGACTGGGTCGTAAAAACCCCGTTGGCAGAAGCGGTTGCATACTCTCATCGAGATGCTGTCTCCAATTCAGGGCCGATAGTCTCAGTGCTCCAGCCCAGGGAATTAAGATTCGTGGATGTGTCCACTTGAGGTGGTGAAGACATAGCGGCTGGAGTAGACATTATCTATTTCAAAATTCCATAAAATAGATTGTAGTAAACCCTAATTTTGCTTTAAAACATTGTTTAAATAAATCATGACCAAGCTCGACCCCCTTGCCTCCATACTTAATGATAACAAACTTACGGGACAAAACTACGAGGACTGGAAGCGTAACCTGATGCTCGTCCTAAGGGTTGGCAAACACACAATTGCCCTAAGTACCCCTCAACCGGCCATGCCGGGACCAGATGCAACTGAGGCCCAGTTAAAGGAATAGAAAGACTGGCTAGATGCTGATGAGATATGCAAGTGCTATATAGTGGCATCCTTGCAGACCGTCCTTCAGAAGCAAGTCAAAGACATAGCCTTTGCTTCAGACATGATGCTCTACCTAAAGGAAATGTTCGAGGGTCGTAGTCGGGTAACTCGTTACCTGACCATCAAGAAATTGGTGTCCACGAAGATGGCAGAGGGGACTTTAGTTAGGGATCATATGCTGAAATTGTTTGGCTATGTGAACGAGCTTGGTTCCTTCGATGTCATCTTGGATGCAGAGATCCAGATCGACATTTTCCTCGCGTCTCTATCAGGAGCGTTTGAGGGCTTCGTTACCAACTTCAACCTTAACCGGTTGGAGATGTCTAACGTAGAGCTCCTAGAGGCGCTCCAAGCGGCAGTGGACGGGATGAAGGCAGGAGCCCAATCCCTGAACGTAGAGCGGAATTCTTCTCTGAAAGCCAAGGGCAAGTTTCAGAAAAGAAAGTCTAAGAAGCCCGTGAAGATGGGCCAGGTGCAGTTGTAGGTTCCCAAGCAGAATGGTCCGGCGAATCCTAAAGGAAAATATTTCCGATATGGCAAGAAGGGGCACTGGAAGGGCGACTGTCGCACGGCTCCCAAGAAGGCTGAGACAGGTATATCTCAAATCAACATAGTGGAATCCCTAGTAGCATCCAGTTGTTCTCCAGTCTCATGGATTGTGAATTCTGGTTCTACTAACCATGCTTGCAATAATTTGCAGGGGTTCAAGGAGACAAGAAAACTGGGTGAAGGAGAGATAATCCTAAGCATGGGAACTGAGACCGTGGCAGAGGCTGAAGCAGTTGGAGATGTCATCTTGCAGTTCATTGATGGAAGAAGTTTATTACTTAGAGACATACTTTATGTACCGTCCTTGAGACGTAATTTGATTTTTGTTTCCTTATTGAATAATGAAAGTTTTTCAGTTTTATTTGATGCTTCTGGTGTGTCAATTAAATTAAATGGTTCCTTTGTTTGTAAGGGAAAGATACAGAATGGTCTCTATGTAATTAACTCCAATCATAAGCAGGCTAACATAACTGAAGCTTGTGTGATTAGTTCATCTAAAAGGAAAAATCCCTCAGATAATCCAACACTCCTTTGGAATCTAAGGCTTGGACACATAGCGTCAGACATGATTCATAGGTTGGTTAAGGTAGGACTCTTAAGTCCGATATTTCAGAAAGCCTACCGATGTGTGAGTCTTGCCTGGAAGGCAAGATGACTAAAAGGTCTTTCCGAGCCAAAGGTAGCAGATCTAAGGAGGTATTGGAGTTGGTACACACTGATGTATGTGCGCTCATAAGTGTTCTTGCTATTGGAGGCTTCGAGTATTTCATCACCTTCACGGATGATCACTCAAGGTTTGGATATATATACCTAATGCGGCAGAAGTCTGAATCCTTTGATAAGTTCAAGGAGTTCAGAGCTGAAGCAGAAAAGCAGACGGGTAAAAGTATCAAGTCTCTTTGATCAGATCGAGGAGGCGAATACCTATCGGATGAATTTATAGGGTACCTGCGTGAGCATGGGATCGTATCCCAGTTGACTGCACCAGGGACACCACAACAAAACGGTGTATCTTAGAGGAGAAACTGAACTTTATTAGACATGGTTTGGACTATGATGAGTTATGCAATATTGCCACCTAGTTTTTGGGGTATGCCCTAGAGACGGCAGCATATACTTTGAACTTTGTTCTATCAAAGTCAGTACCCCTAACTCCTTGGGAGCTGTAGTTAAAATGAAAGCCAAGCCTATAGCACTTTAGGATTTAGGGTTGTCCAGCACATGTGTGGAAGGACAAGCGAGATAAGATAGAGTTAAAAACTAAGGTATGTCTGTTCGTTGGGTATCCAAAAGGGACAAAGGGTGGTCTATTTTATGATCCTAAGGATAGAAAGGTTATCATCTCGACGAACGCCGTATTCCTGGAGTAGTATTATTTAATAGACCATAAGCCCACCAGTAAAGTAGTTCTTGAAGAATTACTTGGTACTGATGGGAGTACGCAGACAGAAAACATAGTGGGAGCCGATACTACTAAGATTAACGGTACTGTAGAATCGACTCCTATTGAACCACCGCAGGTTTGTCGTAGTGGGAGGACCACAAGTGCTCCTGATAGATATATTGGAGAAGCCTTTATGGTTGATCCAGAGTTTCAGGAGAATTATCCTCTGAACTATGACGAAGCAATGGTATCCACTGACCATGCAGTATGGCAGGAAGCCATGGAGGTAGAACTGACATCGATGTCCCAAAACTCAGTCTGGATATTTATAACACCACCTCACAACATTAAACATATTGGGTGTAAGTGGGTGTACAAAAGAAAAAGAGGTCCGGATGGTACCGTTGAGACTTACAAAGCTAGACTAGTCGCTAAGGGTTATACCCAGCGAGAAGGGATCGACTATGACGAAACCTTTTCGCCAGTTGCTATGCTTAAGTCTATCCGGATCCTCTTGTCCATTGCAGCCCATTATGATTGGGAGATCTGGCAAATGGATGTCAAGACCGCATTCCTCAATGGGGATTTGGAAGAAGACATCTACATGTCTCAGCCTCCAGGCTTTGTCGCAAAAGGTCAGGAAGGTCTAGTGTGCAAGTTGCAAAGGTCTATTTATGGACTGAAGCAAGCATCCAGAAGTTGGAACATGCGTTTTGATCAGGCTATCCAGTCTTATGGATTTGAACAGAACGTGGATGAACCATGTGTTTATAAAAGGAGCGATAAGACTATAGTAGTTGTGGGTGCAAATTTTGGCAAGAAGACTGCAAACAGCGGGACCCACCGACCCTGCCTGGTGAGCCCACAAAAACTACAACGGGACCCACCAGCCCTGCCTGGTGGGCCCACGAAGACTACAGCGGGACCCACCGGCCCTGCCTGGTGGGCCCACGAAGACTACAACGGGACCCACCGGCCCTGCCTGGTGGGCCTACGAAGACTATCGCGGGACCCACCGGCCCTGCCTGGTGGGCCCAATAGCCTGTGGAATCCCCCAGAAAACGGTAGCAGGGCCCACCAGCTTTACCTGGAGGATCCCCAGATACTACAGCAGAAACCGCCATTTACCACTAGAGAATCCTATAAATAGCAGAGCCTTCGAATGTAAAAGGATCCGACTTCAGATCGAATTTCAAATCCAGAAAGAAAATCTAGAAAGAAAGAACAGTGCCATCATCATCTGATATCTGATTTCAGAAATCAGAGATTCGGAAATTCCAACCCTCTCAACCTTCAACTCTCCTCGATCTTCTTCTAGTCCTCGAAGAGATCAGAGAGACTTCAGTGACACTCGGCCTGTCGAGGTCACTTTGATCAAAATTGTTAGTAAATTCGGGTTGCTCCCTATAGCACGGAGACGTAGGCTTCGGCTGAACTTCGAGATCACATCTCTCGTGTCCAATTTTCTCTGTTTGCATCTTGTGAGCTCCAACTCCAAACGACAGATCGAGCAACGCTCTTCAACTTCAACTTCAATTGACTGGTGAGGCGAGGTCTTCGGGTCGGTACGAAGATTTTCTCCCACAATAGTTTTTCTAGTGCTTTACGTAGACGATATCCTGCTCATCGGAAACGATGTTGGAACATTGTCTACAGTGAAGGTGTGGTTATCCTCTTAATTTGACATGAAAGACCTGGGTGAAGCGAGTTATGTTCCAGGGATCAAGGTAACTCGAGATCGCCAGAACAAGATTCTCTTGCTGTCACAGTCAGCCTACATAGATACTATCTTGGTCAGATTTAGTATGCACAACTCCAAGAAGGGACTGGTTCCATTGAGATATGGAATGAAATTGTCCAAGGATCAGGGTCCTAAGACTCCTGAGGAGAGGGCAGAGATGCAGAAGATACCTTATGCTTCGGTTGTAGGGAGTCTGATGTATGCCATGCAGTGCACGAGACCAGATATATGCTATACAGTAGGCATGATGGGCAGGTATCAGTCAAATCCGGGTCCAGGGCACTGGACTGCTGTGAAAAGTATACTCAAGTATCTCCGTAGGACGAGAGATTATGAGTTAGTTTACTCTTTACAGGAACTGATGCCGATTAGATATACGGATTCTGACTTTGTGTCAGATCCGGAATCTAGGAGATCGACGTCAGGGTTTGTGTTTTCATTAGGAGGAGGAGCTGTCAGTTGGAGGAGCGTGAAGTAGGGATGCATCACGGATTCAACGACAGAGGCTGAGTACGTTGCGGCGTGCGAAGCAGCTAAGAAGGCGGTGTGGCTCAGGAAGTTCCTCACGGACTTAGGATGCGTACCGGGAGCTCAAGATCCTATCGTCCATTAGTGTGACAATAGTGGAGCGGTAGCACAATCTAAGGAGCCAAGATATCATCAGAAGAGCAAGCATATCGAGTGGAAATACTACATTATTCGGGACTTGCAGAAGCGATGGGAGATTGCAGTGACTCAGGTGGCATCTGCAGATAACATGGCGGACCCTTTCACAAAGGCGTTACCGACCAAGGCTTTTGAGAAGCACGTGGATGCCATGGGCGTTAAGACTGTTGTTTCCCGCTAGGCCAAGTAGGAGATTGTTGTAGCTCGTGTGTCCTTAGCGTGGATTTTCTGTATTAACATTAATAAAGATGACTTTGGTTATTGATTTAATTAGAATACTACTATGGTATATGTTAATACTGCATATAATAAAGGACCCTAGGGAATACAGTAGGCCACTGAGGCACATGGAGGATCAATGCTTGGGAGACCTAGTGGACCAGTTCTGTGTAGACCTAGAACTAGTTCACAGCTTAGGTGATGCCGGTCGCTTCACCGAGAACAAGCTGTTAGTAGGTAGAGGATGTGGTGAAGTCTTCACCATGGGAATGTGGGATTCCCATTCACCTGACCTAACACGATGATCGTGTTGAACAGGAACCAAGACGGTGCATAGTTCAGTGATTCAGACACTGGTGCATAAACCATCTTACTACTATAGATAATCTGTCCTTAACCCTGAGGGACCATGTACACTGGGCCAACCAGTTGTGTGGTGCTTTGATGTGCCAACGTGTGCGGACCTTCCATAGTCCAATACCACGGTACGTTGGGTTACCCGGCTGGTGCTTGAGTGATATATAATCCCTAAAGGTTATCCGATGTCCAGTATTGGATGGGTGCGTTTTGATGAGTCAATCTGTCCACACAGTTAACCTAGGCCTGGTGGTTGTCAGTATGACTGACATCATTCCGGATACTAGGCATAGCACCAGAAGGTGTGTGGTGTTATAGATGACAAGTCATCAAACCCTAGTCAGATGATCGATCGGGATCTGACGGTGCTCCCCACCGCCCGAGTCGTATCATGGCACCAGTAATAGAAGGGACTAAGGATTATCCGAGTATAGTAGAGAACAGGTATACGAGGGAGTAACATAAGTTTAGGATAACTAGAGTTCAACTCGCGTCGCACTCTAGGTGGCTACGCGAGTTAATCGGATTAGGGCTGATTAACGGAACTTTCGGTGTGTCACCGGAATAGTTAATCAGGGATCCGGTTGGATCTAGAGATCCCGAACCCTGAAGGTTCCACCCTGTCATTGCGTATAGGAATTGTTCCACGACCTAGTTGGATATGTTGGATGTGAAGTAGCGCGGTGGAGCGCAAGCCCGAAGCCTAAGAACCTAATTCACGTATGTTACGGGCCGTAGGGATATTTTGGTAAATACTGAAATATGGCTCAGAACACATTGAATATGGATCTTAAAATGAGCAAAATAATTCCAGGAGCTCATAAGCACTGACAGAACTCGATTTCGAGTAGCGCACCTCACTCAGTCTCTCTTTCAGTTTTCCGCTTTTCGTGAAGGGCGTTTTCGTCCGGGCTTCACGATAGACACCCGGAATCCCTAAAAACCAACCCCCTTATCCCTATCCACCTAAGGGCCGGCCCTAGCCTCCTTGGAGCCATGGGAGATCGGCCCTATAAAGGAAATTGGGAGGGGAGGGGCCGACCCAAATGGTTCTACTCCCTCCCCTCCAAAAATCCGACCCCTAGTCCTCTTCCTTTGTGGTTTCGGCCAAGGAAAAGAGAGGAAGAAGAAGGGAGAAGGAAGAGGAAGGAAGGAGAAGGAAGAAAGGAGAAAGAGGAGGAGAAAATCACGTAGCTCGCCATCATCTTCGCAACGGATTCTTCTATCGGCTCGAAATCCTTGCACTCAGAGACGGGATTTCGAGGATTCTTCAATTCGTAAAGGACAAGGTGCTATCCAATAGTTTCCCTTGCAATCAAAGTGCGGTTCTTTATTGTTCCGTTTTCTCCGGATCACAGATATAAAAGGTATGATGAATCTAAACACCTAAATAGATGCATTCATTTCTTCCGTAGATCGTAGTATGCCTCTAGGGTGTCCGCACATATGCTAAGATCGTAGATGTGCATGTAGATTGTTTTGTCATGAATTGCAATAAAACATACACCGTATGATCTTCGGATCTTTCTTTTTGCTTCCGCTACGACTCTGATACACGGATCCAATTCCAACACTTTTAACACGTTATCAGCACGAACATGTCAAGCCCAACCGACTAGTAGCAAGAAAACAGAGAGAAAAATAAAGATAGAGAAGAGAGAATAAGAGAGAAGAGAACAAAGAGATAAATAAAGAGAGAATTGAGAAGAAGTCCTGATCCAGTCTATTGGCCATGGGTATAGGTGTGAAGTAAGAAGGAATCTAAATTCCAAAACTCCACTTCTGTCTTTGTTTTTCTGTCCATTTTCTTGTAACTGGTCGGCTGGGCTCGACTTGGTCGTGTTGATAACGTGTTGTGAGATGGAAGAAAGAGAGAACCGTCAAACGTATCCCACCCTAAAGGGGTTATATATTATTTATAGGATAAACTTACTTAGGGCCTAGCAATCTATGGGAAACCCTAATTCATAGGAGAAGAGAGAAGAGAACGGAGAGATTTAATTATATTATTAAGCAGTGGAGTTTTGGAATTTAGATTCCTTTTTACTTCACACCAATACCCGTGGTGAGTGGACTGGAGCAGGACTTCTTCTCTTTTCTCTCTTTGTTTTTCTCTCGATTCTCTTCTCTTTTCTTTTCTCTTCTCACAACATGTTATAAGTATGAACATGTCGAGCTAAACCGACCAGTCACAAGAAAATAGAGAAAGAAACAAAGAATAAAGAGAGAGAAAAAAAGAGAGGAGAGAACGAAAAGATAAATGAAGAGAGAAGAGATAAGAAGTCCTACTTTAGTTCATTAGCCATGGGTAGAAATATGAAGTAAGAACGAATCTAAATTCCAAAACTCCACTTCTTAATATTTCTATGACCCTATTAAGGTAGGGCACATTTGACGGCTCTTTCTTTCTTCCATCACATAACACATTATCAGCACGACAATGTTGAGCCCAACTGACCAGTCACAAGAAAATAGAGATAGAAATGAAGACAGAAGTGGAGTTTTAGAATTTAGATTTCTTCATACTTCATACCTATACCCGTGGCCAATTGATTGGAGCAGGACTTCTTCTTTATTCTCTCTTTATTTATCTCTCTGTTCTCTTCTCTCTTCTCCTCTCTCTTTTGTGGAGTTTTAGAATTTAGATTCCTTCCTACTTTACACTTATACCCGTTGCCAATGGATTGAAGCAGGACTTCTCCTCTCTTTTCTCTTCGTTTATCTCTCTGTTCTCTTCTCTCTTCTTCTTTCTTTTCTGTGTTCATTTATCTCTCCGTTCTCTTATCTCTTTTTCTCTCTCTTCTATGAAGTTTGGGAATTTAGATTCCTTCTTACTTCACACCTTTACCCATGGCCAATGGACTGGAGCAGGACTTCTTATCTCATCTCTACTTTTCAATATTTATATAACCCATCGAATCTCTTCCATCTTTATATATTATTTATACGACCCGTCGGATCTCTCCCATCTATTTGACCTATCTCATAACACGTTATTAGCATGAACATGTCGAGCTCAGCCGACCAGTCACAAGAAAATGGAAAGAGAAATGAAAATAGAAGAAAATTGAGAAGAGAGAAGAGAACAGAGAAATAAATAAAGAGAGAAGAGAGAAGAAATCCAGCTCTTGTCCATTGGCCACGGGTATAGACATGAAGTAAGAAGGAATCTAAATTACAAAACTATACTTCTCAATATTTATATGACCCCTTTAGTGAGGTGCATATTTGATATCTCTTTATTTCGATCTCCCATCTCACAATACGTTATCAGCACGAACATGTCTATCCTAGCCGACCAGTCACAAGAAAGCAGAGAGAGAAATAAAGATAGAAGAGAGAAAAAAAGAGAGAAGAGAATGGAGAGATAAAGAAAACAAAAAGAGGGAAGAAGTCCTGCTCCAGTCCATTGGCCACGGGTATAGGTGTGAAGTAAGAAGGAATCTAAATTCCAAAACTTTACTTCTCAATATTTATACGACCCTTTTAGGGTCGGGCACTTTTGACAGCTCTCTTTCTCCTATCTCACAACATGTTATTAGTACGAACATGTCAAGCCCACCTGACCAGTCACTAGAAAACGGAGAGAGAAACGAAGACAGAAGAGAAAGAGAAAGAGAGAAGAGAACGGAGAGATAAACGAAAAGATAAAAGAAAATAAGTCCTGCTCTAGTCCATTGGCCACGAGTATAGGTGTGAAGTAAGAAGGAATCTAAATTCCAAACCTCCACTTCTCAATAGTAACATCTTAACGTTATTACGATTATCATAGTAAATTCCAAAACTCTCTTCATTTAAAATGATTAATTGAATTAAAAAAATTATAGTAACATTACTATGATAATCATAATAACGTTGATATGATACTGTTGAGAAGTAGAGTTTTGGAATTTAGATTCCTTCTTACTTCATAACTATACCCGTGGCGATAATTAATTAAATATAGTTAAATATTATAGGGTAAGCTTACTTAGACCCTAATCAATCTATGGAAAACCCTAATCCATAGGAAAGATCCGACGATGGACAGCTATCCGATCAAGATATCTTATATCAGTTGTAATGTTTTATAATTAAATATTTAAAAAATAACATTGAGATGATACTATTTAAATATTTAAAGAAAATATATACCTTATAATATTTAAAGAAATATTAATTGAAATAAATAAATAAAATAAGTAATCTCCTATCTCCTATCTCATAATACTTTATCAGCACGAACATATCGAGCCCAGTCGACCAATCATAAAAAAACTGATAGAGAAACAAAGACAGAAGAGAGAGAAGAAGAAAGAAGAGAACGGAGAGATAAACGAAGAGAGAAGAAGTTCTGCCCTAGTCCATTGGCCATGGGTATAGGTGTGAAGTAAGAAGGATTCTAAATTCCAAAACTCCACAGAAGAAGAGAGAAGATAACGGAGAGATAAATAAACATAGAAGAGAGAAGAAGTCCTACTCCAGTCCATTGGCCACGGGTATATATGCAAAGTAAGAAGAAATCTAAATTCCAAAACTCCTCTTCTCAATAATATAATTTAATCTATTCGTTCTCTTCTGTCTCCGTTCTCTTCTCTCTTCTCCCGTGGTATAGGGTTTCCCATAGATTATTTAGGCCCTAAGTAAGTTTACCCTATAAATAATAAATGACCCCTTTAGGGTGGGGAAAGTTTGACGACTCTTTCATTATCTTATCTCACAATATGTTATCAGCACGAACATATCGAGCCCAGCCAACCAGTCATAAGAAAATGGAGAGAGAAACGAAGACAGAAGAGAGAGAAGAAGAGAGAAGAGAACAGAGAGGTAAACGAAGAGAGAAGAGAGAAGAAGTCCTACTCCAGTCCATTGGCCATGGGTATTGGTGTGAAGTAAGAAAGAATCTAAATTCTAAAACTCTACTTCTCAATAATATAATTAAATCTCTCCGTTCTCTTCTCTCTTCTCTTATATATTAGGGTTTCCTATAGTTTGCTTAGGTCCTAAGTAAGCTTACCCAATAAATAATATATGACCCTTTTAGGTTAGGGCATATTTTATGGCTCTCTCTTTCTTCTATCTCATAATTTACCCTATAAATAATATATGACCCCTTTAGGGTGGGGCTCGTTTGACAACTCTCCCTTTCTTCCATCTCATAACATGTTATCAGTACGAACATGTCAAGCCCAGCCGACCAGTCGTAAGAAAATAGAGAGAGAAACGAAGACAGAAGTGGAGTTTTGGAATTTAGATTTCGTCTTACTTCACACCTATACCCGTGGCCAATTGATTAGAGCATGACTTCTTCTCTCTTCTCTCTTCTTCTCTCTTCTTCTCTCTCTTCTTCTCTCTCTCTTACTTCACACCTATACCCAGTTCTCTTCTCTTACTTCACACCTATACCCGTGGCCAATTGATTAGAGCATGACTTCTTCGTCTTACTTCACACCTATACCCAGTTCTCTTCTCTCTTCTTCTCTCTCTTCTGTAGAGTTTTGGAATTTACATTCTATCTTACTTATTACCTATACCCATGGCCAATGGACTAGAGCAGGACTTCTTCTCAGATATCTCTTCGTTTATCTTTCTGTTCTCTTCTCTCTTCTTCTTTCTCATCTGTCTTCATTTCTCTCTCTATTTTCTTGTGACTGATTGGCTAGGCTCGACATGTTCATGCTGATAATGTATTAAAAGATGAGAGAAAGAGAGAGCCATCAAACATGCCCCGCTCTACAGGGACCGTATAAATATTAAGCAGTGGAGTTTTGGAATTTAGATTCCTTCTTACATCACACCTAAACCCATGGCCAATGGACTAGAATAGGACTTCTTTCCTCTTCTTACTTTGTTTATCTCTGCGTTCTCTTTTCTCTTCTTCTTTCTCTTTTGTCTTCGTTTCTCTCTCCGTTTTCTTATGACTAATCGGCTGGGCTCGATATGTTCATGAAGATAACGTGTTATGAGATGGGAGAAATAAAGAGCCATCAAACGTGCCCCACCCTAAAGGGGTACTATTAATATTAAGAAGTGGAGTTTTGCAATTTAGATTCCTTTTTACTTCACACCTATACCCATTGCCAATAGACTGGAGCAGGACTTCTTCTCTCTTTGTTTATCTTTCGTTCTTTTCTCTCTTCTTCTTTATTTTCTGTCTTTGTTTCTCTCTCCGTTTTCATGTGACTGGTCAGTTGGGCTCGACATGTTCGTGCTGATAACGTGTTGTGAGATGGGAGAAAGAGAGAGCTATCAAACGTACCCCACCCTAAAGAGGTTATATATTATTTATAGGAAAAGCTTATATAGGGTCTAAGCAATCTATTGGAAATCCTAATCTATGGGAGAGATCCGACGGTGGACAACCATCCGATCGAACGACTGGTCAGCCCTAATTAGTTATTAAATAATTAATTAGTTATTTTAATTCACACCTATACCCATAGCGAATGGACTAGAGCAGGACTTCTTCTCTCTTCTCTCTTCGTTTATCTCTCCGTTCTCTACTCTCTTCTTCTCTTTCTTTTGCCTTCGTTTCTTTCTCCGTTTTCTTACGACTGGTCGGCTGGGCTCGATATGTTCGTGCAGATAACGTGTTGTGAAATAGGAGAAAGAGGGAGCCATCAAACGTGCCTAACCCTAAACGAGTCATATATTATTTATAGGGTAAGCTTACTTAGTGCCTAAGCAAACTAAGGGAAACACTAATCCAAGGGAGAGATCCGATGGTGGCAGCTATCCGATCGAACGATCTCATAACAGTTGTAATGTTTTATAATTAAATATTTTTTAAATATTAATTAAATATTTTTTAAAATTATTTAAATATTTTAAATCATTATTTCTTTATTTAATAATTTAAATAATTAAATAGTTATCAAATTTAATTATTAAATATATTAATAATCAATAAATAAATAAAATAATAAATTTAATTAAATAACTAAATAATTAAATAATTAAATAAATTAATTATTTTACCAAAAAATTAATTATTAAATTATTTAAATAATTTAATAATTAAATAATTAATTAATTTAATAAAAAAAATTATAGTAATATTATTTTGATAATCATAATAACATTGAGATAATACTATTAAGAAGTGGAGTTTTAGAGCATGTTTGATGACTCACTTTTTCTCCTATAATACTACACGTTATCAGCACGAATATATCGAGCCCAGCCGACCTGTCACAAAAAAACAGAGAGAGAAACAAAGACATAAGAGAGAGAAGAGGAGAGAATAGAACAGAGAGATAAATAAATAGAGAAGAGAGAAGAGAACGGAGAGATAAATAAATAGAGAAGAGAGAAAAATTTATGCTCCAGTCCATTAGCCACGGGTATAGGTGTGAAGTAAGAAGGAATCTAAATTTCAAACTCCACTTATCAATAATACAATTAAATCTCTTCATTTTCTTATCTCTTCTTCCATTGATTAGGGTTTCCTATAGATGTCTTAGGCCCTAAGTAAGCTTACCCTATAAATAATATACGACCCCTTTAGGGTAGGGCACGTTTGATGGCTCTCTCTTTCTCCCATCTCACAACACGTTATCAGGAAGAACATGTCGAGCCTAGCCGACTAGTCATAAGAAAATTGAAAGAGAAACGAAGACAAAAAATGGGAAGAGAACGGAGAGATAAACAAAGATATAAAAGAGAAGAAGCCCTGCTCTAGTCCATTGACCATGGGTATAAGTATAAAGTAAGAAAGAATTTAAATTCTGGAACTCTACTTCTGTCTTTGTTTCTCTTTCCGTTTTTTTGCGATTGGTCGGCTGGGCTTGATATGTTCGTGCTGATAACTTATTGTGAGATGGGTGAAAGAGAAAGCCGTCAAACATGCCCCACCCTAAAGGGATCATGTATTATTTATAGGATAAGCTTACTTAGGGCCTAAGCAATCTATGGAAAACCCTAATCTATGGGAGAATAGGAAAGAGAATGGAGAGATTGAATTAAATTATTGATAAGTGGAGTAGAGCCGTCAAACATACCCCACCCCAAAGGGGTCATATATTATTTATAGGTTAACCTTACTTAGGGCCTAAGCAATTTATGGGAAACCCTAATCCATGGGAGACATCCGATGATGGATAGCTATCTGATCGAACGATCTCATAACAGTTGTACTGTTTTAAATTTCGGGTGTGGCTCATCTTCTTTCTTTACTTCCTATTATTTAATTAATTTTATTTGTTTAATAAATTAAATAGTTAAATTATTAATCAATTAAATAAATATTTAATTATTTATAAAATTAAATAATTAAATTATTTAAATAATTTATCTATTATTTAAATATAAAAATAAATAAATATTTATTTGATTATTTAAAAAAATTAATTTTTTTAAAAAAATATTTTTTATTTATATATTCATATAATTAACTAATTATTAAAATAATAAGTTAATAGTTATTAAATTATTATTTTATTTTATTATTTAATTAAATAATTAATTTTTTTTTACTTTAATTAAAATTTTATAATTTAATAAAATAATTTTTTAATATTTAATTAAATAATAATTAATTGACAATATTATTTATTTAACTATAAAATAATTTCATAATTAAATTATTTATTCCTTTAAGTAAATTATCGTTTTAATATATTTCTTAACTAAAAAAGTTTTTAAATATTTAAATTATTGACTAATAATTTAATTATTTAAAACTAAAATAATATTTATAGAAATAACTAATTAATGAATTAAAAAATTAATTATATAACTAAATCATTATTTAATAATATAATAATAATAAATAAATTAAATAATAAATTTAATTAAATAACTAGATAATAAAATAATTAAATTAATTAATTATTTTACCAAAAACTTAATTAATAAATTATTAAATTATTTAATAAGTAAATAAATATTTAATTTAATTAAAAAATTATAGCAACATTACTATGATAATTATAATAACTTTGGGATGATACTATTGAGAAGTAGGGTTTTGAAATTTAGATTTATTCTTTCTTCACACCTATACCCGTGGCGAATGGACTGGAGCAGGACTTCTTCTTTCTTCTATCTTCGTTTATCTCACTGTTCCCTTCTCTCTTCTTCTCTCAATAGATTGCCAATGAATTTTTTACAATAAAAATAATTTATATTTTTCTTTAAAAAAGTTTAAAACAATACAACTGTTATAAGATCGTTCGATTGGATAGCAATGGACTAGAGCAGAACTTCTTCTCTCTTCTATCTTCGTTTATATCTCTATTCTCTTCTTTCTTCTTCTTTCTCTTCTGTCTTCGTTTCTCTCTTTGTTTTCTTGTGATTGGTTGGCTGGGCTCGATATATTCATACTGATAACGTATTGTAAGATAAGAGAAAGAGAGAGTCGTCAAACATGCCACATCTAAAGGGGTCATATATTATTTATAGGGAAGCTTACTTAGGGCCTAAGCAATCTATGGAAAACCCTAATCCATAAGAGAAGAAAGAAAAGAACGAAGAGATTTAATTATCTTATTGAAAAGTAGAGTTTTGGAGTTTAGATTCCTTCTTACTTTACACCTATACTCGTGGCCAATAGACTGGAGCAGGACTTCTTCTCTCTTATCTTATTGTTTATCTCTCTGTTCTTTTATCTCTTTTTTGTCTTTGTTTCTCTCTCCGTTTTTTTATAATTGGTCGACTGGGCTCGACATGTTCGTACTGATAAAGTGTTGTGAGATAGGAGAAAGAGAGAGCCGTCAAACATGCCCTACCCTAAAGGGGTCGTATAAATATTGAAAAGTGGAGTTTTGGAATTTAGATTATTTCTTAAATCATACCTATACCCGTGGCCAATGGACTGGAGCAGGACTTTTCTTCTCTTCTTTGTTTATTTATCTCTCTATTCTCTTCTTTTTTCGTCTCTCTCTTTTGTGGAGTTTTGGAATTTAGATTCCTTCTTATTACACATCTATACCCGTATGAGAAGAGACTATTTAAATAATTAACTCTCAGTTTTGTTCTCTCTCTTCTGTCTTCGTTTCTCTCTCTATTTTCTTATGACTGGTCGGTTGGGCTAGATATGTTCATGCTGATAATGTTTTATGAGATAGGAGAAAGAAAGAGTGGTCAAACGTGCCCTACCCTAATGGGGTCATATTTTATTTATAGGGTAAGCTTACTTAGCGCCTAAGCAATCTATGGTAAACCTTAATCCATGGAAGAAGAGAGAAGAGAACAGAGCGATTTATCTCTCTGTTTTCTTCTCTCTTCTTCTTTCTCTTTTGTCTTTATTTCTCTCTCTGTTTTCTTATGACTGATCGGTTGGGCTTGACATATTTGTACTGATAACGTGTTGTGAGATGTGAGAAAGAGAGAGCCATCAAATATACCCTACCCTAATTAGATTTCTTCTTACTTCACACCTATACCCGTGGCCAATAGGTTGGAGCATGACTTCTTCTATCTTCTCTCTTCGTTTATCTCCGCATTCACTTCTCTCTTCTGTCTTCCTTTCTCTCTTTGTTTTCTTATGACTGGTCGGCTGGGCTCGATATGTCATACTGATAATATATTGTGTGATGGAGAAAAAGAGAGCCGTCAAACATGCCCCACCCTAAAGGGGTCATATAAATATTGAGAAGTTGAGTTTTGGGATTTAGATTCTTTCTTACTTTATACTTATACCCATAGTGAATGGACTGGAGCATGACTTCTTCTCTCTTTATTTATCTCTTCATTCTCTTCTTTCATCTACTCTCTTTTCTGTTTTTGTTTCTCTCTCCGTTTTCTTATGACAGGTCAGCTGGGCTCGACATGTTTATGGTGATAACGTGTTGTGAGATGGGAGAAAGAAAGAGCCATCAAACATGCTCCACCCTAAAAGGGTCATATATTATTTATAGGGTAAGCTTACATAGGGCCTAAGCAATCAATGGGAAACCCTAATCTAAGGAAGAGATCCAACGGTGGACAGCCATCCGATCGAACGATCTCATAACAACTATAATATTATAAATTTTTTAAAGAAAAATATAAATTATTTTTAAAGCAAAAAATTCAGGTGTGCCTCATCTTCCATCTTTACTTCTTATTATTTAATTAATTTAATTAATTAATTAAATTAAATAGTTAAATAATTAAATAAATATTTAATTATCTTTATAACTAAATATTTAAATTATTTAAATAATATATTTAATATTAAAATATTAAAATAAATAAATATTAATTTGATTATTTTTAAAAATTAGGTTATTTAAAAAAATATTTTATTATTTATATATTCAAAAAATTAATTTATTATTTAAATAATAAATAAATAGTTATTGAATTATTATTTTATTTTATTACGTAATTAAATAATAAATTTTTTTATTTATTTTAATTAATATTTCATAATTTAATAAAAAAAAATTTAATTAATTAATTATATAATAAATTTATTAAATTTATTAATTTTTTAACTATATCTTCTTCTCTCTTTTCTGTCTTCGTTTCTGTCTCCGTTTTCTTGTGACTGGTTGGTTGGGCTCGACATGTTCGTGCTGATAATGCTTTATAAGATGAAAGAAAGAGAGAGCTGTCAAACGTGCCCCACCTAAAAGGGGTCGTATATTATTTATAGGGTAAGCTTACTTAGGGCCTAAGCAATCTATGTAAAACCCTAATCCATGGAAGAGATCCAACGGTGGACAACTATCCGATCGAACGTGCCCCACCCTAAAGGGGTCATATTAATTATTTATTTAAATAATTATTAAATTAATTCTCTTAACTAGTAAGCTTACCTTATAAATATTTAATTATATATAATTGATTATTGCCATAGTTATAGGTGTGAAGTAAGAAGGAATCTAAATTCCAAAACTTTACTTCTCAATAGTATCATCTCAACGTTATTATGATTATCATAGTAATATTACTATAATTTTTTTAATTAAATTAATTATTTATTTAATTATTAGATAATTTAAATAGTTTAATAATTAAATTTACTAATTAACGTGTTGTGAGATGGGAGAAAGAGAGAATCGTCAAACTTGCTCCACCCTAAAGGGGTCGTATAATATAATTAAATTTCTCCGTTTTCTTCTCTTTTCTCCGATAGATTAGGGTTTCCCATAGATTGTTTAGGCCCTAAGTAAGCTTACCCTATAAATAATATATGACCCCTTTAGGGTGGGGCACGTTTACTGCTCTTTCTTTCTCCCATCTCAAAAAACATTATCAGCGCGAACATATCAAGCCCAGCCGACCAGTCGCAAGAAAACAGAGAGAGAAACAAAGACAGAAGAGGAGTTTTGGAATTTAGATTCCTTCTTACTTCACACCTATACCCAGGGTCAATGGACTAGAGCAGGACTTCTTCTTTCTTCTCTCTTCATTTATCTCTCTATTTTTTTTTCTTCTTCTCTCTCATCTCTCCAAAGAGAGAAGAGAAAAGAAGTCCTTCTCCAATCCATTCACCATAGGTAAAGGTATGAAGTAAAAAGGAATCTAAATTCTAAAACTCTATAGAAGAGAGAGAAGAGAACGAAGAGATAAACAAAGATAGAAGAGAGAGATACACTGGTCAGCTGGGCTCGATAGTAAGAAGTGGCACACCCGAATTGCTTAGGCCCTAAGTTCAAATACTAAGAGATACACCGTCGGATCTCTCCCATAGATTAGGGTTTTCTATAGATTACTTGGCCCTAAGTAAGCTTACCCTATAAATAATATATAACCCCTTTAGGATGGGGCATGTTTAACGGCTCTCTCTTTCTCCTATCTTATAACACGTTATCAGCACGAACATGTCGAGCCCAGCAACCAGCCGTAAGAAAACGGAGAGAGAAACATAGACATAAGAGAGAGAAGAAGATAGAAGAGAATGAAGAGATAAACAAAGAAAGAAGAGAGAAGAAGTCCTGTTCTAGTCCATTGGCCCCGGGTATATGTGTGAAGTAAGAAAGAATCTAATTCTAAAACTCTACTTCTATCTTTGTTTCTCTTCCCGTTTTCTTTTGATTGGTCAACTCGGCCCAACATGTTCGTGCTGATAACGTATTGTGAGATGGGAGAAAGAGAGAGCCGACAAACATGCCCCACTCTACAGGGATCATATATTATTTATAGGGTAAGCCTAAGCAATCTATGGGAAACCCTAATCTATAAGAGAGATTCGATGATGGACAGCCATCCTTCTTACTTTACACTTATACCCGTGGTGAATAGACTGGAGCAGGACTTCTTCTCTCTTCTATCTTTGTTTATCTCTCCGTTCTCTAATGTCTTCTTCTCTCTTTTCTGTCTTTGTTTATCTTTCCATTCTCTTCTCTCTTCTTCTCTCTCTTCTGTCTTTGTTTCTCTCTTTGTTTTCTTATGATTGGTCGGTTGGACTTGACATGTTCGTGCTAATAATGTATTGTGAGGGGAGAAAGCGAGAAGAGAACAGAGAGATAAACATAGAGAGAATTGTTAAATATTAAATTATCTTACAATACGTCATCAGTACGAACATGTCGAAGAAAGAAGAGAGAAGAGAGAAGTAGGAAGAGAGAAGAAGTCCTACAATCAATTAATTGGAATTTAAATCTCTCTTATAAATAATATTCATACCTAATCCATATTTATATCTCTTCTACCTATAGTCAATTAAATATAGGTCTTTTTTCTTCTACTTTACCTTATTCACCTCAACGTTATAATTAGTTAAATAATCATATATCATAATAATGCTATAATAATTTTTTTAATTAATTTAATCATTAAATTAAAACAAAGAGAGAAGAGAATTTAATATGATAATCATAATAACGTTGAGATGATACTATTGAGAAGTGGAGTTTTGAAATTTAGATTCCTTTTTACTTCACACCTATACCCGTGGCCAATGGACTAGAATAGAAGTTCTCTCTTTATTTATCTCTCCGTTCTCTTCTTTCTTCTTCTATTTCTTCTGTGTTCGTTTCTCTCTTCGTTTTCATGTGACTGGTCGGCTGGGCTCGATATGTTCGTGCTGAAACGCGTTGTGAGATAAAAGATTGCTTATTTATTTTATTTATAGACTAGAGCAGGACTTCTCCTCTCTTTTCTCTTTATTTATAATTTAATTAAAAAAGAATAATCTCAACGTTATTATGATTATCATAGTCATATTACTATAATTTTTTTAATTAAATTATTTATTTATTAAATTATTAAATAATTTAAATAATTTAATAATTTGAAAAATTTAATTATTAAGTTCTTAGTAAAATAAATAATTTATTTAATATTTAATAGATGATTAATTTAACTAATATACAAAGAAATATTATAGAAACCCTATTTATTAAATTATCATAGTTTAATTTTTTTAAATTATAGTAATATTACTATCATAATCATTATTTCTGTAATTAGTTATTTAAATCATCTCAACATTATTATGATTATAAAAGAATATTTTCTTTAATTAAATTATTTATTTATATAAGTAAATAATCTATTTAATTTATTTCTTCACTAAATAAAATTTTAATTAAAGATAAATAATAATTAAAGAAATAATTAATAAAATAAATTAATAAATTAATTATATAATTAAATAATTATTTCTTTATTTAATAATTTAAATAATTAAATAGTTACCTAATTAAATTATTTAATAATTAATAATAATAAATAAAATAAAATAAAAAATTTAATTAAATAACTAAATAATTCAATAATTGAGTAAATTAATTATTTTACTAAAAAATTAATTATTTAAATTATTAAATTATTTTAAATATTTAATAATTAAATAAATAAATAATTTAACTAAAAAAATTATAGTAATATTACAATGATAATCATAATAACGTAGAGATGACAGGTCAGTCCTAATTATTTATAAGGTAAGCTTACTTAGGGCCTAAGCAATCTATAGAAAACCCTAATCAATGGAAGAAATCCGATGGTGGATAGTGATCCGATAATTAGAGGGAGAAGATGAGAGAAAAGAGAAGACGTCCTGTTCTAGTCCATTCACCACGGGTATAGGTGTGAAGTAAGAAGGATGACTGTCCATTATCGGATCTCTCCCATGGATTAGGGTTTTTCATAGATTGCTTAGGTCCTAAGTGAGCTTACCCTATAAATAATATATTATCGTTTTAGAGTGGGGCACGTTTGATGGCTATCTTTTTCTCCCACATCATAACATGTTATCAGCATGAGCATGTCGAGCCTAGCCGACCAGTCGTAAGAAAATGAAGAAAGAATTAAAGACAAAAGAGCGAGAAGAAGAGATAAGAGAACTGAGAGATAAATAAAGAGAGAAGAGAAAAGAAGTCCTGCTCCAGTTCATTAGCCATGGGTATAAGTGTGAAGTAAGAAAGAATCTAAATTCGAAAACTCCTCAGAAGAGAGAGATAAAAACAAAGAGATAAATAAAGAGAGGAGAGAGAAGAAGTCCTACTCCAGTCCATTGGTCACAAATATAGGTGTGAAGTAAGAAGGAATCTAATTAGGGTAGGGCATATTTGACGGATCTCTCTTTCTCCTATCTCATAATACATTATCAGTACGAACATGTTGAGCCCAGCTGACCAGTCACAAGAAAGCAGAAAGAGAAACGAAGAGAGAAGAGAGAAGAAGTCCTACTCCAGTCCATTAGCCACAGGTATAGATGTGAAGTAGTGTGAAGTAGTATAAAGTAAGAAGGAGTCTAAATTTCAAAACTCAACTTCTCAATAAATTTAATTAAATAATTTGATATTTAAATGATTAAATAAATTAATTATTTTACTAAAACCTAAATTATTTAATTATTTAATAATTAAATAAAATTTTAATTACATTTAAAAAATTATAGTAACATTAATATGATAATTATAATAACGTTGAGATGACACTATTGAGAAGTGGAGTTTTCAAATTTAGATTTCTTCTTACTTCACACCTATGCCCGTAGCTAATGGACTAGAGCAGGACTTCTTCTTACTTAAGGCCTATGCAATCTATGCGAAATCCTAATCCATGGGAGAGATCCGATGGTGGACAGCTATCCGATAATTAGAAAGAGAAGAAGAGAAAAGAAGTCCAGCTCCAGTCCATTCGCCACGGGTATAGGTATGAAGTAAGAAGGATGGTTGTCCACCATCGGATCTCTCCCAAAGATTAGAGTTTTCTATAGATTGCTTAGGTCCTAAGTAAGCTTACCCTAAAAATAATATATTATCCCTTTACACTACACCAAAATCAGATTTAGTAACACAGCCAACTGTTATAAATATGTATAGTAACACAAAAAAACTGTTAGAAATATGGTGTTACAGATATTTGTAACACTTTTTGTAACAACCGTTACAAATTATCTATTTTGGTGTAGTATTAGGGTAGAGTACGTTTGATGGCTCTTTCTTTCTCCCATCTCACAACACATTATCAGTATGAACATATCGAGCCCAGCCGACCAGTCGCAAGAAAACGGAGAGAGAAACGAAGACAGAAAAGGAAGAGAAGAAGAGGGAGAGAAGAAGATAGAAGAGAACAAAATGGAAGAGAAAAAAAGTCCTTTTCTAGTTCATTGGCATGACTAAAAAGAGATTAAACATGGAGCAGGACTAAAAATAATATTAGTTAAATAATCTCTCCCATTCAGTACGAATATATTGAGCCCAGCAGACCAGTCACAAGAAAATAGAGAGAGAAACGAAGACAGAAAAAAGAGAGAAGAACAGAGACAAACGAAAAGATAATAGAGAAAAAGTCCTACTCCAATCCATTCATCATGGGTATCGGTGTGAATTAAGAAGGAATCTAAATTCCAAAACTCTAGTTCTAAATAATATAATTAAATCTTTCCATTCTTTTCTCTCTTCTTCTCTCTCTTTCGTCGTCTCTTCTCTTTTTGTTTTCTTGCGACTGGTCGGTTGGGCTCGATATGTTAGTACTGATAACGTGTTGTGAAATGGGAGAAAGAAAGAAAAGAACAGAGAGATAAATGAGGAGAGAAACGAAAAGAAGTCCTGCTTATGCCCTAAGTAATCTCCCAAGGATTAGGCTTTACCATAGATTTCTTTGGCCCAAAGTAATCTTAACTAATAAATAATATACATGTGCCCTCTCCAGTCTATTATCCACGGGTATAGGTGTGAAGTAAGAAGGAATATAAATTCCAAAACTCCACTTTTTAATATTTATATGACCCCTTTAGGGTGGGGCATTTTTGATAGCTCTCTATTTCTCCCATCTCACAACACGTTATCAGCACGAACATGTCGAGCCGAGCCGACCAGTCATAAAAAAACGGAGAGAGAAAAGAATACAGAAGTGGAGTTTTGGAATTTATATTCTTTCTTTCTTTACACCTATACCCGAGGTCAATGGACCAGAGCAGGACTTTTTCTCTCTTTCCTATTTGTTTTTCTCTCTGTTCTCTTCTTCTCTTTCTTCTGTCTTTGTTTCTTTCTCCGTTTTCTTATGACTGGTCGGCTGGACTCAATATATTCATGCTGATAACGTGTTGTGAGATTAAATAAGTAAAATAAATAAAGAGTTGGTAGAGATCTGATGGGTCGTATAAATATTGAGAAGTGGAGTTTTGGAATTTAGCTTCCTTCTTACTTCATAACTATACCCGTGGCCAATGGACTAGAGTAGGAGTTCTTCTCTCTTTTCTCTTTGTTTATTTTTCCATTCTCTTCTCTCTTCTTTAAAGATTATATGACCCCTTTAGGGTGGGGAACGTTTGATGGCTCTCTCTTTCTCCCATCTCAAAACACATTATCAGTACGAACATGTCGAAAAGAAAAAAGAGAAGAAGTTCTGTAATTAATTAAATATTTATTTAATTAGATTCTATGGGGCTCGACATGTTTGAGCTGATAATGTGTTGTGAGATGGGAGAAAAAGAAAGCCGTCAAACGTGCCCCAACCTAAAAGGATCATATTTTATTTATAGGGTTAGCTTACTTAGGGCCTAAGCAATCTATGGGAAACCCTAATCCATTAGAGAGATCCGATGGTGGGCAGCCATCCGATCGAACGATCTTATAACAGTTGTAATGTTTTAATTTTTTTTTAAAAAAATATTAATTATTTTTAAAGCAAAAAATTTGTTTTTTTAAATTAATTATTTTACTAGAAACTTAATTTATAAATTTTTTAAATCGTTAAATAATTTAAACAAAGATAAATAAGAGAGAAGAGAGAAGAAGTCCTACTCTAGTCCATTCGCCACAG
Source organism: Chamaelirium japonicum (assembly GCA_947650365.1). Lineage (NCBI taxonomy): Eukaryota > Viridiplantae > Streptophyta > Magnoliopsida > Liliales > Melanthiaceae > Chamaelirium > Chamaelirium japonicum. The sequence goes on from OX393551.1 coordinate 99,289,088, forward strand.
GTATAGGTTTGAAGTAAAAAGAAATCTAAATTCTAAAACTCCACTTCTCAATAGTATCATCTCAACGTTACTATGATTATCATAGTAAATTCTCTTCTCTCTTCGTTTTAATTAAACTATTAATTTAATTAAAAAATTATATTAACAATACTCTACTTAATTATTATAGTAATAAAATGAAGTAAGAAGAGAGAAGATAATTAAATATTTATTTAGTTATTTAATTATTTAACTATTTAATTTATTAAATAATTAAATTAATTAAATAATAAGAAGTAAAGAAAAATGATGAGGCACACTCAAATTTTTTGCTTTAAAAATATTTTACATTTTTCTTCAAAAAAATATAAAACATTACAACTGTTGAGAGATCGTTCGATCGGATTGCTATCCACCGTCGGACCTCTCCTATGGATTAGGGTTTCTCGTAGATTGCTTAGGCCCTAAGTAAGCTGACCCTATAAATAATATACGACACCTTTAGTATGGGGCACGCTTGACGGTCCTCTTTTTCTTCTATCTTACAACACGTTATCAGCACGAATATATCGAGCCCAGCCGACCAGTCATAAAAAAACGGAGAAAGAAACGAAGACAAAAGAGAGAGAAGAATAGAGAAGAGAACGGAGAGATAAATGACGATAGAAGAGAGAAGAAGTCCCACTCCAGTCCATTAGCCATGGGTATAAGTATAAAGTTAGAAGAAATCTAAATTCAAAAACTCTACTTCTGTCTTTGTTTCTCTCTCCGTTTTCTTGCAACTGGTCGGCTAGGCTCGATATAATCATGCTGATAAAATATTATGAGATGGGAGAAAGAAAAAAGAGAATAGAAAGATAAACGAAGAGAGGAGAGAAAAAAAGTCATGCTTTCTCTAGTTTAAAATAATTTTCTATCTCTTTTCTATTAATACTTATTTATTTTATTTTATACTATAAAAGAAAGAGAGAGAAATAAAGAAAACGGGGAGAGAAACGGGGAGAGAAACAAAAGATAACGTGTTATAAGATGGGAGAAAGAGAAAGCCATCAAATGTGCCCTACCCTAAAGGGGTCATATATTATTTATAAGGTAAGTGTTGTGAGATGGGAGAAAGAGAGAGTCATCAAACTCGCCCTACACTAAAGGGGTCGAATATTATTTATAGGGTAAGCTTACTTAGAGCCTAAGCAATATATAGGAAACCCTAATCTATAGGAGAAGAGAGAAGAGAACGAAGAAATTTAATTATATTATTAAGAAGTGAAGTTTTGGAATTTAGATTCCTTCTTAATTAAACTAGATATGCTATCAGCACGAACATATTGAGCCTAGCCGACCAGTCGCAAGAAAACGGAGAGAAAAACAAAGACAGAAGTGGAGTTTTGGAATTTAGATTCCATCTTACTTTACACCTATACCTATGGCCAATGGACTGGAGCATGACTTCTTCTCTCTTCATTTATCTCTCCGTTCTCTTCTCTCTTCTTTTCTCTCTTCTGTCTTCGTTTCTCTCTCCATTTTCTTGCGACTGGTCGACTGGGCTCGACATGTTCGTGCTGATAACGTGTTGTGATTTTGGAGAAATAGATAGAGCTATCAAACATGCCCTACCCTAAAGGGGTCATGTATTATTTATAGGGTACACTTACTTAGGGCTTAAGCAATCTATGGAAAATCCTAATCCATAGGAGAAGAGAGAAGAGAACGGAGATATTTAATTATATTATTGAGAAGTAGAGTTTTTGAATTCAGATTCCTTCTTACTTTATTCCTATACCTATGGTCAATGTACTGGAGCAGGACTTCTTCTCTCTTTGTTTATCTCTCTGTTAGCTTCTCTTGTCTTCTCTCCCTTCTGTCTTCGTTTCTCTCTCCATTTTCTTGTGACTGGTCCACTGGGCTCGACATGTTCGTGTAGATAACGTGTTGTGTAATCGGAGAAAGAGAGATCCGTCAAACGTGCCTTATCATCAGGGGTCATATAAATATTAAGAAGTGGAGTTTTGGAATTTTGATTCCTTCTTACTTCAAATCTATACCCGTGGCCAATGGACTGGAGCATGACTTCTTCTCTCTTCTATCTTCGTTTATCTCACCATTCTTTTCTTTCTTCTTCTATCTTTTCTGTCTTCGTTTCTCTCTCTTTTTTCTTACAACTGGTCAGCTGGGCTTGACATGTTCATACTGATAACGTATTATGAGATGGGATAAATAGACAGTCGTCAAATATGCCCCACCCTAAAGGGGTCGTATATTATTCATAGGGTAAGCTTACGTAGGGCCTAAACAGTCTATGGGAAACCCTAATCCATGGGAGAAGAGAGAAGACAAATAAGAGATTTAATTATATTATTAAGAAGTATAGTTTTGGAATTTAGATTTCTTCTTACTTCACACCTATACCCGTGGTGAATGGACTTAAGCAGGACTTCTTCTCTCTTCTCTCTTCGTTTATCTCTTCATTCTCTTCTCACTTGTCATAGCATATTATCAGCATGAACATGTCGAGCCCAGCCGACAAGTCATAAGAAAATGGAGAAAGAAACAAAGACAGAAGTGAGAGAAGAAGAGAGAAGAGAACGGAGAGATAAACGAAGAAAGAAGAGAGAAGAAGTCATGCTCTAGTCTATTGGCCACGGGTATAGGTGTGAAGTAAGAATGAATCTAAATTTCGAAACTCCATACAAGAGAGAGAAGAAGAGAGAAGAGAACGGAGAGATAAATAAAGTAAAAAGAGAAGAAGTCCTACTCCAGTCCATTGGCCACGGGTATAGGTGTGAAGTAAGAAGGAATCTAATTTCCAAAACTCAATTTCTATCTTTGTTTGTCTCTCTATTTTCTTGTGACTGGTCAGTTGAGCTCGATATTTTCGTACTGATAACGTGTTATGAGATGGGAGAAAGAGAGAGCCATCAAACGTGTCCCTCCCTAAAGGGGTCATATATTATTTATAGGGTAAGATTAATTAGGGCCAAAGAAATCTATAGGAAATCAAAATCTATGGGAGATATCCGAAGGAGGACAGCCATCCTTCTTACTACACACCTAAACTCGTGGCTAATGGACTTAAGCAGGACTTCTTCTCTTTTCTCTCTATATTTATCACTTCGTTCTCTTCTCTCTTCTTATCTCTCTGCTGTCTTTGTTTCTCTCTCCATTTTCTTGTGACTAGATGGCTGGGCACGACATGTTCGTACTGATAATGTGTGGTGAGATAAGAGAAAAAAAGAGAAGAGAATGGAGAGATAAACGAAGAGAGAAGAGAAAAGAAGTCTTGCTCTATTCTATTGGCCACGGGTATAGGTGTGAAGTATGAAGGATGGCTGTCCACCGTCAGATATCTCCTATGGATTAGGATTTCCTATAGAATGCTTAGGACCTAAGGAAGCTTACCCTATAAATAATATACTACCCTTTTAGGGTGGTGCACGTTTGACGGCTCTCTCTTTCTCCCATCTCATAACACGTTGTCAGTACGAACATGTCGAGCCCAGCTGACCAGTCATAAGAAAACAGAGAGAGAAACGAAGATAGAAGGGGAGTTTAGGAATTTAGATTTCTTCTTACGTCACATCTATACCCGTGGCCAATGGACTGGAGTAGGACTTCTTCTCTCTTTTCTCTTTATTTATCTCTTCTTTCTCTTCTCTCTTCTGATCTTTCTTATGTGGAGTTTTGGAATTTAGATTCCTCCTTACTTTACAACTATACGTGTGGCCAATGGACTGGAGCAGGAGTTCTTCTATCTTTCCTCTTTATTTATCTCTCCATTATCTTCTCTCTCTACTATTATCATTTCTCTCTCCATTTTCTTATGACTAGTCGGTTAGGCTCGACATGTTCATATTAATAACATGTTGTGAGAAGAAAGAAGAGAACAGAGAGACAAACGAAGAGAGAAGAGAGAAGAAGTCATGTTCCAGTCCATTCACCACGGGTATAGGTGTACAGTAAAAAGGAATCTAAATTCAAAAACTCCACTTCTTAATAATATAATTAAATCTCCTCGTTTTCTTTTCTCTTCATCTATGGATTAGGGTTTCCCATATATTGTTTAGGCCCTAAGTAAGCTTTCCCTATAAATAATATACGACCCCTTTAGGGTGGGGCATGTTTGACGGCTCTCCCTTTCTCTCATCTCGCAACATATTGTCAGCACAAATATGTCGAGCTTAGCCGACCAGTCGCAAGAAAACAGTAAGAGAAACTAAGTCAGAGTGGAGTTTTGGTATTTAGATTCCTTCTTACTTCACACTTATACCCATGACCAATGGACTGGAGCAGGATATGTTCTCTCTTCTCTCTTTATTTATCTCTCTGTTCTCTTCTCGCTTCTTATCTCTCTTCTGTCTTCGTTAAACTCCACTTCTTCTCTATA